>CM069921.1:14385879-15124784 GCA_036172225.1 Cryptocoryne crispatula var. balansae
GATTTATTATTTGAATCACTCAGATTTTTTTTATCAACCCCTGCTCCAGAGATCTTTACGCTCTAAGGTTTCTTGTATTGAATGTGAAGTTCAGACTTTTTTTTAAATCTCCTGAAATTCATATTGCAAATTTTTTTAGTTCGGATCTCCTGCAGAGTTCAGATTGCAGACTGCAGGTCTACAAATTGCAGATTTTTTTAACTTCTGATTCTCGGCTGCAGGCTTTTATGAGCTTCAGATTGTGTTCTCCAGTTTATATGACAGATTCTGAATTTTACGGATCTCTGGATTTTCAGATTAAGCTTCAGATTTATAGTTTCAGATTTTTTTATTTTAGTTTCACAGGTTCGGTTTCAAATTTCATATTTTTTCTGTTGTCTTGCCTTCCAAGAGTTTCATGTGATTGTCCTCTCCTTGTAGCATAAATCTATTGCACCGAACATGAATAGAAACATGGGTCCCTTGAGTCCTTGATGAACTTGTCAATTCACGAACATTTATTTATTTTGTTGAATGGTGATAAAGTGTGATAGTATTTTTTGTATTTATGGTGGTAATAGTCTAGAGAGATCTTTTGAAATTACTGTTAAGCCATAGTATTATGTGAATTATGATGTTAAGTTATTCTAAGTTTTCTAAGTGTTCACGTTTTATGGGCACAACTTAGATGAGTGAAATATTTTAAAGAGTTTTTAGCTATTTAATTTTCATATTCTCTGTTTTCTTTTCCATTTCTTTTTTTTTTAATTCACCTTGAGTTATGAAATGAGTGAATTTGCATCTCGTGTGATGTTTCTGGTTTGTTTAAACTTTTTCCAATTATTCTACAAAGCAGTTGAGTTCAAAATTTGAGATTACTAAGAAAAACTGCCACCAAGCAGATGCTACGTCTGGGGAACTTGGTGATAGTAATGCAACCTGTAGATTAATCCCTCAAGCTGTTGACTTGATCAGCACAGTTGTCAAGGATTCTATGATAATTGCAAGTGCTCAGGCTTCCAGTTCTGTTAATAAGATTATAGAGGACAAAGACATTGATGATGTGAAAGAACCTCCATCTTTTGACCTAAGCCTGAAGAGGTTAAGATCTGTTGAAAGTGGTGGAATTGCGGGTAATGATGACAGATATGTACTACGGCGTTCAGACCACAAAGCCTTCTCAAGGTGTGCAAGTCTGTCAGAAATTTCTCTCTTGTCTGCGCAGTATCTATGCTTTTAGGAAACAGAATCCAATGAGACAAACAAAAATGTATCAACTTGTTGTCACATTCCTACTTTAAAATTTACAAGAATACTAGCCAATGGTGTAATTACTTTATTGTGAGAGGTAAACAATGCAGATGAACCAACAATTTCTGCCTTTAAATCAGGGCAGGACACTGGACATGCTTGCTTATTCGTATCTTTGATTTACAAGTTGGTAACTTCCATATTTGTTTACTTAGGTCTTCTATGGAAATGAGGGAATTCTTTATATTGGCATTTATGTGTATTCACAGGCTGGTTATATCTAATGGTATATACAAAAGTAGAGAAATATAAATAACTTGTGTATTACAAGACATCGAAAATTGTGGTAGTAACAAACTAAGAGGTGAACAAGCAAAAAAGATAGAAGAAAAATTGTCCTTGTAAATTAATTAGAGAGAGACAGTTCAATATGTTTGATACATATATTTTACAAGTTGAGTTGGATTAGGAGATAATTCATGTCCTAATAGTTCCAGTATACCAGGATAACCAGAGGTCTGATTACGTGGCTGTGGGAAACTCCTTGCTCGGGGTGGGTTCTTGGAACCGTGTTGCAGAGCCATTTGCCTTGCCTGAAGCTCTTTGGGTCTTGGCTTGGTGAGATGGAGGTAGTAAAGGTGGAGAAAAAGTGCAGATCAAAGGGGGTCAGATGGGGAAGGGTGGAGGAAGAGGCATCCGTTTGGTGCCGATGGTGAGGAGCTATGGTGCCAAGGGATGACATGTTGGCAGTAAATGTTGACAGCTGCCTATGTACTGATGCCAGCAATGGTCAATGGGCAACACCCTGCTGGTATGCAGTCAGATGCCAAGCTTACTGGGTATAGGTCACTGGAGTTGGCTTTTGGTTGAAAGGCACTTCTATAACCTCAGGAAGCTGTCACTGCAGAAGCCAAGATGTTCTGTCAGTAGTGGTCAAAGTGCCATGGTTGCCGGAGGTGGTATCCAGGCAGAAGTGGCTGGAGGTTCTCTGGTAGGCTGGTAGCTCAGCTTCATGAAGTGAGCATAGTGGCATACAGGGAAGAAAGGAGTTGGTTTAGTTTCCAAGAGGTGTCTAGCTGAAATCAGGGAGGAACAAAATCGTACTTGTAAGAAAGAAACATATAAACATACGTCCTAATGAAGAGGCAGGGCCACCCAGTCGAAGACATCTCGGCAGACAATTTCGTTGTCTCCTATAAAAGAGACATGGAGAGAGATTAGAGTCATCTACCGTTGTTATTAAATTACCCAACGTTCAATTTACTTAATTGATTAAAAGTTGGTTGTTTTGAAGTAGTACCATATTTTCTTACTTTATTATATATATAGTTTATTTAAATTAAAATTATTACATCTACTTTTAACCAACATATTTAATATTTTAAATTTTAAGATATTATATTCTGATAGGGTACTTTATAACAACAAAATAAATTTTAGAGACACGTACTTGTAAATATGTTAACATGAAATATACATACCTTGTGTAACTATAATATTAAATAAAATATATTATATATAAGTATAATATCAAAAAATATTATAAATTTATAAACAAAAGTGCGAATGTATGTGACGTATTGTTGGATAATTTTAATTTTTTCTATCATCGATATAAATTATTTGTCGTTTCAAATACTTAATCATTTACGTGTATACGATAAATAAATTGATAATTAATTTTACATGATATTTGATATTATTAGATAATTATTAGTATAAAGTTTGACCAGATTCTCATACTTTGTCTGTTGCATTCTGTTCATGAAGATGAACTTTTAATTATGAATGTGTCATCTTGACATTTAGTGAATACGTATTGCATGAAGTCATTTAGTGAATTCTCTTATATAAGGCGTAGTGCGTTCGCATTTCTCCCAACTTTATAAATTCACTACCAATGTAATGTATCGCTCATTTTTCTTTTACCCTCTTCTATTGAAAAATTATTTCTAATGTGTTTGATTTAATCTGTTTCCAATTAACATTAATTCACACTTTTCTGTTTTAATGACTTTTTATCTATGAAAATTTTTATTTATACGAAGAAGTTGAATCGTTAATCAACCAATGCAAATTTGATGCATCGTAAAATTTATTCGTTGTATAGTTCTCATCGAACTTGATAACAAACGTCCCTTTGATTTAAAAATATCTTTAATCTAACGGAACACGTGCGAAGCACGTTAATTTAACTAGTATATATATATATATACGAAGAAGAAGAAAAAAATGAGGTAAATAGTCCGTAACCTTTTTCTCCAAGTCGCGGAGATGTATTATTTTTATGTAAGACTGTTCAACCAAACTAAGTAAATCAAACCGAATCAAAATGATCGATCCGGTTCAGCTCCTCCTCGCCATGGATAGACGTTTGATTTTCTGAATTGACTTGAACCGATAAATTGGTTGATTCAATTCGACTATATTTATCTATATAAATCTATGTTTTTTAACATAAAAATATAATTATTCATTACAAATAAAGAATTGATATTATTATTATTTTAATCATTTATTATAAAATAATTTAATCTTATTTTTTATTTATTCCCATAAATAAATAATATAAAGTAAATCAACGAATGGAACCAAAATGTTCATTTGGTTAACGATTAATGCAAGGCTAGTCTTTTTTTTTGAAATACCATGCAAGGTTAGTCAAACTGATTTGATTCTATTTGTCGGATCAATTTTGGTTTCGAAAAAAATCGAAGCCTAGCCAAATTGAACAATGAACAGCCCCAAGGAGCATTTCAAAAATGTGCCTTGCACCTTCTTTGATAACACTATTAAACATTTCTATCACTATTAATTTTAAAATTGATATTGATGATAATCATCTTGAGATGTTTGACTAATAGTATCAATTTTGGAATTTGTAGTGTAAACAACACATGTTATATAATATAAGTGTCAATTCGTATCAATTTTAATATTGATATTTTATTTTCTAAAAATATCAATATCAATACTAACATAGTATCATTTTTTATACTCTAACCAAACAGCTCATTAGGTCTTGTTTGGCATCGAGATAAAATTGATAAAGATAGATAAACTAATTATTGTGGTTAACTTTATCTCCCATTATGTTTGATATGAGTTAGTATAGATTTAGAGGATAATCTTATCATATATTTGATATGTTAAAAATAAATTTAAAAATAATCTTACATTTTTTTATTTTTATCTTTGTTTTTATATTGTCTTCTTTTATTTTCTATAACATATTCATACATCTTATTAACCAACTTATATAATAATATAATAAATATATAAATATAATTTAAAATATTAATTTCAATATTAATTTTTAATTATATAAATAAAAATATTTTAAAAAATATAGATTTGTAAATACAAATAAAGATGATTGAAAAATATATAATATTAATATTTTGTTGGGTTTCTAATAAACGAGATGATCTAAGCACGAAGAGATAGTGTGAGAGACAAAGTAACATATTATTTATACTGTCTTATTCTATTTTCTATAACATATTCATAAATCTTATTAACCAACTTATATAATAATACAATAAATATAAAATATAAAATACAATATTAAATATAATATTAAATTTTTTAATGATGTAAATAAAAATGTTTTAAAAATATGAATCTGTAAATATGAATAAAGATAATTGAAAAAACATAATATTAATATTCAACTAATCAAAATAACTAATAATAAATATTATCAAATCATCATCTAAAATTTTGAGCAGAACTATCTTTAGACAACTGAGGACTTAAAATTTTGCCTTCCCTATGAGACACTCAATACAAATAGAAACAATGTTGAGCGCATAAAGACCATGCATGCACGACTACGAACTAAAGGTGCCTCTGTTTGTGCCTTGCAGCACAACAACCTTGTCGGCGATAAGCTGCCTATCTAGTATGTACTAATTAGCCCCTCTTCTACTTCGACTCTTTTTCGAAATGCCCGCTCTACTCCTACCAACCTCCGCACGTCACTCCTTTGATGGCCGGAGCTGCTCCCCAGTCCTAGCACCGTAGGGGAGTAAATTGACAACTAGCATTGGGTTGTAAGGATACATCTTCTGTTGAGAAGACAAGAAGAAAATCAAATGAATTGGACGTCAATATGGCTAGGTACTAGAGAGTAGGGGCGGCAATGGACAGGGCTGGCCCGCGGGCCCTAGGGCCGGGCCAGCCCTGGGCATCGTTTCGGGGCAGAGCAACCAGCTCTCACTG
Source organism: Cryptocoryne crispatula var. balansae (assembly GCA_036172225.1). Lineage (NCBI taxonomy): Eukaryota > Viridiplantae > Streptophyta > Magnoliopsida > Alismatales > Araceae > Cryptocoryne > Cryptocoryne crispatula. The sequence goes on from CM069921.1 coordinate 14,391,334, forward strand.
GTTACGTGGGCCCAGAAACCAGGCCCGCGGGCCTCGTTCCAAGCAATGTCCGCCGTCCCATAGTCCCAAGGAGACATGCAAAAGTCATATTTTATTTTTTATAGAACTTTTTGTATGCATGAGTAAGAACAAGATACGTAGATTATCAAAAAAATTTAAAAAAAAGAGTAATAATTTAAAATAATAAAATATATACTTTGCTTTAACTCTGATTACATATCTATGATTATTTGGGTGTTAAATAGTATGTTTCTATCTGTGTATTTATTTTTATTTCTAGATTCAAAATATTTCTTTGGTAGTTGGTTTGATGTTTAAAAATTTTAAAAATATGATATACATAGAAAATTTATAATAAAATAATATTTATTTTGATTGTTTTTAAATTAAAAACTTTTATATATGCGTATAATACATTGCATTAATTAAATTATTTTAATCATGTTTCAATTTTTTATCAAACTCACCGTACCTTAATATTTAAAAAAATCTTAGTTTTAATTTTGTATGTCATATCAAGACTTTGATAGGAGATATTTTAAAAAATTTAAAAATAGTATATATTTGAAAAATCGAGCTAGGTCAGACTAGGCCGGGCCAAATCTATATTTTATTATAGAGCTGAGCTAGGTCAGAACAATAGACGTCTTCATGGGGTGTAGCGTTCTCGCGTACGAGTGGCAGCTCAAACGTCATTTTGTCTGTCGCTCGAACGCCGTCTGGGGGGACTAACGATCGGGTGATGATCGAGCGCCGGGGCTCGATCGTCCATCGACGCACTGCACTGTGCGTGCTTCGGCCACTCGACCATCCAACCCAAAAAAAAAGATAACTATTTTTTATTTTCAAATTAAGAGGTGTTGAGTGTTATTTTCATCACATGATCATAGATAATTATGCTATATCATATTATAAATATTTTATACATTTTTTGTCATATTTATAAAATTTTTATCATTTTATTATTATTTTTTATTTTGAATTATATATATTTTTTATATTAGAAAGATCGGGCCGGGCCGGGTCGGGCCGGGCCAAATTTAATTTTTATGCGGGCCGGGCCGGGCCGGGCAAGAATATAATGCGGGCCGGGTCGGGCCGGCCCGTTATAATTTAAAATGGGTTTTTATTGGGTCGGTTTCGGGTCCGGCCCGACCCGGCCCATTGACACCCCTACTAGAGAGATGCCGGAGATGAAGAGGATAAGATTTGATGATTTTTTCACTTATCGGTTGTGAAACATAAAGCAGAGTTGCTGAGTTTGAAGACAAAGAGCCGTTGGAGGGAGCCGACATTGCACCGCACCAACTTGCGCACGATTGCATCGATCTTCTCTGTGTAGTCGACTCAGTGGCACCATTTACCATCGACCAACGATAAAGGCATTGGGTGCCGTTATCTATTATTTCGATTTATCTATTATTTCGAGGATACCTTAGATTAAATCAATATATATTAAACTCATTTATATTTGTGAACCAAACGTAAATTTAGGGATAAACCTAAATGGCTAAATCTATCTCTAATTATCCTTGTACCAAACACGAGTACATAGTGATTTTTAATATTAGATGACGACGAGCCATTTTGATAATCCATCTTCGTCTCCACGAAGGACCGTTCATCTTCCTAATCCGGTGATAACCTACCATCGAGCGCGCATTAATTTGTCAACAAACACTCCAAAATAGGTAAAAAAAGTATGGGGGCGCCCGTCCGATTTGTTTCTACTTTTGGTTCGATAATATCTTCTTCGTTATCCGGTTCCATTCCATTTCTGGATCCGTACGTACGGCTCTGTGTTACCAAATTCGTTGGATAGAAAATCTACCCGAAAAGAACATGTTTTTAATTTCCCATTATATTTTTATTCCTCGTCCCCTACGTACCTTTTATTTACTGACCTACCAAATAATTATAAATATTTGTTTCCATGCCGTACCACACTCGTACATTAATAACTAATAAATCCTAAGCCAACTATAATAGACTGATTATGCCGTCATTTGGCTTAGTTATTTAGAATTATTAATCTGAATAAATTAACTTCACATGGTACGACAATCACATATCAGTTAATTTATACAATCTTAGACCACCATGTATTTATTTTTTTAATGTAAAAATAAAGTACAACAATGATAAAAATATATTTTATAAAGAAATTTTTATCAACTTTTTTGTCGAAAAAAATATATATTTGACGTGTGACACACTTTTTTTTCTCTCTCGTGGTAATCCTGCATTTTTGTTGTATATGACCTCCAGTCTTGGTCATCACCTCCCACATGATGATTTAACATTGAACTATGTTAATTCATTTCAATATCAAATTTACCATAAAATAAATAAAAATATAACACCAAAATACTCGAACACACGGAATACCTTCTCATCAACACCTTTTCCCGTCGGTTCTTATCCGAACCCTACATCAAAGAGATGAGATTACCGACGCCTCAAGACGAGCAAAAATGGCCCCAATCAGACGTAACGGGCATCATGGTCTCGTTCTCCGCCACACAACACAGCGCTCGCCGGGCCCGACGGCCGGCGGGGGGCGTCTTTGCATTTTGCGACGGCAGTCTCCTCCACGGCAACCGCGCCACCGTGCGAGCCTCTCTTCCCGTCTGTGCACGGTTATCCTTATCGGCCGCTCCCCCCCGCCCACTCACGGTACGGTTTTTGGCGAAGGCGAGCAAATCGATCTGACGCACCGCCGGCGGCTAGTGCCTTTTTCGCAGCCCGTGTCCCTTTCACTGGTGGGGGGTGGGGTCTGCCGTACGCGGTGCCCGCCAGGGCCGCCACCCAAAACCACTACAGGACCCTCGTCCAGGCCCCTCCTCCCGGTGCCAACCACCCCTCCTCCCCTCCCTCCCCAGACAAACCTTTCCCAGGTCCCCTTCTCCACCTCCAGTCCCTCTAGCCTTCCTTGAACCCTGGGATCCTAGATCCGCGGGGCGCTGAGATTCAAGACGCACTGCTGCTGCCGCGGCCCCCACTGTTGCTTGTTATCGGTTCTATAGCTGCCGCTGCCGCTGCTTCAGGTGGCTGAGTGCTGGGACGGGCGGAGTTGCGGACATATCGAGAGAAGTTGGCTGGCTGGGGGATAACATCTCCTAGAACTACGGTGTTTATGGCTGCGCTGTGCGTTCGCGGCTCTTACCCCCGTGTTGCGTGCTCGGTTATTTGTCTTCTTTTCTGGGCATTTAAATAGTTGAATCGGTTGCTGGTGAATCGATGCAGATAATGGTACTTGGACGTCTCTGTGCTTCTGTTAGGGAGAGGTGCGTAGTCTGATGGGTTTGGTTTGGTGTTTGCTTGGTTGAAGCTCTTACCGCCCTTAAGTGGGTTAGCGTTTTTCATTTGATCAAGGGCTCGTATCGTTTTTAACCTTCCTGGTTTAGACGTTAAATACAATCGTTTAGTACATATATATATTTTTTATCTGGGTCTGTGGTATGTTTTCTTTTCGTCAGTTATGTTTCCAGCCCAAAGGTTGAAGGAATGAAAATGGTTTGCATCATAGTTAACCGAACAATAGTACGTTTATGCATCCTATACTTGCTTATTTTTAGATTAATCTGTTGCTTGCTTATTTGGGTCTGTATCTTTGAATGTCAAAGATGTAGCATCCTGCACTTAGCTTCTTGTCGCATCACCTGTTTAGCTAACGGTGGTTTTCTTTCTACTTGTTAATGCAAATGTCTCATTGTACTCCTTGATAGGCCGTGTCTCCTATTGCAGCCCCCCAATAGTCCAAATCCGACCTTTCCTACTTTCTACTGTCATATTTATTCTTCAATCTGTATTTGGCTAATCTAATGGTAATCCACAACTCTGCTCTACTTTGTCCTTTTCTTTTATTTTCATAGAAATCTACCATTAATCGATTTAGCAACAATGACCGATGCCCTCAGTTACCTGTTGGGGGGAAACCCTCCAACCTACTCTCAAATAGGTGGAATCCAGATGCATCATGTTTAATGCACTGCATTCACTGCACTTGTGGGCCCCCTGTTTGAGTCTGGTCTGGAGGGTATTCCTCTAACCAGAAACTGAGAATATCCTCATTTATTTAGCAAAGATCCACATTGATCTTCACTCCAGCTATTTTTTTTAAAGTTAGGTTAAACACGTCAGTTCTTTAATTTCTGCTCCAGTTTGTTTTCATTGTTAACAGCAATGACAGAGGCCAATGTTAACAAAATTGACCATTATGCCTTTGTCTTCTGGGATTTTGATCTTATTATATAGTTATTTCAGTACTTTGAGGACAGATGATACTATTAATGGATACAAAATTGTCATTTGTTACTTGGATGGTATCTCATCTTAACCGGACAAGTTATAAAGTAGATGTTTCTCCATACTTCAATTTTTAGGCAAAAGTTAAGATGCCTCTATTTCTTGTTTTATACTTTAGTTACTAGCAAAATTTTGGGCTCATTCAATTTGTTTTAAATTTAGAGTACTTATTAATACACATAACAGATAAATAAATCTTATTTATTTATTAAGCATATTCTCATAGTCATTTTTAAGGTCTGGTTTTACTCCTTTGAGTTTTTGTGCTTTATAATTTTTGTAATTTATCCTTTCACATTGTAGAAATGTTATATTACACTGAAACCAAGAGTTACCCATGCTAATTTGGGTGATTCCAATTTCTGTACACTATCAAAATGTCCAATCCCAATAACTTATAAGTTACAATGATGTGATACAAATTCTTAAAATCCAATAAAAAATCATATCCCATGTTATATTTGCATCCCTTCATCGCCTAGAGCACACCCAACTTGCCACTACATTCGATGTTATCAGAGGCAATTGCCTTGGTTGCCTAGGCGGCGGGGCTAGGCTTCCCTGCCTTGCGTCGCTGGCAGTCGCCTGAAGTGATCACCTTTGTCCCTTCAACAACCAAGGTGAGGTGAAGTGGTCACTTGACTGCCTCACCGCTTGCATCCGGACTCTTAAGGGCCCAGATCTGGGACTAAAGCCCTCGCTGGCTTCTTGATGGGGACATTTTTGAGCCTTTTTTTTAATTGAGTCCTTAAATGGACTAGTTTGTAAATAGTCTTCTTAGGGAGTCCTTTTTGTTAATTGTTCTCTTCTCCCTCTATAAGAGGAGAACCGATGTACATAGTTAGACAAGCGATAGTGAATTTTTGGAAGGCATTGACCTGGTGTCCCACGTAGGGGCTCTGCCCCGGTCTTCTTCCTCTCCACCCCCCCATGGCGATGTCCCCCTTCTCTCTTCCACCCTCCGGTCCTGGCAGGTGGCCAGTCTATCTCCCTTCTCTCCCTCAGGCCTCCGTGCCTTTCTTCTCACCTTCACCTCCTCGGCTTCCATCGACGACGCCAACGCGATTGGTCCTTCTCGATTCTTCTTCCCCTTCGACAACATCAAGGCGACTGGGTCCTCGTGCGGGTTCTTCATCCCCGACGGCATCACTCCGGCGATGCCAGGATGTGCGCGTGGTGGCCAGTCCCCCTGTGGCGCGAGGTCGACGAGGGGAGAAGAAGAAGCGCGTGTGGGAGAGGCAGATCCGGCGATCCCCGGATCTACCTCTTCCCTTCCCCTTCCGGCGACGATTCTTTTTTTCCCTTCCGGCAACGGTCCTTTCCTTCCCCTCCGGCGATGATCCCGACGATAGCAGCCTCCGCCAGCGCCTCCTCCGCCAGCCGGACAACGCCGGACGTCGCGGCCATGCCTGGTTCCCTCCCCCTCTTGCGGTCTCCGTCTTCCCCGAGCTTGTGGTCGACTTCCGCATCTGTGCGGCTCCCTCCGGACGGCACGACGCGAGCGGCGTTGGCACTACGAGCCCCTCTCCTGCCTCCTCTGCACCGTCGCCTGCTGCGGCTATGTCCGGATGACGACGCGCGACCACGGCGTTCGGGCGAAGGCGACGCCCGCGCGGGCTCATCCCACCCTCTCCCATTTTGTCCGGACGCGGGGTTCACGCGAGGAGATCCTTCCGCGGAGATGCCGCCACGGCGACGGCGGAGACGGTTCGCGCGTGGCCACGCGACCGCGGCGGCAACCCTCCTCCGGGCGCCCCGACCCCCCCCCCTCGACGAATGCGTCCGCGAGCGCAGCCGACCGGTTCGCCCGGTCGCCGGTTCGCGGCCCAGACCGGTCGGTCGGCCGGTTCGACCGGTTTCTGTCCGGTTTAGGCCGGTTTAGGGTGATCTGAGCTGGTTTGGACCAGTTCAGGCCATCTTGGGACCGGTTCGGGCTTGTTTCGACCGGTTCGAGGCCGGTCCGCTTCATTTTGGGTCCGTTTAGGTTTGTTTAGCGGCGATTAGCGCCGGTTTAAGTCGTTTTCGGTCCGTTTTGCCCGGTCTAGCCGGTTTGTCCCGCATCAGTTTGGTATCAGAGCCTGGAATCGACTCGTTCTTACGAGTCGAATCTTGGGTATGTCCGAACCGGTTTAAAAACTCGAGGTCGAGTTTTCTCCCGGTCGGAGAGAATGATGGGGACATTTTTGAGCCTTTTTTTTAATTAAGTCTTTAAGTGGACTAGTTTGTAAATAGTCTTCTTAGGGAGTCCTTTTTGTTAATTGTTCTCCTCTCCCTCTATAAGAGGAGAACCGATGTACATAGTTAGACAAGTGATAGTGAATTTTTGGAAGGCATTGGCCTGGTGTCCCACGTAGGGGCTCTGCCCCGGTCTTCTTCCTCTCCACCCCCCCATGGCTAGGGGTGGGCACAAAACGGTTCAAACCGATAAACCAAACCGAACCAGCTCATTCGGTTCGGTTTGGAAAATCTCCAAACCGATTTAAACCAAACCAAACCGTTTAAACCGATTTAATCAAAAAAATATAAAAAACTATTATAGTATTAATACAAATGATATTTTTATAAATTTTATAATAAAATAATATTTATTTTCATTATTTTTATCATAAAAATTAGTATATATATGTAAAAAATAATTAGTTTAAATATTTTTATTTATTTTCGGTTTAAACCGAACGAAACCGAACCAAACCGAATTGATTTGGTTTGGTTCGGTTCGGTTTGGGAGGGTGATTCGGTTTGGTTCGGTTTGGGAAAAAAATGGTCCAAACCGGACCAAACCGAACCGTGCCCACCCCTACCCATGGCGATGTCCCCCTTTTCTCTTCCACCCTCCGGTCTTGGCAGGTGGCCAGTCTATCTCCCTTCTCTCCCTCAGGCCTCCGTGCCTTTCTTCTCACCTTCACCTCCTCGGCTTCCATCGACGACGCCAACGCGATTGGTCCTTCTCGATTCTAGCCGGTTTGTCCCGCATCACTTCTCTTGCCCCTTATCGTTCTCTTTTTCTCCAGCCATGATGGCTTTGATGGAAGAAGGAGGAGCCCTAGCCGGAGAAGCTGCCGCCACTGCTAGAGCACCTCATCGGAGAAGCTGCTGTTGCATGAGAAGCTCTGTTCTTTGTTGGAGATTTAGAGAAGGTGCATTTTCTCATTTTTCATGTTTTACATTTATTGTTTTTCTTACGGTTTTTATTTTTAGTCTAATATTTTTTTTAGTGGAGGGATCGGTGAATGTTTTTCTTCCTCGGAGTTTGTCGGAGAAGCCTTTTTCCTCGGAGAAGGTGTATTTTTTTAATTTTTTTCCGTTTATTTTTCTTCTTCTGATTTTTAATTTTGTTCTAATACATTTTTTTTATTGAAGGGACCAGTTTGTTCATCTTTGTCGAAGTTTGCCACAGTTGTTGGAGAAGCCTTCTTCACTAAAGAACAGTGCATTTTCTGTTTTCTATTTTCTATTTTTAATATTATTTTAATTTGTTCAAGCACTTGGCAGTACTGGTTTGTTCCTCTTTAAATCAGTGTCAATTTTTCTTGGATTTGCGCAACCCTTTGAGGTGAGTTTGATAGTTTTTTGATTTGTTTTCTTGTTCTACTTCAACGTTCTCTAGTTCAAACATACTGGTTATGGAAGTCAGGTTGGAAAGGTATGAATTGATTTTGGACATCATTGATAGATGGTGGAATTTTCAACTCTATCGTTTATTACATGTAGCGGTATCTTAACCTTCCACTCTATTATGCAAATCCTTACATTGAGAATGGTGAAATAAATCAAAGATTATATGATTTTATTGTGAAACTTGTTGCATCCCTTGAAGAGCAAGATTCAATCTTCAAGCAACTCTAAATGTATAGAAATTCTTTGGGATTGCTTGGTAGAGACATGGCAATTAGACAACGAAAAGTATCCCCTCCATGTTAGTTTTGTTTTTTATATTATATGCTTTTAAACTCAATAATATTTTTTTCCTTGTAGCAAATTGATGGACATATTAGGGTAGTAAAGTTTTTCAATTTCAAAGAATGGCTATAATAATTTTGAGTCTTACTTGTGGTGCATATAATTATGAGCATAATTGGAGTACATTTGAACATGTAATTTTGACAATTCTATTTTTTTTTTAGAGTTCTTATGATCTAATGCTTTGGCTTCCCTTTATCTGAGAGGGAAATAAAAAATGCAGATTGTGGTGGAAAGAAAATTATAGAGTTAGAAAGGTAGAATGTTTACAGCAGGTGAAAGATGGTATTATTGAGACAATACCTCAAACTGTACTGCTCTATTTCTTCTTTATGTTTCAAATTCAAGGAGTATCTATCGAATACTTGAATTTGTGAGAGCTCCTTGACTAAAAACAAGAAACTGTGAGAGCTAACTTCTTTTGGCTGGGTTCAAAGGAGAAGAAGGCTTTGCGTTTGGTTGCTTGGAGCCAAGTTTGCATAAGTGCTAATGAAGGAGGAGTTGACTTCCCCTGTGGAAAGTGGAAACTCTAAATAAAGCTATGGTTACAAAATGGCTGTGAAGATTAAATCAAGGGGGTAATGCGGTTTGGTACAACATTGTTCATTCCAAATCTCTTTTTCAGGAGCAATCTTGTTCGGTGAAGGATTTCAGCCACTTGAGGAGAACTACAAAGATTTGGAAAGATATTCTGTAGAATTGGAGCTTCTTTGAATCTTCTACTTCCATTTCAACTGGTAATGATAGGAAGACCCTGTGCTGGCTGGATAGATGGATAGGCCACTGCCCTTTGGCCGATCGCTTTCCTATATTGTATCAGCTAGCTTGTAATAAGGATGTCTTGGTGTCAGATGTGTAAGACGATTCTTCTTGGTCGAATAATTTGCTCTTATATTTTAGGAGGTACTTGAAAGACGAAGAAATTTAGTAGTTTTTGTTACTCCTAAATTAGCTAAGGTGTTTCTCTTATTCTCAAGTAGTTTCTGACACCATAATTTGAATACTGGTGGTAACATCAGCATCCATCAAATTAAATTATGGTGGTTTGGAGGTTGATTGGTGGAAGAAGGTTTGACTGCCTTTTCTGCCTTGAAAGATTAGAATATTCTTGTGAAAAATTAGTAGAGGATGGTAGCTAACTAATGCTTATTTTCATAAGCTGATCCCTGTAGCCTTTCAATCTTGTATATTTTTGAGGTAATGATGGAGGATTTGGAGCACTTATTTTTTTAATGAGGAATTATTCATTTCTGATGACTTACTCTGTTCAAGAGCTGGAATATTTCTTTGCCTGATCCAACTGATCTCCGTAGCCTGATGAATCTCCGTAGCCTGATGAACTCATGTAGTAGTCTTAAACCTTGGGTGGAAGATAAAGTTGAATAAGATTTTACTCTGCCATATTTTATTTGGGCTATTTGGAGAATAAGGAACATGAGGATCTTTTAGGATTCATTCTTGAATTCTAGCTCAATGCTCCTTCTCATGTTTTTTTTTTGGGTTAGGAGTAGTATTTTGGTCATTTTGGGGTGCTTCCAAACAAAGACGTATTTTATAGTATGTTTTTTGGTTTGAAGAAATTCGTTTCCTAGTAGTTTTTTTTTCTTTTTTTTGGTAGATGTATTCTCCTCTTCCCACTTTGCTGCTACTTTTGCCCTTCTCATGTAATTTGCTTTTGTTTTACTTTTAATATACATGGAATTGTGGTTTCATGCTGTCTTAAACAAAATCTGATATCTGACTGCTGGCACCAAAAAAATTTGAATCGGATTAGGATTTAATCCAATTTAACCTTCAATTGATCAAATAATGACTTATCCTCATATTGGGCCCATTTCGGGTTCAATTTATTGAAAAAATGCTAAGATGTGCCCATTTCCACAATGCACTTCTTTAGATTTAATGGGTTATGTTTTGTCTCAAATCAGGCCCATTAAATATCAATTTCAGCTCAATTTAGGGTCAATTTCGCAGCACTCCTTGTTTATATCTATTGGGCTATGTTGCAACTCCTAAATGGGTCCATCGGCTGTCAATTTCGGCTCATTTATTGACCCAATTTCGTGTCCCATTTAGCATCAGCTTATTGGACTAAGATGGATGCTTAAATATGGCTCACTCAATCTTCTTTGCCACATCAGCCGCTACCTCACTTCCTCTCATTAATTTGATGGCATTGGGGACGTAAAAGGACACCATCATAAGGGAAGGAGAAGACTTCTGGCCTTGGAGAATGAAGAGGCATGAGAGGGGAAGAGTCACTCCAGCCATTTATTTCCTTCCACCCTTTCATCTCTCATTCCTTTCTATAAAAGAGCATGACCAGCCATAGGAGGGGAGGTTGGATGCCATCAGCTCCTCCAGCCGCACCCTGTGTGCCATCAGCTTCAACAGCAGCTCTACTTGCAGAGCAAAGAGAAGGAGGAGGAGGAGGAGAAGAGGAAGAGATGGAGAAGGAGAAGGAAGGTAAAGCTCCTCTTTAAGCCATGTAACCTTTCCACCTCCCCTTTCTTTCTCTGTTTACTTTTTGCCTGGCCTACTGCATCACCCGAACTGAATCCCTTAAGATCCCCATTCGGCCCACCGGAATAGGTCACCTGCAACCCCTTAATCAGGCCCCAATAAGCCCCCTGTTTGGTCCTCCATGACTGCCCTTTAGCAATTCCCTAAAGCCTCTTGCCGACAGCCTCATAAACCTTCCCTCAGGACTGCCAAAACAGTCCAGATCGAGGCCATTTTGAGCAGATCATGCCTCCTTTTGGACCCCTATTCTGGTCCCCACATAGGCCTGCCCACCTTAAGGCCTCCAAACACACATGTCGTACCCCACTTTTGTCTCTCATCTGACAGGACCCAGCACCCCTTAAAGTCCCTTGCTGGCCCACCTAAATAGTCCATTGCCCTGCTTCCTTGTGCAACTCTTAAAACATGTTGTCAACTGGTTCCTAAACACCCCTGTTCTCACCTCCTTTTAGGGCCTTAGGTGAGGGTTATGTCCCGGGACTTCTTGGAATCTGTTTGATGGACCAAGTTTTCTTCGGGCTGGCTCTTAACCCCCTACCCGAACGGCACCTTACATAGTACCTAAACCGCCACACAACAGCCCCTTGCAGCATACCCTTAAAAAAGCTCGAACCAGTCCCTTGGTGGCATCAAAATCTCTTTGTTTTCTACCCTCTGAGCAGCCCCAAACAGGTCTGAAATCAGTCCTCTGCACAATTCTTCTAACCGGCTTCTAAACGGGCCCACTTTCAATCCCTTTTGGCCCACCTAGCCCATTGCTACAGCCCACAAAAGCTTGCTTCAAAAACAGGTTCTGCAGACCACAAAAACAGATCCTTTGCAACGACCGTGTTGAGGGTGACAGCCCGACACCCCTTGGAAACCGTTCAATGGGCCAAGGGCATAGCTGGGTGGTCTTCAATTCCGGTCTAAATAGGGGTATGGCAGCAGCATCAAAACAGATTCATCGGGGCTAAGAAACTCAAGGTAGGCCAACCGGGCCCACAAAGACATGAAGCCGGCATTATTGGGCCATGAAACCTGAAGCCGGCCCATTGGGCCCATTGAACATAAAATGAATAATAAAAATTCAGAACACAAATGAACCTTGAACTAAGGGGTTAGCTCATTTCTCGAGCACTCCACCCTTGGACGGCTATCCTGGGTCCGCCTTGGTGTGTTGTACCTGGATGTGGGCACGAGCAAGCTCCTGTTGTAGACGGATTCTTCTCCTGGTGTGGCAAGTTTAAAGACTTAGTCATTTTGGAGGTAAATTCTATTTGATCAAAGATGGGTCGGCATGTCGTCATAATGCCGGTTTTTTCTTTGATTTTATGGAAATATACCCCGGGGGAAGGAATATCTTCAAAGTTCAAACATTTGACACCAACATGATGTACTACGATGTGAATTGCATTGAAATGCTATTCAAGTGCCGATGTGAACAATTGCGAACCGGGCACCGAACGATAGCTTGATGTACCGGATGAGATACAAGCTCCAAATTAAATAAACAAGATAAAACAAACTTAAAACACATTCATGAAATCTGAAAAATACCAAAATCACTTTATTTGACAATATGAAAAATAATAAAAATCAGGTTTAAATCAATCTGAAAATACATCAAAACCAGGCTTGAGCAATTTGGAAATTCACTAAAAATTCATTTAATCCTACGAAACTAAATTTCTAATCAAGTGACAATTAATTAATTTCAAAGAGAACTAAATAAATAGCATTCAAAACATTTAAAAGATAATGAAATTAATCATTAAGCAGAAAATTCAGATTATGAAATAATTCAAAACTCAAACCATAATTTTAAAACACATTTCAACAATCTAATCAAAACATGTCAAATATACTCAAATTGACATCAAAACATAAATCGACATAAGAAAAAGATAATTAAGATATCTTCATCAACATGTCAATCAAGTGGAATTAAAACATAAAACATGTAATCTACCTATTAAAAATCAAATAAAAAACAAAGTAATCTCAAACAAATCAAATCAACCAAATTAAATCAAATCGATAACATTTAAACAACAAAATAAAAACGATTGACTAAAATTTAAATTAGATCTGAAAATTATACTGCAAACCAAATAAAATCAACATTAACCAAACATAATATAACATATTTGCATCTCATTGGGCCCACAAGGCTATGACCCTTGAGTTTATTGGTTTATGTGGATGTGCCCTATCAAATAGATTGCTATGACGGTTAATCATGGGCATTCATGCAATCACTCCATATACGTTAACGCCGGTTATTTACACCATTCAACAGAGGGGTCAAAATTAAATTTTCACAGAATTTGAACCTCGGTTCTATACTTTTACAAGTATCACCCGACTATCTAAAACTCTCATAGGATATCACCTATTTTTCTAAAGAGTCTAGACTTGATATTTTTCCAAAATTCTTAAGACGAGATTCTCACACTGACTTCTGATTTTTGAACTGAAGATTTTAATTGCCTTGTGCTTCATAGCTTCAAGGCAATCAAGACGACCAAGGCGACATGGTACTGCCTTGTTGCTTAGTTGATAGGGTGAAACACCAGGTGATGCCATTTTTTTTTCATAGTAGCATTGATAGTTTAGTCAATGTGTTATGGCAATTGACATATAAAAGCACTAAATAAATATGTTAATATGTAAATCAATTTATAATATTCAAGTGCATTGTTAAAATAGACTAAATAAGATTAATACCTGATTAAAATTACTCAATTAAGTTAATATAAATACTTAATTAATAGTAACTCTTTGTACATATCCATGAAGTTGCTTAATCTCAATTGTTATTCCATCGGATTACCTATTTGCAATCAAAGTTAAGTATTAGAAATTTAGAACTGCTGTTTGTGCTTAATCAAAATCACTCAATTAATGAATATTGATATTTAATTAGTATTACTTGTTAGTAAATTGGTAAGGCAAGTGCCTGACAGGTTGCTTGCCTGGGCACCACCTTGCCTTGTCAGGTGAGGAGGACCTTGTTTCTAGGTGACACCTTGAAAATGTGGATGAGCTTATAACACTAAATGATTATGAGGCTGGGTATCCTTTAACCAATACATGGTTGGCAGAAACGATCCAGACAGACTGGAATTTTATGTCAATTTCTTTTGGGGGTAAAGGTCATACAAATTAGAAAAGTAATGAAGTCATTATCAGTATAGTTCCCTAACTTGGTCAAAGTCCGCTTATTTCTCTCTGTCCTGTCTAATTCTTCAATGGAGTCAGAAGTGAATTGCAGATTGGAAAAGGAAGGCACACGGGCTACACAGTCCTGTAGAAGCTGTTCCAGTTTGGTCCAAGATTTGAAGCTTTGGAGCCTTGAGTAGCCAAGTAGCTAGGGCCCCTGACCTCCTTGTCCTTCCTATCTTTGCATTTGTTGCCATTATGTCCGCACCTACCATTACACTATGGCTACTTTCTTTTCTCTCTGGAGTTCTGGCATTTTCAGCCCAACCTAATAGGACTGAGTCCTTTGTAATCAAAGGTGTGACCCCTCACCTCACCCCAACTGTCTCTCTCCATTGCCTTTGACAATGGAGGCGGTCAAACTCAATGACTGCTGCCATCTGCGTTCAAGCAAGGAAGAGAGGGGGTCGAAGAAACGTGCAGGAGTAAGTAAACACATCTTACTAATGCTAAATGAGGGTTGCTGGAGGCATATCCTTGATACGAGAGGGCCGCTGGAGGTGGAAAAAATGCCAAAAGGTTTGCTTCCTACACCGTTCAGTTAGGATCTCTTCTGGTAGAGAGGAAGATACCATGTTTATTGGACCCAACAAAGGGTATATCGGACTGGGATGTTCAGCGCTTCATCAGTTCGTGCAGCATTCGGTTTAAGTAATCAGATCTCACTCTATTGGGTCCATTAGACCCATCGTCTGGAGACAAGCATTATTATGGATGCCACATTCCCAGCTGCAATGGGTCTCGTTGCCTGGGTAGTTTTGGCTAAATGGCCCAAATCGAGGTGGTGAAGAGCCCTTTCGCCTCACCTCATTGTCTAAGTGGTCACCTCAAGCACATTTGATAATGTAGTCAACTATGCTATCATGGTGCCTCATGGAAGTGACAAGCAATTTAAGGCCGGTTTGCTATGGGAATTATTTACATTGGAATAGCTAATTTGGAATGTGTTATACTAGATTAAGGAGGTTTGGCTTGGTAACTAGGTGTTGACTAAGTGGGATAAGCGAAAAGTTACTCCGCTTATCCCATAGCTATTTGGAAGTGGTTTAACTTGTTCCTTGGGTATGTGGAGTAATCTTTGACTTGTAATAATTTTTATAATATAGTATAAATAAATATTATAATGGTACAAAATATGCAAAAGATAAAATATTGATTAAAACATATATGTACATAGTACAATATATTTTATCAAGCAAATATATTATTTAATATGGTATTCTTATTGTATTCATGGAATATATAATATAGTATAAAAGTAAATATGTAACCTATTGTATTATGTGTATACAGTAATTTATGTAATTTAATGTATAAGTTTTAACATGTGGCATAATACCTAATGTAAAATGTCCAACGTTGATGCATAAATTTAATATAATACATGATATGTAATGTTAATATGCAATAATTTATTTTTTATATAATATTTTAAAGTATTAATACATTATCTTATAATGTTTATGTAATATATAAAATTAAAAATAAATAACACAGAATATACTATTTAAAATATATAAACTATTTAATATATCATCTTGTCATGTTTATATAATTTTTAATATAATATAATATAACATAGTATAATATAAGACTTAATTAAAACTGTTGAATGTTATTACATAAATTTAATATTATATATATTTATTTAATATTATAATATGTAATATTGATAACAATAAATTTATTTGAGTATATAATATCAAAATATTTAATATATTGTCTTTATCATGTTTTATGTAAAATAATATAAATGTGAAAACAAATAAATAACAATATATAATGTATATAATAATATATAAATATACCCACGGGAGGGGTTTAAGGAGTGGAGTAACTAATTCCACCTAAATAGGTGGAATGAGTCTTATTCTACAAGTTCAAGTAGAATAAGGGGCGTAAGTCACCCCTGCAACCAAACTGCTTGCTGCTGGAATAGGTGGCATGATATAATCCGGTTCCAAACTGACCCTTAAAGAAAAAGATTGGTGTGCATTGTTAAGGATTTCTTACCATTCCTTTGTAACTACAGAGTAATTGGATGGAATCATATCTGTTGTTTGGACTCATGGATCTGCTGATAACTGGGAGTACCGTGAAACTAACATACCTTTCTGCACTCCGGAGTTATGTAAACCTATTGTTACAGTTCCATCTGATAGCAACATTGCCAGAGCTTTAATAATGACTAAACAGGGGCTTACTTTATTAGTTTTATGCTTAACTTGTATAAACTGAGGCTTTGACCAGACAGCCTTCTTATTACTTGTAGTACGGAGTCCAAACCTTGCTTGCATTTCACTAGTAATTATAGGTTACCTATGTGCCATGTTTCTCGGGTCTCTGCACTCTGCAGCAAGACAAGTTTTGGGTGAACATTTTGGGTATTTACCCAGTAAGAATCTGTTCCTGAACCATACTCCCCTTCACTTCTGTCCTTACTCTTCTGCCACCAACTTGGGACTTCTTTCACTTGCTTATGCTTCTCGTGAACTTATCCATCTTCGTTTCATGTGAAAACTTGATCGATCAGATCAGTGCTGTTGTTTTGTCTTCTATTCTATGTTTTCTAATGTCAGTATGCGATTTGTTTTTCCCCCTTTCTATCAAAGGGAAGACATAATTCTGCTTCATGTCAGATCCCTTTTTACCGTATGGTGCTATGTGAATCCAATATACTTTTCAATGTTGATTTTCATTTTTCTATAGATTATTGGGCAACATGATTGTTAGTTCTTTCTATATTAATGATGGTTATATGTTCCATCTGGATGCCCCTTGGTCCTTGTTTTCATATTGTTCTCCTTTTCCCACCACCTGGATGAATATGAATAGACAACCATTTGTTATTTCTCTGCTTTGTAAATTCTAGTTTTTTCTTGTGGCTACGTTACCCCTTTCTGTTCGAGATATGGAACTTTTGTGGATCTGGTTTCCAGGTACCAACATTGCTTTCATATGATCCATGATGTTAAAGAATAACTCCATTTTAACTGAGGGAGACGAATTGGTATGACAAGAAATTCTGAATCGAGGGGGTACCAGTCTGGATCAACTCGGTCAGATGAATCAGTATTGGATATGGAAGGAAATATGTGTGGTCAAACCAATTCCTCAAGTCTTCCTTCAAGTACACCCTCTCTTCAAGCATTTGCATCTGGTGGTCAGCACTCTGAAAGCAATGCTGCTTATTTCTCATGGCCCACGTCTACACGATTACAAGATGCTGCTGAAGGTAGAGCAAATTTTTTTGGGAATCTTCAGAAGGGAATACTGCCAAGAAATCTTGATGGACTACCAAGAGGCCAGCAAGCCTCTACCTTGCTTGATGTGATGACAATAAGAGCATTTCACAGCAAAATATTACGTCGTTTCAGTCTTGGTACAGCAATAGGCTTCCGAATTCGCAAGGGAAAACTCACAAATATACCTGCAATTCTTGTCTTTGTTGCTCGAAAGGTTAACAAAAAATGGCTCAGTCATATCCAATGTTTGCCACCTGCAGTTGAGGTATGGAATAACCTGTAGATGTTCACACTTAGCCACCTTTGCTTTGAAGGGGATTATGCCTCCCTCAGTGCGTCGGACAATAGTAAATCTTTTAATGCATTATATTTTGTTTCAATTTTTTTTAACATGTACAGGGACCAGGAGGTGTGTGGTGTGACGTAGATGTCATAGAATTCTCGTACTATGGTGCTCCTGCACCAACACCAAAAGAGCAGCTGTATAATGAGCTTGTGGATGGCTTGCGTGGAAGCGACCCATGCATAGGTTCTGGTTCACAGGTATCCAACATTTTCGTCCATATTCTTTTCTGAAAAGCCACATTGATCATGTGGTGGGAGAATGTAATTTGTAACGAGCAATCATTTGCTCTATCCGTACTTTTGTATGTTCAATTACTTGTGTTAATCCTCTACTTCAATTATATTGCATCATGGATTTTCTATAGGCCATTACCTTTCACTTCAGTTGTGAATAAATTAACAAGGAACATATTAGAGGCTACTGTATAACATATGATGTTTATATAACGAACAGCAAAAAGAGGAAACAGAGACGATTCTAGGGCCAGATTAAGAGCATTTTCTCTATCCTTCAGCCACCCATATTTTCGTCAAGAATGAATACTCAGAAATACTGATGTTTCCAAGCTGGTATTTTCAAGGTGATGTTCTCTTATCATAGTTCTATTGACAGTGAAATCCTTCAAAATTTGAGGTGTTTCTTTTTCTGTTCTTTTTGTGGGAAGTTTGCAACTCTGCCACAGCCAATCCCAAGCTCGGATGAGAAAGGAGGATGGTTACAGTAGGTGACAACCAGCATGGATGTACTCACCTAACGACATGTTACATAGGAACTTGGGTGTGATGAAAAATACAACAAGGGTGAGGCCGTTCCTGCATGCAACGCACCACATAAGCGTCCTAATGTGGTGCTAAATAAGCAAGGGTTTTCATATCAAGGACGGATGTGGGTAAAATTTAATCCCTTATGTAAAAACTTATGGAGCTTGTTGATAGTATGTAGAGGAGAAAGATTAATATTGTGTGTATTCAAAAAACCAAGTGGATAGAAGAAAAATGTAAAGAATTAGGAAATACAAGTTATAAACTACGGTATACATGAGTAGAGATAAATAAAAATGGGAAAGTATCGTAATTGATAAAATATTAAAAGCTGCAATTGTTTCGATAAAAAGATTAGGGGATATGATTATTATGGTAGAAATAATTCTAGAAAGAGATACATTTAATATGTTTAGCATGTGTGCTCCACAAATTAGATTAAGTAGCAAGATTAAAGAAAAATTTTGGGAGGATATGAATGACCTTATACAAAATATATTAAATGAAGAATTTGTTATATCTTATGATCGTATTCTAACTAATATTTATTTTATTAAAAGAAAATCTCATTTAATAATATTTAAAAGTGGACAAAATAAAAGTCACATTGACTTTATTCTCACAAGAAAAATCTAATCGTGCTATTTACAAGGATTCTAAATATATTGAGTGAAACTTTAATAAGCCAACATATGTTAGTGGTTATAGATATTAAGATTAAAATATAAGCAAACATTGTTAAAAGAAATGTTTCTCTTAGAATAAAATGGTGGGAGTTAAAAGGGATAAAATAAAAAATATTAAAAAATGAACTTAAGATAAATGATTGGAAGTTAGACATTGACGTTAATGTTATGTGGATGAATATGACTATAAAGATTAGAGTGATTACTAAAAAAATACTTGGATAGTCTAAAGATGTGATCCACATAAAACAAAGACTTGGTGGTGGAATGAAGAAGTGCAAAATGCGATAAAGAATAAGAGAGATTGATATAAAAATTACGAAAGTGTGATAACAACGAAGTTTATGAACAATACAAGATAGCGAAAAAAGAAGTTAAAAGTATTAATATATGAGTAAGAGATGATGTTTTTAAACATATGTACGAAAAACTTAGAACTAAAGAAGGCAAAAAATATATTTATAGGTTAGCAATGATGAGTCTTGTTCACATCATGTTCAGGAGTTGGAATTCTGTCTAGGTGGAGCCAGGGAACGCTTTGATACTTCTTAATGGCTGGATGAGTCTTAATCCGTGGCCTTCTCATGTCAATCTTTGGAAGTTTGTAACTTTGTTCTACTAGCTATTGCTATGGTTCATCTGGTGGACTAGGAATTCCAGGGTATTTGAAGATCTGTTTGAGAATCCAAATGTGATCCTTACTCTCTTACCTTCCATTGTGAAAGATTAGGCTATGGCACACTTTGAGGGCATGAAAGATGTGCAGACCTATAGGATGTTAATTTTCTATTTTCTCAGCTTAGGTCCTTGATGTTGTGATTTGTCTTTGTTCTACCATCTTGTTAGAGTTCTTTTGAAGTTTTTACTTTTTCCTCTTCTTGTATACTGTATTCTCTTTCAGTTTGAACAGAAATTTGGTTTTCAAGATCATTTAAAAAAAGAAAACGAAAAATAAAAAGCAAGGACAAAAGAGAGAAGGTTTTAAGATCTTAACCAAGTCAAATGAATCAATGATAAATAAGGAAAAGTTTTGATCAAAGAAGATGATATGAAAGAAAGATGGAAAATTTATTTTGATACTTTTTCAGGAATGTGACAAACGTAGATAGCATAGAGAATGTGACAGCTTTTCCGCGGCCTGCCAGAAGAACAGCTCTTATGCAGCCCTCCTCTGGCTCATCCAAACAGCCCTCAAACACCCTCCATGCAGGCCCATTTCGGTCTACTTAAAGCCACCTGAACAGACACCCCCCCCCCCCAAACAGGTCCGAAGCTGCCCTTGTTCAGCCCATGTTCAGACTCCAAAACCGGATTTAAATCAGGCCCTTCTCAATTTTCAGGCCCTAAACGGATCTCCAAATCAGTTTCTAATCAGGGCCACTTTTGGTCTAGTTAGCCCCTTGTGCAGGCCCATTTCAGTCCATTCAAGTTTTTTTAAACAGGTCTTTCTGGGGCCGACTTTCAGCCCCTTTGTGGCCCAAGATGCAACCCCCTTGCGGCGTACCAAAAAGGTGCAAACAACAGCTCCCTTGCGGTGTACCAAAAAAAGGACAAACAGCAGCCCCCTTGTGGCTCAAGATGCAACCTATTCGCGGCTTAACAGAAGTGCAGAAACCTGCCGTTTTTTCAGCATTGGTGGGTAGGGGTGATGTCCCGGACCCTTTCATAATCCATACGACGGGTTGATCGTTTGTCTGGGCGGGCCTTTACCCTATCATCAAGACCAAATGAAGGCGCACATGCACAAAAGCCAGCAGGCCCTTCCAGCTCAAAACAGTTTAAGATGGGCCCTCCGAGCCTTACAAGATCGAAGGCCAGCTAGAAATGCTGATGGAACTCAAAACCGGCTTAAATGGCCTTGACATAAAACATACAAATAACAAAATCAGAAAAGCGAAATGCCAAAATAAATTAAGGAATGAAACACCCTTTTTGGGTACTCCACTTGGACAGCTCCCCCGGGTACGTCCCAGAATGTCGATCCGGACGTCGGCGCGGGCACACTCTTGTATGCGGATGATCCTTTTCCCTACATGGCTAAGTCAAGGTTGGCCATATTGGATGGGTAAACTTCACCAAGTTAGAAAATGATAGGTATGTCGTCGCAATGTCAAATTTTTTTTAAGTCGGTGGGGAACCTATAAATTAAGGAGTGAAACACCCTTTTTGGGTACTCCACTTGGACGGCTCCCCCGGGTACGTCCCGGAATGTCGATCCGAACGTCGGCGCGGGCACGCTCCCGTATGCGGATGATCCTTTTCCCAACATGGCTAAGTCAAGGTTGGCCATATTGGATGGGTAAACTTCATCAAGTTAGAAAATGATCGGTATGTCGTCGTAATTCCAAAATTTTTTTAAGTCGGTGGGGAACCTATGTTGTGGGAAGGATCGCCTATCATTTACATCAATGTACTCTATCTTCAATGAAATGAAAAGACTTCGATGTTGACTTGAGATGCATGAAGCCGGGCACCGAATGGTAGCCCGATGGGCTGGATGTAATGCAAACCGTCAAAACAAACAAACATAACAACAAAAAAAGCAACATAAACAAATCTGAAATTTAATAAAAAATAGATTTAAAGTAAATCTGAAACTTAATTTAAGACAACCTCAGTTCAATAAAAATTGAACCACAACAAAGAAATATTTAAAGATCAATTTGAAAGCAAAAAAAATCAGATTTAGAAATCTGGAAATTAAATAAAAAACCACTAAAATTTAGATTCTAATCAAATTGAAGTGCACATAAAAATCAAGTTTAATAATCTGAAATTTTACTCCAAAAGGCACCAAACCTTACTAAAATGGACAACAAATGCTAAATCTCAAAGAGAATTAAATAAGCAGCACTTTAAAACACTCAAAACATGCCAAAACAAACATAAAAACAGAAAGATCAGATGTTTTAACCAAATCTGAAACTTCAAGAAAAGTCGATCAAATCAACCGAACCAAAATTTTGCAATGTCTAAACCACTTCAAACTCATCAAAAATTGAAATCAAAACAACGGGAACCAATCAAACCCAACTCAAAACAAATCAAAAACCAAACTGAAATCAAATAAAGAACACATCAAACAATTTCACTCAAATCTGAAACTCATAAAACCAAATCTAAACCAACTAAAATCAACCAACAAAATAAATGAAATCAACCCCAAACGAACCGGTTTGCATTTCATCGACCCAAAAGGTCGCTGCCCTTTTGAGTTCATTACTTTCTGTGGATGTGCACGCTTTCCTAAATAGGTTACTACGATGGTTAATCAAGGGCATTCGAGCTGTTGCTAGATGTAAGTTAACGTCGGATATTCACACCATCCGGCGGAGAGAGGTCAAAAATTAAAATTTCAAAGAACCCGAATCTCAGTTCTAATACTCTTAAATTACCACCGGACTATCTAATATTGTTATAGGATATCACCTGTTTTCTTAGATAAGTTCGGGGCATTCAACAAAAAATCTTTTCTTCTCGGAA
The DNA here is from genome assembly GCA_036172225.1 of Cryptocoryne crispatula var. balansae. NCBI lineage: Eukaryota > Viridiplantae > Streptophyta > Magnoliopsida > Alismatales > Araceae > Cryptocoryne > Cryptocoryne crispatula. The sequence continues at coordinate 14,413,850 of CM069921.1, forward strand.
CGGAATAAATAGGTTCACACACACGGTTTGCTGCACCCTCCTTTGACCCTACAAGGCTCTGGTGCTAGGGCTTTCTCCGGTGACTGCCAGGAGTCAAGTGCCAATGCCCGCAGCTATTGTGATCATCGCCAGCAAGGGCCTTCTTCTCTCTTAGCTCTCTTGTCTCTTCCTAGTTTTCTCTTCAATTGAGCCTTGCCCTGTTGACCCCAGTCCTGCTGTTGCTGTCAGCAACAGTCTCCATCTCCACCATCGAACTATGATCAGCCATCAACTTACCACCTACAGTAAGACCTCCCAGGGCACTCGCCCTCACTGTGACCTCTCTCTGTGTTTCCCTTCACCAGTAGAATCTTTCTGTCCATGTTCTCCCCTTTCTTCTTCTCTCTCACTGTAGGACCTCTGCATCGGTCATTGTGAGTCTCTCTTTCCCTTGCATGCCCACACTTGTGGATGCGTCTCCTAAAGTGGCTACAGGTGCCTCTGCTGTGGTCTCCCTCCTTCCCTCCAATGGTCCCAGGAAATCTCTTTGCATCCTCTCCGGTGTCATGTGGTCTCTCTCTTGCCCACACCCCTTCTCTCCTCTTTTGTGACTGTCGATCTATAATTTCAATGGTTTATAATCATTTTATTTTATCAGTTTTATCATATGTTTCTATTTTTGCAGTGTGCATATTGTATTTGCTATGGATAAATGTTTAGCAGCTATTTTGGGAGAAATTCAAAGCAATTGGTAAGACATACCTCTTTTTGTTATCTTAAACAAAATTTGCTCTGTCAAATTCACATTAGGATTGTTTCTAGACATTCAATTTCGATTTTCGTTTTTTGAGATTCATCTCAATTTTTTGTAAGTGTCAATATTTATATTTATACATTCTGGGTAATCCAGGAATTTTTGGTCTTAAGTCCCTACTGCTCAAGTGATTGCGAACACACTGATTGACTTGCTTGCAGCTTTGACAACGGGGATTCTAATTATGCTCATTTTTTCTTTGTTCTGTGTTATACTTCATGGAATGCCGGGTCGCGACCCGGGTCGCGACCCGGCCCCGACCCGGTCGGGTTTAGGCCCGACCGGCTCGGTCACGACCCGGTCGGGGCGACTCCCCCGGCCGGGTCGCGGAGTCGTGGCCGGGTCGCGCGACCCGGCCGGGTCGCGCGATTCGACCGGGGCAACGCTCACACGACCGCCGCACCGTCGCGCAACGGTCTCAAGACCGTTGCCAACGGTCTCGGGGGGCGCAGCCCCCATTCAAAGCCCTCGGGGGCTATTTAAAGCCCCTGCGGCTCTCTCCTTACTCCCACCCCCCACTCTCACTCAACCTCTCATTCGCGCTCCTATCGCTCTCATCAAGCCAAATTTTTTTTTCTCATTTACTTAATTATTTCATCAAGCATTTCATTGGGCCTCATTTAGTATATTTCCATTAATATTGGGCCCATCGATTAGCGGGTTAAGTAGTTTATTCTTTTTAATACTTATTTGCTTACTCGCATAGTTAGTTAATGTTGTAAGATTAATTTTCGTATATTTAGTTTAAGTAGTTACTTAACACATCATTAAGAGTAAGGAATATTAATTACTTACTTAATCCTATATTTAGTTAATCATTCAATTTATATAAATAAAAATATACTTACATTAAATAGTCACTAATTAAGGTTATTAGCTATTTAAATAATTAATTACTTACTTAAGTAATTATTTACTTAAAAATGTCTTCTCCAAGCCAAACAACCCAAACTACCTACGCGCGACCCGGAGCGTATCCGCTTGGGTTGCATTGCAATTTGATCTCCACGAAGTGAGAGAAAAGCGCAATGTAAATATCGCGACAAAGTAATATTCGGTGGTATTTATCGTTTAAAATTTCATTCTGCAGTAATGGTGAAATGTTCTTCCGTCAGACACGGACTACGGAGGTCGAGCTCAATTTCGTAGGCACCTACAAGCGATGGAGCAAACGTGAACTATCAAAAGACATAAAGAGACCGTCCGAGAAGAATTCGCAACAACCGGTGGGAGACGATCCGTACACATTTACGAACCGACAAGAGAGGCCGATATTTTTGAGACGAAGAGTACGAAGGTACGGAGGCGTTACTCATAAACGTTGTTCATTATTCTATTTTAAAGGATAATTAAGTAGCCTCGATACTTAAATGTTTTTTAAAAAGATTTAACTCTCACGAGTGATGGAAGAAGTCGAAGATCATTCGCCGAGGAAGAGTTCTATAGACATACCCGGCCGAACGACGGGTCGGGTGGTCCGGAAGCCGGGAGTGGTCGAGGCAATGAAGAGGATCCAACAACCAACCGCAAGATCGTGTTCATGTTCTCACACAAGACGACGACCCGGCAAGAGGGTCCCGTGGATCCCGTAATCACTGCACTGACCACGACAACGTCAAACAACAATCACGACGGCGACGAAGAACCTCAAATTATGTAAGGATAGGATCGGGCCGGCAACGCTCGGTGGTTCTTTCACCATTACGCATTCCCGCAAATGCCGCGAAGGGACCATACTACGAATACGATCGACACGATCGCGTACGTCGGGGAGTGGAGTGCTCGTCCAAACCCAAAGGAGATATACAATGTATATCTTCCTACGAGGTGCAAGAAACAAAGAAGTACGCGCAAATATTCGAACGCATCTCGAGGAACGAGGCCGCACGTTAACGACCGACGGATGGACCGGTAATTAAATTTTCTTTTACTCATTCATATTATATGTATTAACATTCTTTTTGTATAACTTAGTTAACATCTTATACTTAACATGTATTACTGTGAAGACTACGATCAATTTCCTAACAGGCCACAAGCCGGCACGGTTTTCGAAGTCGGCCGACGCATCGTACGTAAAGAATGCGCAGTATCTTTACCAATCGATGTATGGAGCGATAAGAAATAGAGAGAGCCGGTAGTTCAAGTAGTCACAGACATACGCGGCGGCATACAAAGCTCTGGCCGATGCTTACGGTCAAAAGACCAAAGTTGATCGACACCCCGTTCCGCCCACTCTTGCATTTCGATGTCGGGAGGATATACGCAAGATCCTCAAATGTATTGCAGTTAAGCTAAATTTCCAGCTTATTTCTTCATTTATTTATAACCACAACTTCTCGTCTCCCGCACTTACGAGGGAACACACCAAGGGGCGAGAGTCGTTGTTACGCCGGCAACCCGCCCGCCTCCCACTATATTTCCTTAGAAAGTTTATTTCGAGTCAAAGGAGTGCTCTAACTCAAATGGTCATTTCACCGGGTCAGGGGTAGTCTGGATTTACAGACGTAACCCATCCGATAAGAGAAAGGGAGAAAAGTAAGAGACAATAGAGGGAGATTTTCAAAGTCTGGGCAAGACGCGACATCGTCCAACCCATAAAGAAGGTACTAAGGATAGTTGACGGAGATAAAAGTGCAGTATACGGGGTATTTATTCGATGCGTCGAGAGAGCGAAGGAAGAAATTTCCAAGACCGTGTCCGACTTCGCGGTTGCGATATTATGCATCGTCGAGCGTACATTACATCAACCCATACAAAGCAGTATATTTTCTTAAACATTTACTAATCTTTTTATTAATCAAAGTCAGTATAACTTGTTTACTAATACTATTTGTTTCGTAGGTTACTTTTTCAACCCAAGATATCAACCCGCTATAGTCCACATTTCAAGTGCGACGAACGAGCTATTGGGATGACGCGAAGAGCGTCATCCGACGGTCGTCGGTGACGACGACCGGCTATTATCGCTCAGTAACAAGATGTAATGACACGTAATGCGGAGTTTTCACTTTCGAACGAGCGAGTTGAACGAGTCGTGACGTATACTAAGTCCGGGTACGTAGAAATGTTTTTCATCACTTAATTAATCAAAGCTTAATTGCATAATAATGTACGACATTCAATTTATGTACGACGTGACGGACCACGGTAAAGTACCAGTACGAGGACTCGCGACGTAGCCATCGTGGTCCTAAGTCAAACCACATCCGTCGGCCGCGAGCGAAATTGGTCTACATTCAAATTTCGATTCACACAAAGCAGAACAGTCGACATCAAGGAGGCTCGAAGACCTCGTGTATCGTCACTACAAATACGAGGTTAAAGTCGAGGAATTCGGGATGTAACGGCAGTAATCCGTATGGAACAAAAGAGTCGGGATAGCACACGCAATGCGCGGACGTTCGGTCGACGAGCCGCCAATCAAGAGGAGGATATCGATTTCGATCAAATGTTCTACGAGAAGAACTCCTGTGCTCTCGGGTAAACGACCGAGAAGGGTCGGGAGAACCGGAGTTCAACCCCCAAGACCGACAATGGGCCGAAGGAGTGCTCGACGATGTCCCTTGTACCGAAGAATTCCGCATCCCTCCCTCACCTAGCAAAGCGCCGAGGACCGAGAAGGAACTAGCCAAGGCACGCAAAGTAGGCGAAAAGGTAAACAAGTTATGACCGATCCTTTTCGATATCAGTAGATGCCGATACTCGCCGAAGACGATCGAGAAGATACGCCGGAGCCGAACATCCGAGCGAAGATCGACGTCCGAGGATTCGTCGTCAAAGAGTAGCAGCGATGACGGTGCTCGATACGGGGGCACGGACACTTTACAAGTACAAAGGACCTCGCATCCTCCCATATCTCCTACCACGTCGCTACGTTTTACCGCGAGGAGCAATATACTCACGCGACCCAAGATACCGATCACGGTAGTAAGGCCGCCACAAGGTGTAGGAGGTCATCGTAGCCAGCTGAAGTTGGAGCAGAATCACCACGATGCCTCCGACTACGTGAATGATTCATCCCAAGCGCTCGTTCCCTACATACGATCAAGAGTACCGTGGAATGAATTACGCGAGTCATCGGATACTTCGATCCAATCGACCTATAGTTATGGACTCGTTTCGATCAAGTCTTAGGATAGTTTCCCGAGGGACACGACGAATACGATCGCTACGCGTACACGTATCGTTTCTCGTACTCAACCCAAATGATACATGGGAGAGTACATCAACTACCTACAAAGTGTACAACACATCATGTTGGAATAAAATTGATGCATTATTTATTTAAATCATGTCATTTAATTTATCCAATTTTTCTGTATTTTTTCAGATTTTTTTTCGCATTTTTCTTATTTTTTTGAATTTTTCAAAAAAAAATTAATTAAAAATTAGGGTCGCGACCCGGTCGCGACCGGGTCGGCCTGGGGGTCCCGCGACCCGGTCGCGACCCCCGACCCAACCCACCTTGTTATACTTGTTCTGTCCACTCCCCCAGTGGCATGTATTGTGGAATCGGCTGATCTAGATCGGAATCAGCCAATTCTTGGATCAAATTGGCATATGCGACCGGAATTAGGGGGGGGATTCAATCCAACCCCAATTTCCCATTGGAATTGGCTGAAATTCACTGAATCAGCCTGGATTGGGGCCAATTCAGCTTGAATGAACCGATTCCAGGCTGATTCCAGCTACTCCTCGCTGGAAGCAGTGCCACAGTGGCTGTCATTTTGTCCCCATATCGGTGATGATTCTGACCCAAAAAGAGTTGGATTGGACTGGAATCTGATTTAGGCACCAATTTTGTGGTTTTTTTTATTTTTACAGGGTTTTTGAAGAACATAAATTCTTCTGCAAATCGGGCAATTTTCTGATCTGATCCAGTTTGGGATCCGAATTGGCACCCTTTGATCTGGTGGCTGATTCCGATTCAGCAATCCTTGCTTAGTTGACTAATCATGTACTCTCTTTTTCTTGTCCTAATGAATTGTGTCCTACCTCAATTCCAGAAGGAACTTCCTCTTAGATCAGGCTAATCTTTGCTGGATCAGCTGATTCTGACCCAATCTCATCCATCGAATTGGTCATTGGCAGAGATGAAGCTGACAGGTGACCAATGGTGTGTCTTCTTCACCCAGTCCAAATTGATCCCATGACTCAGATAGTTGGGGATCAACAACTATGGGTACATATGGGTCCGAGAGACGACCTTTTATCTGGACCAATCTGCAACACCATATGGTGGGTACATATGGGTCCGAGAAGCCATCTTCTCCACTCGAAATGGGTGGGGAAGACGCATCTTCACCTGGATGGCAGTGGAGGAAACTTAGCACTGCAGTGTGGTTCATCCAGATCAACCAGGGCTTTTGGAAGATCAGCTGAACCAGCCAATCCAAGCTGATCTGCATTAGGATCAGCCCTGGCCAATTCAGGGGTCAATCCCAACCTGGAAATCTTCGATTGCAATGTGCCTCTCGAACACCTTATTGCCTGGATAACTATGTTTAATACTAATTTGCTTGACTGAACTGTTAATAATGGAAACTTGAGAATAACTGAACGCATGCTGCTACACTGCTAAATACCTGTGTTAACCCCGCCCAAGAAAAAAAAAACAAGACACAGGACGGTGGTCATGCCATGTCATGAACCCAACAAATCAGTGGGAGCACCAAATTTGATCAAAGTACTCTCCTTTTATAATGTGGGAAATCACAATAGATGCTAAATGAAGCAAATCCAATCAGCACAAACTAACATGGTATCACAATGAGGAAAAGTGCAAAGATTCATGCATGAGACAGGAACCAAGGGGAAGTCGACTAGGAATAGCACATTTCCTATGCAAAGAAAAAATAGAAATATGCTCAAAAGACAGCAACTGTTGGCAGAAATAAACAATCAACACATGTGCATGGGCCTTAAAATAAAATGAAATAACAATAAAACCATTTTTTATTCATGGGCATAACGGCAGCTTGACCCTGTTAAACAAGGCAAATCATGTACATAGGGTGATTAGTAGTTGTTATTGGTTTATTAAACCAACGAACCACGACCCTAAAGGGAAGGGTCGTCGGCATATGTCATCTTCACTCAAGCCGAACACCAACGGTCCCCCAATGGAGGGGTCGACGACTGCCTTATCTATTCATTAAGCCACATCATGAGCTCTTCAGTCCAGTCCATCCATGAAAAAGGTCGACCAGTCAAAGCACACGGCCGCAGCCCAATCCGCCCGAAACAAAGTGGATCATGTCGATGGTGTGATTAACGGTTGTTAATAGCTTATTAAACCGATAGAACATGATCTCCCGAAGAGGTGGCCAACGGCATGTCATCTTCTGTTAAGCCTGATCAGTTTATTAAGTCATGTCATGAACTCGCCAGGCCTGTCCATTTTAGTCCAGCAAACCCACCACACATGTTGTACGGTTAAAGCAATTCAGGAGAGATTTCCAGCAGTCCCTCATCCTGTCAAGGCAGTAAAAAAAAACAAAACACACATCTACACATGTATATGCAATACCACAGAATCTGTCCAAGAAGGTGCCCAAACAGGTCTAATACCATACCCGGCCCCTGCTATCACTTGCTGTCTCAACAAAGACAAGAACAAAAAAAGGGGGGGGAAGGGAAGAGTAGACAGGAGGACATACGGCAGTGGGCACAGGTACTCTAGAGGAAGACACTCCCGATTCCAGTAATTCGTCACAATCTGTAAAGGGTGGTCAGCCCCCGGTGGTAGAGCGCTGCCGCCTTGCTCAACGTCTTGGATGAGGGGTGTCCGCGCGAGTGGGGCCGCCAAACGGAACCTAACATGGCGATGGAATCAGAACGAGATAAGAGGGCAATGAACAAAAAGAGGGGGTGAAGAAAGAATCTCACCGATGGACGAAGTGGCTACCATCGAGAGCTGGCACCGTCGAGGCAGAACCGCTGCCGTCGGAACCCCTAAATGACCTGGGACGTTGTTACAGTCGCGCGCAAGAGGAGACAGCACCACGGGTTCGCGTAGCCCTCGTCTCCGACCGGTGCTACAACGTCGGACGAGATCTGACGCAAGCCACCAGCAAAGGGAACTGCCGGAAGGAGAGAGCCGCAAGAGGGTCCCTGCAAAAGCTAGTCGGCTAAGAGGCCAGAGCCGTTCGGTAAGAAGGAGAAAGGAAGGCTCTCCAAGAGGCCAAGGGGCCGTTGGAGTGCGGACGAAAAGCTGGGAGGAGTCGGACCGCACCTCGCGAGGGGAAGCTCCCCACGCAGCTGCCGGAAGACCTGCAGAGCATCGGGCCAAAGATACCGAGCGGCCGGTCCCGCTCGAGCCGTTCGACGACGAAGAGGGTCGCTCGAGTACGCACGTTCGGTGAAGAAGGCAGGCCGCAGGAACCGAAGGAGGTGGAGACCCTCGCGCGGACCAGTTGTCGGGGAGAAGAGTACGAGGAGACAAACAACGCCGAGCTGGAGGCACCAAGTTGGAGGCGTCGAGAGCCCGATCCTGCGCAAACCAATCAATGGCGGAGGGCTTAAGCATGCCGAACCCAATACGACAGAGCTCCCACGAGAGCTAGACAACGAAGGAAGAAGCCCGGCAAAGCTGGGAGAAAGCAGTGTCCTACCGGGGACAAGTCGACGGCGGAGGGCTGCAGAAACCAGAGCCGCCGCCGAGCAAGGATGTCGGGGTACGCCGCATGAGCCCTCGCGAGGCCAATGAAGGATGTGGAGGCGCGGAGAGACCTGCCCGCCGCAGGAGACGCGGTGCCGGAGGTGCCGAAGGGGAGTCGTCGTCGCTCTCGGCTGCTGCCGCACCCGCCTGTCACCCCGGCGCTCTGCCACGCCTGCCAGCCGCCCGCAGGAGGGTGAAACACCCGGGGGCGGAAAATCCCAAACAGCCCCCTTCGCGAAGCTTCCTGCACCGAGGAGCCCTGTCGCACCCGCGGCCTCAATGATTTTGACTTTGGTCAAAATCGAAGCATGTGAAGAAGAGCTTCGCCGGTCGGCCAAGGGAATGGGGATTTTGACCCGGTCAAATTCCAAGAAGTGCACTCATGTATGCATCGCCACGACTCCCCCCCCCCCCCATGCACCAACGAAATGAAATTTTTTTTATACCCATGGAGCTGGTCCGCCGCGAAGCTATTTACACGTTAAGGTGTGGATAGACAATTTTGACCATGGTCAAAATTGGAGGATGCAAGGAGCGCCATCTAAAGACTCCAGGAGCCCCTTCTTGCACAATTGATTACGGACAATGTGTATTTCAAAAAATGAAGAGATTACAATGTACTAAAACAAGGTACATGTGTATGCAACGAAATTTGGTGTTTAAGTCAAAAAAAGGGAGAAAAAAAGGATGTTCTTTTTCGTTTAAAAAAAAGAGGGGAGGAAAATGATGATATCCTTCGGTCAAAAAAAAAAGAAAGAGAAGAAAAAGAAGGAAAAAATGAGAGGAAGAAGAAAAAAAATCAGTGAGAAAAAGAAAGAAAAAGAAGAAGAAGAAGAAATGCAGAATAAGGAAAAATCAGCAAAGAAGGAGTAAAAAAAATAAATAGAAAAATAAAACATTGAGTTATGTCATCTCTTAAAAAAAGAGAATTTTTGTTGGGCCACTAATTGGGATCTAATTGGACCAACAAGGCATTCCTTGAAAATCCAAGTTTGTGGGAATTTTTAGAGAGATTAGGAGCCCTCTAATGATCCCCAAATGGGCTTAACCAATGTTGATTTATTCACTAGACACATGTACAAGTATATGGGCCTTGATTCTGGACATTTGGGCCTCAATTCTTCAAGGGGGGAGGGCCCAAAAGCTGTCCCAAATAGGCCATGCGAAAATCCTCTTGCAAGATGATTTGGGGGACATTTTGTGTAATTAGCCACCCCAACCCTCCATAAAGGTGACCAAAGTCCAAAACACCCTCGCATTTTTCCCTCACACCCACCATAAAGCAAAAAGCATGGTGAAATAATTCCAAAGTTACCCTCACCTCACCTCACACCATCAAAAACAAGGAAAAGTTGGGACATTTTGTGGACCAAAATGCCCATCTCTTTTGGCATATAAAAAACCAAGAAATCCTCTTGGAGAGGAGAGAGGCAACATTCCCTAGGCATCCTCCATACGTAAAGTATCAAAGGTTCAAGAGCTCCCCCCTTTCCCCATCGTCCAAGAGAGTGCAAGGAGGGAAGAGAAGTCCAAATTCCATTTTTCATGGAATTGGCTAAGTCCCAAGGTTACCATGGGTTCAATTACATCATCTTACACCATGATAGCATGTTGAAACATCAAGCAATCAATGGCCTATTAGGCAAGGAGAAATATCACTCATCCTAAGGCCCAATGGGCAATGGGAATACTCATCTCATCAAAGCCCATTAAGGCTCTCAAAGCCCAATCGCCATCATCAATGGGAGATCAAGACCACGCGACCTTACTTCAAGTGAATTAAGTTCAATCAACTAAGGCCCTAAGGAGAAATATCACTCATCAAAGCCCATTAAGGCTCTCAAAGCCCAATTGGCCATCTTTAAATGAAGTTCAAGACTACGCGACCCCATTTCAAATGAACCAAGTCCAATCAACTAAGGCCCAATTAGGCCTTAACCAACATGAACAAGTGACCGATCCAAGGCCCATTAAGGTGGGACTTAGGCCCATTAAGGCTCTCAAAGCCCAATTGGCCATCATCAAAGGAAGATCGAGACTACGTGACTCCGTTCCAAGTGCATCAAACTCGGTCAATTACGGACCAATCCGGTTTCAACCGAGATGAGCATGAGATCGACTTAAGGCCCATTAACATGGAAAGTGGGCTCATTAAGTCCATGATGACCAAAACTCCAATTAAGCCAACATAAACAAAAATCCAACTCCACTATGAAAGAGAAAACCTTCCAACGGTTCAAGAAAGACCACCCAACGGTTGATGGAGGAAAGAGAAAACCCCCAACGGACCATCAAGGCCCGTCAACTCGGTCAATCCCCAATCGGGAAGAACCGACTGGCGGATGAGAGAGAAACTCCAAACGGACCATCGAGGCCCGTCAACTCGGTCAATCCCCAATCGGGAAGAACCGACTGGCGTATGAGAGAGAAACCCCCAACGGATCATTAAGGCCTGTCAACCCGGTCGATTCCCAATCGGGAAGTACCGACTGGCGGATGAGAGAGAAAACCCTAACGGACCATGAAGGCCCGCCGACTCGGTCAATCCCCAATCGGGAAGAACCGACTGGCGGAGGAAAGAGAAAACCCCCAACGGAACGTGAAGACCCACTGATTCGGTCAGTCCCCGATCGGGAAGTACCAGTTAGTGGATGAGAGAGAAAGTCCCCAATGGCTCACCCAAAAAATCCCAAATTTCATCAACTCGGCTTGCTCCCAAACGGGCAATGTTGAGGAACAAATTCCAAGACCCATTAATCCGGTTAATTCCCGATCGGGAAATACCGGGTAATGGATGAAAATCCCAAATTCCATCAACTCGGCTCGCTCCCAAACGGGCAATGCCGATGAACAAAATTACAAGGCCCATTAATCCGGTTAATATCCGATCGGGAAATACCGGGTAATGGATGAAAATTTCAAGTCCCATTAATCCGGTTAATCCCCAATCGGGAAATACCGAGCAATGGATGAAAATTCCAAGCCCCATTAATCCGGCTAACTCCCGATCGGGAAATACCGGATAATGGATGAAAATCTCCAACGCCTATCAATCCGGTCAATCCCTAAAAGGAAATGTCGGGTCGTGGGTATCAATGTCTAGGACCTAGCAAGTCGGTTAATCCCCAATCGGGAAAATACCGCTTGTTGGAGGTGGAGCCAAAAGCAATGGATCAGAAAAAAAAAGAGAGGCCGTAAGGCTAGATTCAAGGCAGATGCCGCCTTCTAGGCATCCTCCATACGTAAAGCATCAAAGGTTCAAGAGCTCCCCCCTTTCCCCATCGTCCAAGAGAGTGCAAGGAGGGAAGAGAAGTCCAAATTCCATTTTTCATGGAATTGGCTAAGTCCCAAGGTTACCATGGGTTCAATTACATCATCTTACACCATGATAGCATGTTGAAACATCAAGCAATCAATGGCCTATTAGGCAAGGAGAAATATCACTCATCCTAAGGCCCAATGGGCAATGGGAATACTCATCTCATCAAAGCCCATTAAGGCTCTCAAAGCCGAATTGGCCATCATCAATGGGAGATCAAGACCATGTGACTTTACTTCAAGTGAATTAAGTTCAATCAACTAAGGCCCTAAGGAGAAATATCACTCATCAAAGCCCATTAAGGCTCTCAAAGCCCAATTGGCCATCTTCAAATGAAGTTCAAGACCATGTGACCCCATTTCAAATGAACCAAGTCCAATCAACTAAGGCCCAATTAGGCCTTAACCAACATGAACAAGTGACCGATCCAAGGCCCATTAAGGTGGGACTTAGGCCCATTAAGGCTCTCAAAGCCCAATTGGCCATCATCAAAGGAAGATCAAGACCATGTGACTCCGTTCCAAGTGCATCAAACTCGGTCAATTACGGACCAATCCGGTTTCAACCGAGATGAGCATGAGATCGACTCAAGGCCCATTAACATGGAAAGTGGGTTCATTAAGTCCATGATGACCAAAACTCCAATTAAGCCAACATAAACAAAAATCCAACTCCACTATGAAAGAGAAAACCTTCCAACGGTTCAAGAAAGACCACCCAACGGTTGATGGAGGAAAGAGAAAACCCCCAACGGACCATCAAGGCCCGTCAACTCGGTCAATCCCCAATTGGGAAGAACCGACTGGCGGATGAGAGAGAAACTCCCAACGGACCATCAAGGCCCGTCAACTCGGTCAATCCCCAATCGGGAAGAACCGACTGGCGGATGAGAGAGAAACCCCCAACGGATCATTAAGGCCTGTCAACCCGGTCGATTCCCAATCGGGAAGTACCGACTGGAGGATGAGAGAGAAAACCCTAACGGACCATGAAGGCCCGCCGACTCGGTCAGTCCCCAATCGGGAAGAACCGACTGGCGGAGGAAAGAGAAAACCCCCAACGGAACGTGAAGACCCACTGATTCGGTCAATCCCCGATCGGGAAGTACCAGTTAGTGGATGAGAGAGAAAGTCCCCAACGGCTCACCCAAAAATCCCAAATTTCATCAACTCGGCTTGCTCCCAAACGGGCAACGCCGAGTAACAAATTCCAAGACCCATTAATCCGGTTAATCCCCGATCGGGAAATACCGGGTAATGGATGAAAATCCCAAATTCCATCAACTCGGCTCGCTCCCAAACGGGCAATGCCGATGAACAAAATTCTAAGGCCCATTAATCCGGTTAATATCCGATCGGGAAATACCGGGTAATGGATGAAAATTTCAAGGCCCATTAACCTGGTTAATCCCCGATCGGGAAACACCGGGTAATGGATGAAAATTCCAAGCCCCATTAATCCGGCTAACTCCCGATCGGGAAATACCGGATAATGGATGAAAATCTCCAACGCCTATCAATCCGGTCAATCCCTAAAAGGAAATGTCGGGTCGTGGGTATCAATGTCCAGGACCTAGCAAGTCGGTTAATCCCCAATCGGGAAAATACCGCTTGTTGGAGGTGGAGCCAAAAGCAATGGATCAAAAAATAAAAGAGAGGCCGTGAGGCTAGATTCAAGGCAGATGCCGCCTTCTAGCCCCCGGATCTAGCCCCCCCCCCCCCAAAAAAAAAAGAAAGAGGGAAGAAGAAAGGAGAAATGAAAAAGAGATAATGGGAGAGGAGAGGCAGTGCTGATACTCCTTGATGGGGACATTTTTTGAGTTTTTTTTAATTAAGTCCTTAAATGGACTAGTTTGTAAATAGTCTTATTAGGGAGTCCTTTTTTGTTATTTGTTCTCCTCTCCCTCTATAAGAGGAGGACCCCTGTACATACGAAAAGGAAGCAATAGATCAATTTTTGGAGCCTTCGGGTTGTGTTCTCCCGTGCAAGGGGGCTGCGGCCCCATTCTCCCCCACCTCCGGCATGAGGCCGGCTCCTCTTCACCTCCGGGGAGGACTCCCGGTCTCCCTTCCACCCTCCGGATCCGGCGAGGTGCGCCGATCTTCTTCCCCTCCTCATCCTCCGGCCTCCGCGCCGTTCTCCTCTCTTCCCCTTCACTGGTTCGACTGCATCCCCATCAGCCGGCGACCCTCTTTCCCCTCCCCCGGCGGCTTCCTCCCTCCATGAGGACGGCGGGGTGCTCCTTCCCTTCGCGGCCTGCAGACGGAAGAGGTAGAAGGAGGAAGACGGGAGACGACGGTGGCCGGGAGGAGGAGGATCAGGCGATCCCCGGATCCCCCTCCCTCCGCTGCTCCACCGCGCGGTTCATCCGGGCGGAGACGACGACGATGCGGCTTCGGCTCGACCGGACGGCACGACGCGAGCGGCCCCTCCCCTCGCTTCCGTCGTCCGCGTTCTGCGGTGCCCGCACGACGACGACGCCGCCCCTCCCTCCGCCGGCCTGCGAGGCTACGGAGACGACGGCCGCTGCGGGACGGCCGCTGCGGGCGCGCGCGCCCTGCCCGGCCCCTGCTCCCGCCCCCCTGCTCCGCCGCCTGCGCACCGCCTGCGCCCGCCGGACCCCCCTGCGCACCCCCGCTCGACCCCGCCTCCTGCGAGGATGTCGCGCGCGGCGTTTTGTCGCGGCTCTCGCGCCCGCGTGGGCGCCCGGAGACGTCGCCACAGCGACGACGGGCAACGGCTGAGATGCTGCCACGCGACCGCCGGACGGCCCCCTCTCCACGCGCCATGATCCCTCCCCGGGTTACGCTCGCGCCCGCGAGCGCGGTCGACCGCGCTCGGCCGGCGCCGGTTCGAACCGGCCGGTCCGAGGCCCAGACCGGCTCCCAGACCGGTTCGACCGGTTCTGGCCCGGTTCACCCCCGGTTCAGGCCGGTTCAGCACCTGAACCGCCCGGTTCAGGCCGGTTCAAGGTGTTTTGGGTCGGTTCAGGCCGATTCAGTCCATCTTGGGCCCGGTTTGGACCTGTTTGGACCGGTTCGAGACCGGTTTAGGCCATTTTGGGTCCGTTTAGGTCTGTTTAGGGCGATTAGCGCCGGTTTACGTCGTTTTCGTTCGGTTTAGCCCGGACTAGCCGGTTTGTCCCGCATCAGTTTGGTATCAGAGCCCGGAATCGACTCGTTCCCACGAGTCGAGTCTTGGGTACGTCCGAACCGGTTTTAAAAAAACTCGAGGTCGAGTTTTCTCCCGGTCGGAGAGAATGATGGGGACATTTTTTGAGTTTTTTTTAATTAAGTCCTTAAATGGACTAGTTTGTAAATAGTCTTATTAGGGAGTCCTTTTTTGTTATTTGTTCTCCTCTCCCTCTATAAGAGGAGGACCCCTGTACATACGAAAAGGAAGCAATAGATCAATTTTTGGAGCCTTCGGGTTGTGTTCTCCCGTGCAAGGGGGCTGCGGCCCCATTCTCCCCCACCTCCGGCATGAGGCCGGCTCCTCTTCACCTCCGGGGAGGACTCCCCGGTCTCCCTTCCACCCTCCGGATCCGGCGAGGTGCGCCGATCTTCTTCCCTCCTCATCCTCCGGCCTCCGCGCCGTTCTCCTCTCTTCCCCTTCACTGGTTCGACTGCATCCCCATCAGCCGGCGACCCTCTTTCCTCCCCGGCGGCTTCCTCCCTCCACGAGGACGGCGGGGTGCTCCTTCCTTCGCGGCTGCAGACGGAAGAGGTAGAAGGAGAAGACGGGAGACGACGGTGGCCGGGAGGAGGATCCGCGATCCCCGGATCCCCTCCCTCCGCTGCTCCACCGCGCGGTTCATCCGGGCGGAGACGACGACGATGCGGCTTCGGCTTCGACTGGACGGCACGACGCGAGCGGCCCCTCCCCTGCTTCCGTCGTCCGCGCCTGCCGGTGCCCGCACGACGACGACGCCGCCCCTCCCTCCGCCGGCCTGCGAGGCTACGGAGACGACGGCCGCTGCGGACGGCCGCTGCGGGCGCGCGCGCGACCTGCACGGCACCTGCTCCCGCCCCCTGCTACGCCGCCTGCGCACCGCCCTGCGGCCGCCGGGACCCCCCGCGCACCCCCCGCTCGACCCCGCCTCCCCGCGAGGATGTCGCGCGCGGCGTTTTGTCGCGGCTCTCGCGCCCGCGTGGGCGCCCGGAGACGCCGCCACAGCGACGACGGGCAACGGCTGAGATGCTGCCACGCGACCGCCGGACGGCCCCCCTCTCCACGCGCCACGATCCCTCCCCGGGTTACGCTCGCGCCCGCGAGCGCGGTCGACCGCGCTCGGCCGGCGCCGGTTCGAACCGGCCGGTCCGAGGCCCAGACCGGCTCCCAGACCGGTTCGACCGGTTCTGGCCCGGTTCACCCCCGGTTCAGGCCGGTTCAGCACCTGAACCGCCCGGTTCAGGCCGGTTCAAGGTGTTTTGGGTCGGTTCAGGCCGATTCAGTCCATCTTGGGCCCGGTTTGGACCTGTTTGGACCGGTTCGAGACCGGTTTAGGCCATTTTGGGTCCGTTTAGGTCTGTTTAGGGCGATTAGCGCCGGTTTACGTCGTTTTCGTTCGGTTTAGCCCGGACTAGCCGGTTTGTCCCGCATCACTCCTGCTTGTTATTTCATTATTTATTCAAAGAAAATTCATATTTTTTTCCTTGCATTCGTCCCGTCTTGAATGTGTTATCATGGCAGTTAATCAGGGGTTATTGAGCCGCCACTCAGTGTAATTAACATCGAATCCATTCGTGGATTGATGGAGAGAGGTCAAACCATAACTTAAAGAACCCACACCATAACATCGCTATGTTATTTATAATAACTCTAATAATCATCAAAGTATTTTTTTAATACTGAAAGAGGTAGAGCGATAATCTTGTCATCATCGTTGTTGAGGATTTTCGCGCCAAAAGGATAAACAAGGGAAAAGGTCATCGCACCCGCACGGTACCAATATAATATTTTATTTTATCTCTCAAATAATTTTCACCAAAGATTAACTACAATTTTTACAAAAGAGTCAAAAAACGGAGCAGTAAAATCGCGAGGTTCGAACAACCTGTTTGCTTCTTGGTTACTGAAGATGGTGGGGAGATGAACACTGGAAGGGATTGTGCATTGAGATCCAGTATCCGTTGGAGAATCTCACCCGCACCTACCCCCACACACAGAAAGAAAAATAAAAGAAAAAGAGTCTTTGCAGAGCTTGCTACTTGCAGTCTAAATGAATTTCTAACAAAATTGTTTGTCACATATCCTTCTTGTAGTTGGCTCAGTAGCCTACGACATAAGTTAGTCTGTGTGCATACATCTGTTGTTTTGTTTTGCATTTCGTCAGCTATGTTCTTTGAGAGCATATTTTGTTCTCTAAGAAGACCAATTTCACCTTTTTAGGTTGCAAGCCTGGAAACATATGGGACTTTGGGTGCTATAGTGAAAAGCCAAACTGGCCTGATGGAAGTTGGTTTTCTCACAAATCGTCATGTAGCAGTTGACTTAGATTATCCAAACCAGAAGATGTTTCATCCTTTGCCTCCTAATCTTGGTCCTGGAGTTTACCTTGGTGCTGTAGAGAGAGCAACATCATTCATAACGGATGATCTTTGGTATGGAATATTTGCTGGAGCTAATCCAGGTAACATGGTGTTATGTTCACATTTATGATTTATTCAGTGAAGAAATTTTAGTGTGCGGAAGAAAAGTTACAATTTTGACTTGACATTCCTTGTGAAACAAAGAAAAGAGTTACTTCTTTTTTCTTCTTTTGCTTAATATGGTGAATTGTGGTCTCATGCTGTTTCTATTCTATTTTGCTAGACAAAGTTATTTGAAGCTCTATAATACTGTTTAAGTGACCCAGAAGGTTCTCCCGTTTCATCTCGTCAATATCTTATTTTGTTTGTCCGCATATGCTGTTTGGGTTCCTGAACATGTTAAATTTGCATGAAACTTCAGAGACCTTCGTGCGGGCTGATGGAGCATTCATTCCATTTGCTGATGATTTTGACGTTTCCAACGTTACCACCTCAGTTAAAGGGGTGGGTGATATTGGCGAAGTCAGGCGCATAGACTTGCAGTCTCCAATCAGTTCACTCATTGGAAAACAAGTGGTGAAGGTTGGAAGGAGCTCCGGTTTGACAACTGGGACCATAATGGCATACGCGCTTGAGTACAATGATGAAAAGGCAATTTGTTTCTTCACAGATTTCCTTGTAGTTGGTGAGAATCAACAAACTTTTGATCTTGAAGGGGACAGTGGAAGTCTCATCATTTTGACAGGACAGTGTGGAGAGCAGCCACATCCAATTGGTATAATATGGGGTGGCACAGCAAATCGTGGTCGATTAAAGCTTAGAAGTGGCCATGAACCAGAGAACTGGACAAGTGGTGTTGATCTTGGGCGGCTCCTTGATCTTTTGGAACTTGATCTTATCACAAGCGATGAATCCCTTCAAGGTATTAAGTCGTATTTATCAGAGCATATCTCTTGTACCAAACTATTTATGCCAAAATGGCTTTTGATATTGATTGATCTCTAGATGCTTCTGTCTAATCTATTCAATTTTTTTGCTATAATCTTTAACAAGATGCGGTGCAAGAGCAGAGAAATGCAATGGCAGCCGCTGTTGATTCCACCGCATCTCAGGCAGAAGGGACACCTGGGAAGGAAACGCAGGAAACACCAGGTGATATTTTTGAACCACTTGGTTTCAACATTCAGCAAATATCAGTTGATGGTCCTTCTAGCTCAGAGATGAACACATGTTTGGAGCGTGGTGAGTTTCACGGGAATGATATTGAGGCTGGCATAAACATGGAGGAGCATCAATTCATCCCCAGCTCTCCAATCCATCGAAACCAAGAAGGAAATCCTGAACTGAAGAGTCTTTCTGCATTGAGGAATGCATCCGACGAGGACGGTTCTGTCTCCTTGCATTTAGGGGACCGGGAATCCAAGAGACAACGGTCTGACCCCACACTTAGTGTGGAATCCAACAAATGAATAAAGTCCGTTATCAGCTTTATCATTCATTACCTTCACTTTCAACATGCTAGGGTATTTCCTGACAGCAAGATTCATGATTTCTGGACAAACCAAATACATGCTTTGTAGAATTCCTGACTAATTTATGCAGTAAATTGCTTATATCAGGAATGCTTCCAAGGTCAGTCGTCTGATTATCCTAATGGTCGTGTAGCTTTCATGTTTATTAATTTATGGGTATGTCAGACTGGCATTAGACTACCCTTTGGTTGATCTTAGTTCTAATCAATCTCATCATCATTATGCCTTGAAGGGTAGCATTGAATTTTTCTGCTTGTTGATATATTTTTGCAAGAATCGTAAACCATTGCGGTAGTTGTAAATCAAGTAGCGTTTTTATGATAATTTTAAGTCTTTAGACATCTTAGAATTTATTTTAAGATAAAATGATATCACAAAAGTGTATAGAAATTATTGCGCAACCAAACAGAACTTAAAAGAGTTGCAGCTTCAACGCAAATATGTCGCGCTTTGAGGCGTCGGCGTATCAGTTTTTTACGGAATATGATGTATAGAGAAACTTGTTGATAAAAAATATAACACAGGACCAATATTGTAATAAAATATCAGCCACGTAAATAATATTATGACTGTTGCGGTGCGTATAATGCAGAATCTTGTAAGTTGTAACCATGCACCGTGGTAATATATGGACCATAATGGGATGATGTGGTTGAAATACCATGGCCTTAATATTACAAATGCATGTTTTATTTTACCATGATGGCCTTCATTACAATAATACTTCATATGTCATTGCGCTTATCCGTGTATATCTGGAAGTAGGTAATCGATTATTCATTATAATAATATTTTGGATACTACTGATCGATATTTCACCGTGAAGTTCCACTATTTACTACGGCACTCGTCTATACAGTGGTCAACGTATTGATGCTTCTGATATTTACTATTGCGGTCATAATGGTACTTCAATTGATCAATATTTTACTGAGGATATTTCACATATATATATTTATTACTGCCATTATCAGTAAGATCTTATATATTTTAATTTTTACTAAGATGTCTACGTGAATGCTGCCGTTTGAGTGTGGCACACCTTTTTTTTTTTTTGACCTGTCAACAAGTCAACTAGATCCAACACTTGACCTGGATCCAAAAATCTAACTTGATTTCGGGTCAAACATTTACCTAAAATATTTTACCTATCGGAGTCTATCCAAGAACCCGATGATGGCAATGTCAACCTGAGGACCTGATGAGGTGATACCCATTTGGTTGTCATGACTTCCGCTATCACTTTATCTCGTTACAGCCGGCAAGCACAATTGCGCTGCTAAATGCCTGACATTTAGGGGGTGTTTGGTTGCGTGATAATGGAAATTTTTATTTTATTTTTTAAAAATTATAAAAAAATTTGTTAAAAGAGGTGTTGAACAATCATGACAATTTTATATTTAGAAAGTGATTTTCTTCTTAAACAAAAAAAGAGTCTCACCCCTTTCTTTTTTCTTGTGGTCCCCCACTTTGTTTGGTCATGTGTGGTAGTTACTCTTTTTTGTTATCACATCCCTCCAAACATGATAATTTTATGTCATGAGTTGGTTCACTTTTTATTTTAATACAATGTTTTATCATAAAAGTGTACAAAAAAATATCATGCAACCAAACACCCCATTAGGACTCGGACATCACCGGCAATACCACAACATGTTCAAATCAAAGATCGCCTCCAAGTGGGTTGATGAGGGGGATTACCTTATTCCATTGTAAAACAGCTAGTTCTAGATAAGATTTGCCAAAACTGTTTGCCTGCTCGTGTTTAAGAATTTCTCCCGCGGAACAAAGAAGGAAGCAAACCATTAAAGGAAGAAGCTAGATGATGTCCAAGGAGACATCTAGCTGAATGATGTCTACTTCAGCTACCTGGCCAGGGCGGCCGAGCATATCTTCTCTGAGTTTTATCTCTTCATCACCGGCAAGATGACTATCATGTTGGTTGAACAGAGTGGCAGTTGGAATTTGACGATAATTAGCTTAATGGAAAGTTTTTATGATCCCCAATCTAGGAAAGTTTTCATTGAGGGCATAAATCTGAAGGAGCTAAAGTTGAGATGGATAACGGGGAAAATCGGCCCGGTGAGCTAGGAACTGTCTTGTTTGTTATCGACTTCAAGGAATACAGTGCAATAGGAGTAAGAGAAGGCATACATATATATATATATATATATATATATATATATATATATATATATATTCAATAGTGTGTGCACGCCGATCTATCGATCCGGTGGTTCCACTCCATTCGTGACCAGCTTCTTCACTCAGAACATTCAATTTCGGGAAGTTGGGTGTGCGTGTGTATGTATATATATATACCGCGGCTCTTTGAATGAGCTGGTAGAGCTGCAACGGCTAGCTCAGCCAAGGGGGGCCGGCATGCAAGGGAAAACAGTATGAACAGCGAAAGGAGGTCACGTCGACCTAATTTTGATGGAGTTCAGAACCTTCTCCTCCGTCAGACGTCCGCCCACAATGCGTCCACACCTTCACATGGGCTAAAAAAAACATTTACCGTGCCCCATGTGGAAGGAGGTGCGCTACGAGCAGAGGTTGCCTCGTACGTCTCTCTGAGGTGATTCAGACTCGACTCTCATTACGTTTAATTCAGTTTGAATCTCTTAATTTGGTTCGACAGATTTAAAAAAGTTTTCAAGCGGATAACCACACGAGATCAAACCATTTAATCTGATTTAATTATTTTATCATTGTGAAGAATCTTAAAATTTAAATATTGAGATAACTAATATTAGATTTGATAAATACGAGAATATCTTCTCCGATATCCAATGCCAGATTATGTCACTTAACAATTATAAAGTGTTATTATATTCTTAATAAAAATAATGTTTTTATAATAAATTAATATTTATGTTAAGCATTTATAACTTAAAATAGGTTGTGAAAGTTTAATTGTTTTATTTATTTTCGATCTCAACATCCCGGCCGCAGCTTGCTATTTTTCGGTGCATCTCAGTTAGATGTTTTTTCCAGCTCCACGATGCATGTCTTGAGAGTGAGACATCCGGTATAACTTGGCATACAGACTGTGGGCAGATCTGAACATTCTGAGCCTACAGAATCGAGGATGACATGCAGTACGTACGTACAGCCCCTGCTGCTGAGTGCTGGTCATGACTGGGTCGACAGACAGGACATGGCACAGTACGAAGAACAGTGTATCATTAAATATCGGGTTGCATTGCAGGCCGGTAGCCGAGACATGGCAGAACGGGTCGGAAGTACAGTGCTGAAAGTAGCCGGCATCGTGGAAATCATAATAAGGATGATCTTGACGTCATCCTTGTTGTACTAAAGTTGTTATCAATATAAGTATGTGTTATCTTTGTTCAAAAAAAAAAAAAATAGCAGACATCGTGAAAATCATAATAAGAACACTACATATATATGTGTGCATGACCTGCAGCTACAAATGCCATGCTCCGTGCTCGAGGGCGCCGACGGCCGAAGCTGGAGATAGACCCGTAAATGGATACGGGTAGACCGTCAACTATCTTGAATCCGATTGTCCAAGTATGTATGAATATTTGATTGGTGCTCCCGGTAAGTGTTGACATCAGGTTTTATTGCACTCGATTTTAAACAGATCCAATTGTCAAGTTTTGAGTTCCATTTGATAATCTGATCGCATTATCGACGACCCGATTGCTGGCCCCCTCCAAGAACCCGAGCAGTATCTCCATGGTGTTCCGCCGCTCCACCGGCATGCCCGCCAACCACCCGATCCTGCCGTCTTGCAAGGTTATCATGAGCATCGGCGGCAGGAGCTCCACCATGTTGTGCCGTGGCAACGAGACGAAGACGTCGGCCTGCCGAATCACGAAGAGAGATTAGTAAATTATATGAACTAGTAAAAGGAGAAGAGAGATTAGTAAAATATATATAAAGAGGGCAAGCAAAATTTAGCTATGGTTAGTTAGTGTATGTGTTATTAGACTTCTTAATAGTCATAGATGTACCGTTTGGTGTTAAACTTAGTTGTAAAGATGGTAATTTTTCATTACCAACTGAGAAAGTTAGCCCTTCTCCCATCAGGTTGAGAAACAGGAAAATAAACGATATATACATACACACGCAGCAGAGAAGCGAGTTTTTTTTTGAAATAAAATTTTTATTTTTTTAATTGTCAAACTAGCCGGATAAGAGATAAAAGTAGTGAAATAACAAGGTTTGAGATGGCAAGTCTGACTTCCACCCAAAATGTCCGACTTCACCCAAAATCTTAAAGTCAGACATTATACTTTTAACTAAAATATTAAAGTCAGACTCAAAAAATTTGATTTTCATCTAAAAAATCTCCGTCTACGTGGACAAATAATAAAATTAAAGTCAAACTCAAGAAATCCAACTTCACGTAATAGATTGAAGTTGGATTAAAAAAAATCCGACTTCAAGTGAAAGTTAAGTCCGATTTCCATTTTTTTGGATGAAAGTCGAACTTGTACCTCTTACAAATCTCAAAATCATGGTGTTGAGGTAGAAAGGTCCAGTATATATAAACACTATATCGAGTCTCAAATAGTTAATATGTGACTATCTCCACAATTTTAATACTCCTCCTCATTGTCAAAGTGGGTAGTGAAAATAAGAGATAAGATAATCAAGTATTAAAGATCAATAAGTACTCGCTCTGATACCATCTTATAAATCCCAAAATTATGATGTTGAATTTAAAAGATCCAGGACATATAAGCACTATATCGTGTGCTTTAGAATTTCACAGTACCACATATGACTTCACTCAAACTATGCTATTTCTCTAAACTTTATCTTCTACCTTGCTACTTCGACAATTAAAAAAATAACCATATTTCAAAAAAAAAAAAGAATCTCGGTGAAGCTGCTATGTATATACTGCAACATCTGCTGTCAGATAAGTTACAGGGATTCTTCCAAGGACGTCGTCACGTTCATACGCGAAAATTATCAGTATATCTATCTAAAATCTCCGAGCTCCCCCGATTAACCTGTTGCATAATACTCTGCGTTGGATATCATAACCTGAAGCAAGTATATAATTGACTTCTTTGCAGTTTGTACCACTCCATATGTAAAATCTTCAACCTTCCCATGCAGCTGGCAGCAAACATATATAAAAAAAAACACAAGATTTAGCAGACGCGCATATCAATGAAAGAGAAAGAGGAGCATCTAATATAAATATATATATATATATATGTATACATATATATATTATATAGATATCTCCGTCTCCGTCTCCGTCTCCGTCTCGGCGCATGTGAGATCTATCCAGCCCGCCGTGTCTTCGCCTGCACATGCATGTGCCGGACGGGCAGGCTGACACGGCCTGCATTTATCGCTAGATTCGGACATATGCTTCTTTGTCTCGCATCCCTTTGCTTCTCCGAGATTTAGTTAAAATCTCGCTTGTCGGCTTCTCTTTGGTTTCCGCATGCGTGTGAACTCCAAAAATGGTGTTTTTTTCAGAAGCACCGAAAAATGGCGTTGATCAGCTAGCAAAGAACCGCATGCTCTCGTCGTCTTGAGAAAGATGGATCGACGAGCCCGCGATCAAGGACGACGAAGTTGGTCGCAGAAGCTGAGAGAGATGAGAAGAGCGGAGAACTCTCGAAGTGTCTTGAATTTACAACTAATAGTAAATCAGATTAGCTGAAGAACATGTTATAAGGAAATGCTAAGAAACTAAAAAAATGAAAATGAAAATAAATCGGAGATGGTACGTACTGGGGGCGCTCTCTCCGCCAAATTAAGAGGGAAAGCATATATAAATATATACCTGCGCGTTTGACGAAGAAGGCGGCTTCGATCAGAGGTAGAACAAACCATGACCATGCGGCCGATCGACATAGAGCACAACATCGTTGGGGAGTGAGCGGTTGAAGCTGCCAGATGATCTGATGAAACAAAAGATTGCCAATCTTTTTGCGCTCTCTCTCTCTCTCTCTCTCTCAATCAATCAATCTAGCTACCTATCTACGGAACTTCTCGGCTCGCCAAGTATGGGAGAAATTGATACTGAAAACCCACCTGTTGCCTTATCAGATGAGAAGGATTTGTGGTATATTCATGATCAATTCACCCGTAGGTTCGAAATAAAAGGCTTTGGAGATGGGTCGACTACCCCCAAACTTATATGGCATGCGCGAAAGAGCGTTTCCCGATATACCTTCCTAATAAGAGAGCATTGACGAGACCGGCTGCTTCCTCGACCAGATCATGCTGGCAGCTTCAACCTCTCCGATCACCAACAGGAGAATTGATCAGTTCCAGCGAAGGCGCGGCGGCTGCCGCACAGGGGGGAGAGTTGCCGGCGGCGCTGTAGATGTCGCGCTCGCATGCTCGCTGCGAAAGGAAGACGGGGGGAGACTTGCATACTGGTGAGGTCGGGGGCATATGATCGGTCGTCGGCGCAGCAACTGCAGCCTGCCGTCGCCGGCGTGTGGGTTTCATCTGGAGCCCCTTCCCCCTTTGACTCTCCGGGCCTTCCTTGCAGCGAGTCCCCAATCCCGGCCCTATGCTCTTCTTCTCACCCCTTACACACTTGCCTGTAGTTGCTCTTGTGTATCTTTGAGCCGTGAGGTTCGGCCCCTTTCTATACTTATTGACAACGGTCAGGCGGCGCCGGCCCCTCTCGCTCTCTAGTAAATAAGCTGACTGAAGGACGTGGTCTCACCACACCCTCTCTTCATGTCTACTAACTTTCTACCTCAATTGCCTCTCTCTCTCTCTCTCTCTCTCTCTCTCTATATATATATATAAAAGCCATACCCTTGATCCTTCTGGACAAAGAATGAAAGATGAGTGAAACTTCCTCGTACATTTGTGCATGCCTTGGTTTCTTTGTAATCCTAAGTAGTATAGAAGTCCGTGAACCCTAATGTAGTGTTTGGTCGCACAGTAAATTTTTGTATATTTTCATACCAAAAGGTTGTATTAAAATAAAAATAAAGTTAACGTTGACATAAAATTATAATGTTTGAGGAGATAAGATAACAAAAAAGAGTAAGGGCTCCGTATGACTAAAAGAGGTGGGAGATTACTGGATAAAAAATCTCACCTCTTTTTTGGTTTAAGAAAATTTTTTTATTTTAAAACATAAAATTGTAATAATTGTCAAACACCTCTTTTAACAAAAAAAAATTGTTACAAACACATAAAATTGTAATATAAATCTAATTTATCATGCAATTAAAACACCCATAAATTAACTTCTTTTTTCAGGCCTTAAAGATCTTTCTTCCATATGTGGCATGTATATTCTGAGTATACACATGCCCACCAATATCACATTTTTATGTCTGGTAATTACTAATTAAGTACTTCTACTAATTAATGTCCTCGGAATACCACGAATTATATCCTTACTTTTGTTTACTTTAGAAGGTATGTATACAATCTGCGTTTGTACGCATACACAGACACAGCAGGTATTCAGATATGCCGCAGATGTATGAACAAAGGTAAGCAATTTTTAGATGTACATATGCAAGAACTAAGAAAATAATCTACAAACTACACAATGCTAATCTTAGGACGTTCATTCACATTCCCCAAAAACAAATAGGAGAGACCGATAAGAAAGTCCAAGGATGAATATGTGTGTAGTGCTCAAATGCCGATATATACATAATATAATATAACCTTTTATATAACTATATATATCCGCTCTTAATACTCCACAGATTCTTTTTTTTCTTCGGAAAGTAATTAATTAGTAAATCGACGGACACACACACTTCTTTATCTTCTCATAAAATGGCTTTTCCACTGCGTTCTCAGATCATGATCTATCTCCACAATTTCAAAATATCCCTTCCTGATTAGGGGTGCAAACGAGCCGAGCCGAGCCGAGTAGTATATGGTGTTCAAGCTCGGTTCGTTTATTTTACACGAGTTCGAGTTCGAGCTCGAGTTTTAGCGAGTATGTGGAACCCTTGTTTAAGCTTGGTTCGTTTATTAATCGAGCCAAGTCGATCTCGAACTCGAGTAATAGTTAGACTAAAATTCAATTCATATTCAAACTTAAGCTATATACAAATTTCTTCATAAACCCAAAATCAATGAAAAGTCATTTGTGAAACTTTAGATTTAACTCATTTATGAAACTCAATCTAAGTTTAAACTCAAATTTTGAATTATTTAATATATTTAAGTGACAATATATAAATATTAATACTTAAAATTTAATTTTTAAAAATAAATATATAATATAATATTTAATCGAGCTTCTCGCGAGCTTATCGAGCCGAGCAGGAGTCTGTTCAAGCTCGGCTCGTTTAATAAGTCGAGTTTTATTTTTTATTCAAGCTTGTTCATTTAACATAATAAACGAGTCGAGTCGAGTTTTTATCGAGCCGAGCTTCGAGTTACTTGTCGAGTGTATTGGTTCGTTTGCACCCCTATTCCTGATCCCTTAGGTGCTGTTTGGTACGAGGATAACTTGGGGATAAGCCTGGTTATCCTCAAAATTTAGGGGATAATCCAAGTTTATTCCCAAAATTTTATAATACCAAACAGGCCCTTAGGGACTGTTTGGTATTGGGATAACTCGGGGATAAACTTGAGTTATCCGCAAAATTTTATGGTATCAAACATGCCCTTAGATTCTCTTTCAAACATGCCCTTATATATATATCCGCTCTTACTACTCCACAGCTCGGTTTAAATGTACCTCTAATCTTTAGCTTTGGTTGAATGCTAATATTGCATATTGTTGTTTGTCAAAAAAAAAAAACTCCACATATTCTTTTTTATTTCAAAAAGCAATCGATAAATCGACGGACACACACTTCATTATCTTCTCATAAAATGGCTTTTCCCAATGTGTTCTATGAGTTCCGATCCCCTCATGTAGGTGTCTGAACTCTGAAGAGAGTCTGTCAACTTTAGACACAATGGGGTGGGCTTGTACTAGTTGAGTAGATCCCACACAACTGTGACATGTATTGGATCATTCTTATTGAGTCTGAGATTGAGAGAGTCTCCTCAAGCAAACACCTATTCGAGAGGATCTAGACTCCATCGATCTCCACAATCTCAAAATATCCCTTTCTCATGCATTAGATTCTCTCTCACAGCTTGCACGGAGACCAGAATATCTACAATTACTCGAGGAGTATCCCATCCGTGGCCGAGGTCTCCTCTGCCTCCGGTATCAGAAAAACAAGCTAAAAGGATGCCGGCAGCATTCTTCCGGCGATGCAATGCATGTGGAGGGTATCCTCCGGCCGGTTCCTATTTTTGCTTCCCAGCGTCTTAAATCTGATGAAATGTATAGAATAATCAGTAGCTATACGTCAACTAGAAGGCCGAATTATCAGATGCAGCTTCTTCCTAATTTTTCTTCCATTGCCCATGTGGGTTCTCTCTTTCGTGTCAGACATGAAATGTCTCCTCGATGTTCCGTCATCTTCCTGTTCTGACTGAAAACAAGATCTTTTTGTCCCTGCCGGCGCACTTTCTAAAAGGAGATGTTTCAGGCCAATAAGTGTGTGGAGTTTCGGCTGCCATGAAGCTGCGAAACGAGACCTGTGAAATTAGGCCTCACCCGCCCCATAGAAATCAACAAGAGCCTTGGTTTGCAAGGAAAATCTTCTCATAGATAGGGTTTTGTGTACGTATATATCGATCTCAGTATGCACCGTGAAACAGTAGAAGATAAAAGACAACGTGTGTGTGTATATATATTAACACATTGATTTGTAAATATGTTAAGAGATTAAATCAGTAGATTATCAATAACATCGATTAACTATTTTTCGGAAGTTGAGTTGAAAGTATTTCAAAGTTAAGTATTCTCTGTTGGGAATAGATCGAGAATAAGTGCATTCTTAAGAATACTTATCATTAGTACGATTGTTGGAGCAGTCAACTGATTTAATCATTTGTTACATATAATAATATATCAAGAAGCTAATGATAGTTGGGATGCTGATGTGTAGGTAGTCTATTGATTTAATCTCTTATCATATTCACAAATCAAAATATTATATAACATTGTTTTCTTGTCTATCAAAATGTAGAAAGCATCCGAGGTTGGCACTTCTGCCAAGATTGGGGGCTTACGTTATAGATAGATAGATAGATAGATCCATACGGATGGCAAGTATGTAACTCAAAATCTTCAATATAAAATTATACCTACACCCCCTCGAATGTTTTTGGGAATTGATATATATTTATCATGTTAAACTTATTGGGCCATCGGAACAATAAGTTAGATAGATCCATACGGATGGCAAGTATGTAACTCAAAATCTTCAATATAAAATTATACCTACACCCCCTCGAATGTTTTTGGGAATTGATATATATTTATCATGTTAACTTATTGGGCCATCGGAACAATAAGTTTCTCTTTTTGTAAGTAGTACCCAATTAGGCACCATATTTACGTATTAATTAAGTTTCTCTTTTTGTAAGTAGTACCCAATTAGCTAGGTGGTATCAGCATCTGAACAATCACTTTTTTATCATTAATATTTGATTGTTTTGTCTCCTGTTAACTTTCATTGCGTACATTGACAGTGAAATTAAGAGTGTGTTGATCAAGTTGATAAATCTTACATCTATTAATTGTTCGTATATCTTGAGACTCTCAACCCTAATCAATGTCACAGTTTTAAGATTTTTAAGAATATGGCATCAAATCATACACTTATCTATTTCAATATTTAATTATTTAATCTCTCTCCACACAACTCATCTTAACTGCGGGTGGAATAAGTGTCTTGGAGTGGGTATACTTAATTCCACATCAAATATGTCATACTGAGGTCGATATGCCATATATATGATTAATTTTACAATCTAATAGGGCGTTTGGTTGTATGATAACGAAGATTTTTGTTTTAATTTTTAAAAATTGTAAGAAAACTTGTTAAAAAAGATGTTTGGTAACCATGACAATTTTATATTTTAAAAGTGATTTTCTTCCTAAATAAAAAAGAAAGTCTCACCTCTTTCTTTTTTCTTGTGGTCCCCCACTTTGTTTGATCATGTGTGGTAGTTACACTTTTTTGTAATCACATCCCTCCAAACATGATAATTTTATGTCATGAGTTGGTTCACTTTTTATTTTAATATAATTTTTTATCATGAAAGTGTACAAAACATTATCATGCAACCAAACACCCCATAAGGCTAGGCTAAATGTACCCATCTTGAGCTGCCTCTCTCTTCCTTCTCTCTGTTGTTGATGGCTGCTATCTGTGTTGGGTGGGCAGGCGCTGGCAAGAGCCGAAGCAAGAAGACGAAGCTCCTCGAGGACCACAACCACACGCCAAGCCGAATGGGGGAGCGATGCGCGCGGTTGGTAGAAGACAGCGATGTGCATCGTCCTCCATGTCTTCATCTCCACTAGAAAGTAGAAACAAATATATCTCCAACAGGGTTTGAATGCGGCCCGCCGGCTGTTCGCCCCCATTTATTGATCTATCAGCCGAACACACATGTAATAATAAAGTTGTCTCCGATGCAACTGTACGCGTGTGTGTGTGGAAGAGAGAGAGATGATGATATGTTTTTCTGAAGCGATAAGCTGGCGATATTCTTTTGGGATATTTCTCAACGCCAACCCTCATCACCGATTTATACGCACAGATCGAGAAGTAGTCCTTGCGTGTCAGCCACCGCCGAATGACGAATAAAAATCAGTCAGAATCTGCTGCTTTGATGCTTTTCTTAATGGTATTCATAACTAGTCTTATGGGGCGTTTGATTACAGTTAAATTTTGTATAAAATGATATAATGAATTAAGATATAATTAAGATGGTTCAAACTTATAATCATCATGTTATGTTAGAAAATAATATCTTATAAAGTGGGGACCATGTGTGACAAAAAAAGGGATCACAAAAAAAAAGAATCTTAATTTTTTTTATTCAAAAAGAGGCTCTCCATAAAAGCATATTTTGACTAGCCCAGCCAGTGCGCCACGGCAAAAAAAAAAGGGAGGCTCATTTGTTATGAAAGGTATTTTTCTAGAAAAAATACATTGTGTCATGAAATCAAATATGCTATTCAGTAGTTTGCCGTAATATATAGTTGTAAGCAACTGTTAATAGTTTTTTTTCTGAGTTTTCTCAGTTTGTTAAGTTATAACAAATTCTGGTTTTGGAACCAAACGCTATGTTTTTGTTTTTAACTTTTATTTTTTGTTATTGAAATCGGTTATGTATGTGTACATAATCGTTGCAAACGAAAGCCGTATGTGTGTGGTTAATGATGTGCACATGAAGAGAGATACTTATTCCACAGTTTGATTTACCTGTTCTGGCATGAACTTGAATCTTATCCACAGCTAAAATTGTGATTTTTTGTCTGCATCTTTAATAAGTAAATTAGGTTTCTCACTGCCTTGTGTCAAAGAAAAACTTTAAAATGTTTCTAAGATACAGTTTGCTTAAATTTTCTCTGAATTGAAATAATTTAACCTGTTCGATAGTAGAGAAGGATAAATTGAAAATGAAAGCCAGCATATACTTTAAAATTAACCAGCTGAATAAATTTAAGGTTTTTACATAAGTGAAGACATAAAAGATCTCAAACTAAAAGCACACAACAGAATAACACGCTGGACGTGAATTGATTCGTACATAAAATAGTACTCCTTAAAGGGGTTTGATCAGACTTTTTGAAAGAGAAATGAATAGGGGCTAAAATGATTGGATCAGTTGAATGACTTATGTTAATTAGTTTTTTTCTTAAAGGTCATCTATATTCGGACTATTACCAACATTTAAAGTTTAATTTTGTAGTTCTTTCTAACATAAGTTTCAAAAATAATTAACTAAAGTTGTTGATAGCTAATCCATTAATTTAGTCTCTTAACTTATTTTCAAAATAGAATATCATAATCTATCTCTATTAAAGATTTGACATTATCTTCAAGATCACACACACATCACATATAACATACTATCACACCGAAACATTTGACTAGGTCATAACTGTAATACATATCATACTTAATGACTAATTAAATTAGTTGATTGATTCAACCACCATACCAATTAGTAGTGTTTCCAAGTTGTCATTCATCCTTGAACTATTCTCAGCACACACTTAATTTTACATTTTTTTCAACATAACTTTTGTAAAATAGTTATCAGGAGTTGGTGGTGGTAATTTAATCTCTTAAGATATTTTAAAACTCACTATGTCATAGTGGTTGTTACTTATATCGCATACCTTCCCAATGGAACTCTAATATAACTTTAAAAGTGCATCATTCCACGAGAGATCTGAGAACAATGTAGGACTGACAACTTGTGCATTCTTGGGTCGATTACTAAAGTTGAAGCACCGATGGGGAAGATAAGAAGGGACGTGGACTCTTACACAAAACTACATCATTTTCATAGCCCTCTTATTAATAAAACTATGGAGAGTAGATGTCAAGACTCGAAAAATATAGCGCACCGGAAAATCCGATTTCGAGACAAGTAAATTAAAATATAAAAATTAAACCAACTAACCTGAAGAACAAAATAACTTCAACTCCAAACAACCATTAACCAAACCACATAGCTATTAACTTGTTCAAACAACCATAACTTGTCCAGAATCAACACAACTAAGTCCATCCATCAGCTTAGCAAGTCTTAACCTAGTAGTCTTAAGTAAACCACCCATAGATAATAAGTTCAACTAAATAAAAGTCACACAAAAACCCAAAGATAAAGATAGTCACTCTTCGTCAAAATTCTTGTCTTCTGGGTCTCCAAGAGTAGGATCCTTTTCAAATTCTTCATCAGGTAGTGACTCCTCGAAATCTGCTAAAAACATTATTAAAGGAAATGGGTGAGTCACAAAGACCCATTAAGACTTATAACCATTCTCTGCTTTACAATCCTTTTATTCCTAAATGATAATAAAATATACCAAACCCAAAATTCAGATTATATACCATATAGATAGGGCTGTATATTTTCTAATATCTCATTATGAAAATAAGGTGAACTTTCACTCTCTGAACTAATTAAATGGCTTATGATTCATGCAATGCACTACCAACTTAGACAGACATAATAGTCATCTATAATAACTTGATAACTAAATGCTCTTTCATCTAACCATAACATGCAGACCATTTACATACTAAATGAATAAACTAAAAACCTTCTAATGAAATGACAAAGCACGTCTATAACAACATTAGTTAACATGCTATCATGCACATAATATAGTCTGAGTAAAATAT
Source organism: Cryptocoryne crispatula var. balansae (assembly GCA_036172225.1). Taxonomy (NCBI): domain Eukaryota; kingdom Viridiplantae; phylum Streptophyta; class Magnoliopsida; order Alismatales; family Araceae; genus Cryptocoryne; species Cryptocoryne crispatula. The sequence goes on from CM069921.1 coordinate 14,446,898, forward strand.
ATGTTCCATTTGGACCTTGTAACCAGTTGCACCTGATTTACATATATATAGGATGTAATTATATAGCTAACTAAATCCCGTAGTACACCAAGGTAGGGGTGTACTTAGGATGAACCATGGTATCTGAGATCGAAAGATGCTTTGGACTCTTCTAATCCCCGCTGCCAATAGGCACTAATCATAGTCTGGTCAAGTACAATTCGTCACAGAATGTAACTTGTTGCATCAATCACATTTCACAAAATGAAAGCATATTTTACTCAGACACATCCACCTGTCAAAACCAACATGCCAATGTATACCTCATATAAGACTTAAAAATATTTAATCACATGCATCATTCTCAAATAAAATACTATGCATCATGTATATACTTTCTAAACATCAAATAACACATGCTAACCTCACATACTACTAATACAATTACACCTTCCCTAAGAACTAACATATAACATGCCATGCGTTAATAACAAGTATTATTGGTTCCACTTTACATGATTTAAGTCATTTTAATTAACCCATTAACCATGCTAAAAGAACTACAATTAAATGGATTAACAACCTACTACAATTAGTTCTAAACCAACCAATATGTGAGCAATCTATTTAAACATAGGTTAAACATATAATCAGCCTAAAAATAATTATCTAAACTACGTAAATTATTAATTACAGTTCACAATCTAGGATTTAACTACTCACGTTTTACACTTTAATTGAATTATAGAAATGATATAGGTAGCCGGGAATGTCTACCTCAATGACGTAAATGCAACTGACTGAATTCTAAGAAGTGACAAGTATGAAGGGGCTAGGACGGCGAAGATTAAGCAGCGACGAAATGTCAAAAATCTGATTTAATCACCAGTCTGTCAGAAAAAGAAAATATCAAGAGAGTAAATATATAAGAGAAGAGAGTGATAGTATAGGAGAGATAGTTGATTGAGCGTAGCTCGTTCAGCGCCTGGAGGAGTAGGGGGTTTGATTCCCGATTGAAGTTTGGCCACCCCCGAGGGGGTGGATCCTGTCGGGATCGAGCAGCGCTCGATCCCTCACCATGCGCTGCGCTGCGCGAGTCCGGGCTGTTACGCCATGTGTCCAAAAAAAGATAGTATAGGAGAGATAGTGAGTGTGTGTGTGTGTGTGAGAGAGAGAGAGAGAGAGAGAGAGAGGGAGCCGACCAGCGGGGGGTGGCGCATTGCAATGTGAGGGCAGATGGCTCATGTGGCGCTGACCGTTGTGCACAGCGGTGGCGGTGGCTTGGGGGAGGCGGCCACGGTTCGCGCACGGGTGAGTGCTTGGGTGGACAGCGACAGCGATCAACGCGTGCGGATGTGCGATCAGTCGGGCATGGGTGCTGGTGTTCGTGATAGAAATGTATGCCCTACAAGCCAATCATATATGATATGATTTGACATTTCTAGAAATATCTCATTCAATTAATTAGGCAAATCTTCATTATAAGCTCTTATTAGAAGCGAATATAATAATGAAGTCCTTGATCAAATAAAATGATGATTAAATCATGATGAGATCATAATAATGAGATTGATCATCTAGAGGTATTTGATCTAAATGTTCCTAGTCATAGGATACTTGAGACGGGACATCAAGGATCCGGATAGACTAGTGTATGTGATGTCTTCTCATGTGATGAGGACGACCGATCTCATTGGTCATTAGTGTGGAGACAGCGAGATACACATACGAGTGCTCATTAGTTGAATGAGTTCAACGAATACCGAATTAGAAGCCACCGAATGGTATCTTACCGGCTCTATCGGGGTCTTCTATCATCACGGTTGCATGGTTGGACCTTTGACTGAGTCGCCAAAGATGCCTTGTTGGGTGGAACTTGTGCTTTGACCATTGACTTATGGATCACAATTTAGATGGTCCTATATAGCGATGGATCGGGTACAAGGAAAATCCGATGGAGGCAATTGAGCGGACAACAAGGGATCATCCACTCTCGGTAAGTGAGAGTGAATGTCCTATGGGATAGTACTACTAAATCCACAGCCGGGGTAGATAGGATAATTGGAAAAGGAGTTTTCCGATTGATCGATAAGTACGAGGATCACATAAAGTCGGTACACTAAGGGAGTTGACGGTCGATGCGTACTCCTTTCCGACCAAGGGACATTGGATGGATGAGGGTTTATATCCATGTGGTAGCGATGATGGAAAGGCTCGATGGAGATGAAATTATCCCCATAGCCATTTGGGATCATGGGATGTGGCTTGTACCCCTTCGCCAGTCGGTAGGCCGATTAATCGGTATCGGATAACGATTTAATTAAAATTAAATAGAATTTTTCTATTTTATTTAGGTTTCAACCAAATAGGCTATTGGGCCTAGTGGGTCACACACAAAAGGACTTATCCACAAGTACAAGGGCAAGGACGTAATTTATAGAGATTTTGGGTTTTTATGAAAAATTCCATAATTCTCTATAAATACTAATGGTTTCAGCCAAACCCCATCAAGCCAAGGGTGAAAACCACGTCCCAAGCCTCCTCCCTACCTCCTCCTCTCTCTATAAGGTGTCCATGGTCGATGGAGCTCCGTTCGGGAAGAGTTCTCGAGGCCGGCGCGAAGGGAGAACCTGCTGTGGATGAAGTTCGTGTGGATACTGCTGGAGACCGGACACTTGAACGGTTTGAAGAGCTTGAGAAGCTCATCTCCTTCCACTCCATGGGATTATATGAATCCCTATCAGGTATATTCGAACCCGATTTGATCGGTTTTTGGTTTTCGTCGTTCGGTTCTGATTGAGACGGATTCTAAAGGAACCCATAGGAATCGTCGCTTCCGCTGCACTAAATTTTAATGAACGATTCCTTACAGTGGTATCAGAGCCCGGTTCAAGTCTCGGCTGAAACCGACGTCGAATCGACATTATTTCATGTTATTTATGTGTTCCCGAATCTGTGCAAACGTCTGTTTTGACGAGGCCACCATATTCTATGTATGACACAGATAAAACATTGGTTGGACTTGGTTGAATTTAGTGATATAGGTCTTTCCAACGCCGCAAACCTTTTGAAGTTTGGATCTGTGTAGAGTTCGGGAGAAGCCTCAAAAGTTGGTGTTTCTGTCATGCCCGAACCAACACCCGGATTTGGGGATTTTGTGAAATCTCCGTCCACAGAAGAAATTGAGGCTTGGAAAAGGTTTGGGAGATAGGTAATATGATTAACGGAGTTGACCTAACTAGAGTATATAGCTTGTTGTGTTTCCCACAAGGTTATAATAACTCTAGAGGCTGAATGACTAAGAATTGCAAGGGTTGCAATTGGTAAAAGTTACCTACCTATTAAGTATGGGATGACTTGTTGTGTTTCCCACAAGGTTGTCACCATAAAGTTAATAGGGTCTTAGTCCCCACTAGGATTTCATCGTGATATCCCGTCTTTGCATAATGAGGGTTATGCAAATTCGTCGAAAATTAGTGGGAGCATAAATTAGGATCAAAGACCATATCTTAATTTTAATGAATGTTTGCAATGTTATATTGATAGAATTATATCTACTTGTTGTAGAATACGATAATAAACCACCATTAGTATGGCATATTAGATGCCATATAGCTTAATGGCTCACACTTCTTAAGGCGGTTTAGAACTAAGAGAATTGTTCTCATAGTTGACCAATTAACTATTCTACTTGAGAAGTAGGTGTCTCTAAATTATCTAGTGATATGAAAGAAAGATAAGATCTTATCTCATAGACAAGATGCATTGTTTGCCTTAAACTAGATGTTAGTCTCTATGAGACATAATTATAGAGACAACGTGGATAGATGGATATGAGATCCATCATGGCTCGTAGTGATGAGCTAACTAAAGGAACAACTTAGATCAACAATACATCTTAATTACTTCTCGTTGGTGAGACCAATAGTAAGAAGTAAAATCATTAGATAGAAATAGGAGAGAGTTAATAGTAAAAGAAGGCGGTCAAGATAATAAAGCCGAGAATAAGACATGATTCTTACCTTTGTCATGATGATGATAAGTGGAAGAGGAAGTACAAAGTGTTTTATATATAATGCAAAGGTGGAGCTTGAGAAGCTTCATGCATCCAAGTCATTGGCACTTACTTGTTTTAAATATACACTTAATAGTATTAGATACTATATGTGTATATCATAATATTAGATACTATGGATGCATCTAATGGTATGAGATACAGATATGCATCTTATATCTACAAGGAGTTGTAGATGATGACAAGTAAATGAAGGCTTAATAAAGAAGATATTGACCTACATATAAAATGGTGCAAAAGTTGCATCATTATTAGTGGGAGGTGCAATTCTTTAATAGCCTTATGCAGATGTCTTAATAATTAATATTGCTATTATATCCTTCTACAAGGACTTTATATGATTTCCTACTTGAATAAATGTTGATTTATTCTTAGCTATGGAAATGATAGATGTTCTAATAGATTGAATGGCAAAGTGTTTGCCAGTGGGAGCTTAATGAATTGTTTAATCATATTTGATATGATAGCTCTCATGTTATGTGTGAATATTCCTTTTAAGAGGAAATGAGTTGATTTAGATCAATCTACACTTTAGCTTTATATAGACATGGAGAATGGGTTAATGAGTTATTAGAACTCATACATTTAGATGTATGTTAACCCATATCTAGTAAGGCTAAAGAAGAATATTTCTACTTCATTATTTCAAAGATGATGTCTCTAGGTATGGATACATGTACTTTATGAAGTACAAATCTAAGACCTTTGAGAAATTATCTAAGATTAAGAATGAAGTAGAGATACTAATGGAACTAGTATTAGAACTCTTTGATGAGATCAAAGAGAGGAATACTTAAGTACATAATTCACATATAATTGAAGGATATTAGAATCTAATGGACACCTCTTTATTATTTTAGCTTAATTGAGTAGCTAAAATGAGAAGTCATATTATGTAAGACATAATATGAACAATGACAAGCTTTGCAAATTTCCTCTTTGTCTAATTTTGGTTAAGTACTCGTTATAACCACTTGTTCTTAATAGGTACCTTCTAAGTCTATTCTGATTATTCCATATAGGATATGGAAAAGGGGTTAAAACTTGACCTTAAGCAAGTTAAGGTTTCGGAATGTCCGACTTGGTGAAGAAGTATAACTCTAACAAGTTGGAATATAAGACTATGAAGTGTTGGCTTGTGGAATATCCTAAGGAAACTTTTGGATATTAAATATACGACCCTTATGTATAAGGGTATGTGTTGCTCAGCTCACTATATTTCTAAAGGAAAAGTTCCTTCTTAAGAAAGATAGTGGGAGCAAGGTATATATGGAAGATGTTCTAGTCCACAACCTTGATAACGCTTCTATTAAGGTGCTAGTTAATAATTACACAAGGACTAATGATAGGTCTTTACTTGTGTCCATTCTACCTAAGAGATATGTGAGACATATCTCGATAGATGAAATGAGGCATAAGATAATAAGGATATTGATCCTAGGATCTATATAGAACCAATATGAGATATTGATTCATTAATGGAAAGAGAATAAAATCCGATATAAACTTTATCTATTCTAATCAAGTTTAGAACTTGATAGATCCACCTAAGGATATAGTATCCATAAGGAATAAATGGATCACTAAAGAATAGATTGGAGTGGATTAGAAGGTAGATACCTTCAAAGGTGAGAATAGTTGAAAAGGATATCATTGAAGTCAAATGGTTGACTATGATGAGATCTTTTACCTATTCCATGGATTAATCCATTCGGATTTTGATTGTTACACTCTATGATTATGAGATAAGCTAATTGGATGTTAATATAGTATTCCTCTAAAGTATTTTGAGGAATAGGTGTATATGATACAATTATAGGGAATCAAGTCCCAATAACATCCAAGAAGAGTGTGTATTAAGTTCATTTATGGACTAAAGTAAAATTTCCCATAGATCATATATAAGGTTTAATGAGATTAAATCTTATGACTTAGATTAAGAACGAAGAGAAGCCTTGTGTATTCAACAAGATAAGTGGGAGTGCTTTGTTCCTTTCTTGACATTTTATGTTCATGACATACTCCTCATTGAGAATGAAGTAGGTGTGTTATCATAAGTGAACCTAGCTATCATATTGATCCTCCAAACACAATTTGGGTTTTGAGATCTATGGAGATAGATCTAAAATCAATGCTCGATTAATGTACGTAGTCACCATAGTCAAAGGGTTTGACATGATAAACTCCAAGATAGGTTTCTTACCTATGTGGTGTGGAGTTGATCTCTGTAAAGTGTTGTCTTTGTAGACTTCTTGAAAGATAAAGAGATCACATAAATAGAGCCCTTATGCCTTTGTCATAGGGTCTATTATTTATATGATGCTATGTACGTGATGTGATTAATGCTCTAAGTGTTATGAGCATTCATCGAAAAGATCCGGTGAGAGTCCTTTGGATAGTTTAGAGATATATCATTTGGTACTTGAGAAGCCTTTGAGAATGTATCTCTATACAACTTTGGAGGATAAGACTTGAAGTCTTGTAGTTTAACAAACACAAGCTTCTAATCAAATAAGTTTGATATTAAGTCAGAATAATGGTGGTGCAGTGAGTTGAAAGAGTTCTATGTGATAGAACACTGAAAATTCTACAACATATGTAAACTTTACATCGGGGTTGCACACTACTTGAGAAGTAGTCTAGATGAAGATTCTCATCTAAGGTATGGGATTGTCTCGGAATTTTCTGCGAAAGTGTATCATTGTTTTGAGAAAACAATGGAGTAGAGGCGATGTCTCATCGAAGTTTTAGAACTTACGTGGCGATACCATACAATCGAGAGAGATTGCAACTTATAGAGATATAATTAAAGATAAAGTATCTACCGTTAATAACATTGCGGATCCACTAGCTGAGTAGTTACTCGAAGTGTTTGAGCTTCACCTCGAGCTGATATAGATCAGCCAGATGGGTGATTGACTTTAGTGCAAGTGGGAGATTGATAGAAATGTATGCCCTACAAGCCAATCATATATGATATGATTTGACATTTCTAGAAATATCTCATTCAATTAATTAGGCAAATCTTCATTATAAGCTCTTATTAGAAGCGAATATAATAATGAAGTCCTTGATCAAATAAAATGATGATTAAATCATGATGAGATCATGATAATGAGATTGATCATCTAGATGTATTTGATCTAAATGTTCCTAGTCATAGGATACTTGAGACGGGACATCAAGGATCCGGATAGACTAGTGTATGTGATGTCTTCTCATGTGATGAGGACGACCGATCTCATTGGTCATTAGTGTGGAGACACTGAGATACACATACGGGTGCTCATTAGTTGAATGAGTTCAACGACCGAATTAGAAGCCACAGAATGGTATCTTACCGAACTGTCTATCAGGGTCTTCTATCATCACGGTTGCATGGTTGGACCTTTGACCTGAGTCGCCAAAGATGCCTTGTTGGGTGGAACTTGTGCTTTGACCATTGACTTATGGATCACAATTTAGATGGTCCTATATAGCGATGGATCGGGTACAAGGAAAATCCGATGGAGGCAATTGAGCGGACAACAATGGATCTGTAGATACGCGAATTCGGCCCGATTGCAGGAAGAGCAATCTCGTTTCTATAGTTAACACTTGTTTTCTCCCGATCAGAGAGGTCGGTTTAACATAAAGACGATCAAATTTCAGGAAATCTTGAGGCGTCCCGACGCCGCGACGCCTGGCGTCGCAACGTCAGAGCGCCTGGCATCTCCCGCCTTTTCACCTTTTTGACCGGCCGGACGACCACCGGACCCAGAGGCGTACAAAAGTACAAGCGCTCCTCGCCGGAGCGCACCGGTCCGCCCGTGACGGCCGGCTTTTCGGACGGTCGGCGATGCGTTGTCGAAATCGTACCAAGGGTCCGGGCGCTCCGCCGTCGGAGCACTGGATTCCCGCTGACAGCGTCACCGCGAGGCTCCGCATGCGCCGAACTTGCGGTGCGGCGGCCACGACGGCCGTAGGTCGTAGGTGCTCCCCGTCGGAGCGCCGAGTTTCGGCCCGACAACCGCCGCGACACGCGGGGTGGTAGGTGGCGACGGGTATGGTCGGACGTGGCGACCCGCCGACTTGTCGGCGGATTTTCGGCCGGCTCCCATGCCGCGACGCCGCCGGCGTCCTCGGGCGGAGCGCTAGGGTCACTTTTGCGCATCTATAAAAGGAGACCCTTCTCCCACATTTAAGAGGTTCCCGGGGAGAGATTCCAAGGTTCCAAAAAAGATTCCCGAGCCATAGCTCCACGGAGAGTCTTCTTGAGCATCCCCAACACCCTCCTATCATCTTCCAAGCCACACTAGAGCCCGCAATCACATCTCCAAGTCATTCAACCTCTCATTACATCTCTTCCACTCCGTCCATTCCACATTACCAAAAGACCATCCCAAACCCCCTCATACCATTAAAAGCCATTGAAAGCCATTCCAAAGAGCCTCAAGAAGTCTCCAAAATAGGCCGAGAATCCGATCTCTCGTCATTGGAACCGGGAGAAGATTGCATTGAAGGCTGGCAACGATGGGGCCCCGGAGCGCTCCCCCGACGCGACGCCGGGCGACTGTCGTCGGAGCGCTGCCAATTCAGAAGCCGAAGCTGCCGGGCTTCTCTGCGATCTTCTTCCTTACTTTTACTCTCCTCCTTTCATTTTCCGTTTGGGTTTCATCATGCATATTGCACTAGCGTAACTTAGCGCATCTTATTTTTTGGTCATTTAGATCTTCCCTTGAGAAGGGGTTAGGAGTTAGTCTAATCCGGTTCGTTCAACCCCTTTTGTCATTGCTCTTCTTTCTTACGGTAATTCTTGCTCTATCTTTAGTTCTAATCGTCGTGCTTTCATCCATACTTTCTTTTCGAACTAGCGAGTTTCTCCAAGGCTCTTCTTCCCGGCCGGCCGAGGAAGGAGAAGATAGAACCCCGCAATCTCCCGGCTTATCGAGGTAACTTGGGTCACTCTCACTTCCTTTACTAGTTCATTTCTTTTACTTCTATCATCGGAGCCTCTTTGGCTCACAGCGACCACACCATCCCTTCCTCTTTCGGTCTATAGGTTAAGTTAGTGTTGAAAATGCCCTGCGGCTATACGATCTTCTTTCCCTTCGATTCTCCTCACGACCCGGACCGGTCCTTCGATGCCCAAGTGACATCAAGGGTTGAGTAGTCCGGGGATCAAGGTGAGTGCGGAGAAGGAAAGAAGGAAGAGAAGCAGGCAATAGATCGGTCCGTCGGAATCATCCACGATCGTGTCTATGGCGTGATCAACACGAACCCACCCTATCAAGACCGTAAGAAAGGAGCACACACGCCACACGCGCGAGGACATATCTCTCGCCTCCTCCGCGGGCTCCCCCTCTCTTTCCCGGCGTCCACAGGATCATCCACTCTCGGTAAGTGAGAGTGAATGTCCTATGGGATAGTACTCTAAATCCCTGGCCAGGGTAGATAGGATAATTGGAAAAGGAGTTTTCTAATTGATCCAATTCCGAGTACAGGATCCTATAGAGTCGGTACACTAAGGAGTTGACAGTCGATGCCGTACTCCTTTCCGACCGAGACATTGGATGGATGAGGGTTTATATCCATGTGGTAACTGATGATGGAAAGGCTCAATGGAGATGAAATTATCCCCATAGCCATTTGGGATCATGGGATGTGGCTTGTACCCTTCATGATCGGTAGGCCGGATTAATGTTATCGGATAACGATTTAATTAAGAAATTAAATAGAATTGTTCTATTTTTATTTAGGCCTCAACCAAATAGGCTATTGGGCCTAGTGGGTCACACACAAAAGGACTTATCCACAAGTACGAAGCGCAAGGACGTAATTTATAGAGATTTTGGGTTTTTATGAAAAAATTCCATAATTCTCTATAAATACTAATGGTTTCAGCCAAACCCCATCAAGCCAAGGGTGAAAACCACGTCCCAAGCCTCCTCCCTACCTCCTCCTCTCTCTATAAGGTGTCCATGGTCGATGGAGCTCCGTTCGGGAAGAGTTCTCGAGGCCGGCGCGAAGGGAGAACCTGCTGTGGATGAAGTTCGTGTGGATACTGCTGGAGACCGGACACTTGAACGGTTTGAAGAGCTTGAGAAGCTCATCTCCTTCCACTCCATGGGATTATATGAATCCCTATCAGGTATATTCGAACCCGATTTGATCGGTTTTTGGTTTTCGTCGTTCGGTTCTGATTGAGACGGATTCTAAAGGAACCCATAGGAATCGTCGCTTCCGCTGCACTAAATTTTAATGGACGATTCCTTACAGTTCGCCCATGTTAACCAACTCAAAATCGCGGCCCTGAGTTAGAGTGGTTCAGACTTTTAAACATGGGTACCTCCTTTACCTAGCCAATATTCTGACTTTGACACGTGTACACTGTTTACGAGTGACGGTCGACGGAGGAGGGTCCACAGTCCTTGGCTTTGATGCCATGTTAACCAATTCAAAATTATGACCCTGAGTTAGAGTGGCCCAGACATTTAAGCATGTGTACTTCTCCTACCTAGTTAATATGACACTATTCTAACTGCTCACATGCAGCGCGCGAGTGAGACAACGCAGGTCAACATCAAGCAATGCGACGACGGCAGTGGGGCCGGTCACTGAGAGACTGCGGGGTGGTGGGTGTGTGCAGGTGCACGGCGTCCAAGTGGTACTTCTGGGCAGCTGATACCCTCATGCACACCGAAGAGAGTAGGAGCAAGACGGGCGCTAGATGGTGGTTGTCCGATCAAAGAATATAAGGAGAGGGAGGAGGAGCGAAGGTTGGACGGTTATGGGTGATGGAGAGAGAGAGAGCACTTCGTTGAGAGGGGGGTTACTTCTACATGAGGGTTAGTTACATAGAGAGAGAGAGTAAAGGAGGGAGAGGGTTACGGTGAAAGATATAAAGGAGGAAGACGTCTCCAAAAACTTGATTGTCACGTTTCTTATTTCATGCTCTATTTATAGGGAAATACAAAGAGGGAGAAGATAGAGATAAGACTAAGAGATGTCTATCTCTTTAACAACTCGATAGACTCAACAATAAGATAAACTTCCTAACCAGATAAACCTAATCCTATCTTAACAACCTGATAAATATAAACTCAACTATTTTGAATCATTATCTAACATTCCAATCGATCTTCAGTTCTGCAATGTGTCAATTTGATTGTTCCATCTGAAACAGCTTCTCGAATAAAATGATGACGTATCTCAATGTGCTTTGTACGTCTATGAAAAATAGGATTTTTTGTCAATGAAATTGTAGACTTATTATCACAGAAAACTTCAATTGATTCACTTTGAGTTTGTTGCAAATCTTCAAGAATGCGTTTAAGCCACATAGCCTGACAAGTTGTTGATGCAGCTGCTACATATTCTGCTTCAGTTGATGACAATGCTGTTGTAGCTTGCTTCTTTGATGCCCAAGAAATAGCTCCTTCACCTAGTAGAAAAACATAATCGGTAGTGCTCTTTCTATCATCCAAAGAGCCTGCCCAATCACTATCTGTATGACCTGTCAACTTGAAATCAGTCTTAGGAGTATACCATACTCCTTGTGAAATAGTTCCACAAACATATCGAAGAATTCTTTTTGCAGCACCTAGATGTTGTTTTGAAGGATCATGCATAAATCTGGATACAAGACTCACAGGAAACATCAAATCAGGTCGAGTATGAGTTAAATAAATCAAATCTCCAACTAATCTTCTGAAATAACAAGCATCAACCTTTCCTATACCATCCATTAGCTTGAGTTTCTCATTCACATTCATTGGAGTGTTGCTAGGTTTGCAATTTTTCATGTTAAACTTTTTCAACAAGTCATTTGCATACCTCTCTTGGGATAAGAATATCCTATTTTCTGTCTGCTTAACTTCTAAACCAAGAAAATAATGCAATAGTCTCAAATCTGTCATTTCAAACTCATCCAATATCATTTGGTTCTTGAACTCAATAACCAACTCAAGTGAAGAACCTGTATAAATGATATCATCAACATATAAATTCACAATAAGAATGTTCTTGCCACTTGATCTTGCATAGAGTGTTGGTTCATTAGCACTTCTTTTGAAACCCAATTTCTGAAAATATGAGTCAATTCTGCTATACCAAGCTCTTGGGGCTTGTTTAAGGCCGTAAAGAGCTTTCTTCAACCTGTAAACTTTTTCTTCCATATCATGAACAACATATCCTTCAGATTGCTCAACAAAGACTTCTTCATTCAAAATACCATTCAGAAATGCAGATTTAACATCAAGTTGATAAACATGCCATTCCATATGTGCAGCAAATGCCAAAACAGTTATGATTGTTTCTATTTTAGCAACAGGAGAAAATGTTTTAGAGAAGTCAATACCTTCTTGTTGTGAATAACCCTTTGCCACAAGTCTTGCTTTGTGCTTTTGAACACTGCCATTAGCATTGTATTTTGTCTTGTAGATCCACTTTAAGCCAATTAGATTTTTCTCTTTTGGTAGATTTACCAACTCCCAAGTGTCATTCTTTTCAATTGCTGCAATTTCTTCATCCATTGCTTACTTCCATTCTTCATGTTTGACTGTTTCATTAAATGTTGTTGGCTCTGCTGAAAACAAGGCAAAACTACAAGACTCATAGATATCATGTAAAAATCTTATCTTTCTAGGTGATCCATCCAACACATTTGGATTATTATCTTCTGCAGAAGTCTCACCTTGTCTTGTCTCTATAACTGGAGATAAAGAATCATGCATTTCTTTATAACCAGTCCAAACTTGATCAGCATCAAAATTCCAAGAAGAATTCTCATTGAATATGACATCTCTGCTTATAAAACTATTCTTGGTCAAAGGATTATACAACCGATAACCCTTTATTTCGGTGCTATAACCAATGAAGATACATTTCTCACTCTTTTGATCAAGCTTATCTCTTGTTTCAACATTAACATGAGCATATGCAACTGAGCCAAAAATTTTCAAATGAGCTATGTTTAGTTTCTTACCATGCCAAGCTTCAAAGGGAGTTTGATTCTGTACTACTTTTGTGGGAGATTTGTTGAGAAGATAGCATGCAATTCCTACTGCCTCAGCCGAAAATTCATTCGGAAGTTGCTTTGCCTTCAACATGCTACGAGCCATCTCCATGATTGTCCGATTCTTGCGTTCTGCAATTCCGTTCTGCTGAAGTGTGTAACTTGCTATGAGCTGTCTATGAACACCATTTGCTTTACAGAATGAGGTGAAATTGTTAGATAAAAACTCTCTTCCTCTATCAGTCCTCAAGGTTTTCATGCTATATCCACTCTGCTTTTCAACATATGCTTTAAACAACAAAAACTCTGAATATGCTTCAGATTTGTAAGTCAAGAAATATACCCAACTTTTCCTGCTAAAATCATCAGTAAACAACATAAAGTACTTACTTCCACCGAGTGATGTGGTTCTCATTGGCCCACAAATATCTGCATGAACCAATTGAAGTGGTGTATGTGCTCTCCATGAGCTTTTGACTGGAAATGAGTTTCTATGTTGCTTTCCATAAATACAACCTTCACAAATATCATCAGTATGTACAAGATGTGGTAAACCAATTACCATATGCTTTTGAGTCAACAATTTCAAACCATTGTAATTTAAATGTCCATATCGATTATGCCATAATTGTGATAAAATTTTGCCTGAAGCATGCAATGCATAATCACCAATGCTTGAGAAACTGAAATGGAACATCTTGTTTTCTGTCATCTTTACATTTATAACTAGTCCACCATTCTTGTCTCGAATCTCACAAGAATTTTCCAAAAATTTAACAGAGTAACCATTTTGGACTAATTGACCAATGCTTAGAAGATTATGGGCTAAACCAGGAATGAAAAGAACATCATGTATTTGTCTTTCAATACCTGATTTAAGCTTAACTGAGATGATACCTTTCTCTTCGGCTTTGACTTGCTTTCCATCACCTAAGTGAATCATAGTCTTCACAGAATAATCAATGGTTTTAAACATCTCTCTCAAACCTGTCATAGATTGCTACATCCACTATCTAACAACCATATGTCATGTGAACAAGATTTAGTGTGAAGACAAGCAAGAAAGAGATTAGCATTGGTTTCTTCTTTCTTTTCCTCAGTTACATTTGCTTGTTCCTTTACTTTTGTCCAACAAAACTCCTCAATATGACCTGGTTTTTGGCAATATCGACATTTAAATTTGGTAAAGTGCTGATTACCTCGTTCATTGTTATATGATCTCTGATCACTAGAGTTGGATCTTCCTCTTCCTCTGCCTCTGCCTCGACCTCTGCCTCTTCCTCGGCCTCGATATCCTCTATTATCTCTTGATTCATCTTTGTTCTCTTTCTTGCCATCTTTTGAGATGACAAGCTTTGACGTGAGTGCATGCTCTAAAGTGTTTTCTGTTGATCTGTTCAATCTTTGTTCATGAGCTTGCAAAGAACCCATTAGTTCATTAAGAGAATATTGAGAAAGATCTTTAGACTCTTCAATAGCAGCTACAACATGATCAAATTTAGACGACAAACTTCTAAGTACTTTTTCCACAACTTTCTGATCAGGAAGAGATTCACCAAGTGACCTGATTTCATTAACTACTGAGGTAGTTCTAACAAAAAAATCTTGAACAGATTCTGGATTTTTCATAGCTAATGTCTCAAACTCTCTTCTAAGAGTTTGAAGTTTGACAGCAATAACTTTTTGAGAACCTTGGTATTCTCCTTTCAAAATATCCCATGCCTCTTTTGATTTTGATGCAGCAGAAATTCTAGGAAAAACTGCATCACTAACAGCTTGTTGAATAAACAACAATGCCTTAGCATCTTTTTTTTCTATTTTCTTTCAACTCATTTCTTTGTGCTATCGTCATACGCAAAACTTCCTCGTTGCATGGGTCTACAAAACCACTATCAACTAGATCCCAAAGATCTTGAGAAATAAACAAAGTTCTCATCTTAATGCACCAAAAAACATAGTTCTCCCCATTAAATAATGGGATCAAAGATTGATTTGTAGAAGAGTTGTTGAGATGTGCCATGTTATATCTCACTAAATTCCAAAATTTTTAAAAAATACCTGTTTGACCAAATCTTGACTTGGCGAAAGTTGATCTCAAAATTGTAAAAAAATCAATTTTGACGTCAAAAATAATGTTCTGCCGTGAAAAAGTGGAAGTGCACCTTGATTTTGACCAAAAAGTTAATTTTGACTTGCTGCCTACGTTGGATCACCTTTGATTTTGACCCAAGTTGATTTTGACTTCAATAAATGCTTGTTGCCTTCTTGTGATGCTGCGGCAGGCAGCAGATGGGCGCCTTCCAGCGGGCAGCACGTTCCTCCTTGCGCTTAGACGGTGCAGCAGATGGTGCAGACTAAAAAAACTCTCTGTTAAGCTCTCCTTCCGGTGCAGTGCAGAAAGAGAACAAAGAAAAGACCGATAAACGCTGCAGTGCGTAAAGCTGTTGGGAAAAAAGGACAATGGACGTCTGAAAAAATAACAGCACCGCAGTGCATGTAACGAGCAGGAACCAGGACTACAGAAAACTCTGATACCACTATGAAAGATAGAAAGGAAGAAGACGCCTCCAAAAATTTGATTGTCATGTTTCTTATTTCATGCTCAATTTATAGGGAAATACAAAGAGAGAGAGATAGAGATAAGACTAAGAGATGTATATCTCTTTAACAACTCGATAGACTCAACAATAAGATAAATTTCCTAACCAGATAAATATAATCCTATCTTAACAACCTGATAAAAATAAACTCAACTATTTTGAATCATTATCTAACGTACGGTGGGGGGTGGGAGAGAGTTACGTAGAGAGAGAGAGTAAAGGAGGGAAAGAGTTACGGTGGGGGTGGGGAGAGTTACGGAGAGAGAGAGAGAGAGAGAGAGAGAGAGAGAGAGAGAGAGAGAGAGAGAGAGAGAGAGAGAGAGGGTGCTAGGTAACGGAGGAAGTTTTTTTTTTTTTTTACTCAAAGAGAGAGGAGGGTGGTTTACGGGATTGATGGTTTTTTTAACTCACCATTAACTAACTATGTATATAAAAAAATACACGTCATTACGGTAGATATCCCAAATCTTGAAGAAGCAATGCTTTAACATATCCATAACAATCAACAGTACTTTCTCCGCGGACTCCTAAATCCTATACCCTTGAAATCACTTTGGAACCCAATCAAGATGGTGATCTAAGCAGATTTCTAAAAACAAATATACATAAGAGTTGGGAAAAACAAATAAAGCTCACATACTTCTATACGGACGATGGGCCTTTGATGATGAGAGGCCATAAACAGGCTTATCGAATATTTGGTATAGAAAAAAATCAAAGACTTTGTCATGGGACTTTGTTTCACATAGGGCAATCAACATGACATGGGTCTATATGTCAAGGGTTGAATGGCACAACAGAAGACTTGTAGCCAAAGATTGTTAGTAGAAGCATATATATAGGATGGTAAGTATATCATATGGTACGTAGAGTCTTAGCTCTAGTTGATCAACCTAATATGATTTAGTAATAGATTTTTCTTGTAACTGATAACAGGTGGAATATCATTGGCTAGATGTTGATTCGACTTTTCTACATATGCATCCCTAAAATCATTATCTATATTAAAATGGCTTAGTTAAATCAGGATCGTTTGCATTCGCTTATAATAGGAGAAATATCATTAGCTAGCTAGATGTTGCGCTCTTTCTGAAAGCAAATCTACGAAAAATCTCATTGTATAAGGTATAAACTAAGCATCGATTGCATGAATCATTATCTATATTAAAATGTTTTAGTTAAAAGTATCTATATATATGATCATGGGGTGCAGATCGCCTCAGGGGGGCTCCTGAGGGAGCCCCCTCAGGTCACACACAAACCACATTAAATGTGGTGTCACATCAAGTTCTGAAAGTGTATTAAATAGCCGATGTGACACCACATTTAATGTGGTTTATGTGTGACCTGAGGGTGGCTCCGTCCACGGAACCCCCCTGAGGTGATCTACACTCATGATCATGTTATGTAAAGCAAAGTGACAACAAAAGGCCAAGTTCTGCGTGTCTTTGAATTGATCACTTTTGTCTACCGAAAGTAACGAAATGATGTTCTGAAAGCGTTTAATGAGTTTTCGATGACAAATTCTGGACTCATGTCCGATTTTTGGCGTAGAAACGAAGTATTAATAAAAATAGATGCATCATTTTTCCAAAGAGAGTATGTCAAGAAAATTCTTTAAAGTTTTAGATGGAGAATTATATAACAATGTAAACGAACTGTTGCATTTGTTTTTAAGACACATGCACGGGGACGTGTGCGCACACCCCACTCTACAAACATGTCACGTGGATTCCCGCAAGAGTTCGGATCACCTCAAGGGGTCTCTTGAGGGAGTCTCCTGAGACCACTCATATTTGGGTATTAAATACATGATGGGATGATCAATAAACGCATGACAAGATGGGACATTTAATGCCCAAATGTGAGTGCCCTCAGAAGACTTCCTCAGGAGATCCCCTGAGATGATCCAAACTCTTCCGCAAAATGTGAAATGGATGAATGAGTCCATTCCCATGATTGCAACCATGTCATTCTTCACTCCTCTTTCCACGGGGACATGTCCAAGAGACATTAGATGAACATTAGAATGAGCAAACTGGTAGCCGCTTGGTTAATATCATGCTAGAAGCCTCTCAAGGTCAAGCATGATTGTGCAACTTCAGGGCATTGAAATGAACATTAGATGTGGTAATAATTAGCAAGGTAACTCCGCTAAGCAATATATTAGATCAATATTTACAAAATAGAAAAATGTTATCATGCATCACGACATTAGTTTAGGATTAATGCATCACGACATTAGTTTTTTTTTTTTACTCAAAGAGAGAGGGGGTGGTTTACGGGATTGATGGTTTTTTTAACTCACCATTAACTAACTATGTATATAAAAAAATACACGTCATTACGGTAGATATCCCAAATCTTGAAGAAGCAATGCTTTAACATATCCATAACAATCAACAGTACTTTCTCCGCGGACTCCTAAATCCTGATACCCTTGAAATCACTTTGGAACCCAATCAAGATGGTGATCTAAGCAGATTTCTAAAAACAAATATACATAAGATCAGTTGGGAAAAACAAATAAAGCTCACATACTTCTATACGGACGATGGGCCTTTGATGATGAGAGGTCATAAACAGGCTTATCGAATATTTGGTATAGAAAAAAATCAAAGACTTTGTCATGGGACTTTGTTTCACATAGGGCAATCAACATGACATGGGTCTATATGTCAAGAGTTGAATGGCACAACAGAAGACTTGTAGCCAAAGATTGTTAGTAGAAGCATATATATAGGATGGTAAGTATATCATATGGTACGTAGAGTCTTAGCTCTAGTTGATCAACCTAATATGATTTAGTAATAGATTTTTCTTGTAACTGATAACAGGTGGAATATCATTGGCTAGATGTTGATTCAACTTTTCTACATATGCATCCCTAAAATCATTATCTATATTAAAATGGCTTAGTTAAATCAGTATCGTTTGCATTCGCTTATAATAGGAGAAATATCATTAGCTAGCTAGATGTTGCGCTCTTTCTGAAAGCAAATCTACGAAAAATCTCATTGTATAAAGTATAAACTAAGCATCGATTGCATGAATCATTATCTATATTAAAATGTTTTAGTTAAAAGTATCTATATATATGATCACGGAGTGCAGATCGCCTCAGGGGGGCTCCTGAGGGAGCCCTCTCAGGTCACACACAAATCACATTAAATGTGGTGTCACATCAAGTTCTGCAGGTGTATTAAATAGCCGATGTGACACCACATTTAATGTGGTTTGTGTGTAGCCTGAGGGGGGCTCCGTCAGGAGCCCCCTTGAGGTGATCTGCACTCATGATCATGGTATGTAAAGCAAAGTGACAACAGAAGGCCAAGTTATGCGTGTCTTTGAATTGATCACTTTTGTCTACTGAAAGCAACGAAATGATGTTCTGAAAGTGTTTAATGAGTTTTCGATGACAAATTCTGGACTCATGTCCGATTTTTGGCGTAGAAACGAAGCATTAATAAAAATAGATGCATCATTTTTCCAAAGAGAGTATGTCAAGAAAATTCTTTAAAGTTTTAGATGGAGAATTATATAACAATGTGAACAAACTGTTGCATTTGTTTTTAAGACACATGCACGGGGACGTGTGCGCACACCCCACTCTACAAACATGTCACGTGGATTCCCGCAAGAGTTCGGATCACCTCAAGGGGTCTCTTGAGGGAGTCTCCTGAGACCACTCATATTTCGGTATTAAATACATGATGGGATGATCAATAAACGCATGACAAGATGGGACATTTAATGCCCAAATGTGAGTGCCCTCAGAAGACTTCCTCAGGAGATCCCCTGAGATGATCCAAACTCTTCCGCAAAATGTGAAATGGATGAATGAGTCCATTCCCATGATTGCAACCATGTCATTCTTCACTCCTCTTTCCACGGGGACATGTCCAAGAGACATTAGATGAACATTAGAATGAGCAAACTGGTAGCCGCTTGGTTAATATCATGCTAGAAGCCTCTCAAGGTCAAGCATGATTGTGCAACTTCAGGGCATTGAAATGAACATTAGATGTGGTAATAATTAGCAAGGTAACTCCGCTAAGCAATATATTATATCAATATTTACAAAATAGAAAAATGTTATCATGCATCACGACATTAGTTTAGGATTAATGGAATACCATGTTAACCTTGTTTAGGTGAGCAAAATATAAACACCGCCCACTATCTGTCTCATTACCTACTAACACCACCTGCGCAGACCTTCAATACCAAACAATATAACTCTTCCAACTTAATGGTAAAAAGTGTAACAGGTTTTAAACAAGTTTTGAAGGTGCGAAGGCCCGGCCCGAAGTTGAGCCCGGCCCAATAAGATCCATAACATGTAACCAACATTTTCAGACTCTGCACAAAGGTCTTCTCTGAAGAAAAGACATGGAGGAAGGGCGAGGGCCGAGGCCGACCTCAGGGGCGTGGCCAGAAGAGTTGAAGGGGTGCGGGGCGCTCCACCGCGCCCTTTGCGAATGCCACCGGCGGACGCGGGATGCCTGGCAGCGGGATATGTCGTGCCGCCACCTGAATCAAGCGCTGGCTCAGTGCCTGGTGGCAACCGCCTGCCCCGACGAGGCGGAGGCCGTGCGCGTTATGTGCTCCAGTGCGGGCTCGTCCGGCAAGCGCGCGCAGTGCCGGCAGGCAAAGATGAACCTCTCCGTCTGCCTCTCCGCTCTCCAGGCCCATCTGCCCGACGCGGCCTTCGTCGGCTGATGAACCAGCGCCAAGTGTCTCTCGGGAGGGGTCGGGCGGCATAAGCGGAGGTAACAAGCCAATCTGGAATCCCAAGAAGGTAAAATTTTCTTTCTTTAAATATCTTGTGAGAACTCTTCGGATTTGACATCTATTACCGGGTTTCGCTCCATTCGCGTGTCATTTTTTGCTGTGTTCTATGGATTGCAGCAATGAATTCTTCTGCCTGAGGGGATCCTAGACGGAACTCATTGATTCTTCGTGAAATGTCTCCTGCTGTAACTGAATTTAGCTTGTTTTTTCTCTGTTTGGTTACTTTCTTGGCTGGAATTTATTGTAATAAGAAAACTTGATTTCATATCTGAAAAAGGGTGCTCTGTCCTTTTTCCGTAAGGTGACTCTTTTTTTTAAGGTGGTCTGCTACTTCTGAGAGGGCATAATTCACTTCTCGTTGTGATTAAAAAAACAGAATCTTTGGTTTCAGGTTTCAGATTAGTTGGTGAACGATTAGATGATTGAAAAATTGGTGTTAGGATTGGGATTTAACGGAGAGTCTACTGAAAATATTTCTTTATATTCTGGATCCTTTGCGTAGCATGGGCGTACCAGAAAAGGTTGTCAAAGGAAGCCATTACACGAGAAGTCATATTTGTATCGATGTCGTTAAAAGAATAGAAAAACAATTAGACCAGCTATTAAGAAAAAAAATGAAAACATTGAATAATAAGGAACATGATAGTGTTGTAGGGGGGCTTTGTGTAGCTCGAGTAGATCTGCTGTACTTGGCCGGATTACATTACTTGTTGTATCATGGAAGATGTCACCAACAATGTGGCCTAATGAGGTGTTTGGTTGCATTTTATTTTTTTATATGGTTTCATGATAAAAAATGATATCACACATTGAAACTTGACAAAATTTAAAATTAAAAACTATAAAAATATAATGTTTGGCAAAAACATTATCATTTTTAGAAATGATGGTAAGGTGTTTGGTGCATAAATGAAAAGTCACTTATGTAGCACATGGGTTAGGCTTGTGGACCATGTGCATTGGTTGTGCCCTTTTGAAAAAAAAATGCTCACTACCTCTTTTTTTCTCCATCACGTGGAGGAGGGTGAAAAAAATTTTAAGATAAAAAATTGTAACACATGCCAAACACTTTTAAAATAAACTTTTACTACAATTTTTAAAAATTAAAATAAAAATGCTCATTATCATGCAACCAAACACCCCATAAGCATTTAGTCCCTTAAGAATGACTTAGAGTGTCTTGTTATCTCAAGAATTATATCTGCATATTTGGTACATCAAATTTTCTCAATGAGTAGTAATTTCTTGGTCTGGACTATTGTGTCCTTATGCTAGAAGGCTAATCAGACTATCTTCTAAGGCTGCAATTGGGTCGGGTGTGATAGCTTATAGGATGCACTAATGCATTATGAATCTATTAATCATATTGAGATTTGATTGAAAATTTCGGAATATCACATTTTTTTGCACCGGTACTTGCTAAACATTTGCTTTTGGCTAGTGATGGATGATGGATCAAATAGAGCCATGTTGATGTGTAGTTTGGGTCCTGTAATGCATCTAACCTTCAAAGCTTTGAGAGACTGAGAACTGCTTTATAAGGTAAAAATATGGAAACTGAAGTGACAGTCACTGAGTGTTATCCTAATTTTTGCCCTTCACAAAATTCTTATTTTTATATCTTTTGCATTGATCATTTCCAGCAGCCTCTATCCTACAATGAGTCAATGGAAACAAACACATAATGTCATGTCTCCCTTCTTCTTTGAAAGCAATACTTATTATACTTTGACATTGTGGAGAGTTTTAGGATACAATCTTCATGTGTTAAGGTCCTAACTATGTAAATGTTTATGATACACTTGAATATTAGAATGGTGTTTTCTATTGATTAGCAGAAATCAAGGGCCTAATGTAGTCAATTTAGTGGCTTCCCTTAATATTAGTGACATGATCTTCCCTAGAATGTGCTTGAAATGTGCATGGGAGAGGATCAATTTTTTCTCTCTGTACTTACCTTGTCCTGCTCTGAAATTCTTCTCTACTTTTAAACTGCAAGATCTATCATGCATGGCATGTTTGAAGTTCCAGCACAAGGTAGATAATGCTATGATTCTACAGCTTGCCGCATCATTTGATTGGAGAGAAGAGACCATAGCTTTTGGTGGTAATTAGATCTGTCTTAGGAACTTTTTTGCTTATGGGCCTTCATCTTTCTTCAATTTGGAGTTGTAAACAAATTTTTTTTATTTCAGTTGTGAGTTAGTGTAGAAAGTTTGAATCTTTGTAATTATTTTTAATTTTTTAAGGAGAGTTTCAACTTCTAATTACACTTCGTCTATTCCTTGCAAATTTTGGATATGATCTCGACTCCTTTTGGGAAAAAAGGGATGTTTGAAAAGATAGGTATGTTTTTCAGACTCAATGTTGCATCCAATTCTATAAATCCCCCTCGTGTTATCTTTTTCTTGAAAGTCTATGTCGGTCCTGCTTCTGGAGATTTAAGATTAATCTTCAATTTCCCGGGAAATGTGAAGATCAATTGTTGATTGCTAATGCCCTGTTTGGTTAGAGTTTCATTTTTGGTACTATATCAATATTGATATTAATATTTTCAAATGTTGGAGTATCAATATCAAAAGTAATACAAGTTGACACTTGTATTACATAATATGCTTTGTTTGTACTATAAATTTTAAAATTGATACACTTAGCCAAACACCTCTTAATAGTTCCTATCAATATCAATTTTAAAATTGATAATGATAGAGGCACTTAATAGTGTTACCAAACAGGGCGTAAGGTAGGAGGGAAAAAGTCTAGGGGCCTGTTTGTTCATCTTGTTTTTGCTTAATGGACCTCTGATCTCTGATTCGGTCAGAGATTTGTAGGTTTAGACTGTTTGATTTTTCTCTTAATTAACTTTTAAACATCTCTTATGTCTTAATATGCTTTTTAAAAATAAGTTGTATTGTTTATTTTTTTAATTTATAGATGTAATCTTTAATAGAGGATATAATACATAAATAATTTATCTTTGAGTAAACATTAAATTGATTAACATATAAATATTTTAAATAAATTGAGTAGTTAATTTTATCACAAACTAAGAGGTTAGACATCAAATTAAGAGTTCAGATTTTTCAAATTAAACAAAAACAAATGCTACATAAAATATATCCTCTAATTTGGTCAGAGGTTGGACAATTTACATTATTTGATATTAATTTTTATTGTAATGCCTATTTGAACACTTAGGCGCTGTTTGATACAAGATTAATTTGGGGACAAACTTGGTTTATCTCCAAAATTTAGTGGATAAACCATGTTTTTCTTCTAAAAAATATGGTACCAAACGGGGCTCTTATGTATGAATGCCCCTTTTAAAAATAAGTGATAAATTTTAGTTCTTTTAATTTCCATTACCTTTTTTTTTGGATAGAACAAAGTAAGATATAAACATATATTGTAACTTTGACTAAAATATGTGCTGGTTAACACTAGTGCTTTTTCGGTCATGGCATAAGAGGTTAGATGCGAAATTAAGAGGCAAGATTGTCAGATTAAGCAAAAACAAAAGCTACCCAAGACTGGTTTCCATCTCTTTACTATTGGAAGTAAAAGAACGCCAGCCGTAGGGGTGTAAACGGAAACCGATATTCCGATATTCCGATTCGATTTCGATAAAAATTAACGGATTTGGAACTTGTTTTTGTATCCTATAAACTATCGGAATCGGAATCGGATATTCCAGTAGCTTATCGGAATCGGAATCAGTAGGTTCCGTTTCCGTTGATCCGATTTCAATAAAAAAATAATTATATATAAATAAAATTAAAAAAAAACAAAGTTAACTAAATTATAAAATATAAAATATAAATTGATAAAATAATAAAAATAAAAAATTAAGAATATTATATCAAAATTTATTAATTATATGTAAATTATTGATTCACTTTTGAATAAAAATTAATATTTAATATGCATTTCGGTTTTTATCGGATTCGGTTCCGATTTCGATAATAGAATCGGAATCGGATCGAAATCGGAACATAGTGATTCCGAAATTATCAGAATCGGAATCGGAACCCCTTAACCCTTATCAGAATCGAAATCGGATTCTGGTGAATCCGCTACCAAATCCGACCCGTTTACAGCCCTAGCCAGCCGTCGGGGGTAGAAGCCATGGAGCCAGCTTATACCTAGCGGGAGTCCGGAGGCATTTTATCGTATTCTATTTTTCAGTAGCGAAGGTCAGACTGGCCCTCTTTCGACATGCTTTGGTGCTCTCCTTATGGTGTTGTTACATGGCTGTCATTTGCTACGCCCACAACTCCGTCTAATGGTCGAGCCTTGGCGTAGAGATGTTGAAGCTTTGTACCTTCGTGTAGGGGTGCAAACGAATTAACCAATTAGTTCGAAGCTTGACTCGATAAAAATTTAACTTGACTTATTTATTATGTTAAATAAATAAACTTGAACAAAAAATAAAATTTGACTCATTAAATGAGTCGAATTTGAATAAATTTCTACTCAGTTTGATAAATTTGTGAGTAGTTTGATTGAATATTATATTATATATTTATTTTTAAATATTAATTTATGATTATTAATAATTATATATTGTCATTTTAATATATTAAATAATTCAAAAAATGAGTTTAAATTTAGATTGAGTTTTAAAAAGAAGCTTGTATATAGCGTTTGAATGTGAATTGAATTTTAGTCTAGTTACTACTCGAGTTCGAGTTTGACTCGGCTCGATTAATAAACGAACCAAGTTTGAATACAGGTTTAACATACTCATTAAAACTTGAGTTTGAACTCAAACTCGTGTAAAATAAACGAGTCAAACTTGAACATCATATTACTCTGCTCGACTCGGCTCGTTTGCAGCCCTTCCTTCCTGCTCCTTTTTCATGGGGGGGACTACTCTCTCACATATTCTCAAGTGTAGCTAGACTCGTATTTTGTTCATCTAATATCATACTGAACTGACTTCAGAGATCGAACATTTGCAACGCATCCCGCTTGTCAAAAAAAAAAAAGATTTCTTTCGCTGATCTTCTAGATGATTATCATGTAAGATTGATAGCACCTTTGTAATAGGCATTCAGAGGCGTCATGTTGCCTGTTGTAATAATTTGCGTTTGCGGCAGATGTTTGATTGCATCATAAGTTGAGATTTAATATTTTTGTAATAGGACTTGTTAAAAAAGATATTTGACAACTATTATAAATTTATATTTTTAATTATATTTTCTTTCTGGACAAAAGAATAGATAATCTTACCTTTTTTCCTATATAGGAGTCTTTCACTTTGTTTGGTTATATATGATACCTACTCTTTTTTAGTATCACCTCGCCCGAGACATGACCAATTTATGTTACTGATTAGTTCACACTTTATTTTGATACAATTTTTTATCATGAAAAGGTGTAAAAAATTAAAGTGTAACCAAGTACCCTACAAGAGAAGAAGGCTTCAGCCTTCAAGTATTCTTGGGGCTTGCAGTAGTTTGAGATAGCATATGGCTCACCAGCTTCGTTTGCCTATGAAAGGTGATTCATTCACAGACCGGTGGACTTCTCTTTAGGAGGTTGTTAAGTCCTAACTGCGTCGGAGTAGGAACTAGGAAATGTATTTTCATCTCCAAGTCAAAGCTTTCGGGGTTAAAAGACAAGTCTATCACACTTTTATTACGTCATGAAGCTGCACATAAATGATTGCTGGTACTATGTTAAATTAGTATAGTTGGTGTTTTTTTTATAACATCAGCATATTGATGAGATCAAAGCTTTCGGGGCCTAACCAACGTTTCTGTCTTAATATCGTCGAACCAGTTACGTCCATTGTTGTTTTCATATAGAAAAAAAATGCTACAAGTTGCAACTGGAGCTTTCATCGTTACATCTTACTTTGTTTCCTGTCTAGTGACGGAGTGAAACATCACTATTCTCTAGGGCGGCAGCTCCCGGGTTCGAACTCGGCATGTCTCATTGAAGACGTCCCCCTAACACCCAGCAGTATCATTGGGCAGTGGCCGGAAAAAAAGATACATATCACACACTTATTTTCTTTTATGTAATTTTATGTAAAAAAGTATATCAAAGGTAAAATCATCATGTTTGCTAATATATGATAACTAAAAAGTGGGGATCGTGAATAACTATACAAGGTCAGGGACCGCAACGAAAAAAAGGTGATTTTTTTATGTTAAAAATAATCCTTTATAAAAATATGTTTTTGTAATGATTGTTAAATATTTTGTAACAAAAATCCAATTTGTCGATGTGTTTTGGGTCTTTATGAAGAAATTATTCTTAGGCTGAAATGCAAATTTAACAGGGAAGTACATTGTGAAGACGACAAAATGTTCAAGATGTCAAGGGTGTTAAGAAAGTTTTAATTATACAACTTATATGTATTGATTTTATATTATCATTAAATAGGTGTCCATGAATTGTGTATGGGCCAGAGTGGTTAGGTCATGAAGGGTAAGGGGGCAATGTCCTTTGTGAGTACCCGTGCAAACAAATCAATACACTCAATAAGTAGTTCGAAACTCGACTCGATACAAATTTGACTCGACTTGTTTATTATGTTAAATGAACAAAGTTAGAATAAAAAATAAAGTTTCATTCATTAAATGAGTTGAGTTTGAATAAATTTTTACTCGGTTTAATAAACTCGTGAGTAGTTCACTTAAATATTCTATAGAATATTTATTTTTTTTAAATTAAATTATTAATATTAATAATTTTATATTGTCACTTAAATATATTAAATAATTCAAAATTTAAGTTTAAACTTAGATCGAGTTTTATAATTGAGTTAAATTTAGAGTTTCACAAATGATTATTTATATGATTTTGAGTTTAATAAACGAGTTTATAACTTAAATTTGAACGTGGATTGAACTTAAGTGTAACTGTTACTTGAATTCGAGTTCTGCTTAACTCGATTAATAAACGAATCACATTTGAACCATAGTTCAACATACCCATTAAAACTTGAACACACACTCGAAATCATCTAAAATAAATGAGCCAAGCTTGAACACTAGTATTCGGCTTGGCTCAGCTCATTTGCACCCGTACTTGTGAGGTATCATGATGTAAAACTAGTCAAAAAAAAAACTTATTTTTAATTTTGAATGAGACATGAGATGCTTAGCCTGAGCACCTTGATCGTCTAAGCGGGCGCTTTGCGCTTCCCATGATGTTTGTGTCTCATTTGGTTAGATAGAACTCTGAATCCGGCTCAGCTTTAAATTTGATCTTCTCTTTTTCAGACTTCATTCTTTATTGAGGATAAAAGTAACATACAATGTATGTTGAACGTTAAATTTATTCCAGTACAGTCATTTTAATCAAAACAAGTACCTAATTTTATCAAAACTACGTAGTTTGACGAGTCTTTGCACACAAGGCAACCCATCTGCGTACAAGGAGCAAGTATTGACTTGTCGTTTCCCAGAGATTTTACGAACACATCACTCTTACGATGAAATGACCAAAATTTGTCGTCGCATATCTGTATCATCACATATGTCGATTAGAATGTGAACTTCTATAATGCTTGCACTTAAGCGAGGCTCTCTAGTCACTCATGATGTCTTTTTATATATAAATTAGGCTGTCGTGATTCTTACGTATCATATATGTACAAACATGATATCAGGATAACAAATTCGCCATGCGAGAAGTGACTTGGCAAAAAACAACAAAAAAAAGCTCTCCATTCGAAAGCCCAATTTCACAACGAACCAATGGCACACCAGATGCTCTCATTTACATTCGGAACCAGTCCGTACAGCCACCACACCGAGTGATGGTACAAATCGATATAACAAAACTGACCCCGTACAACAACTCAGACTCTAATAGAGGACAGGAATAAAATGAAAACAAATCCCGTCCCGCTTCCTGTGAAAAACATATCTTGCGACTCCGACCCCGGCTACTCCCTGACGATCCCGAGAAAGCTTTTAAAGGTTCACTAGCACCGGTTGAACGACCCGAAGGACTCACCTTGGAGAGTTGGACTCACTTGAAAAGACGCAATCCTTCCCGCACAACGCCATCTGCAGGTGTTCATATGCGGGTGCCTCGCCCAGTGGATGGCGGCAGTCTAGGAAGACAGTTTAGGAAGAGCGAAGGATGACTAGAAATTCGAGAGGAAATGAATATTAACAGCCGATAAGAACCCAAGGCGCACTTAGTATCTTCTGCCAAGAATGACGCCGAGGATCATAGAAACGAAGGCGACACCCATGATGAACTTGAAGGCCATAGCTCCACTAGGCTCTGTGGTGGGGGTAGCTGGATTTTCCGCCGTCTCTGTTGAGGAGTGCTTGGTTCCCTTATTGTTCTTCCGTTTTGTCAGTGGGGTAATACCCAGATCGATATCTCTAGACTTGTCCACCTGATCATTGCCCACATTTTCAGACTTGAACTGTTGCAGAGAAGAGATGAAAAAGAATCAGATTTGCCATAAACAAGTACAGTCCAGATACAACAAAACGGAAACTTTAGTTCCCAATAACCCGGAGACCAAGATAATAACTAGAAGTCAAGGTCACATTCTAAAGGGACAGATGGTAGGGCAAATATTGGAATGAGCAGGAATTTGTGAAGAAGTATGCCATTGCCATAATATGCACTATTTTTCACCTGCAGACATGACATGGGAAAAAAAAACATTTGTTTACCTCACGGTCGTGGGAGTACAAGCACCTAATTACACTGCATATATACAAAGGAACTAGGCTGCCGAATACATAGATGATAAATGAAATATAATAGCAGGTTGCTGTAAGTTTATAGGGTGTTTGGTCGCACAATAAATTTGTATATACTTTCATGATAAAATTTCATTTTAAAATAAATCTAAACAAGTCAAAGATATAGAAATTATAACGATTGGAGAGGTGATAACAAAAAAGTGTAGACCATGTATGTTTAGAAAAGGTAGGGGACCCTCTTTTTTTGTCCAAGTAGAAAATCTCTCTTTAAATATAAAATTGAAATGATTGCCAAACACTTTTTTTAACAATTTCTTTTTACAAAAACATAAATTTGAAACAAAATCTTGATTCATCATGCAACCAAACACCAAATTAAGCAACCGTAAACCTGGCCAACAGCAGAAGGTAAAAGAAATAATGTTTCTTGTTTTTTTTTTCAGAACAACTAACGATACTTGCCTTTTCATATTTATTGCATGTAGCCTGCAACTCGTTCTCAAGATCCACAATTTTCTTTTCCATTTCTGCATTGAGAAGAGTAAGCCTTCTCTCTTCGTTATCCTGAAGATGGGGCAAGAGCAATAGATATTAATATGAAATAAAATATAATCTCAAAGGAGAATCCCTAAACAAAGTCAGACAAGATTGCGTTTGGTTCAATGATGTTTTGCAAGCAAATTATGAAAAGCAATTTAACCAAAAAAAATCAGGTAGATAGATGTATGTAGATGGGAGAATGCAGAATTTTGTGATTCACAAAACCAGAACACGAATACAATAAAGAATTAACAAAATAAGCATTGGCAAGTCAGCAGACGAACTACAAAATTTGATTGAAGGTTTAGAGAGCTCAATTTGAGCAGGTCGCTTGGCAATAATCTAGGATCCTACAAATACAACATAGAAAAAAAAAGTTAAGACAACCATATAAGTGCATCTTAAAGAACTCGAGGTTTCATTTCCTTTTAACATTTAATAAGATAGATAGCCTGACATGTGACATCTGCAAACCACCCGTAAGGACCTTCAGGCTAAAGTTAAATATTGCCTGAAAATTGAATTGTGCATCAAACGCCCTCAAATTTTGTAGCATTTACAGCTATCATTTTTATACTCTAACCAAAAAGCACATAAAGTAGTCCAAGAAATAGTCAGAAGTGTGATATATATGACCATAGCATCTTTTGTATGTTTTTCAGCATCCTGAGTTAAAATTCACACAAAAATAGATATGCAGTAAAAGCCAAAATCATCATTCTGGAAACTAAAAAATTGTTTCTATTCTGCAATGGCTATATTTTCATAATTACCAAAATTTTGTCTGAATCTCTTTGTGACCGTGTGTTTATGTAATCTTTTATTTACTGAGGAAAAATTTTGTATTGTATTGATACGACTAACATTTTACCATTATCTCTTTCATTCCTCATCCTTCCTTCAGTGGATAAAAGTCACTTTAATTCTTGATTATCGCATTGACAACAGGTAAACAACTGTGTTCAATCATTCAATTAGATTTATTAAAATGGGCTAGAGGAAAGTTGATTCAAGAAAAGACCAGGAACAGAAGCCGGTATCAAGCAGTCATTTAGCTAAGATAGAAATATGCAATGATTGAGCAACAAATTGAAAAGCTAAACCAGACTTTGCATCAATGGTTTTGCTGAATTAAGAATGTGAATGATGTACAGGGATCATGACTGACGAGATGATCAG
This sequence comes from Cryptocoryne crispatula var. balansae, assembly GCA_036172225.1. NCBI lineage: Eukaryota > Viridiplantae > Streptophyta > Magnoliopsida > Alismatales > Araceae > Cryptocoryne > Cryptocoryne crispatula. The sequence goes on from CM069921.1 coordinate 14,477,747, forward strand.
TTTGCATCCAATTGCTTTTTCTGTATGCAAGATACTGCTTTTATTGCATTATTATCCAAAATTTCATTTATATTTTAAGGTTGAATCCTATGATTTTCCTTTTTGTGTCTTGAGAGAGAGAGAAGGGAGGAACGGAAGCTGATAGATGGAAGGCTGAAAATGTGAAAATTATTGATACAAAGAAAGCCACAATGCCTGACACCATGAAGAATAAAGATCTGCAGGAAATTCCATTGTTAAGAGACATCTGTTTGCAATACACATATGATGGTAAATGCAGAGATGTTAGTAAACAATTATAGATTTAACTGGCATCACTAAACCGCACAAGGTTTTTACCTGTTCTGCAAGTGTAGTATGTGCAAGATTAAGCTGTCCTTTCAGTTGTTCCAATTGTTCACATAAAGCATCCTTTTCTTTAAGCTTACTTGCATACTCTTCTATCATATTTGCCTCTCTATCTGTGGATGCTGTCCGGATGCTTTCAATCTAAATAGATAAATAGTCAACAAAAGAGAGGTTGGAAGAGTATGAACCTGAGGCTGAAATAAGGCCATCTTTTCTAATATTTGGCATACCTCTTCTTTGAATTGAAGCTCCATGGAAAGTAACTTTTGTTCAAGTTCTGCAACTTGCATTTGCATCTCCGATTTAACTTTTTGATCAGCTGCCAAAATTTCCAAGTTCTCATTGAGATGATGCTCATTTGCCTGGCGCTCATTTGATTGTTCTTCCATTTGAAGAACTACTGCTTCTATCTCTTTTCTTGCTTCTTGATACAATTGATTGAGCATATTTTTCTCCTCTAGTAAAGATGAAATCTGCTAAAGCAAATTCATTTTAATATGAAAATGACAGTATTACACCAAAAGCACCTAACATGAATAAAAGAAAGGATATCTAAAAATCGTTCAACCTCTAGAGGGTGTAAACTCTGAATTCTCAATACCAAGAAGAAAATGAAATCCCATAAAGGATTTATGATCGTCAGGTTACAAGCAACTGACCTGGGACTGAAGTAGCTCACTCTCAGAAGAATGCTTTTTTCCCATATCTTCACTTGTTTTCTGAAGTAGGCTGATTTCTCCAAATGCATCTTCTTTCTCTGTCTGAATCATGTTGAGTTTTGTTTGCAGATTGTTTATTTTTGCTTCATTTTCAGCCAGTTCTTGTGTAAGTTTCATGTTTGCCTCAGCTAGACATTCATTTGCAGACTCAAGTTGGTCTGTTTTATCTTTTCTTTCTCCTATTACTTTCTCCAAATGGTTTAATTTGGACAAAGTCTCATTTAACTCTGATGCCTGAGCTTCCATAGAAACAGCAGCCTCGCGAAGTTGTTCCTCATACAATTTCATTTGCCCTTCAAGTTCATGGAGCTTATCAATCAATCCCTTATTTTCAGAATCTCTGTGTGTCATTTTCTCAAAAGCTTTACTCAACTGGACTTCTTGTTCCTTCTTATGTGATTCAGCTTCAGAGTGGAGTTCCACAACTTTCAAATGTTCATCTCGTAGTTCAGAAAGAGCCTTCACATGGAATGCCAACTGTTCAGCAGTTGAATCCTTCTCTGATTGAGTAGAAATCAATCTCTCATGAAGATCACTAATTTTACACTGATGAGCATCTAGTTCTTTCTTGAGATTCATGTTTGTCTCAGTTAGAAATTCATTCTCCATAAATGATTTGTGAGATCCTTGTTCCATCTCCAACATCTTTGTTTTGAGTTCATCTACAATGTCTTCAAGAGATACTATCTTATTTGAACTTTCATCCAGTTCTCTCTTCAATAACTCCATCTGACTGGTTGCTTGAACTGCTTGATCTTTGTAGACTATTGCTTCTTCCTTGAGGGACTTCAATTTTTCTTCCAACATTTTAACCTCTGAATCCTTCTGAACAAAACTTAGTGTTGCTTCATTATGCCTGAGCTCTGTCTCCTTGCACAAGGCTTCATTTGATGATTCTAACTCTAGGATTCTAGCATTAGCACTTGCCACATTTCTTCCCTGGTGTTCTAGGTGCTCCTCTGCAGATTTAAGCCTTTCCAACATATCCTTCTCTCTAACCCCTGAAGCTTCAAGATCTTCCAAGACATTCTGCAATTTTTCTTTTGCTGAGTTCAATTCAGTCTGCAGAACATCAATAAAATTTTCAGCTTCCACAAGCTTTTCACCTGAGTTCCTAGATAAGTCTTCGATTTTTTTCTTTCCCTCAGAAACATCATTCAACAGATCTAATAACTCGCTTTCCTTGTTATTTGCAGCCTCTAGTGCTACCTCAAGACTTAACGACTTTACCTGGAAAGCTTCTAGTTCTAAAGAAAGTTCAGACACTTGGCTGCTTTTCTGTTTTAGTTCTTCCTCAGTATCCTTATGTTTCAGCTGGATTATGTTTAATTGCTCTTCAAGTTCCACAGTTATTTTGTTCATGGACTCCAAAAGAAGCTCTAGTTCCTCAGCTCTGTTCCCTGACTTCTCTGACTTAGAATGGGCTGCATGGATCAACTCCTCTAATTCAAGATTACGCTCATGTGTTGAAGTGAATCGACTTTCATGCTCTGCAGATTTCTCTGCGAGTTCCTTAAGCTTCTTTTCAAGCTCAAGGTTCCTCAAGGATGACAACTTCAATGAAGATTCTACTTGATTCATCCTATCTTGATAACCTTGGAAATGGCATCTGGACAATGCATTCTCCTCCTCTGATGCTTTCAGCAAATTGGACAGCTCAGATGCCTTATCACGGAATTCATTCACCTCTCTATCAATATCTTTGAACTTCAAATCTGACACATTCAGCTGTTCTTCGAGATCTGCATTTCTCTGTACAACAGATGCCAATGTTGTCTCGGTCTCTTTCAATTGAGCTTTCACATCTTCTAATGCAGTATTAGATACCTTGATAAAGTCTTCGAGTTCAGTGTTCTTTTGGGACAACATCTCAGCTGTAGCACCTGATTTTTTATTAATTTCCTCAAGAGATTTAAGTTTCTCCTGAAGATCTGCATTAAGAGACAAACTTTCTGATAAAAGTGAGTCAGTTTTCATCAAATTTTGATTTGACAGATCCAACTTATTCTCAAGATCAGTATATTTTTCTTCAAACTCCAGAAGGTTATTATTCAGTTCCCCTGTGGCCATTTCAAGTTCTTCCTTCTCCTTGTATGCCCTGATTAATTCCTCATGTAGGTGACGCATTTGAGATTCTTGGCCATGAAGATTCACCTCCATGGTCTTCTTTTCTGCCAGCTCTTTCTGCAGTTTCAGTTCATTTTCATTGAGAATTGCAGCCTTTGCTTGGAGATCTTCTCTAGAAGAAGAAAGTGAAATTTCTAGGGACATCATATCTTTTCTCAACAGTTGTTCAGAGGTCTTATGCTGATCTAATTCTCGTGCAAGTGCCTGGATAGCAGCTTCCTCGGAAGCAACCTTCTGCTCTAATTCAAACACTTGCAACTTTGAAAGCTCTAATTCTTTTTGAACCGCAGAAAGCTCTAATGTGGTTTTGCTGAGGGCTTCTTCAGTGTTCTGACTGTGTGTGGTTTTGTCATACAGGACTTTTAGTTCTTCCTGCAAGAGACCCATCTGATTTTCCCACTCCTTGGCATCCAATTTTGCAACTTCCAGCATATTGTCAAGTTCCAAAACCTTTTTGGACTGTAAATCTGCATGTAAATCTTTTTCACTACTAAGTGCCTCCAATTTTCGCACTTCATCTGTTGATGACAACAAATCTGATTCCAATTCTTCCACCTTCTTCCTAGAACATTCAAGCTCCAAGTAAAGTCCATCAAATGCTTGCTTAACAGTTCGTAGTTCTTTCTGATTCGCTTCGTGGGCTTGTAATGATTCTTGGAGTGACTCAAGCTGTGATTGGTGCTTCAAGCCACTTTCCACCATCTCTTCTTTCAATCTTTTCAGATCATTTTCAAGATCCTCACAGTACTTGTCCCTATGATGTAACCTCTCATTCACAACAGAGACTTCTGCTTGAAACTTTGCTTTCTCAAATTCAGCACATCTCAACTCCTCGGAAAGATTACCCAGTTCAATCTCAAGTTGCCTGATCTTCTCTTGTGCTTTCATCATTTCACTATTTTGTTCAGTGCTGCTTAAGTTCACCTCTGGAGAACATGACTGCTCTTTCTCCGAAATACTTGACTCTGTAACTACAGAGTGATCCTTCACATCTATCAACTCCTTTTCCACCTTGATAAAGTCATTCTCTATTGCACTGTCATCATCTTCCTTTTTCACCTCTGCAATCTGGTGAGGAAAATGAAGATACGTTGGTGCTTCTTCTCCATATATAATATAAATATAAAATTAATAATATAAATGCAATTTCCAATAAAATAAAAATTATAAAATATATAAACTTTTCTCTTCAGATTTAGTTAGTTTAAAAATATCATTGACTATTCATTTTATTAATTATTGATTATATTAATTATATTATTATATAATAGTTCATAATATAAACAAATGAATAAGTTTCATTTTTTATGTTATGTAAAATTAGAAAATAAATATAATTTATTAAAATTTTATTTTTTTCTTAATTGCCATAATCTATATAAATGTAGGTAATTTGAGCCATATTTACATATGAAATATTTTACGTTTATATTTATATTTTATATTTATATATATTTTTACAGATAAATATATAGCACATAACTGCAATTTAATAATAGATCATCTTACGGACTCAAATATATATCTATATATATTGCACAATGTCTGCACATTCAAGTATACATGCATATAGACAATGTGTTCATCTATGATAACAAAGTCTTGAGTGGCCAAGAAGATCTGATAAAGAAGTGGACTAATAGCAACAATTTACACAACCCATATGCAGCGAGCAGGAATGAGTGGCATTCAAGTAGACACAGATGCTATTGCCAAAGCCTCTTTTGTCAGGATAACCATAAGAAGAGAGTATTTTCAGTTGCTCATGAATTACTAACAAACATGTTTATAAAAATTTTAATAGCAATAATTTCTCTTACTAATATGCATTAGGGAGAACATGCATACGAGTATTATACAGTCAAAATGGAAACAGATGGTGTCATGATAATCACTATTGTTTGGGCTTTTTTGTTCAGGAGAATCATAAGTGCAAGTATTTGGGTTGCTCCAAGCGCTAGCTTATGTTACAAGCAGAACTAGTAACAATTGTAAGATCCAATTGGATAGTATAAGTAGAATTCTAAAAAATATCAGTGACGTTGAAAGATTTGGACCGTGAAATTCAGAGAGAGCTATATTCAAGTATATCAGTTCCATTGAAAGATATGGAAAACATGGATTCATTGTGCACTCTGCAGAAACATGTAGCATAGTTGTCAAGGCACCTACCTAGGTGGCAAGCTGCTTTTCAAGGGGCGTCTTGCCAAGGCACTTGGCTAGGTGCCCTAGGTCTCATTCATGACCAAAAAAAAACTTTCGGGAGGCTCCCATTTAATATAATGTAAACATATTTCACTATCACTTAAACACTTGTAGATGGTTAAGATTTGTGATTATAAGTATATGTTGTATACTTAAAATTTATAAAGTTCTCTCTCTCTCTCTCTCTCTCTCTCTCTCTCTCTCTGAATGTGGCAGGTGCCACAGATTCCAATTAATCAAAATAAGGTAGTACATCAACAAGTAAGAGATTAGCTCTACTATGAGGTGATAGAAGAGGGTGTATAAAGTTCTCTCTTAACCCCTTTTTCCCCATCACTCGATCTTAGCTCTTTCCCATAAAATATATACCAATATATACATAATTACAAAAATAAAATCATATTTATACGTATGCAAACATAAACACATATTCAATTATAACACACAAATATAATTGTATTTATGTGGATATGTTTGTATGTATGCATATAATATATAGTATTAACATCTAATTATATATATTTGTATATATATATACACACATATATACATGTATATAAACATCTAATGCTACCCCCTTGACCGCCTAGGTGATGCCTAAGTGGTCTCTTTGTCATCTAAGGCCACACTTCCACATACTGGGTGCCTTGTAGCCTAAGCAGATTTGGCACACTTCAAAATATGGGGCACCTTATCACCTTGACAACTATGGCATGTAATTACATGATATTGGAAAGATATTACTAAACTACAATGTATTCTATCTAGTGCTAAGGCATGGTACAAAATGACATCTTAATGGTTTGCTTTTTTGTGTGTGAGTTAGCACCAACCAACCTTCTTGATGTGGAGTGGAACACATGGAGGAGAATAAAAATAGCTACCGTCCAAGATCGGCTGGAATTGACTGTATGCATAGCAGCACTTTGTTCAGTTTTTATGTACTTTCTGTTAATTCATAGGTTTTTCAGGACTTTGTAGCTTTTGAATTCAAAAATAGTTGTAAGTTTTTTGGGTTTAACTTGTACGTTGGGTCTTCTCTAGAGGCCTTGACATATAAGAATCAAATATGATGGATGAATTTAGAAAGTTGAGCCCTCCCTATGCCTCTGCATCTACTCTCCTCTCACACCTCTCTGCAGTGCACTCCAGCGCCATGCCATTTTCCATGCCCTCAACTCTCTCTCTCTCTCCCTCTCTCTCTTGCAAGTTTGATATTCCACCATGAAATAAAATGTATCTCTTTTTACCAACATGTCTTTAATCAAGTCATGAAATGAAATGTTTATAGCATACTTAGTCCCTTTAATGAAATCAACATAAAATCAATTTTAAAATGATCCAAAGTCAAATCATGTTTAAATGACTAAAAAATTAAAAAAAATCAATCAAGATCTCAACTAAAATAGTACATGTAAAAAATAAATAAATAACAATGTAAGTGATGGTAGATTTAAAAGGGTTTCTACATATCAATCATTATAATTTATCCCAATTCCAAATATGTCCATATATTCTCAAATTTATCTACAGAAATCTTAAATTAGTTCTTCTGTCAATATCTAAGTCAAATAATAAGTTAATTAAACTCAGCCCTATACCAAATAACTAATCTACCCCTCTGCCATCACTGCATCTCTCTTCCATTGTCATCCTCATTCCTCTCTACTACTTGTCATCATCGTATCCCCCCTTCCACCGAATAACCCTCCATCCGTTAATGATGCCGTCAGCACATGCAGCCATTGAGTCCCATCATCAGCTTCCCTTCTCGATCACCAGTCTCCCCTATGTTAAGCCTACCAGCATTGATTGCGTCTCACCTAAGCACCACTCCTCCAACCTGGTGCCACATTGTTGACCCCACCCCACGGCACCTGCATATGCCCAATCACGATTCTTACCTAAGCTTGGCCTGACCATCGATAGTATCCACTCCTGCTACTGTGGTGAATCCTTCCCCCACATCTTCCCCTGGAGAAACCCTGCATGACTCTCCGGCAAAAACTCCGGAACCCTAGACTTGGATGCGCAAGACTTTACCATCAGATCTCCCCTCAACCACTTCCCTCCAATCACCCCTCCCTTTCAACAATTGCTCCCCCCTCCTTCTCTTTCCTCCTGAGACAGCCTTCTCCCCTGCATGTTGGAGTCCATGATGGCACCTGACAGTCTTTTGTGGCAGTACTTGTCAGCCTCTCCTGGCCTCTGACATTGTCTACCCTCCATAGTATCTCTTGCAGGCCCCTAGGGTCGTTGGCCGTCCCGCCCCTGCCATCATCTGACACCCTCTCAAGCTTGTTTGCCCACTGCATAGTAGAGCACCTCCCCTTTGCGTCGCCTCTTCAGTCAAGCTTAGTCATCGACTAAAGAGGGCAATAAAAATTGGAGTAAAAGGGTATTGTTGTACTTTCAATGATTTAATGTCAAAACTAGTAGACTAGTAGTGGAAGTTAACGAAGTTAAACCACAATTACTATAATGGATATAAATCAAAGTTTCAAGATTTTTTTAAAATGAGAATATAGGGACATTTGGAATTGAGATAAATTATATGGACCAATATTTAAAAAATCCAATTTAAAAATAAAAAATTAAAATAACTTGATAAAATAATACATACAAAAGAAATGATAAAAAATATAATTCATCAACCAATTTAAATCAAAACTTAAATCATTAAATCAAATAAATAATAATATAAAAACTTAAATCATGATAAATGATTCTAAATAACGCAATCAGTAAAGAAAATATACAGCAACAAATACAAAAAATAAAACATTTAATAATAAAATGTTAAATAATAAAAATGAAATTGGAAAATAACCAATTAAACATATCATACATATATAAATAGATCAGAATGTAAATTCATAAAAATAAAAATTAAAATAAATATAAAATGAGAATATTAAATTGATACAAACAAATTAATTATAACAACTAAAACAAAAAATGATAAAATGGCATCACTAAATAAAATAATAATAATAAGATAATTCAGAAAATCATATGACAATAATTGAATCATGAAAATGTTAAAACAAACAAATAAACACCATGAATAATTCAACCATGAAGTAATAGAGGTTTGGACCGTCTGCAGTATCCTTTGAATTTGAAGGCATAAGTATCCTAAAAAGAATGCTATTTAAATAAGAAACAGAGCCATATGATTGATAGAGATAGTTCCATTTCTGGTATTCACATATTGGAAGATGGACTCAATGGAAGCTGATGTTTTGCAGTGTAGACCTTCAGATTGGCCCTTCTTTTATCTTGGAAATTCCTTCACATCATATAAAAAGCATCACTGGCAGTCTATGATTGCTAAGACACAAGAAAAACGTGTGAATTGATAGCTTGGTAATTCTCTCTTGGTGTCAGAGTTCCATCAGCATAATAACATTTTTCATTTCAGTTCTATCAACAACTTCCCAACTCTAACCTTCAGTTATTTGCAACCATCCGGATTTTTCAGGGAATTGACAAAGTTGGTGGACGGGTTATCAGAGGAACATAAGAAAAGGTTCATTTTCTGATCAAATGGGGCATTTTCTGTAAGCCTGAGAAAAAAGGGGGCCACATGATGAAGAATATCAGATGTATGAACCTGACAGTTTTGGATAATTACCTTGTAGTAATAATAAATATCCAACTAAAACTTTATCAAGGATTTTCAAGGTTCTGGGAGATGTTATTGACAATGAAAAACAAAAGGTTTCAACCGTTTGAAAGGAAACACACAATTGTATAAATGGATTGAAAATTGCATTCAGTTCAAAATTGGCAATAGTAAATGTACTCTCTTTTGGAGGGAAAAGAAGAAGGAAACTGTCAGTCAAAACATTATTCCTAGAGGAAATCTTAAGGGCAATGAACAGGAGGAACATATTTTTTGACAGAATACCTTACATTATGATATCATGAATGATTATCATATTATGAACGTGCATTGAATGTTGAATGGCATCTGATGTGCCACTTTTCAAAAAATATTTACAGGAATGCTGGGAACTGCTCCTCGGCATGTGCCTTGTTCAAGGTTGAATATGATAAAGAATTTGATGCTTACCACAACATTTCTGGTCTGCTCTGCTACAAACCTTACTGCTCATTGACAGTGACCAGAAAAGTAATAGTAACACATGAAATAACAAGCAGATGATACATATAATATGGAATTATAAGCATGTTGATTATAATGGTTTATTGTAATTCACATGGCCAGGTCCAGGTGATTAATCAACCCCAACTGTCAGAGCAGAATTAGCAAACATGCAGACCTCGCATATATTCAGTCAATTAACATAATCAAAGCCAATTACAAAGATAAAAGAGGAGAGCCACAAGATGAATACCAAATTTATGTAACAGAAACATAATGATTAATGATTATTTACCTTGGTCTCCAGCAATTTCACTGGTGTTTTCTCAACATTCACATGAGAGTCTTCTTCCATGCTTATATTTCTCCACAAAAAGGACCTTTCTGCAGTTTATATGATCATTAAAATATAGTCAGGTATCACAAGAAAAATAACTTACATGTGCCTGAAAACAGGTGATTGAATTGAATATTCATTCACAAAGAAAACATCTCAGCACCTTCCCACCAAAAAAGAATACATGATCAGTATATTGCATAACCATATACTCCTTTGAGAAAGAAGTGGAGACATTAAAGTTTACTGGATTACAAACCCATGTAAAATCATTGTCATAGAATTATGAAATCCAATTTTACGTGGTGAAGTGTGAACTTTGTATGCCAAAACCACCTAGCCAGAAAAATTGGTGGACTACAGCATTTTAAATTGGTTTCCAGTACAAGTGGCAACACATCAAAGTTAGGGGGTTAACCTACAATACAAGGATTTCAGGATCATGATCAGGTCCTGAATAGGCCAGGGATGATCCTGATCCAGAATGGGATTGGATCGACCATCTCAGCCGATCCACCTGAATCAAAATAGATTCAGGATTGGCCTAGATAAGTGACCCCAAAATCTGGAAAAAAAAGAAGAGAAATGAAGGCTCAAACCGGCAGGCAGTCACTAATCAGTAGGGGGTGCAAACTAGCTAGCAAAGTCAGTAGGGTGTTTCCCATTCTCGGCTTGTTTATTTTTACCTGAGCTCGAACTTTGTGCTTGAGCCCAACTTGTTTATTTTTACTCAAGCTTGAGCTTTATTCGATATTTTACAAGCAGACAATATCTTCCCTTAAGCTCAGCTCATCATGAGTTCAATATGTTTAAGCTCAGATCATCAATCCAGTCCATTATGTCACAAAGGTGACTGTGAGGATGAAAGTGGGTAGAAATTCGACTAGCGCTCTGTTCAATCTCAAGTTTAAACTCTTTTATGATTTTAGTTCAAGCTCCTTCAGTTTAAGCTGAAATTAAGCCCTATTGTATCCTATTTAGCATATTTAACTCATTGACATTGTATAACTAACCAAATGTCATCAGTTTCATTGTGTCAAACGAATAATAAAATAAACATTAGTCCAAATCACGGATCAGAAGGGTCTCAATATGATGAACGGCAAAGATATGTCATTTCAGGGAAGAATGCACAAAAATGGAAATTTGAAATTTCAACAAACAGCTCTGATAGCCTAAAGTTAACAATTGAAATATAACGTGGCATTTCGGAATCCAATAACCACTTTTTCGCTTTCATCCAATCTAAACAACAGGCACGAGTGGCATAGAGCCGATCCCTCCTTCCGTGTAAGGACAACGATCCGGCTTGTTTACCAAAGCTAGAAGAAAAGATAGACGGCGCTGGAAGATCGAGATCGTGACCAGGAATGAAATGGAAGCGACGTGGAAAAGAAGAGAAAAATAAAGAGAAGAGGAGGAGGTGGTGTGTGTGGCAAATTCTTCGATCCGACTAAATACTTCACCCGATCACCCGATCACCCGATCATGAGACTGAAGATGTCCGGAGTTTACGTCCAACGGTGAACGAAGGCTCAATCGAACACGAATCATAGGCCCCTGAATCCCCGATCAAAAAGCAACAGAAGCGAGGAAGCTAAGGCAGCAGCCAGTACGCGCAGAGGCTCAGCGCATGCACGCCCAGACCGATCGGATCGAGCAAAACCACAGATAACCAAACGCGAAACTCATCAAACGCTCATTTGATGCACGCGCAGAAGAAGAAATTAAGGCAGAACGCAAACAGATCCAACGCGCGAGCTTCTAAGCAGCAGCAACGGAATGAAAAGTTTAGAAGGCCAGAAGAAAAAAAAAGATTCAGAGGTGGAAAAACCACTTGCCTCCCCGGAATCGCAGAGCAATGTCGGACTCCTCGAGGAATTCCTAGCTTTATTGCGATTGTTTTCAGAACAAGGCAAGTCCACTACAGCTGTTCTGGAGGGAGAGAGAGAGAGGGGGGGAGGAGGAGGAAGCGGAGGGGGATGGGGGAGAGAGGGAATCTTGCCTTTTATATCTCTACAGAGTCGGACAGCGGCTGCCAACGGGAGAACCGGGGAGAGAAGACAAAGTGCTTCCCGCTCGTCTTTGCGGTGGGACCCCGTTTCGAGCCCATCCCACTCGGGTCCCCGTTTCGAGCCCAAATTTACGAGAACACCCTTGTGGCTTCCCGCTCGTCTTTGCGGTGGGACCGCGGGAGGAACGTGCCGACCAGCACGCTCGCCCAGGTACGGTGTCCAGCTAGCACATAATGACGATAATACCCTCGGCGTTTTTGATATTTTTTTTTGAAAATAGGTAAAATATTGGATATTCACATCACGTACTTTTTCCTCTTTATTATTATTTCAGAGAACAACAACGCTTGAAAAAAAGAAGAAGAAGAAGATCATGATCCGTATAAACCAACGGTCGTATTCCCTTCCATGATCATCATGTTTCTCGAGTATGGCCTGGAAAAGATTGGCGCACGTCATGATAGAGGGGCCCATCACTTTTAAATTTTTTTTCTTTTCTCTTTTAATAAATTAGTGTCGTCGTAACCTTAAAGTTACCTTTGGTTGAATTTGAAGAGAACTTATATCGGAAATATATTTCATACGACTTAAAATCTAAACTAAATGTATCATATTCATTTTAGCTTCCGTGCTTTTAAAAGTAGAAGAAAAAAAATTTGAAAAATTAAGAAAGAAATAGCTCTCAAAACTTCTGAACATGAGTTTTTTTTAAAAAATTTGGCAAAAATTCCTGACACACAGTTCGAACCAAACTAAACCGAAGGCAGACCAGCTGTCGACACCATGACATTGATGATCATTTATGACGCATAAAAAGTTAAATTTAATATAATATTATTTTTCACCCTTCTAGTCCGTGTTAGATGTAGTCTTACCTACTATATAATCAATACGTTTGGACATTGCTTATTTTTTTTTAAAAAAATAGATGTTATCTAAAGTCTTTGGCCTATTTGATAATATTATTAAATATTTTTATTATTATCATTTTTTAAATTTATATTAATAATAATGATCGAGAGATGTTTGACTAATAATATCGATCTTGAAATTTTTAATGAAACAAAATAAATTATACAACACAAATGTTAACTTACAACAATTTTGACATTGGTCTCCAACTTTTAAAATGTTGATATCCATAGTAATATAATATCATTTTTAATACTCTAACCCAACATGTCATTAAGAAGTGAAATTCTCTTGCTAATTATAACAGGTTACCCAACTTGATATTATATATATATATATGTAAGCATACATAGAATATGTGTATCTGGTTAGAATATAGTCTCATTGACTGAGAAAATCACCAAATCATAAGTAGATTAATTTACTCGTTATCTTAACATTAGATATACTTCAATCACTTAAACATGGTACAGAAACAAAATACTGCAATCTGATCATGATTTGCGCACACTCTGCACTCGTGATTCATGGGAAAAGCTAGCAAATAATAGAGGTACATGCGTAGAAGCGTGTTAGAATAACATCACATTGAACTGCATAAAAAAGTTCATCACAGTATAGATTGGTGTGTTGTTCCATAGATTACTTTAAATGTTTTGAGTTTCACATATTTATGGGGTGTTTGATTGCAGGATAACGAAGGTTTTTGTTTTAATTTTTAAAAATTGTAAGAAAACTTGTTAAAAGAGGTGTTTGGTAACCATGATAATTTTATGTTTTGAAAGTGATTTTCTTCTTAAACAAAAAAAGAGAGTCTCACCTCTTTTTTTTTTCTTGTGGTCCCCCACTTTGTTTGGTCATGTGTGATAGTTACTCTTTTTTATAATCACATCCTTCCAAACATAATAATTTTATGTCATGAGTTGGTTCACTTTTTATTTTAATATAATTTTTTATCATGAAAGTGTACAAAAAATTATCATGCAACCAAACACCCCATTATGGTGCTCAGAAAATGAGGTGAGCAAGAGAATTGGGAGGAGGGTGTTTGAATAATCCGCTCTTAATTTGATGGTGAGAAAAGCTGCTTAGCCTGCTTACATGTGAAGGCAGCATAGTCCGGGAACTCTTTGTTTCGGCTGATCATCTTGAAATTTAGATTCAATGGCCCCATAGATATGATCTCAACACAGTATCGTAGTTAATGATTAGTTTAGATCATTATATGGGATAAAATACTATGATTTCACTTGAACATTGTTCACGCTAATTTTTTGATGGAGAGGTATTTGACGAGTCTCTGTACGATGTCTTAATAATTAACATCTTTTTTAGTAACACTATTAGGTACCTCTGTCAATTTTAAAATTGATATTGATGTGAATCATTAAGATGTGTTTCGTTAAATATATCAATTTTAAAATTTGTAACGTAAACAAAACATATTATGTAATATAAATATCAAATTGTATTGGTTTTGATATTGATATTTTAACATTTGAAAATATTAATATCAATATTAATATAGTACTAAAAATAAAATTCTAACCAAATAGGACATAAGGTGCTGGTTAATTAGACTTAATAAAATATTTTAAGTTTTAATTTTACTTTTAACTTTTTTGGAGCACAAAATCTTAATTTTTTATTTCCGAAAATAACAAAAGCTACAAGTGATCACTTATAATTTAGTGGTTTAAGGAGAAGTTACTATATATTTAGATGTTTTAACTAGGGATGGGCCAAGCCGAGCTGAGTAGTATGATGTTCAAGTTCAACTCGTTTATTTCACACGAGTTCGAGTTTTAACGAGTACGTCGAACTCTTATTCAAGCTTGATTCGTTTATTAATCGAGTCGAGTCGAGTTCGAACTCAAGTAGTAGTTAGACTAAAATTCAATTCACATTTAAATTTAAGCTATATACAAACTCGTTTATAAAACTCAAAATCAATGAAAAGTCATTTGTGAAACTCTAGATTTAACTCATTTTATGAAACTAGATCTAAATTTAAACTCAAATTTTAAATTATTTAATACAAGTGACAATATATAATTATTAATACTCATAATTTAATTTTTAAAAATAAATACACAATAAAATATTTTATTGAGCTACTCGTGAGTTAATTGAGCCGAGTAGGAATCTGTTCAAGCTCGACTCATTTAATGAGTCGAGTTTTATTTTTTTTGTTCAAGCTTGATCGTTGAATTTTTATCGAGCCAAACTTTGAGCTACTTGTCACAGTGTATTGATTCGTTTGCATCCCTAATTTTTACCAAATATCACAATGTTTAATATATTAGACATCAATTAAGAACGGGGCCTAAGTAAGTTATTATCGAAGTATGCGTCATGAGATTTGTACTTTCCACCTTGATCACGTTGTTCCCACCGAGCCTAAAAAATACGGTGAATGGTACAACCATATAAGCTAATAATTAATCTTTAATCTGATTAGAATCTGCACCCTCTATTTTATTCTACTTTCTAATAAAAATATTACTTCATCTAAAACTCAGTTTTTTTTTTGGGTCACGTAGCCCAGTGGCCAACCGTGCCTGCTGCACTGCAGGCAACGATAGTTCGAGCCCCCGCTCGAACCCCACTAGTCACCTTTCCATGGGGGTGCCCGGCTTGTCACCGCCGGGAGGTGAGCCCACGCCCTCCGCCCCAGGCGGAGGGACGATGCCAACCGCGCCAAGGCGGCCGACCATCTAAAACTCAGTTTGGTTATCATTTTAGACTATCTCATTGATATTTTTGATATTGGGGAGCGTCAATTTTAAGCCACCAATGTCACAATTAATTTTGTATCAGGGTAAAATAGTTGGAAGGTTCTTTAAGATCATTTAGATTGTGCAACGATCGACCAAATTAGTTTAATAATTTGTTCATAAATTTTGAACACAAGTTTAAATTGAGATTAATTTCAAATTTAATTTATATATTTTATAAATATTTTATAATTTATACATACATATAAATTATTTTTTTCAAAATATGATTGAACTATTAATCAAGTACTTCAACCAATACTCAAAGAAAGATACGATCAAACTCGAATCATTTAAGAGTTAAGTTTTATTTTTTTGTTTAAATTATTTTATTTAACATAATAAACTGGATTAATCCAAGTAAGCAGTCCCTGGATGTGTCGCCCCGTTTGGCAACGAAGTCTAGGAAGCTTCCGGAGGAAGCCCCAGCTGTCGGCCGTCGGCGCTCTCGGCGTCCTCGCCGGAACCCTCTCCCCGTCGGCTCATCGGCGATCTCGGCGTCCTCGCCGGAACCCTCCCCCCCCGTCAGCCCATCGGCGCTGCGGCGAAGCTTCCGGAGGAAGCCCCAGCCGTCGGCCGTCGGCGCTCTCGGCGTCCTCGCCGGAACCCTCTCCCCTGTCAGCCCATCGGCGATCTCGGCGTCCTCGCCGGAACCCTCCCCCCCGTCAGCCCATCGGCGCTGCGGCGAAGCTTCCGGAGGAAGCCCCAGCCGTCGGCCGTGGGCGCTCTCGGCGTCCTCGCCGGAACCCTCCACCGTCAGCCCATCGGCGCTGCGGCGAAGCCTCCGGAGGAAGCCCCAGTGAGCTCTGTCGGCCATCGGCGCTCTCGGCGGAAGCATATTGGCGTCCTCACCGTATACCACTCCAAGGCTCCCTCGCAGCGGCGGCGACACCCTTGCAGCGGCCCGCGGCGGCGACACCCTCACCGCGAACCCTTCGCGGCGGACTTCTTTGCCGCGGCGACTCCCACACAGCGGCCTCCTAGACGCAGTGCCAGCAGTCTCCCTCGCAACTCATCGGCTCCGGCAACCTTTTTGCTCGCGGTGAAATCCTAGCCGAGAATCTCCCTCGTAGTCGTCTCTTTCGCTGTTTTGAAGTTGTTTTTGTTCGGGAGGGAGGGAAACCTCCCTCCCACTCTCCCTCTCCGGCATTTTGCTTAAACATGTGTTTAAGCTTTTTGTCTCTGTTTATAGTGCCGGAGGTGTGGAGTTCGACGTATCTATGTCTCTTTATTTTCTTAGGTTTTCTTCGTGTGTTTGTTGTCTTGCAGTCGAGTTCTTTTATATCATCTTTTCTACTTCTCTTCGTAGCCACGCTACTCCTTTCGAGACCGATGACTTGGGTGACTTCCACATCTATTTGGTGTGATCCTCCGGTCTCTTGGCAATCATCAAACTCCTCTGATGGAGTCCCCTTACTTGCCATACGACTTTACGAGCACTTCTACGTGCCGGTCGCTATGTGGTTATGTTTGAGCCTTCTTGAAAAGATATATGGTGTTAGAACTTTGACTGTTCGCAGTTTGATCGTCTGTCCTACTCCTTTGGGTCTAGTGGTTGTATCATCCTACTTTGTTCTATTATAAATGAAATAGTCTGTGATGGTGTTGTTCAAAAAAAAAAGGCAACGGAGTCTGACGGACGCGCGGCCACGGCCAGGTGGCTCCACGACCACGCTGTCTCCCTGCCTTTATCCACGTGGCGTCCACGTGGTACGGAGTCCGGACGGAGGGCTTTTTGGTCAGAACGGAGCGCGGCTCTCTTTTTGGACAGCCGGCAGCGGCCAAAGCCGGCCGGCGCCGACGGCTCTTCCGGAACCCGACGATCCGCCACCGAAAGGTCTAAAGAGACGCGGCCGGCGGTACACGTGGACCACCACCTGTAGCAGCGGTCCAAGTTGTCAAACAGTTTCGTGCCGTGACGCAACCGGCGGGGTTCGACCAGCCGTCCAAACGGAATTTAAAATATTTAAATTTTAATTTGATTCGGATATAAATTAACATATTTAAATTTTACTTTTATATCTCGCGAGTTTATTGAAATAATAATTAAATATTTTTTTATAATTTATCAAATTAAAATCTTGGTTAATTATTTTTATGTTTATCTGATTTTGATAAAAATATGTATATATAAATAAGATTAATTAAATTAATGTCAGATAAATTATAAAATAATGTATGTAAATTTATAAAATAATAAAATTAATTTTTAAGTGATTGTAGCAAATTTTAATAATTATATATAAATTATTAATTTATTTTAAAATAAAAATTAATATTTCATATATATTCTAAAAAATAACAGATTCCATTTCAATAACAAAAGTTAACGATTCTCAGAATTTTTTATATTTCTTACGAGAACGAAAACAAAAAAAAATGCCTTCCAAGACCCGCTTCGTTCTTGATTTTTATAATGTAAGGGTGCATCAAAATAATGACAACGCCCCAGAAGTTGGTTACTGATGTATACAACTAAAAAATATAAAATTTTTTACTCTTTATCAAGAAACTCGTTGAAAAATAAAAAAGAAAGTGTGTGGATAATCTCTTTGTATCCCAAATGGGTCCGTTTCGAAACGGTAAGGTAGTTTCATTTTAAATATCTAGAACGATATTTTGGTTAACATATACATACATGTTGTACTAAGAATGGCCTATCTCGAATATTATTTGAAAGATCTTATTTGGTTTCCTGTATCAAAGAAAAGGTTTAAAATTTTAAATTCATCCTAAGATTTTATGTATAAATATATCTCGAAGATGCTTACTAGTGATACGAATCCAGGTTTTATCTCCCGAAGGGAAAAAAATATTTTTTGATAAATTTTAAAATGATCGAGGTATCGCATATGCCCATAGACTAAAATACCCGCGTCGGTAACCAGATGAGCGTAAAATATCATCAAACATTCGAAAAATTAATTTGGAGGATGACGATCGATGACGTCATCGTTCCAGAGGACCAGCCACCGCCGCTGGTCTCGAAGACCGATCACATCTTTCAACTACCAACCTTAGCCGGTCGAGCGTGGCTCGACTGGCACGCGACCTGCGAATGCTGCCTCCCGGCGGCTGTTCAAGCCGGGCGTCCCCGTGGGGGACGACTTGTGGGGGTTCGACCCCCTCGCCACCCGCGGCGTCAGCGGGGTTCTGGCCACTGTGTCATGTGACCAAAAAAAAAAAACTACCAACCTTATTATTATTTTTTCTGGGTCACCATGACGGAAACGGCCCACACCCACACTGTCACGACCCGGATTTTTAACATGTACAACGGAAGATAATCCGGCGACGTAACGGGAAAGGATATCGGTCTGAAGCCAAATAATACCAAAATTCACAATCCAATTAAATAATTCCAAACTTTACAACATATTAACACCACAAACAAACACCTATCTAAACAAACTAAATACCAACATTGAATGATACTCCACTAGTTCCTCGAATTCCACAACACCACTACGCTTTGTACTTGTTAAACACCTTGCACTCCTGAAAATATTAACAACGGAAGGGGTGAGTCACAACAGATCCAGTAGGACTTACACCCGAACTACCCCATTATAATAATTGATTCTAGTGGTATGATAGAATAATAAGCCTAACAATCAGATTTAATACATAGGGTGTAAACTAATTGTATATCTTTAATTAATTGATTACAAAGTCAATCAACTACCCCATATGATGACTAGACTCTATATGCATTAAAACCAACATAACCTACACCTTAAACCACTCTAGGTATGCCCAGAACACATAGACCTGACATAAAACCAATGACACATCTATTGTAAGGAATCGTCCATTAAAATTTGGTGCAGCGGAAGCGACGATTCCTATGGGTTCCTTTAGAATCCGTCTCAATCAGAACCGAACGACGAAAACCGAAAACCGATCAAATCGGGTTCGAATATACCTGATAGGGATTCATATAATCCCATGGAGAGGAAGGAGATGAGCTTCTCAAGCTCTACAAACCGTTCAAGTGTCCGGTCTCCAGCAGTATCCACACGAACTTCATCCACAGCAGGTTCTCCCTTCGCGCCGGCCTCGAGAACTCTTAGAACGGAGCTCCATCGACCATGGACACCTTACAGAGAGGAGGAGGTAGGGAGGAGACTTGGGACGTGGTTTTCACCCTTGGCTTGATGGGGTTTGGTGAAACCATTAGTATTTATAGAGAATTATGGAATTTTTCATAAAAACCCAAAATCTCTATAAATTACGTCCTTGCCCCTTGTACTTGTGGATAAGTCCTTTTGTGTGTGACCCACTAGGCCCAATAACCTATTTGGTTGAGGCCTAAATAAAATAGAACAATTCTATTTAATTTTAATTAAATCAGATTATCCGATAACGGATTAATCGGCCTATCGATCATGAAGGGTACAAGCCACATCCCATGATCCCGAAATGGCTATGGGGATAATTTCATCTCCGTTGAGCGCTTTCAAATCATCGATTACTCACATGGATATAAACCCTCATCCATCCAATGTCCCGGTCGGAAAGGAGTACGGCATCGACTGTCAACTCCTTAGTGTACCGACTCTATAGGATCATGTACTCGGAATTAGATCAATTGGAAAACTCCTTTTCCAATTATCCTATCTACCCTGGCCAGGGATTTAGAGTACTATCCCATAGGACATTCACTCTCACTTACCGAGAGTGGACGATCCCTTGTTGTACGCTCGGTGCCTCCATCGGATTTTCCTTGTACCCGATCCATCGCTATATAGGACCATCTAAATTGTGATCCGTAAGTCAATGGTCAAAGCACGAGTTCCACCCAACAAGGCATCTTTGGCGACTCGGAGTCAAAGGTCCCGTACAGCAACGTGATGATAGAAAACCACGATAGACGAGTTCGGTAAGATACCATTCGAGTTTCTAATTCGGTCGGTTCGGTGAACTCGTTCAACTAATGAGCACTTTTGCATGTGTATCTCGGTGTCTCCGCACTAATGACCAATGAGATCGGTCGTCCTCATCACATGAGAAGACATCACATACACTAGTCTATCGGATCCTTGATGTCCCGTCTCAAGTATCCTATGACTAGGAACATTTAGATCAAATACCTCACAGATGATCAATCTCATTATCATGATCTCATCATGATTTAATCATCATTGTATTGGATCATGGACTTCGTTATTATATTCGCATCTAATAAGAGCTTATAATGAAGGTTTGCCTAATTAATTGAATAAGATATTTCTAGAAATGTCGAATCATATCATATATGATTGGCTTGTAGGGCATACATTTCTATCAATCTCCCACTTGCACTAAAGCCAATCACCCGTACGGTAGTCTATATCGACTCGAGGTGAAGCTCGAAACACTCTTTGAGTAAGCTGCGATTAGTGGATGCAATGTTATTAACGGTAGATACTTTATCTTTAATTATATCTCTATAAGTTGCAATCTCTACGATTGTATGGTATCGCCACGAAGTTCTAAACTTCGATGAGACATCGGCTCTACTCCATTGTTTTCTCAACAATGATACACTTTCAGAGAAAATTGAGACAATCCCATATCAAATATGTAGATGAAAAACTTCATCTAGACTACTTCTCAAGTAGTATGCAACCACTATGTAAACTTGTTTACATATGTTGTAGAATTTACAGTGTTCTATCACATAGAACTCTTTCAACTTACTGCACCACTATTATTCTGACTTAATATCAAACTTATTTGATTAGAAGCTTGTGTTTGTAAAACTACAAGACTTCAAGTCTTATCCTCCAGTGTATAGAGATACATTCTCAGTGCTTCTCAAGTACCCGAATGATATATCTCTAAATTATCCGGTGACTCTCACTTGGATGCACGATAAATGCTCGCTAACACTTAGAGCATTGATTACATCATGTACGTAGCATCATATAAATGATAGACCCTATGACAAAGGCAAAGGGCTCCATTTATGTGATCTCTTTATCTTTCAAGAAGTCTACAAAGACAACACTTCTGAGAGATTAACTCCACACCACATAGGTAAGAAACCTATCTTGGAGTTTATCATGTCAAACCCTTTGACTATGGTATTTGCGTACATTAACTGGGCATTGATTTTAGATCTATCTCCATAGATCTCAAAACCCAAATTGTGTTTGGAGAATCAATTTGATAGCTAGGTTCACTTATGATAACACACCTACTTCATTCTTAATGAGTAGTATGTCATCAACATAAAATGTCAAGAAAGTAACAGCACTCCCACTTATCTTGTTGAATACACAAGGTTCCTCTTCGTTCTTAACGAAGTTATAAGATTTAATCTCATTAAACCTTATATATGATCTATGGGAAGTTTTACTTGATCCCATAAATGAACTTAATACACACTCTTCTTGGATGTTATTGGGACTTGATTCCCTATAGTTGTATCATATACACCTATTCCTCGAAATACTTTAGAGGAACACTATCTTAACATCCAATTAGCTTATCTCATAATCATAGAGTGTTACAATCAAAATCCGAATGGATTAATCCATGGAATAGGTAAAAGATCTCATCATAGTCAACCATTTGACTTCAATGATATCCTTTTCAACTATTCTTTCCTTTGAAGGTATCTACCTTCTAATCCACTCCAATCTATTCTTTAGTGATCCATTCATTCCTTATGGATACTATATCCTTAGGTGGATCTATCAAGTTCTAAACTTGATTAGAATAGATAAAGTTTATATCGGATTTTATTGTCTCTTCCCATTAATGAATCAATATCTCATATTGGTTCTATATAGATGCTAGGATCAATATCCTTATTATCTTATGCCTCATTTGATCTATCACAGATATGTCTCGCATATCTCGTAGGTAGAATGGAGAGAAGTAAAGACGTATGATTTGTGCTTGTCTAATTATTAACTAGCACCTTAATAGAAGTGTTATTGGGTTGTGGAATTTGGAACATCTTCCATATATACCTTGCTCCCACTATCTTTCTTAAGAAGGAACTTTTCCTTTAGAAATATAGTGAGGTGAGCTACACATACCCTTATACTTAAGGGTCGTGTATTTAATATCCAAAAGTTTCCTTAGGATATTCCACAAGCCAACACTTCATAGTCTTATATTCCAACTTGTTAGAGTTATACTTCTTCACTAGGTCGGACATTCCGAAACCTTAACTTGCTTAAGGTCAAGCTTTAACCCCTTTTCCATATCCTATATGGAATAATCAGAACAGACTTAGAAGGTACCTATTAAGAACAAGTGGTTATAACGAGTACTTAACCAAAATTAGACAAAGAGGAAATTTGCAAAGCTTGTCATTGTTCATATTATGTCTTACATAATATGACTTCTCATTTTAGTTACTCAATTAAGCTAAAATGTGTAAAGAGGTGTCCTTTAAAATTATATTCTATTATCCTTCAAATATATGTGAATTATGTACTTAAGTATTCCCCTCATTGATCTCATCAAAGAGTTCTAATACTTGTTCCATTAGTATCTCTACTTCATTCTTAATCTCAAATAATTTCTCAAATGTCTTAGTTTTGTACTTCATAAAGCACATGTTTCCAAACCTAGAGACATCATCTTTGAAATA
Organism: Cryptocoryne crispatula var. balansae; assembly: GCA_036172225.1. NCBI lineage: Eukaryota > Viridiplantae > Streptophyta > Magnoliopsida > Alismatales > Araceae > Cryptocoryne > Cryptocoryne crispatula. Next base: position 14,500,889 of record CM069921.1, read on the forward strand.
ATGAAGTAGAAATATTCTTCTTTAGCCTTACTAGATATGGGTTAACATACATCTAGATGTACGAGTTCTAATAACTCATTAACCCATTCTGCATGTCTATATAAAGCTAAAGTGTAGATTGATCTAAATCAACCCATTTCCTCTTAAAAGGAATATTCACACATACCATGAGAGCTACCATATCAAATATGATTAAACGATTCACTAAGCGCCCGCTGGCAAACACTTTGCCATTCAATCTATTAGAACATCTATCAATTCCATAACTTACAATAAATCAACATTTATTCAAGTAGGAAATCATATAAAGTTCTTGTAGAAGGATATAATAGCAATATTAATTATTAAGACATCTCGATAAGGCTATTAAAGAATTGCACCTCCCATTAATAATGATGCAACTTTTGCACCATTTCATATGTAGGTCAATATCTTCTTTATTAAGCCTTCATTTACTTGTCATCATCTACAACTCCTTGTAGATATAAGATGCATATACGAGTATCTCATACCATCGGATGCATCCATAGTATATAATATTATGATATACACGCTATAGTATCTAATACTATTAAGTGTATATTTAAAACAAGTAAGTGCCAATGACTTGGATACATGAAGCTTCTCAAGCTCCATCTTTGCATTATATACAAAACACTTTGTACTTCCTCTTCCACTTATCATCATCATGACGGTGTAAGAATCTTTGTCTTATTCTACCTTTATTATCTTGACCACCTTCTTTTACTATTAACTCTCTCTCCTATTTTTATCTAATGATTTTACTTCTTACTATTGGTCTCACCAACAAGAAGTAATTAAGATGTATTGTTGATCTAAATTGCCCTTTAGTTAACTCATCAATATGAGCCATGATGGATCTCGTATCCATCTATCCGTATTGTCTACATAATTATGTCTTATAGAAACTAACATCTAGTTTAAGGCAAACAATGCATCTTGTCTATAAGATAAGATCTTATCTTTCTTTCACATCACTAGATAATTTAGGAGACACCTACTTCTCAAGTAGAATAGTTAATTGGTCAACTATGAGAACAATTCTCTTAGTTACAAGCAGTTTAAGAAGTGTGAGCCATTAAGCTATATGGCATCTAATATGCCATACTAATGGTGGTTTATTATCGTATTCTACAAGCGAGATATAATTTTATCAATATAACATTGCGGAATATTCATGAAATTAAGATATATGGTCTTTCATCCTAATTTATGCTCCCACTAATTTTAGCGAATTTGCATAACCCTCGTTATGCGAGACGGGATATCACGATGAAATCTAGTGGGGACTAAGACCACAGTAACTTTATGGTGATGACCTTGTGGTAGCACAACAAATCACCCCATACTTAATAGGTAGGCAACTATTGCCGGTTGCAACTCTTGCAACTCTTAGTCATTTAGCCTCACAGAGTTATGACCTTGTGGTAGCACAACAAGCCATATATGCTACTAGTTAGGTCAAATCCGCTTGTTACGTTATGAGAATGGATTCTTCCATGGCCCTTGTGGTAGCACAACAAAGCCATGCAAATGGTCCACCCCAAGGTTCGGCGAATGCCTTAGCCGTGATCACCAATCCCTTCTTTGAATGAGTCTTGTGGTAGCACAACAAACCCATCCAATCTAAGATTGGCTCATCGAAGACCATAACAACGGAAGGCTACGTGAGTCATTCTTAATGTCACGCGTTTATCAACCTAATTATGACAAGGAGGGATTTTATTTTAGTCTCATCAATAATATGTGCTAAGTATATATAATACCTTTGGAATATCATATATCTAAGGTATAAAAGATAGCACGCATCCACATGCTCGAATATGCGTAAAAATTAGGTGATCATGGACTTAACCACTAAGCGTGCACCTAAGGCACCCCTATAGGTGCAAATCCTTGCTTCGGATGCTTGAGTTGGCATGCTCCACTTCAGAAGGGTGCTTCTCCAAGTGGTCCCGCTCTCCAACCTTCCGCGAACCAGCTCTAACTCCCAAGCGGCAAGGGTATACGAGACCCCACAAATGTACATAACTCGATAAGAAACCTTGGTTTTCACCAAGGGAGTACATTAATGGAGGGAGGTAGAATGTACAATCAGATTGTATAGAGAGAGAGGAGGCACACGCAGGCCCCATTTAATAACATAACCAACATAATTAAAAGCAATCACAAGCCAAGTACAATTAAGTCCATGATCACCTCCGTACACACACTAACATTCATCGCATGAACATAAGAGCGCATACGTGATAATTATATGAGATATATCATATATATCAGCATAAAATTATATATAATTTATTTTGAAATTCTCAATTTCATGCATGTCGAATTTTCATGAAATAAATAACATGAAAATAACATGACAATAACATATAAACAATTTATATGAAATGAACATACAAAACTAAACTATTTAGAACATTCATGCATTCCCAATACTGTGCAAGGTCAAAAATTAATGTCCCAATTTATATTCTGTAAAATAACATTTTACAGAATTAATTAAGACACTAATAATTTAAGTTAAACCTTTAAAACAATTTTAAAGTTTAACCATGAGTGAATCTATGTAAATAGAACTAAACATCATATAACATGTCATTAAACACTTTAAAACACGTTAAATAATATTATAGAATTTTTCAGTTTTTTTTGGAATTTTATGGCAATTTTTCGGAATTTTCTATGATTTTAAACAATTTAAAATCATTAAATAAATAATGTGGCGCATTGCGCCGCGGGCGGCGGCGCACTGCGCCCGTCCGGCGGGCGCCGCATGCGCCGCAGAGTGCGCCGGGCTCAAGAGACGCGTGCGCCAGCCTCCGTGCGCCGGCGGGTGCGCCGGTCGCCTCCCCGAGCAGGTACTGTTCATTCGGAGGAGAGTTAATCTCATTAACTCGGGCATATCTCCCTATACCGGACTCCGAAAAATCCGAACAAATATGCGTTGGAATCCTTATCAAATAAAGAATCCAAAACAGTCGGCCTCATATCCAGAAAAAATCGCAGTCGACCGAAAGATGAGGAGGAAGAGGCGGCGGTCACCCAAATTCCGTAGCAGAAATATCAATTTTGTAACGAAGATAACTCCTTATCCAGGAAGCCAAATATTCTCCAAAAATACAATTTAGAATTATCATCATATGAAGTTTCCAAATATGTATATATTTCTTCATAGAAAAATTCTCTATCAACGGGAAATCATGAAGAAACAAGTCGGCGCCGCCAGATTCCGCAGAACCCTAGTTCGTCGGAAAACACAAAAATTCTCATCCTCCGCCGTCGTTCAAAGCTGGAGATCAAAGGGAAAGGTTAGGTAATCATATTACCCATCTCCTAAACCTTTTCCAAACCTCAATTTCTTCTGTGGACGGAGATTTCACAAAATCCCCAAATCCGGGTGTCGGTTCGGGCATGACAGAAACACCAACTTTTGAGGCTTCTCCCGAACACTACAGATATCCAAACTTCAAACAGTTTGCGTAGTTGGAAAGCCCTATATCACGAGATTCTACAAAGGCTAACCAATCTATTATCTGAGTCATACACAGAATATGGTGGCCTTGTCAAAACAGACGTTTGCACAGATTCGGGAACACATAAATAACATGAAATAATGTCGATTCGACGTCGGTTTCGACCGAGACTTGAACCGGGCTCTGATACCACTGTAAGGAATCGTCCATTAAAATTTGGTGCAGCGGAAGCGACGATTACTATGGGTTCCTTTAGAATCCGTCTCAATCAGAACCGAACGACGAAAACCGAAAACCGATCAAATCGGGTTCGAATATACCTGATAGGGATTCATATAATCCCATGGAGAGGAAGGAGATGAGCTTCTCAAGCTCTACAAACCGTTCAAGTGTCCGGTCTCCGGCGATTATCACGAACTTCATCCACGGCGGGTTCTCCTTCGCGCGCCGGCCCTCGAGAACTCTTCCCGAACGGACTCATCGACCATGGACACCTTCTAGAGAGGAGGAGGTAGGAGGAGACTTGGGACGTGGTTTTCACCCTTGGCTTGATGGGGTTTGGCTGAAACCATTAGTATTTATAGAGAATTATGGAATTTTTCATAAAAACCCAAAATCTCTATAAATTACGTCCTTGTACTTGTGGATAAGTCCTTTTGTGTGTGACCCACTAGGCCCAATAACCTATTTGGTTGAGGCCTAAATAAAATAGAACAATTCTATTTAATTTTAATTAAATCCGTTATCCGATATGATTAATCGGCCTATCGATCGTGAAGGGTACAAGCCACATCCCATGATCCCGAATGGCTATGGGGATAATTTCATCTCCATTGAGCCTTTCCATCATCAGTTACCACATGGATATAAACCCTCATCCATCCAATGTCCCCGGTCGGAAAGGAGTCGACATCGGCTTGTCAACTCCTTGGTGTGCAGGCTGCATAGGATCATGTACTCGGAATTGGATCAATTGGAAAACTCCTTTTCCAATTATCCTATCTACTGACCGAGGGGATTTGGGTACTATCCCATGGGACATTCACTCTCACTTCTGAGAGTGGACGATCCCTTGTTGTACGCTCGGTGCCTCCGGATTTCCTTGTGCCGATCCATCGCTATATAGGACCATCTAAATTGTGATCCATAAGTCAATGGTCAAAGCACAAGTTCCACCCAACAAGGCATCTTTGGCGACTCGGGTCAAAGGTCCAACCATGCAACGTGATGATAGAAAACCACGATGAACGATTCGGTAAGATACCATTCGGAAGTTTGGTCGGTCGATTCGGTGAACTCGTTCAAGCTAATGAGCACTGCATGTGTATCTCAGTGTCTCCACACTAATGACCAATGAGATCGGTCGTCCTCATCACATGAGAAGACATCACATACACTAGTCTATCCGGATCCTTGATGTCCCGTCTCAAGTATCCTATGACTAGGAACATTTAGATCAAATACCTCTAGATGATCAATCTCATTATCATGATCTCATCATGATTTAATCATCATTGTATTAGATCAAGGACTTCATTATTATATTCGCATCTAATAAGAGCTTATAATGAAGATTTGCCTAATTAATTGAATAAGATATTTCTAGAAATGTCGAATCATATCATATATGATTGGCTTGTAAGGCATACATTTCTATCATCTATAACATACCATCTATGCCAATCTACACAACTAGACACCTGTCTGAGTAAATAACATGCTCCATCAGATAAATGCAGTCACATCACAAAACTAGCACCAGATTTACCATATAGTAGGAAGTAACATATAGTAACTAAATCCCATAGTACCCCTAGGCAGGGGAGTACTTAGGATGAACCGCGGTATCTGGGATCGAAGGATGCTCCAGATTCAACTAACCTCCGCTGCCTTGCACGGGCCACTAATTTAGTACTGGTGAAGTACATTTCCATCACAATGCGACTGTTTTGCACTAACCACATTCCACACCATGCAAGCATATAATTAACTCAGACAGTAAACACATGAACATTTAATTGGCAATCAAACATGAAATACATAGATGAACACACATGGTTCTATGCACCACATATTTGCATACCACAACACAATCTAGCACAAACTAATGCATATACATGGAATCATGCAATTTACAACCTAAACATGACAATTACATGCTTAAACAGAACTACCTATCACATAAAAGAAAATAAACTAAATTCTAACACCCGGTATGCCTAATCCTTACATCGGCTTTTTAACAAATCAGAATCTATATTAAAGGTTATCGTGATGCAACTATACTAAACTAACTAGATTAAAACATAACAAAACCTATCATGATAACTAGCATACTTGAATAACCGAATTAATCTAAGCATGCACGATCTAGACAAATTAATCTAACTCTAACTAAATATGCTAATAAATCCAAAACAGCCCATTAACTACAATATTCTAATCCTGGTGATCTAAACATGATTCTTACGGTTTAACAAAAATATTAGAGTGCTAAGGATAGCCGAGACGCCTACCTTAACGGCGACGGCGAACGGTGCACGGAATTCCAAGGAAATTGAATCAGGCGACGAAACTGCCGCGATTGCGTCGGCGACGAAAAACTGAGCCGGGTAGGTGTTTTCAAAACTGCCGGAGGAAAAAGAATAATAAATTAGGGATTTTGATAAAGGATAATAGGAGAGAGGGCGATAGGAGAGAGGAGAGAGAAGAGGTACCGCGGAGGGGAAGGAGACGGCGCACGGCGGCGCACGGGGTGGAGGCCGCGCGGGCGGGTGGCGCAGAGGCCGGGCGCGGAGGCCGAGGGCGGGGAGCGCGTCGGGGCGGTGGGCGGCGTTGACGAGGCCGGTCGGCGGCCGATGTGGCAGCGGGCGGCGGCGGGGGCGCAAGGCGCGCGGGGTGGCGGCGTCAACGGCGGCGGCGTCCCCGGGTGGGCGGGTCAACGGCGACCACGCGGCGGTCGCGCGGGCTCGAGGTGGCGACGGGGCTGGCGGGTTCTCGCGGGCACGCGGCGGCCGGCCGTGGCGGGGCGGCGGGCGGTCGCGGCGCGCGGCGGCCGAGGCATACGAGGAGCCGGGCGGCGGGCGGCGGGCGTCTCGCACGGGAGACGTGGCGACGCGGGGCCGAGGGCGGGCGACATCGCGGACGGCGCCGGGCGGCAAGCTCGAGGGCGGCGGTCGGCCACACGGCGGCCGGCGGCGGCGCGCGGCGGGTTCTCGCGGGAAGAGAAGAAGGCGGGGAGGCGGGCCGCAGGCGGCGCAACCGAGGGGAGAAAAGAAAGGAGAGGTAGGGTTTTCTCGTGGGGAAGAAAGCGGCGCGGGGAGGGTTTCGACGGGGGAGGCAGGGAGGGAAATAAATAGGGGAGAGAGGGAATAAAATAATAATAAATATTTAATAACTAAATTTTTTTTAAAATACGGGGTATTACACACACAGCGTCGCGCGACGACGAGGGATCAAACCCCCTTCCTGCTCGATCCCCCCCCATGGAATCATCCTCCCCCCGGGGGATGGCCGGCTCAGCGGTCATTCGAACCCCGTCCCTCGCTCTCGTGAGCGAGGGGTGACGTCAACCGAGCGACCCTCGGTCGGTAACTACCAACCTTATTATTTCTATTCTATTTGAACCAATGGGCGAGCATATGTTTAATTATTTCCATTCTATTTTGAACCAAAAACTTCAACTCTATCTCTCTTTTTTTTCTCTCTTCTCTTTTTTTAGTGTGCACAGTTCAATTTGGTACATGTTATTTTTCGTATTCTTCAAATAAATCGAACTAGTTCACTTTAATCTGATGTGATTTTAAATAAAAAATAAAATGTTAAAAGTAATTATTTTTACATAATGTTAATTTGTAAGTTATAAATAATTAAAATAAATATTATTTTATGATACCATTTATACAAACATCATTTTTATCAATAATATAATATTAATCTTATAATATTTTATTCGATTTGGTTTTAAACGATTTAGAAGTCTTCCAAAGCGGTTCAAGCCAGTTAGGTTCTATATCATAGTTTGAAGGGTTTAATGTGCACCCCCTTTTCTTTCTTCACCTTCGTCCTTCATCCCTTGTCGACTAGTTCAAAGTCAGGATTTGCGAACTTTGACTATGGAAGAACTATTTCTGACTTAAATCTGAACTCTCTACTTTTCTTTTACGGGATGTTTGATTGTACAATAATTTTATCCACTCAGTGACAAGATTTTATATTAAATAAATGTTAATATGCTAACGTCATAAATGTGACCACAAAATGAGTGGAACGTGTGTATAACCAAAAAAAAAGGGAGGGGGGGGGAGCATCCATAATATAACAAAGATAAAGCATCTCGTCTCTTTTCATTGAAGGAAGATTTCTTTTTTGTATAAAAATGTGTTCGGTTATGATTGTCAAATTTTTTTTGACAAATATTGCTACAAAAATATGTTTTGTGATAAATTTGATTTTGCCAATGCAACGAAACACCCCCATTAGCTATCTTTCGTGTGAAAAGTCAAATTTGACGAGCCATGGGGCACATAGGAAGGGGGTTCAACCTTTCGTAGTGTTTGAAAAAGTGGCGCCACAACTGATTGACCATAGGTCCATTGGTATCGCAGCCTGCCCACTACGGGGGTAGGCCTGAGTTCGAGCGGCCGCTTGAACGCTCTTGGTGCTGAAGCCACCTGCCCGGGGGGTGGGGCCCCAACAAGATTGAGACGGATTCTAAAGGGCTATGGTTTTCGTCGTTCGGTTCTGATTAAGACGGATTCTAAAGGAACCCATAGGAATCGTCGCTTCCGCTGCACCAAATTTTAATGGACGATTCCTTACACTATCTAACAAAATAAATACTAACATTTAACAATTGAATCACTAGCTCCTCGAATTCCAAAATACCACTACGCTTCTGCTACGCTAAACCTGCAATCCTGAAAATATTAACAACGGAAGGGGTGAGTCACCACAGACTCAGTAGGACTTACACCCGAACTACCCCACTATAATAATGATTTCTAGTGATATACAATACATAATAAGCCTAAAAATCAGATTATCATACGTAAGATTAAGCTAATCATATATCTTTAATTAATTGATTACAAAGTCATTCAACTACCCTATATGATAACTGCCTCTATATGCATTAAAAACTATCACAACCTGCTCATTAGATTACTCTAGGTATGTTCACAACATACACAACCTGACATAAAACCAAAGACACATTTAGAACACTAACATCTATGCCAACATACACAACTAAACACCTGTCTGAGTAAATACCATGCTCCATCTAATAAAATGTAGTCACATCACAAAACTAGCACCAGATTTACCATATAGTAGGAAGTAACATATAGTAACTAAATCCCATAGTACCCCATAGGTAGGGGAGTACTTAGGATAAATCGCGGTATCTGGGATCGAAGGATGCTCCAGATTCAACTAATCTCCGCTGCCCACGGGCCACTAATATAGTCTGGTGAAGTACAATTTCCTCACAATGCAGCTCACTGCACTAACCACATTCCACACCATGCAAGCATATAATTTAACTCAGACAGTAAAAATGAACATGGAATTGGCAAATCAAACATGAAATACATAGATGAACACCCATGGTTCTATGCACCACATATTTGCACACCAACCCACAGTCTATCACAAACTAATGCATATAAATGGAATCATGCAATTTATAACCTAAACATAACAATTACATGCTTAAACAGAACTACCTATTACATAAAAGATAAATAAACTAAACTCTACCATCACTATGCCTAAACCCTACATCGGCTTTTTATCAAATCGGGATATATATGTTTAAGGTTCACCGCGATGCAAACAATGCTAAACTAACTAGGTTCAACTATAAATACATACCTAACATGCTAACATGCATAATTGAATAATTATCTAACATGATGAATAATCATGAATATAGAACAATCTAAACATGTATGATTAAACAAACTAATCTAAACTCTATCTAATCATGCTAATAAATCCAAAACAGCCCCTTAATTACAATCTTCTAATCCTGGTGATCTAAACATGATTCTTACGGTTTAATCAAATATATTAGAGTGCTAAGAATAGCCGAGACGCCTACCTTGATGGCGACGACGAACGGCGCACGGAGTTCCAAGGAAATTGAATCAGGCGACGAAACTGCCGCGGTTGCGTCGGCGACGAAAAATTGAGCCGGGTAGGTGTTCTTAAAATCTGTTGGCAGAAGAAAAATAATGAACTAGGGAGTTTGATAGAGGATAATAGGAGAGAGGGCGATAGGAGAGAGGATGAGAGAGTACCGCGCGGGAGAGAGACCGGCCCCGGTGGTCGGCGGTCAACCGGCTGCGGTTGACGCAGCGGCGGTGGCCGCGGTGAGCGCGCGGCGCGCGGGAAGGCCGAGGCGTGGGTGGGCGGTGACGCGGTGGCCCGGCGACCGAGGCGAGCGCGGCGGTCGACGACGTCGCGGCGGCGCGCACGTGCGGTGTCCGGCAGGCGAGGCTGCGCGGGCACGGCTTCTCTCGGGCACGCGGCGGCCGAGGCACGGCGACGACGCGGGGCCGAGGCGGTACGAGGAGGGCCGGCACGCGGCGGGTGGCGACGCGCGCGGGAGACGGCGGAGACGCGCGGACGGCGCCGGGGGCGCCGGCCGGGCGCGGGAGGACCGAGGCAAGGCCGTGCTTGGGTGGGGTTGCAGGCGGCGGCGACCGAGGGGAAAAAGAGAAGAAAAAAAAAAGGGTTTGGAGGGGGAGAAAAAGGAGGCGCCGCGGGTGCGTACGGGAAGGTACTGAGGGGGAAAGAGGGTATAAAAAGGGAAGGGAGAGATTAAAATAATAATAAATATTTAATAACTATTTTTTTATTTATTTAAATAACCGAGGTATTACAGCTGATGAGAGATAGAAGCAATTTCATGAAGTGTAAGTTACCGAAAATACAAATGGATTCCATTATTTGATCATATGGATGATGATTTCACGAGAATCTGATTTGAGACGAAGATAAAGTGGTAAGCCCGCTGAAAAAGACATTAATATAATTTGGTGAGGGGCATCACAGAATGTAGATTAATTCCACAGAAGTCAAAGAAAAAGATTTATCTTCCAATTCCAAGTATAAATTGGTATTTTTAAGAGATGTATTCCACAGGCATGGGCACAGGAGTAGATTCTATACACATGACATAAGATCAAAACACTGCCCTTGCTGGTGATTGTAGCAATGTTTGAACCCCCAATTTTCTCTTGCCATGCATTGCAAAGCAAAACCGACTTCAATGTGAAATATACTCAGAAGTGGATACCAAGGGGGCGCAATAATTTTACATATTTATGATGACATTATATAAAAGCAAAATATAAGATAGACGGTTAAATACATAAAACTATCATGCCTGGTGACGTTGGATAATAAGAAGGGTAAATACCATAAAAATAGTAATAGTAATAATAATAATAATATGATCCAGAAGAAAAGAAAGGGTCTCACCTCTGTTTTTCTTGTCCTAAAAAGCCTTTTCTACAAAAACACATTTTTAATGATTATCAAACGTCTTTTTTAATAACAAAAATACTTTTATAATAAATGTATTTCATCATGTCACCAAACACCTCATAGGTCTTATTTCTTTTTAAGTATCAGCTAGCTCAGATCCCCTACTAGTCCAAGAAAACATGATGGCATCACAGCTCTTGGCAATATGAATAAATAAATAAATATATATTCAAACACATTTTAGGTTCATCTATTCAAAAGGTCAAAGCAATATAGTACACAACTGGTAAAATAAAAGTAATTTAATTTCAGTGTTAATCGTAGATTAAATTAATAAATTATTTTTTAGATTCAAGTAGAAATGCTACCAAGAGATATTGATATTATGACTATTGAAATCAATAAAGTGGAAAGTGCCTCCCTCCACGATCTACTTTAGTGAGATTTTGGATATTACAAAAAAGCACAATTTCAGGATAAGCCTATATATTATAAGAGTAAACGTGGAAAGGGGATGGCAGCCAGAGTAATTACGTACTTGCTTAGGGACTTTTCTGGTAAACCGGAGACACGTCACTATTTCCCGCTGTCTTATCGTGAGACTGTGAGAGCCCTGCCGTGGGACCCGTGCGGCCACGTCACCCGGGACGGTGAGCCGACACGCTTCGATTGGCCGGCTTGTCGGAGCAGGCACTGCTGAAGTGCACGCGTGCACGGCGCACCAGACTGGTGGACATGACGTCATCTCATTCTTTTACATCCCAGAGAGCGCAAATAATACTTTTATTTTGGGCTCTTTGCGTTCATACCCCTGAGGGCTTCGATGCTGACATCCCACCGGCCACGTAATCAAACGTATTGATGTGCCGGAGGTGGAGGCGTGAAATCATTTAAACTGGTTCATCCTTTAGGAAAAATCTGGTTATGATTAATTTAAAGTTTCGAAAGTATGAGCGCAAATATATATGAATTATATGGGTGTTGTTATTTAGGGATGAACATTAAACGGTACAAACCGAAAAATTAAACCGAATCGACTTGTTTGGTTCGATTTGGTTTGAGCTATGTTCGGTTTAGTTCACTTTGGAAGTCTTCCAAACTGATTTAAACGAAATTAAATTGTTTAAATCGATTTAATTTAAAAATTATATAAAAATTAGTATAATATTATTAAAAATATAATTTTTATAATAAAATAATTTTTTTGATTATTTTAACTTAAAAATTATTATATATATGTAAAAAATAATTAGTTAAAATATTTTTATATATTTTCGGTTTAAACCGAACAAAATTGAACCAAACCAAATTGAAATCGATTTGGTTTAGTTCGATTTGAGAGGTTGAATTGATTTAATACCGTTTGAAAAAAATGATCCGAATCAGATCAAACCGAACTGTGCTCACCCCTGCTTTTATAAGGGGTTATAAACTGAAACCCTTCTCTTCCTCCGGAAGACAATCCATTTGTTTATACCCTTTTTCGTTTCCATGTCATTGTGGCGTGAACGTGATGGCTTCGACGGAGATATGTGCAGCGTGTTGAGGGGTTATACGTGGCTCAGGAGAGAAGGTTCTTATTTAATAAGGACTTGAAAGTAATTAGAATGTCTGATGGGCTTGCTGGCCTGAGGCTACGAATATATTGGGCCTAAAGTAACCGTAGAGCCGAAACGTTGACTACCAATGAGCGTCAAAATTGGTATTATTCGACCACAATGAGTATTAATTTTAAAAATGATAATCATGCAAATTAAAATTGATATTTATATAACCCCTCAATATATGTTTAACTATTGATATTAACATTGAATCTTTTAGTACAAACAAAACATGAAATATAACAATCAGGATATTAAGTAATAATAGTAGACAACTATTTCATTATTGATTTTAAATTTAATATTGACATATATCATGAAGAGATGATATTTGGTTAATAAGATTACTTTTAAATTTTATGATACAGACAAAACATGCTATACACGTGCCCACTTATATCAATTTTGACATTAATAACCTATCCTCTAAAAAAATTCAACTTGAAAATTGATATAATACCACTTTTTACATTTCAAAAGAAAAAAAGCATCAAATGCACCCAATTTAAAATTGATATCAATACCAATATCAAATTTAATGATGATAGAGATGCCTGATACGGTTAAAGTAAATCTTTCTAATTTAGAAATAAAAAAATCAGTTAGAACCTCAAAAGTTTTTGAACAGAAAGGATCTATTCAAACGTCAATTTGGACATTTTATCAAACACCATAATATTTCAATCTTTGACTGAAGCCATATTTGTTTTTACTACAATTTAAATTCTAGCACAGATTGTTGAGATAAAATTTAAATACAAAATAGATATTTTTCCGACAATTTTCTAGATATTGGAACAAAGGAAGCCCGAATCAGAAAGTTATAACATTTTTGTCAAACAGTTCAAAATTTTTAACGGACCAAATCAGAGGTTAAAACTAGCTTCAACCACATCTCGTCCACCCCATCACAGTTTTATTTACCAAAAGAGAGGATAAACGACGATGTGAGATACTCAAAATCTCCGAGTAACAGTTCAGAAAAGGCGAATGTGCAAGAGCGATCAAAGACCGAGGCTTTCCCAAGAAGAGCGATTGCCAATGTGCCATGAGCAAGAAACAGAGGCGACCAGACAAGAAGCTCGGGACTCAGGAGTCAAAATTCGAAGACGACTTATTCACGGGTGCCCACCGGAAGAAACGTAGCAGCGTAAACCTAAACGGCATTCCAGCCCTCACTCACCGTTGCAGTCGAAGAATCAACCTACGCCATCTCAGTGCTTGGCATCTTCGTCCTCGCAGAACTTGGTGTACCGTTCGGAGTCCATCAGGGAGCTCAGTTGGTCTTTGGCAGTCATGTCAACCTTGATAATCCACCCATTGTCGTAGGGGCTGGCATTAACCTGATTTATTAATTTTGTGGACTCGTAATGTTAGAGTTCAAGGAACAACGTGTACCATCAACAAAGGGAGAAGTAGAAAGGGAACTTCCGTTATCTTCTTGTCTACGAAGAAGAAAAAAAAACAACAGAACAAAACATTATATCCCAAGAAGAGGAAAAGTATATTCAAGGTTCCCTTAGAGAACTGAAAAACAGAGAATATACAGCAGTGGGTCAATTGGTCGAAGGTTCTTACGTGCAAAATGAGATCCAGTTCTAAAGGGCCCGTTTGGCGCATGATTATTCAGGGGATAAATTGATGAGGACAAAATTGCTAAACTGGGATTAAATGCTGGAAAATGGCTATCACTAAGTAGGAGTGATCTAGAACTTATTGAACTAGTTTAAAATCAGAGTAAATCTTCTGGACCAACTGGCAATCTGTGTTTGCGCCGACCGCACTGAACTGCACTGGGGACGTGGTTTGCAGTGTCGTTGGACCTAGCTTGGTCCACACGGCTTGCAGTCGGGCGGAAGAGTGATCTGGTGCAGAGCCGACAAGTTGGAGGAGGCTACTGTAGCAACAGTGTAGTCCCATTGACCTCCTCTGAAATGTTTCAAAACGTGGTAGTGTAGCACCACCGAATCAGAAGAAATAGGAGACCATCAAGACAAAGATGGCAAGCGGAGGGCGACTGAAGAGGCACCTCCAGGGATTGACAAAAAAATTGCCAAGGAAATCTCAGAAGCACTCGGGAAATCGCCAGCAGTTGTCCTAATACTGCACAGTTTCAAGCACGGATTGAATCGCCTGACACGTCTAAGAGCTGCTGCCTAATATCAACCGCAGTCATCTCTGGATCGCCTGAAACCCGAATTACTTGCCGGCTAAGAGGAAGGAGATCCAGGAAGGCCTCCTCGGCGGATCGAGGAGGTGAAGAAGTACCAGAGCTGCGTCCCTTTGGAGACACAAGGGCAAAATGGTTCAAAATTTTCTATTCAACCATACTGTTCCCGGAACACATCAATGGATCCTTATATAGAAAAGCCAATTATTACCAAAAATATTCTAAAAGAGATATTTACAAAAAAGTTTTTTAAGGACTGAACCGTAAAAGACCTCAAAATCCACTAAATTGACTCCCATCATTAATCTTAAAATTTGGGCATAAACAAAACCCATATTTATCCCCAAGTTAATTTTGTACCAAACAACCCGTAAGGGTACAACCCACGTACCATCAGAAAAAAGATGCAACTTTACTTTGCTATGAAAAACAAAAGAGCACCCTTCGCTGATGAGCATCCCTGTGCTATATGCGGAAGCTTATTAAAACACAGTTTTAAGTAACGCCTAGACATAGTCTGATCTTTATTTACTTCTCCCTCTTGTATTTTTCTTTGCCTTTTCAGACCTAAGTCTAATATAAAGATGATAAAAAGAGAACAATCAAATTACAGCATAACTAGTTTTCATACTGCACTAGGACTGCGTCCTCTACCATGAATATCACAGTACTAAGGGAGATGTCGAAATAAAAGCATATTTTCAGATTAAAGGGATTTTGCCACCACAAGTATTGCATGAATTCAGGCTACGCAATCAGAACTGAGACAGGGCTTCACCAGAACAAAGGTGCTCTAGATCAGACCAGTGAGGTCTGATTGAAAATTTCTTAACCAACCACAACTACGATTCATGCTGCTCAATTAAGCAACAAATCAACATCAACTCAAATAATCCCTGAAATAGGTTGAACTCGTTTTTTACATTACTTCTCAATGTTCTAATTTCATTTTTCCTCCTTTCTGAAAAGCCATCTTACCAATCCAGGAACAGGGTTGTATCAGCCAGATCAAATGAACCACCCAATTAAGATGCACAAAAGATACCATCTTGGACTGACCCTAATAAAGAAACTCCCAAGCGCCTTACCAAAAATCAACAACAAAATAAATGCATTTATGCTTTTTTAGATGCAACACATGGTTTTATTACATTAAAAGACCTAACTAACTATTTATCTCAAGGATTTTCAGGTCAGGATCGGCCAGGCAGGATTTGGATCACATCTCATCCAATGGAAGGAAATTTAATCCTGAATCGTTTAAAAATATATATAAAAATGAAAAAAAATGCTGGCAACTCCAGAATGATATGGCATGGAATGGGATCAGATTGCCATAATGGCCTTGTGTTTCCACTCCCCAAGGTCCTATGTTTTATCTCAGTGAAGTTTGAAGATGACCAACAGCAGCTGGTCTCATTATCCAAGATTCAAGAGCCAGAGCTCAATGGCAGTCACACTGCCCAGCCCAAAGCGTTATATAAAATGAACGCAGTTCTCCAAAATCTGAGTCTGATCAACTGGTCTGCTCATTTTCTAAAACCAGGACAAGAACAGCCATAACAACATTCTTTCCCATACCTTTCCAAAATCTGATTATGATCAGCTGGCCCATACCATTTTCTAAAACATATGCCACTGCAGATGCTTCTAGTGGCTTATGGTCTTAGGCTTCTTGTAAGCAATGTCCCAAAAAAACTGAGGAATCTTTCAATACATGAACAGGAAATTATATTAAGAATTTTTTTTGTTATTGATTAAAGCTGGCACAAGAATTACCCACCAAACCAGGAGATTCACCAAGCTTTTCATTGACTTCAACTACTTTTCCTGATACAGGAGAGTTAATATCACTTGTTGCTTTAACACTCTCAACTGCTCCAAAACTACTCCCCTGGGTCACCTCAGCACCAACCTCAGGTAATTCAACATATACAACATCACCGAGATGGTCCTGCAAAATATTTTTAAAAAATTCAATGCTCAAAATTAAATAGGAAACAAATTAAAATGCCATAAACAGACTGAAATGACTGATAGCAGCTGATGATACAGTATCGCCAGAGTGGTCCCACAAATTTCTACTATCATAGAGACAACAATAAAAAATATATCATTGTCAATACCTGAGCATGGTCAGTTATCCCTACTGTAGCAGAATCCCCGTCAATCTTGACCCATTCATGGGAATCAGAATATTTCAATTCCTTCAGAACTGCAAATAAGAAGAGCAAATACCTGAGAAGATGAAAAATTCTCCACGCTCAATATGTAGGTACTATCATGAGTTTTTCAAGAACGCAATATAAATAATGTAATAAACATCCAAGTACTATTAATCCTCGTATGTTTGTTATAGTTGAATTAAATGTTCCAATTTCAGTTTGGGTATGTCATCAACAAAGAAAACAATATTGAGATCAAACCCTGGGTTAACTGCAGCTGATCCTGATCCAAATAGAGGCTGGATCAGCTGACCTGCTTGATCAAGGAGAAGCTTGAAACATCATTTCTGCTTGGCTGTGACTCAGTCCAACTCAACCCAAGTCAGCTAAATTCACATGATCCAAGCCAATTCCTCACTGGGATCATCCAGTCTGGATTGATAATTGACAGATCCTGGTGGTTGACCTCAGGCTACCTGATGTAACCTCAAAATCTAAAAAAGATTTGATTTCTTTTGTTTTGGAAATTCATTTTCCTTTTGAATTTGAATTTGATTTGATTAGACCTCAGCATTGACTTTATAAGAAAATAGATGATATTTCATAAAAGTATTAGCTAGGGTCAAAATTATATGTTGAGGTTGTTAGGTTCTTTAAAAATTGATTTTGACCTCTCCCCGTCGGATGGTGCGAAGATCCGACGTTAATTACATCGAGATTTCTCGAATACCCTTGATTAAGCGTCATAGCAATCCATTGGAATAGAAAACATGCATCCGCAAACATAAACATTCACACACATGGACATAGGAGAAAACAATCCCATGAAATTTGATGGAATGCAAGCACTCAATTTTAGTTTGAATTTGATTTGGGTTGAGTTGAGTTTTGATTTGAGTTCAATTTTTGGTTGGTTTAGATTTCAGTTAAACCTGCAGATTTTGACAGTTTCTGGGTTCTCTTATGCAATTTTCGGATTTTAGCTAGCTATTATCGAGTTTGTACAGATTTCAAAGTTGGCTTGGATTTCAGATTTTTGGAGTTCAAATTCTGCACTTTCAGTCTCCAGATTTCTACATTTTAAGTTCTGCTCATCCCTCTGTTCCTTGTTTTGGACGCAAAGCTCAAATTCTGACCTCTTCAATTATCAGACTCCCAACTTTATCAATTCAAACTTCAGATTTTGGAGTTTAGGGCTCTGGCACAAATTCAGATTTATTAAACTTCAGACTTTCAGACTTCTGCACTTCAAAATTTTGGTTTCAAACTCCCGGATCTAATGCGGATTTCTGATTTTCCAGTTTTGGACTTGACTTGGGTTTCAGATTCCTGACCCTCATGGGTCCTAATCTCCCTGCGGAATTCAGATTTTTTTTTTATGCTCAGATTCTGCTCTTTTCTATTTCGGATCTAATCTAAATTCCAGATTTTTTTATAAATTCTGCACATAGCATATCTCTGATTTTTCGGCTGCAGGTTTATGTGCTTTAGACTTTCAGATTTCTTCCACTTACAGGCCTCATATTTCGGACTTCAGATTTTGGATCTTATATTCTGCACATTTCACAGCCCTCGGCTCCTTGCAAAGTTCAGATTTTTCTTGATTTCTCCAAATTCCAGACTTCCTACAGATTCTGCATTTTTTTCAAATTGCAGGTTTTCTTAAGTAGATTTCTGCACCAAAACAGATTTTCAGAACTTCAATCTTTCAGATTTTTCAGATGTTTCAATTGCGGACCTTATATTTCAGCATTTCAGATCTCTAGATTTCAGATTTTTGAAATGGGCTCTGGCTTCCGGCGCCCAGGCTCTAATTTCTGAGTTCCCGGTTTGTTGCAGATTTTGGGTCACAAATCTAAGTCTGGCCTTAAGGATGAGAATTCAGATTTGTGTACGGATCCAGAATTCAGATTCTGCACCACTCCAAATTCCATATTTTTGATTTCTCTCCAAACTCTCAGCCTCCAGATTCTGCAGCAACCCAGATTTTGCAGATAATCTGGATTTCAAATACCCAGCTGCGGCTTGAATTCTAGATTTCCAGATTTTGTTTCTCTTCCAATTTTCTGCATGTTTCAAATCCCTGGACTTCAACTCAGCTTCTCTACGGAATGTGATTTATATGGGTTAGATTTCTGTTTGTGAAACCAAACCGGATTGGACAGAACTTAGACAGAAATTGACAGAATTTGACTCCAAGTTCAATTACAGATTCATGTTCTGTTTTCTTCTTTTCTCCTCTTTTCTTTTTTTTTTTATTTTAAGTGCTTGGCATCCCATCGGATCAATGAGATCATTGACTCCTCTCATGATATATTGAAAAATACAATCTCTTGGATGTCTGTCTTGGACGTTCATAGCCCAGAAAAATACAACTTGTTTTTTGAGGATATTCTTGCTCCACTCTTGATGAGTATGGTGTCTGTCGATCCCTTGAAAGGAATTGCACCCGGTCTGATATAGACTTATGGGTATTTCCCTCCTCTTCATGAGGCAATTTGTAGCCTGACTGGGAAATCGCCTCTTGGGTCCTTGATGGACTTGTCGATCCATGGGCGGCATGTACCCGGTCTTGATAGACTTATGGGCATCCCCCACTATTTTTGATGATTTCACTAGCATATGACCGGCATGATAGCATATTGATTATGCTTGAGCTTTGAGCCTTGCATAGCTTGGTGAACTTGGTAAGACATTGGGGTCTTTTATAGACCTTTGTATGTCTACCTTAAGGACGTAGGGGCGGATGGTTAGTCGACCCCCCAACTAGTCCAAATTTTGAATTCTTTTAAGTTAAGCCGAGACGTAGGGGCGGATGGTTAGTCGACCCCCCAACTAGTCCGGTTTGTTGAATTAGAAATATTTTTTTATTTATTTTCCACTGTTTTGTTTATTTTAAAACATTTCTCTCTTTTTTTTTGTTGAAGAAGCCCCTGCGCACAGCGCAGGGCACTGTTTGGCCAAAGGGGGGCCCGGTCCACTGTTCTAGACCGGGCGGTTCATGCGCGAGGGGGGGGCCGGCCGGCTGCGCTGGCCCCTTTTCTTTTTTCTTTTGTGCCTTTTCCCCCAGTGGGCCCCACGGCCTTTTCCACGCTGGCATATGGTTGGGGGCGCATTATTTCCTCGGTGCTACAGTCCCGCGCGAGACCCTTCGACATCCTGCGCTCGACGGTACCGCGGCGGCTTGCGGCGGTGCTTTCCGGCATTGTTCGGCTGCGATGACGCCGGAGGAGGCAAGAGGAGAGGCCTGCGGCCCTAAAGGAAGGGGGAGGAGGCCTCACCGGTGGCCGCGGGAAGAGATCCTGGCTTCTACGGCGTCCGACGGCAGCGCGGCAACCTGCGGAAGGGGTTGCGGGGTCCGGCGGTAGCAGAAGAAGAAGGAGACGGTAGAAGAAGAGGAAGAAGGCTTTCGCGGCTTCAATTGGACTCGGTAGGCTCCTCCTTGCTCTCTCTTCCTCTCCGTTCTGCCTCTCTCTCTCTCTCTCTTCCTCTGGCCCTGTGCGGCGCCTTGCGGAAGGCCTTTTATAGGCTCCGGCCAGTCTCCGTCTCCTACTAGGAGAGTAGTCCCGAGTCCGTGAGGGACTCGGGACCTACCATATCCTCGGTCCCCATATTTTGGGAGGGAATCGGGATCCCCCGGGATATCCTCGTCGACCGCTGCCCTTAGCCATCTCCGAGTAGGACTCGGAGCTGCAAAATTAGATGTCGATCGGGACTCCACAGCTGGTCAATATTCCGATCGAGATCTCCTCCCTTCCTCCGACCTCCTGCCTTGTTCGACAGCAGCCTCCTTCCCTTCTTCTTTTTTTTTTTTTGTCGAACCCAGGTCTGAGCAGACCTACGTGAAACTCTCTTCAGCCCATTTAGAAGACATTCCAGCCCATTTTGATCAGGCCCGTGGGCCTTCTACAGGGGGGCTGAGAATGGGCCTTTCAGTAGGCTGGATTGGGCCAGTCGAAGCCTTGCTCTGGGCCTCGGAGATAAACCGAATTGGGCTGATCAGGGTCCTGTATGGGATCTGTCTAGCAGGCCATTTCTCTTGTCTTCTTTTTTTGAATCGGCCTTGTCAATTCCTTTTCTCTTCTTCTCTTTTTTTTTTGTTCAAAATTGGGTGTCAACACTACCCAAGCTGGTTCAGCCAGATTGTTGATCTGGCCAATACCAGCCATCATTAGCTCTGGATCAAGCTGTGACAAAAGTTATGATGAATCCGCCCCACCCAAATAGCAGTTGCTCGCAAAGCTCGGAAAGTTGAGAATTGGCCCAAATCAGGAACCACCGAACTGGGTCCCAATTCCGATCCTGCAAACTATGTAGTCACTGAATTTGGTCATGGTTCATCATGTTACATGGGTGATTGGATATGATGTTAGAAAAAGAGAGTAACCTGCAATTTCAATATCCTTGATGGCTGAGGCGTATTATGAATATGATGCTCCAACTTGGGAGAGATGCTGAAAAGCCCCAGAAATCTACTATCATGCTATTATTACAGCAACAAAGGTTGTAGAGTTGAGGAAATAGAAATGAAAGAGGTCAAGGTCCTATCTGTCCATCCTCCTAGAATCAAGTCTGATCTCCCATGCCAACTACGATGGTAGTAGATAACTGTAATAGGCTACAATTCTGAGCAATGCCTCACCAGGTGAATGGCATCCTTGATTTGTCCCAATTAATAGTAGATCCTACAAAGCTTCCTCATAGTAAGAATTTGGATCTCATCACGTCTACACAAATCCCTTCCACCTCAGAAACCAACCTCCAAAGCCATTTCATGAGCAGAGCATTATTTATGGTCTCCAATGAAACAAGACCCACTCTGCCTTCTTTGACAGCCCTGTAAAATTCTTCCAGGCAATAAGGTTTTTCTCGCTGCTTTTCTTTTCCAAAAGAAAGAAGTAATAATGCTTTCCAGTTTTATACAAATTCCTCTGTTGACTTTGTGGATAGAAAAAAGGTACGGTGGTAGGCGATGAACCACACTTTGGACATAATCCATTTCCCCTTAGATGAAAGTAACTTACTGTTCCAACCTTGAAGCTTTCCTTCCATAGAGTTAATTATTGGTCGCCAATATTTACCTTCAATCCCGGCAGGTGACAACAGTAACCCAGATGCATAATTGGGACTTCTGCTGATCTTAATTAAACAAGAGAGATATGAGACCAGACCTTATTGTTTCGGACATGTTAATGCCCAATAAATCACACTTGTCCATACTAACTTCGAGACTCGAGACAACCAAAAAACTGGATTATAATTCTCATGTACCTTGGTTCATCTGTTGGAGAAAATAAAATCGTACCATCTATAAACTGTAGGTGTAATATTTGATTTTTCTTTCTACCAATTGAAATACCTTCATAATGCCTTAATTTGTGCTTTTTGCCACATTATGCTCAGCATCTGCCCTTCTAGTGCAAAGAGGAGAAGAGAAATAGGATCTTCTCGACGAAGATCCCAAAAGATCTAAAAAAAGCTTCCCCATTGATTAAAATAAAGAACCCTGTAGAATGTCACTCAATTGTCCCGTGCGACCCAGTAGGGAAGAAACTCAAGCTTCGACCAACAGTCATTATAAACAGAGTCCCTACCATCGACCATCATCAAGATAGCACTTCGCAACTCAAGAAAAACTCTCTCTACTATAATATTTGTGCTTAATAATATCAAACCAGAAACTTGGTTGAGCTGAGAATAGCCCAATTCTTCACAATTTACAAGGAGAGCCAAGTACAAGAAACATCTATCAGATGCAGATCAGCCTATCCACGTCTGAATCAGCTGATTCCTGACATGTTCCAGCCAGGTTCATCCATAATCTGCCGGATTAGCAAATCCTGGAATTGGCCAGGATCAGCTTGATCTTGAGCAGGAATGCAATCCAACTGGACAAGCTTAGCTGGCCTAGGATGAGCATGAGTGTAGATTGGCTGCAATAAGCAGAATTGGATTGGGATTGGCTAGGATTTGCTGATTCAAGAAGAGTTGGGCCAAGTCTTGGCTGAATCATGCCGATTCTGCCTGTACCAGCTGATCTGATCTTGACCAGTACTAGATTTGTTTTTTGAAGTGGTCATGTCCACAGGTCATTTATTAATGAAAAAGATAATACGAACGGAACTAGAAGTAAAACAAAATAGGAAAACTGGAAAACAATGATTACTTCTGGGCTCTACCTAAGGGTTAGAATCCTAGAATAACTCACAACAAAAAACATTTCCATATCAAGAAAAATTTCCTGAAGGCAACTGTTCAGGATATTGCCCATTGGTCTAGATCAGCCATGGCCAGGATCCCAATTCATTTCTGCAATCCTTGACCTTAAGCCTAAATAGGCTCTCCTCCTATTGATGTTAAGAAAGCCCAAACAAATGTGTAACTGTCCATGCCAAAGAAATCTGAAATAGAAAAAGATAATAAATAGCTAGAGATGCCAGAGTCCTTGCATAAATAACCAATTTACCTACCCCATAACAAAAAAGTTTGCTATTCCAATCTCCCAATCTACCATCAAACCTCTGAATAATGCCTTGACCTTCAATGCTTTCAGTCTGCCTAATAGCAAAAAGTAAATCCAAGTATGTGATCAAGATGTCACCAACCAGACAACCAAGAATGAGAGAAGCCATCCTCAAGTGAAAAAACATCAGCATTAGTTCCTGAAATCTAGATTTTCAGTAGGTTAATCTTAGGACCGCCTACTTTTTCTAGAAGTATCACTAATTAGAAAGTAGATTTGGTCTCCAACCTCAGACGAGCAGTATCATATCATGAATAAATTGAAGGTGCAAGATCTCACGTGTCTGAAAAGCAAATAAGAAAAAGGATCTTTGTGCCTGATACCTCAACCACTATAGAAATAGTGAGGTGGCTTGGTATTAACAATAAACAGGCATCAAAAGAGCCTTATTCCATCTAATCCACACATCAGTGACTTCATCAAAACCATCTCCAGAAACGACAGCCCATTTGACTGAATCAAAGGCTTCCTATTCCCAACTACACTATTGGTGATTGACCTCCATAGAGTGTATGCAATTTGCGTTGATTTACTAGTTCTCCTGCATCTACCTAAGTCTAAAGCATTACTACTTGTTATGCATCAAGTTACAAAACAAAGCTTCATCACAAAGCCAGCATCTTAACCCTAATTCACAAAAATTAAATAATAAGCATTAATAATTATATAGTGTCACTTAAATATATGAAAGAATTTGAAAACAAATTAAATTTGTGTTTAAACTTAGATCGAGCTTCATAAACGAACTCAAGTTTTATAAATAAGTTCATATCGAGTTTGGACTGAACTTAAGTTGATCTGCTATTTGAGCTCAAGCTCAAGCTCGGCTCGATTAAGTAACAAGCCAAACTTAAACAAGGATCGAGCTTACTCGTAAGTGCTGGAGCTCGAACTAGAGTAAAACAAACGAGCCGAGCTTAAACAACATACTACTTGGCTCAGCTTGGCTTGTTTGCACCCCTAAGAAGGGGTGAAGATAGAACAAAGAGGACTGGAAACCGACCATGGATTAGAGAAATTATGCCACAACATCTAGTGATGGAAACAATCATAAAAGTGTACAATTATTGAGAAAAATCATTATGATAGTTCTTAATAAAATCATAAGTGTAATGCTCATGAATACTTAATAAAAAATAGCATGAATACTTAATAAAAAATAGTAATATTCACTTCCAAGAGAAGAACGATTCTAGTGTGCTACCTAAAACATGGCCAATGACAAACTTGAGTGGTGTTGAGCACAAACATTGCCTCAGCTAATATGTCAATGCAATCAACACAAATCAAATCAGTTCCAGCTTGGGTTCTCCACTGAAGAAAAATCATTATGATACTTCCTATTGCTATTAGCTAAACTCATACTGCTTGTCTTTAATCTCCACGCAATGTTCATTATTCTGCACCTGCAATTGTTCCTTTCATTTATTAATGAAATGTCGTACTTGGAGAAGAATATCCTAACATGCCAACCAAAACTGGCTAAATCCATATGACAGTCACATACATATGATGGTGCTGATACAGATACGCGCTAGTATCATGATATTACGGGATGGATCCACAGGTTTCGTATGCTTTCCTCTCTTATGTATGCCATGACTTGGTAAAAAGGTGTTACCAAATGTCTGTTTAAACCACAATCAACCCTGCAGTTACTGATTACGAAAATCAAAAATGAAAAGAAAAGAGGAAATAGAAAAGACGACCACCCATGTCAAATTACGGGAATCGAAAATCAAAACACCCATAAAACTCCAAACGACGCAAAGCGAAACACCTGTAAATACTCCAAACGAGCCGATCGCTATAGCTCAACCAGATTCCAGACCAGAAAATCACTGGTCCAAACAGAGAACATCGTCTGAGCTTTAAGCACACGTGACGGCAAGCAAGACCGATCAACAGAAACTCATTCAAATAAATACATATTCATCAGTTTCAACTCCAATAGTGCAAATCCAACGGATGTGCTACCGACGTATGAATCATTCGAACACACTCGAACATAAGTGCAGAGGATAGAACTTTCCCGCGCCCGACAACGTCAGTGGGTGTGTATGAGAGATCTACCGGAAGAGAAACTCCTGTGAAACGTTGAGATCCTCAAGTAGGAGGCGGCCCTCGACGCCCACAACGCCCTCGCCGCCATGAGATCCGAGGTTTCTGATCTCGCCGAACTCCAAAGTCACAAGTAGCAATCACCAACCAGCGATCCTTGAAAAGGCAAGGCTTTTCGGGACCCGAGTGCTGGTGCAACGGGACAAATAGAAATCCCACGTCCTGATCTGAACAGAAATCCAGATGACAAGCTCCAACCGTCACCGCCGCTCCGCTGCGCTCCAACCAACCTCGGTCGGCGGCGGTACTTACAGGCAAACCGTGACTCGAGAAATGTTCAAAGAAAAAAAGTGCCTTTTTATTTTAAAATGTATATACTGAAAACTAGTAACTACGTAGAAATCGTGGTACCATTTTTTCTGGTCACATGGCCCGGATGGCCGATGACCCGCCGTGCGTTCGTGGGTGGCGAGGGTTCGAAACCCGTCGAACCCCACAAGTCGCCCCCCCCATGGGGTGCCCGGTCTGCAGCCGCCGGGAGGCGAACTGAGCGATGCTCGGTCGGCAGAAATCGTGGTACCATTTTACGTAGAATGATTTCAAAATTTAAAATTTTTACTTATCTATTTATACAAAGCTATTTATTTGTATACTACATACACGCCGAGGGGGCAGCGGTAACCATTGGTTACCTTCACCGGCGGTGCGACAACCGTTCGACCTGCGGAGGAGGACAGTTAGGACTTAGGAGTGAGCTTTGATTCAAATCGAAAAATTAAACTGATTTAAATTAAATCAAATTATTTAAATTAATTTATTCAAAAAGTATAATAAATTATAGTATTAATAAAAATAATATATCTATAATTTTTATAATAAAAATAATATTTATTTTGATTATTTTTAACTTAAAAATTATTATATATATGTAAAGAATAATTAATTTAAATATTTTTGTATATTTTAGATTTAAATGGAACTAAATCAAATTAAAATAGATTTGATTTGATTCAATTTCAGAGGTTGATTCGATTCGATTCATTTTAAAAAAAATAGTCTAAATTAGACCGAATCGAACCTTGTCCACCCCGAGGGGAGCAGCTAATGGGGCGAGCTATTTGCTGCGAACGCGAAGGTAACCCGGGGTGTCCCTCCTCGTAGTAGGTTGTGAACAGAGCCTATATGTTATTCCCTAGATCCGTTCCATCCGAAGATTCAAATATTCGAATATTCGCTCCCATTGAGATCCGACGTATATCAAATAATAATCTTTGACTATTTTTCGACGAGGAACAGCTATAGATAATATCCATGTCGTTGGGAGGGTCCGAACAAGGGAGGAGAGGGGTAGGAAGGAAAGCAGTGACGTGGGCCAGCGAGGTGGGGAATTCTACGTCGCGCAACAACCAAGACGGAACCGAAGGAGATCGGCTTGCGCATGCAGGTGACTAGGGTGCCGTGATGCCGGCAGAGCATAGCCCGGTTGGCACCCTTTATCACTGGATTTGTGGGAGGGCGGGGTTCGAGGGCACCGGCTGGTGTCCGGCCCTTCCCCCGGGGGAGAGGGTTATCTGGTGGGGATCAAGCTGTGGGGACTCGATCCCTCGTCGCTCGCGCACGCGGCCGGGGGCCAACGCCGCCATGACAAAAAAAAAGAAGACTAAGGTGCCGTGATGGATGCTGGAAGGGGATGGTCTACACGTCTCTGGAGTCTAACGGAGGCACCGGGGAGGGCCCCGTGGTGCATGCCAACTATTTTGTTTGGTATTCATTAGATATTGGATCATCATCAACATTTTCATAATCACAATGTTCGTTCAGATTTAATTGAACTTGACTATGTGTTATATTACTTGGTCATGTTTTTACATTTTATGAACTAACATTATATTTGTTGTAATACGAGCGGAATAACCGTACGACTCCGAAGAATCGAGTCGTACCCTAGATATCGACCTGTGAATTGAGATAGAAGAAAGAACGAACAACCATAGCACGAAGACAGAGATTTAACGTGGTTCGGCAAGGCGATATGCCTTCCTACATCCACGGGCGGCGACGACCGAAAACTTCACTAAATAAAAAGAGAAAATTCAAGGAGTAGAGCACTCTCTCTCTCTAGAAGAACAAATCTTCTCTCAAATAAACAAGGACAAAATCTTCCCTGCACCCACGTATAGCTCACGCTGGTGCTTCTCACGTTGCTTTCTGGTGATGCTCGAAGAAGGAAGGGTTGCCTCCCTTTTATAGGCACTCCACGCAAGGTTTCCCACGTTGGAATGTCTCACACGGATAAGCTTCATCGTCTCCCACGTACACACGTCTCCAAAGCCGTGTACATCCTCGTTTGCACAGTTGAACAGTTGAACACCGCGCGCGTACGTCTCCTACGTGGATGGCTTTCTCGCGCATGCATGTGTAGACGAGACGTTATCAACAAATTCTCCTCTCGGCTCATCTTCACAAGCCATACATTCAGTGTCAAGTTTCACATTAATTGTCGTATCCGCCAATGCCCCACCGGGCACGCTTCATTTCCTATGTAAGCCAATCAAGTCTAGGCAATGCCTAAACTTGTCTGTTGGAATAGACTTCGTCAGCATATCTGCCGGGTTCTCTGTTGTATGCACCTTTTTCACAGTAATAGCACCCTGTGAAATCACATCACGAACAAAATGATACCTGACATCAATATGTTTGGTCTTCTCGTGATACATTTGATTTTTGGTAAGATGTATAGCACTTTGACTATCACTGTACACTGGAGTTGCATCCTGTACTTGACCCAAGTCATTGACCAATCCTCTTAGCCATATAGCTTCTTTTACTCCCTCTGCTGTTGCCATGTATTCAGCTTCTGTCGTTGATAATGCCATAGTAGACTGCAAGACAGCTTTCCAGCTAATAGCACAACTAGAGAAAGTAAAGACATAACCTGTCAGGGATCTCCTCTTGTCCTGATCACCAGCATAATCAGAATCTACGTAACCGACTAGTTGACCAATATCATTTCCCTTTTCGAATACAAGACTTACATTTGAGGCACCTTTGAGATAATGAAGTATCCACTTTACAGCTTCCCAGTGAACCTTCCCTGGATTTCCCATGTACCTGCTAACAACACTAACAGCATAAGAAATATCAGGTCGAGTGCATACCATAGCATACATGATGCTTCCAACTGCACTCACATAAGGAACTGATGCCATATGCTCCTTTTCTTTCTCAGACTCAGGCGAATTTGCTGCAGATAATCTGAAATGAGCTGCCAATGGAGTACTCACAGCTTTGCAATGCTTCATGCCGAACATTTCCAGTACCTTCTCTATGTACTTCTTCTGTGATAAGCACAACTGTCCAGTGCCACGGTTCCTGTGTATCTCCATGCCCAATATCTTCTTTGCCGCACCGAGATCCTTCATCTCAAACTCGCCTTGCAACTGAGATTTCAAATATTTGATATCTGACATATTCTTAGCAGCAATTAACATGTCTTCCACATACAACAAAAAATAGATAAAAGACCCATTTGGAAGTTTCTTATGATACACAGCTATCATAATTACTGTGCAAGTAATTTTGACTCAACATAAATGTATCAAACCTTTTGTACCACTGCCTTGGTGATTGTTTTAAGCCATATAAAGACTTCTTTAGCAAGCAAACATGATCTTCCCTACCAGAAATCGAAAAACCCTCAGGCTGATGCATGTAGATTTCCTCCTCCAACTCGCCATGTAAGAACGCCATTTTTACATCCAATTGTTCCATCTCTAAGTAGAGCATAGCAACTATAGCAAGCAATGCACGAATCGAAGAATGTTTTACAACTGGAGAGAATACCTCAGTGAAGTCTATACCTTCTCTCTATGTAAAACCTTTTGCTACGAGCCGTGCCTTGTATCTAGCATCTTCTACTCCTTGGATTCCCTCCTTTTTCTTGAAGACCCACTTGCTACCAACAATTTTCTGAGCTGCTGGTACTTTGACAAGCTTCCATGTGTCATTCTTTCTAAGAGACTCCATCTCCTCTTCCATGGCCAATTGCCACTGAGGAGAATCAGATGATGTTATCGCCTCTTGATATGAACTAGGTTCATCCTCCTCAATCTCTTCTGCAATAGATAAAGCAAAAGCTACCATGTCAGAATTACAATACCTGCTAGGTGGTCTGATCACCCTGCGCTCTCTATCCACTGCAATACTATGCTGCCCTTGAGGAGTTTGTTGTCGTGTTGTACTACTCTCTGGTATATCAATTGTTCTATTTGGACTCTGAGCTGTCTCCTCTCGCACTGTATCTGTTCCTAGGAGCTTCACCTCTAGCTCCCCTTGCTTGCTTTTGTCATGATCTCCATCAGTGGTTGACTTCTCTCCTGATTGAAATATCGCAGACTCATCAAAGGTCACATCTCTTTATCAAGAACCCTGGTGACTGAGGGTCGACACACCACAGTCGATATCCTTTCACACCCTGTGCATATTCTACAAAGATGCATTTCTTGGCCCTCGGCTCTAACTTGTCTCCTGTGACATGAGCATAGGAAATACAACTGAAAAATCTGAGGTTAGAATAATCAGTTGGAGATCCAGACCATACCTCCTTAGGAGTCTTCAACCCAATAGCTGTAGATGGTGACCTGTTTACAAGATAGCAAGCGGTACTGACAGCTTCTGCCCAAAACTTCCTTGATAAGCTAGCTTGAGAAAGCATGCACCGTGCTCTCTCTAAGAGTATTCTGTTCATCCGTTCTGCAATTCCATTTTGTCATGGTGTCCCTGCTACAGTGCGATGCCGAACTATGCCTTCATTCCTGTAGAATTCATTAAATTCCTTTGAGCAGAATTCCATACCGTTATCAGTACGGAGGCACTTAATTTTCTTTCCTGTCAGCCGCTCGATCAACACCTTCCACTGCTTAAAGGTGATGAACACATCACTCTTCTTCTTGATGAAAAATACCCAGACCTTTCTTGAGTAGTCGTCAATAAAGGTCAACATGTAGTGTGATCCTCCCAACGAAGCAACTGGAGCAGGACCCCAAAGGTCGGAGTGGATGTAATCCACCGTGTCTTTGGTTCTATGGATTGCCGTATTGAACTTTACCCTGCATTGTTTGCCAAACACACAATGTTCACAGAAATCCAACTTACCAGTTATTTGTCCATCAAGCAAGCCTTTCTTGCTAAGCTCTATCATGCCTCGTTCACTCATGTGGCCCAGTCGCATATGCCACAATCGAGTAGGTTCATCCTCTGAGCCACCAGCAACACATGCATTGTCAACTACAGTGCTCCCCTGTAGGTGATAAAGTCCTCCAACCAACTTACCATTCATTACAACCAAGGCACCTCGAGAAACTCTAAGCACTCCGTTTTCTGCTGTAAAACGGTATCCATGTGCATCCAAAAGACTAAGAGAAATTAGGCTTATTTTCAGATCAGGTATATGACGTACCTCTAGAGTTCTGATGATGTTATCATACATCCTGATTCTGACTGTACCAACACCTGCCACTGCAATAGTTCTATTGTCTCCTAAAGAGACGGTACCACTACTTACAGTCGTGTAAGTAGAAAACCATTCTCTATGAGAACACATATGAAAAGTACATGCAGAATCAAGTATCCAATCATCCCCTGACGTACTTGTCGAGACTGTTAGAACAGTCTCCCCTTCTGATGTCTCCTCTTGAACTACGTTTACCGCATCAGTAGAAGACTCTACTTGCATCTTGCCTTTTCCCTTCCACTTTGGACAGTCCTTCTTGATGTGCCCTCTTTGGTTGCAGCCGTAGCATTTGACATTCTTTGCTGACTTGGATTTAGACCTGTATCTGCTATTCTTTTCCTTTCCTCTCTTCTCTGTTCTTCCCCGTATCATCAAGCCGTCTGCTTGATTTTCACCATGAGTTTCCTGCACACACTTTTTCAACTCTTTCGAGTTTAAGGATGACTTAACATCCTCTACGCACAGTGTACTTCTGCCGTACATTAAAGTATCCACAAAACTCTCATATGAAGATGGTAAAGAACCTAAAAGGATAATGGCCTGATCTTCATCCTCAACTTTAATATCAATATTTTTAAGATCCATAACAATTCTATTGAACTCATTCAGATGGTCAATAACGGACGTACCTTCTTTCATTCTGAATGTGAACAATCTCTGCTTTAGATAAAGTCTATTGGTGAGAGATTTTGTCATGTACCTTGTTTCCAATTTGAGCCATAGCTTTTCTGGAGTATCCTCATCAGCGACCTCTCGCAATACGTCATGTGACAGATTGAGACGAATTGCCGCCAGGGCCTGCTCGAGATATTCCTCGTCAGAATCCTTCCAATCTTCAGGTAAAGCATCTATACCTTTTATCGCCTTGCTTAACCCTTGTTGCACCAACAAAGACCGCATCTTCAACTGCCATGTGTTGAAGTCTTTCGTCTTTCCGTCGAACATCTCGATGTCGAACTTCATTGCCGATGTCGACTTGACAGCCATCTCGCAGATCAAACAGCAACCGGGCTCTGATACCAGTTTGTTGTAACACGAGCGGAATAACCGTACGACTCCGGCGAACCGAGGCGTACCCTGGATATCGACCTGTGAATTGAGATAGAAGAAAGAACGAACAACCACAGCACGAAGACAGAGATTTAACGTGGTTCGGAAAGGCGATATGCCTTCCTACATCCATGGGCGACGACGACCGGAAACTTCACTAAATAAAAGGAGAAAATACAAGGAGTAAAGCACTCTCTCTCTCTAGAAGAACAAATCTTCTCTCAAGTAAACAAGGACAAAATCTTCCCTGCACCCACATATAGCTCACGCTGGTGCTTCTCACGTTGCTTTCTGGTGATGCTTGAAGAAGGAAGGGTTGCCTCCCTTTTATAGGCACTCCACGCAAGGTTTCCCACGTTGGAACGTCTCACACGGATAAGCTTCATCGTCTCCCACGTACACACGTCTCCAACGCCGTGTACATCCTCGTTTGCATGATCCGTGCGCGATTCTCGCGCAGTTGAACACCGCGTGCGTACGTCTCCTACGTGGATGGCTTTCTCGCGCATGCATGTGTAGACGAGACATTATCAACAATATTGATGTTATTATAATAATTATATCATGTTTGGTAGATTATAGATATGGAGCCTAAGTTTAGATTTGATTCACAGGTTCAACGTGACTCTTAAATCATGTTAATATTTTCCTTTTCGACATATAATATAATGTTATAGTTTGTACATCTTCTTATCATGATAATATTCGTAACACTATCAAAATATTTACACACCATTTTCAAATTGATTGTACCTTGACTATACCTAGTATAATGATATCTTTTGAACTCTTCGACTAAACGTATCATTGATACCTTAATATTAAACTCATATCCACCTTCGTAATATGCATACTTATTATTTATTAAAATTCTTCCATTGAATATAAAAGAGATGATAATTTCACTTGATGACATTCTTGTATTATATTATAAATTATCATGAAATCAATTGATGTCGCTAATTTAATGGTTGGTTCACACAAAGATAATTGATTCACTTCAATGTCACTAGTTTAATCGACTGGATCGGTCCAACATGATCGATCCAACCCGATCGGCCAATCGAATTGGATTGATCTAATTGAATCGAAGTAATCTAATGAATCGGATTGGACGGATCCAATTAAATCTAACCGATTTGATCTGATCCGATTGGATAGATATCCGATCTGGTTGGTTTAAACTAACAAACAATCCACTATGGCAGTTGTATTAAGTTCGGTAGTGAGTTTGTAAGACATCGGTAACGGTTTAGTAACGATTCACTGACTCATTAACTCGCTATTGATGGGGTTGAATCACTACTGACACCTTACTAACTCACTACCCATCCCTTAAGTGACTGGGATCGTGACCTTTTTTATTGGGGATTGAGGCTATGCCCCCACCCGTGGACTGAGGTGATCCGAACTCTAAAACAAAATGGGAAAATCTAACTTTGGCCGCTTTGGTATCAGTTGGTGAAACTAACAATAGTCAAGAAACTGTATAAAAAAGGTGGAGCTGAAGCCTTTTGTAGGTCACTTGCCGACATATTCTCTTTAGGGTCAATGGAAGTCGGGCGGTCCCCAATGGCGCTGTGCAAGAGGTAGCTTTTGGTGGCACCGTGGAGTTAACAAAATCTCCTCTATCTCGCTTCCGTCAGACAAGCTTTGATTCGGTCATCGTTGGTGTGCATGCCGTATTTTAACCCGAAAATTATCACCGGTCAATCGGACGGTGGGCCAGTTTGTTTATATCACTTAATTATTCTGATCTCCCAGACGGATGAGAGTGATCTAACACAATAGAGCATACTAGCCTTAATTATGTCCCTCATCTTCTGTTGTTGATGAGGGATGGAGTTGTTGATTACTTGGCAAGTTGTTTGATTGTAAAAAGGGCTCATGCATAAGTCAACACTCTTGTAGCTTAATTAAGTTGATCAAGATTGGGTGGAGCTTGATACAGTCGTCATGAGAGTAGGAATAGAAGTTTGGACATCCCTCGTTAGAGGAAGGAAGCGAGGTTTGGCCTCCGCCGAAAGAAAGAAAACTTGTTAATCAAAATTTCAATATATTCGATTCTTCCATACTGCCCTGTTACAACGTATAAATAGACTCCCCCATTGTCAAAATCAAAAGATAATCTATTGGACTTAAAAGTGAGCATCTGAAAAAAAAATTCAAGTCAAATCCTAATCAAATCTAATATTTTATATGTATCAAATAAAGAAAGCCCAAATCAAATTCTAAGTTGACACAATCCAAACTTAACCTTTTAATTTTTCTATTTCAGAAGGCCCTTGGATCTCTTCTAAAATTTGGTAGGTCATCATTTTCCTCGGGAAAAATAAAATGCTTGTGTTTGCCTCATGACGTCATTACATGTAAGAAACTTGTTAAATAAACTTGTGTTGATGAATCCACGTGATGCCTTCTTGCCATGTGGATCTGCCTTTTGGAAATTAGCTACCTTTAGAACGGGCTGTGCAATGCCTGAGGGGGTCAACGATCACGTGGGTGGCCACGTGAGGCAACTTAAATGAAAGTCATGGCTATGTAGGACAAAATGGAGGGAGGTATAAATTTGATAGAGGAGTTTATGAGAGAAACTAATACCAAAACAATATTCATCAATATGTTGACCGAACACTTGGTACAGGTTATGACAGGAATCAATACTCCAGTTGGGATGTAGTCAATACATGTCAAGTTTGTGGCAGAAAATGACATACACTCAATCGTCAGAAGAGATTTGATTTAAGTTTCGAAAATATTGTGGTTTCAGCAAATACTCAACATAGCTCATTTAGCAATTTTCAACCTTTCTTAGTTAATGTAGCATCTACAAACTCAGTCAAATCATCTGTTGATTCCAATTGATGCCCCGATTTTGGGGCTGATAACTATGTGACATCATAATTGGGTATGTTATGCAATCTATCCCTTACGGTGGATATGAAAAAGTTCAAGTTACAAGTTGTGAAAGGTTAAATATAGCCATGTTGATTGCCCATGTTATCAATCTTTTAAACTCATAAATTTTTGTTATGTTCTATGCATAGTTAAGAATCTTCTGCAGGTTTCATAATTTACATAGGATAATGATGTCTGTTGTGAATTCTTTTCTAATATTTGTTTTGTGAAGAACATCAAGACTTGTAAGGTCTTAGCTCAACGTCACAATTCTACTTGAATTTATTGTCTCAACTATGAAGAAACCACTTCTCCAAAGGACAATGCATATGTAACAATGGATACACGGCATCAAAGACTTAGACACCCGACAATGAAAACAATTTATCAGATTTTGCATACTCTTCGAACTCCTTTCAGTTAAAATAGATTTGTTTCTGTACTCATTATGTATGTGCTAAGAGTCATTAACACCACTATACTTCTTCTAGTTTTGTTTTCAAATTCCCTTTAAAGATTGTTGCTTCGAATGTGAGGGGCCCTTCACCTCATATTAGCATAAACAGAAATAGATATTATGTCACATTTATTGATCATTATAGTAGATATTGCTGGTTGTGTCCGACGACATCAAAGAGTGATGTTTTCACATTTTCTTACATTTTAAGCAATAGCTAGAACAATTGTTCTTTGCAAGGATAAAGTAATTTCAAATTGAGTGGGAAGGTAACTTTCACTCCTTATCTCCTTTTTACTCTCAAAACATGGCATTATTCACATAGTTGCTTGTCTATGTACCCATAATCAAAATGAGATTTTTGAGAGAAAGCACAGACATACAATTGAGACCACTCTTGCTTTCTTAAGTAATGCTAAAATGCCATATGAATTTTGAGATGTTGCTGCCACATGTGCAATTTATCTCATTAACCATTTACCCACACCCACTTTAAATAGCTTGTCTCCAAATAAGAAATTATTTGGTAAATTTCTTGATTATGCTTTTTTTTGAATTTTTTGATGTTCTTATTACCCACATTTAAAACCATACAACAAGCACAAGTTTACTTTTAAATAAGAATATTGTGTTTTCCTTGGGTATACTTCTATCAACAAAGGTTACAAATGTTTATTACCAAGGAGTAGAAAAACATATATTGCTCAAAATGTTATTTTTGATGAACATCCTTTTCCATAAAAGACTGTTATTAAACTTATTCTAAAAGAATCTCTTGTGGGATGTGTCTTTACCCACTCTTGTGCTACATAATCCTCTCACTGCTAACCAATAAGTTTCTCTAGGAACTTGTAATTCCATTACTTCTATCAGTTCACCTGTCTCAAGGTTTTAGTTACCAAAATAGAATAAGGACATAATAGTTATGTCACTAGATAAAACAAAATTTGATGATAATCCCTCATCAAAAATTCATATCACTACAAGAGATCATGAAAAAAATCCTTACTATTGAAAAAGTTGATATTGAACCATCCACCTTCAAAAACTGCCAATCAACACTCATGTTGGAGAAGAGCAATGTCCAAAGAATTTTTGACTCTTCAACTTAAGAATCTGGATTCTAGTTCCTCCTCTTAAATATGCAAATATCATATGATGCAAGTGAATATACAAAATAAAAAAGAATTCAGATGGTTGTATTGCTAGATATAAAGTCCGATTAGTGGTCAAAAAGTTTACACAAAAATTTGGCATAGATTACAATGAAATTTTCAGTCCAATGGTTAAACTTAATACAATAAGGTGATTATGATATTACATGGAAAATAATTTAATTACATGGTCAGCCAAAAGTCAAAAGACTTCACTACAGGAAACTGGGTCATTGGCGACGGGTTATTGGCGACGGCTTTTTTAAGCCGTCGCCAATAATGATAAAAGCGACGGCTAAACTAACGCCGTCGCTAATATTTGGTAAATACCGACGGCTAAATATAGCCGTCGCAAATAATTTTTTTGGCGACGGTCGAAGCCGTCGCGATACCCAGAAAACGATGGTACGGGTTTTTTTTCTCGGAAAACTGGCGACGGCTTAATACGCCGTCGCTAATAATATTATTGGCGACGGCTTAAGCCGTCGCAATACCCAGGTTTTTTTCCTCGGAAAAGTGGCGACGGCTTAGAGCCGTCGCCATTACCTTCAACCATCGAAAGTTATTGGTGACGGCTGATAAGCCGTCGCCAATGTAACTTAATGCACCATTGGCGACGGCTAAGAAGCCGTCGCCAATAATTTTTTCTTATATCGCCCCGACGCTCCCTCCTCTTCCTCCCCCCGCTGCTCCTGTGCCCTAGCCCTCGCTGCCGCCGCCGTGCTGCCGCCGCCGCCGCCCGTCGCCGCCGCCCGTCGCCGCCGCCCGTCGCCGCCGCCGTGCCGTTGCTGGCGCCGCCCGGCCGCCGCTGCTGTTGCAGCAACCGCCGCCGCCGTCCCGCCGCGGCGCCGCCCGCCGCCTCTCCTCTTCTAGGCGCCGTCCGCCGCCGCCGTCGGCCCTGCCGCCGGCGCCGCCCGCCGCCTCTCCTCTTCTAGGCGCCGTCCGCCGCCGCCGTCGGCCCCCGCCGCCGCCGCCGTCCGCCGCCTCTCCTCTTCTAGGCGCCGTCCGCCGCCGCCATCGCCCCTGCCGCCGACGCCGCCCGCCAAATCGGCCTCTTCTAGGTTGCTTATTAGTTCATATTTAATTTGAGTTGAATAGAGTTTGTTTAATTTTGAATTAAATTTGTTGGTTGAAATTTTGATGTGAATCTTAATTTGATTTTGAATTGAATCTGTGAGATTTTTTTTGAACTTGATATCTTCTGATGTGGGAATTGTGCCTTAATTTGAGATGTCTGGATTTTTTATGTAACTTGCAGGTTTCAGATTTATGTGAACTGATTTGGGTTTGATTGTTTTGAGTTGAATTTTTATGAATTGTTTATTAATTTAAGTTCAGTTTATTTCAAATTAAATTTGTTTAGTTAAAGTTAATGTGTTTTAAGATTTGACTTGGGAAATTGGTTTGGATTTGATTTGGGAAACTTAATTAATTTTCAGTCAAGTGTCTTGTTTTTGAATTTTGATTGAAATCTGGATTAAAGTTTCGATTTTGATTTAGATGTGAGTTATTAGGTTGATGGATCATGTTTATTATCTTGGGAATTTAATGAATCCTGTGGTGGCTTTCAGATTTTAAACTTCTGTCTTGATTTCTGCATGAATTGATTTCCTGGGTTTTAATTTGAGTTTGATGTTTGACAGGTGATCACTGCGAGTTTATTTGATGATTTATTTCAGTTTACGGTTAAGATGTGTATATCATTTGGATTGGATTTGGATTTGGTTGAAATTTGATTAAGGGGTTTTAGTTGGGCTCAGACTCAGGTGAAATTTTCACTCAGTGTATGATGCTCTTTGAATTTTTTTATTTCTGATTTTTTTGAGTTGAGACTTAGTGCACTTTTTATGTTTTGATTTTGAATAGGACAGATTTGATCGGATTCCAGTTGATCTGAATTTATTTAGAAAAGTTTTGTTTTTTCTTGCCACTCAATTCAGCTTATGATTCTGGTTTCAAGTTAACTTGCTTGATGTACGCTCTGGGATTTGATTTCCAAGATGCAGTTCAATCAAGCTTTGGTTGAGATTTTAATTTGAGTTAATTAAGGTTCATCTAACAAACTGATTTGATCTGGATTTGTTTTATGTCTTATGAATATTTGATCCAGTTGGGAATTTACAGAAGCCTGATCTTGATCTACCCAATGTTGGCCTTAATCCCCTCCCTTTATTCAAGGACTTAGAATTTAAATTCTGCAACAGCTCTATCTCGCTTAAACTTGGTTCTGTCCTCAGGTTTCATGCTCTCGGAATTTGGGTGCTGTGATCTTCCGGTTTTGGTTCTCAGATTTTTTTAAGACAACTCTCAGGTTTCTGATTTTATGTTTCACCCACGAGGTGGTCAGATTCATGCTGAAAGGATTAATCCAGATCCTGCCATATTTGAGTCTCAGAACTGACTTCAGATTTTTATTATTACAAATTTCCGTGTTTGCATTCCATTGAACCATGTAGGCTATTAATCCTCCATACAATACCAACTGTGCACCGATCATGAACTTTTCACTACTTGGATCAAGTTACAAGTATCAGGCCGATCGGCTTCCGGTTGGGGGAAAAAATCCAAACACTTAATTCGAGGCCGATTTGGCCCATCCAACCCGGTTGGGGGAAAAACATCACTCTTGATTCAGCTCAAATCATATCTCCTTATGATATGACAGATGAAGGGTTTCAGCAAGAGCCGTAGGACGTCTCAGGGGGGGACACCATCGCAGGGTGGTGGACCGCGAGTCACTCGGAGTCGATCTCATGCATCTAGAGATCGATCCCGAGTCTACTCCTTCCCGGCTCTAGAGGTGTTGCCACACAACGACTTTTAGAGGCACCCCGCGAGCTGTTCCTCCTCGGGCGACACCTTCGAATGGAGGTAGTCCATCTTCACACGCTTCGGGTATATGTTTAAATATTTTTAATTATATCAATTGCTTAAGAATTACTTTGTCTCTTAACCAATTTTCTCGTATCACATGTAAATAGCTACAGCTGCTCGTCGTGGG
This sequence comes from Cryptocoryne crispatula var. balansae, assembly GCA_036172225.1. Taxonomy (NCBI): domain Eukaryota; kingdom Viridiplantae; phylum Streptophyta; class Magnoliopsida; order Alismatales; family Araceae; genus Cryptocoryne; species Cryptocoryne crispatula. The sequence goes on from CM069921.1 coordinate 14,540,478, forward strand.
AGAGGTCCAGCTAAGGCGATGACTGTGCGAACTCTGGGACCCGACGAGTCATTTAATGTCGAGTTAGTAGGTGGTTCAGGTGTAGGATCTCAAGGTCAGGAGTGCACGTCCTAGCTAGGGGTATGTAACGAGTACATTGCAATCTATGGGAACAAAATTACATGACTCGAAGAAAGATGCGATTTTTCGTGATCTCGAGGTAAACTTAATTTTTGTGCTTTTATTTATAATTTGTTGTCTTGATTCTCACACTATTTTTTCATGTAGCAACACTTTACCTTCGAACGGAGTTCATCTATAGATGCACAGATTTTAAGACATATGGGCGAAATGCAAAGAAAGCAGAGGAGCCATTTAAAAAGAAGGGTATGTTTTTAATTACAAGTAATGTAAATCTTCACATTCCTTATTAACAATCTTTGTATTCAGTATTTTGCAGGACGATCATTGGAGGAGGCTGTAGCCAATGTTCCTCGACAATGCAATGAGGAACAATGGCTACATATGTGCAATTTATGGGCTCGAGATGAAACAAGGGTAAAATAAATTTTTATTTAAATGTTTTCGTTCATTTCTATAAAGTGAATGTTATTAACGAAGTCTTCTTGTTTAAATTTATAGGCATTGAGTGAAAGAAATCAAGGAAATAGGAGTAAGTTAACAATGCCATATAGAAGAGGAAGAACAAACATCCACGAGTTGGAGCGAGAGTTTGTAAGTATGAAAATTAAATATTTAATTGAATTCTTTAGTTTTCATGCAATTTTATACCTTATTGTTTCTGAACAGGTACAAAAAGAAGGACGGCGCCCTACTCGTCCCGAGGTTTTCAGATGACTCAAACACATGAAGAGGAAGATGGAGCGGTCATCCGGATAATGACCAGAGTCGTCAAATGATGGTATACACCGATACCAATTTGATTTCTCAATTTTTTTTATTTAATACCCACATCTTATAACTCAAATTCTCATTGTAGGAAAATATGCAACAATTGATGAATCCCCCAGCATCCGATTCTTCTGATCTTTGGGGTATCTCCGACCACTCAATCCGGAGGAGGCTTTTGTATACGTTTTCGGTAGAGATAGACCGGGACGGATTAGATGTGGTGGGCGAGGTGAAACTCGCAACACTTGGTATGGAGGGTCCAAGTGGAGGTTCTTCTTCCTCCACGACCCAAGAGGAATCCGAGGAGCTTAGACGGCAAGTGGAGAAGCAAGCTCGAGTCAACGTCGAATGTAGATGCGAGATTTCTTCTTTGAAGCAACGATTGGACGATCAACAAAGATCGTTTCAAGCTGTCCAACGGTTGACACAAATGTACGAAGAAATGAGTCAAAGGCTCCCACGACCAATGTACCATCCACATCGAGACAACTTCCAACACAAGCCCATCATCAAGACGACGACGGAGATGAGGACGAGGAACAGTACGAGGATGATGATGAGGAAGGATCATATGAAGATGAATGATATTTTGATCCTTTTCTCATTAGACAATCTATTTTGTACTCTTTTTATTCTAAACGATGGTATGGATATTGATATGGTGTTATCGAATGATATTTGAGTTGTATGTTTGGATGTGTTATTCAATAGAATGTGGTTTGATTGTATTTTTGATTGTTATTTGGTTTGATTGTACCAGGTTCTGATTTAGAATGTGTGTGATAAATGTGAATGGATGTAAACCATTTGGGAGTGATAAATGTGTTTGAGATGTATGAATCGGTTCCGATAATGTATATTCATGTATGGATGTAAACCCGCATGAATCCGGCAACAAATATAGGCTGTTTTTTTTATTGCTGAAGTATTAGCGACGGCTCCATCAGCGACGTGTATATGTTACTGGCGACGGCTATTAGCCGTCGCCAATAAGTTTGTTGGCTATCCGCGGCTTGAAAAACCTGCTTTAGCGACGGCTGTTAACCCGTCCCAAATAGTATTGGCGACTGCTTGAAAGAGCCGTCGCCAATACTTTTTTTCGCGACGTGTATAAGTTATTGGCGACGGCTAATAGCCGTCGCTAATAGGTTTGTTCGCTATCCGCGGGCTTCGAAAACCTGGTTTAGCGACGGCCGACAAGCCGTCTCAAATACCTGTATTGGCGACGGCTGCTAATAGCCGTCGCTACTACCATTATTTGGGACGGCTGGTCAGCCGTCGCCAAAAGTATTATAAGCGACGGCTTTTAAACGTCGCGTATATAGTTATTGGCGACGGTTTTGACTAAGCCGTCGCCAATAGTATTGGCGACGGGCTTATTTGCGACGACTTGGCGACGGGTGTTAAGCCGTCGCCAATACTAATTGGCGACGGCTTTATGGTCATTGGCGACGGCTTTAAGCCGTCGCCAGTAACAATTTTTCTTGTAGTGCTTGCTAGATCTAGCATAGGGAAGGAGATGTGCTCAATGGCAATTTCCATTATAGAAATACCATGGACTATACAGTCGATAGAAAATTAAATATCCTTTTTAGGAATGTGCTAGTGTTATGATGTGACAATATATCTAAGATTTCTTCGACTATAAATTCAACTTTAGCACAAGAACAAGACATGTTGAAATTGATTTCCATTTTTTCATATAATTAGTGCATAATGAGTAATTCAGTGTTCGACACATTGGCACTAAGGAAGAGGTTGCTCCGTGCATCACCTCTCCATGTGCCGCCAAGCCACCCACCGTGCACTACTGCTTGCCCCCTCTATCTATCCCTCTTTCTCTCTCTCTCCTAGTACAGTACATCACGAAATCCCTTTTTCTTTTATTTTTTTCTTCTCTCCAATCCTATCTTCCACCCTATGGTCATTCACTCTCATTTCCCTTCTCTCTCCAACATATTCTCTCTTATCTAACAAGAAGGGAAGAAAGAGATCTCGTTTGGTTTAATTTGTTCGCACCATGCCATCCTCGTTCAACCTTTCCCAACATCAATCCAAATATAATTTTAAAGGACCAATCCAATAGGCACCCTTGAAGTGTTGATTATCATTAAAATTTATATGTTAAATATTCTATGATATGTAGATTTTGATGCTGTTAAATTAGTTTGTGCATATAGCTACATTGTAGTTGGTTTGTAATTGGCATGGGCTATTTTGTTTAACTATGATTAGCATCATTTTGTAGGTTGTAGTTAGTTTATTGTTAGATATAGATATTTATATGAGAGCATAATTAGTGATATATTCTGTTGCAATTATCTTATGTCTAACTATATATCGGTTTGCCTAATTATGCATGTTACCTATATAATTTGTAATAGGTAAACAAGATTAGATGCTATTAGATATATTGTTAAATCTGAATTTTGGTTATCCCATCATTAAAAATCAAACTGCTAAGGTTTTAATTATGTGAGGTTTTGTCTTGACATATCATGTGTTTATTAGCATCAAGTTGATGTTTGTTTAAGCATGTTGAGGGGTGTATTAGTATCATGAACATGATGTTTAGATGGTGTATAATAGATGATGTATTGCATGGTTTATGTATATGTGCCCATTTGGTTATCATGACTGCATAGTGTTCGTGTTATGTGTAAAACATGCATGTCATATCCTGTATTATGAATGAGATGATATGAATGACTCATGACAAGACATGAGATGAATGTGATGGACTCATGGCAAGGCATGAGTTAATGCGAACACATGAGTGTGTTGAAATAAATATGAAAATTGAGCTACACCAAACTATTTAGTCATGCCCATGGACAATAGGTATTAGAACAATCCAATGCATCATTCGATCCAGGATACCGTAGTTTTTCCCAAGTACACTTCTGTTTAGCTGCACTATGAGATTTAGTTTAACTGTATGATTACTTCTATATATATATAAATTTGATCTGGTGCAAGCTAGTTGAAATCACAAGATGGTGCTTTCCTTGCGAAAATAAAAAGATGTGTATGTTTCATTTAGAGAATGGATACATTAGTGGCATGTATGATTTATCTAGTGGTCGATTGCATTAGTGGTATTGTGGTTGTGGATAGTACATCATGTTGTGTACTTTGGTTGGTAGTGAATAGATGATATTGCATTGTATGCATAGTAAGTCTCAATTGTATATATTTCATTACATTGGTTCATTTACAAGTTGTATCATGGTGTGATATCTTCATTTGTTTGGTCTTTGAATAGGATGTAGTTATGTGGTCGATAAATTGTGGAATGTTGGAATATTAATTATGGTTTAGCTTATTACTTTTATAATACATGTGTAGGTTTGGGTATTTATATATTATCATGATAGAGTTTTTTGACTACCCGATCTGATGAATGATAGAATGTCTACTGAGTCTTTATGACTCACCTAGTGGTTTAATATTTTTTAGTAGATCTAGAAGATGTGGATTCAGAAGGTGGACTTGAAGAGGATCTTAACTTTGGATTGAAAAAGAATATGTGGGAGAATCAAATTCTACGGATCCGTGATATGTGTGACTTCACTTTATTTAAATGTTTTGTTATATTTCTAATAAAGTGATTGTGTTGTCTAACTATCGGTTTGATTGTGATTTTGTTTTGACGTGGCACTTTACGCCCTGTTTGGTAACACTATTAAGTACCTCTATCATTATCAATTTTAAAATTGATATTGATAAAAGCTATTAAGAGATGTTTGGTTAATTGTATCAATTTTAAAATTTATAGTGCAAACAAAGCATATTACATAATACAAGTGTTAACTTGTATTACTTTTGATATTGATACTCCAACATTTTAAACTATTAATATCAAAATTGATATAGTATCAAAAATAAAACTCTAACCAAACAGGGCATTAACTCTTGGTCTTGTTTTGGTTAGAGTTATGTTGTCTTATTTTGATGATTGAAATTGTTATTTTAAAATAAGTTATTTTATATTTAATTAAACTTTATGAAGTAGTGTAAATGGATATGTTTTAGTTAAGTTGTATGTTTTTAATCTCAAATCTCTTTTATTCAGAATTTTTATCCTCTATTCGGGAAAAAAAAAGTTCCTGTATCTTCGGGGGTGCAACATTCAGTTCTTGACGTCTGATGATGCCCAAAATTCAGTTCCTTCGTTTGATAGCGTGTTGATTTCTACGCAGATTAGCATGAATCGACGCGAAACGATGAAACGTAAATCGACCTGGGTCAACTCGTACTGTTTTTCTAGTATGAATCACAGAATCTGACGGTTACTACGAAACAAGGCGGATTATTCGAATGACACCATTACAGGCTTCATATATAGCTCCCATTTATTAATTAAACGGACGAACGCACGGAGTGCAACACGAAACAGGAAGCAGACTCAGATGCACATGTAGCTCCTCTCCTGCAGGCAGAGCTTAGAGGGAAGAGACGCCCTCTTCTTCAGCTCCACACAGCATTCGGATGCTCCTGAAGCCGGTCTGGCGGCAGTAGCGCATAGAACGACCGAGCACCTCGCGGCGACCGGAGCAGTTGGGGGTCGTGTAGAGAAACGCCATCTGGTTCTCGGCGTAGGTGAAGTCGAAGCCGCCCTGGTAACCGCTTATCGAGAAGCAGCCGCACTTGGAATTTATCTGCTTCATCCTCCCGCTGCAGCCGGGCCCGGAGAACGCGGTCATGGTGCTCGCCGTCGCCGGGGCAAGGACGGCCGCCGCGGCGAGCAGCCAGAGCACGGCGACAGCAGCTGCCGAGGAGGGGCTTCTTGCGGCGGCCATTTCCGAAGGTGAAGAAGAGGCCGGGAGTGGAAAGAGCTAGCTTCCAGCGGGGAGAGGGCAGAGAGAAAAGCCGGTTGCCTGATGATCGATCCTGGAGGGCTTCGGTTCACCCTCTATATAGACGGTGTAGCGATAATAAGATGGAGCGGTTGGAGTTGGCGAGCTAACTTGCTGAAGAGAGAGGATCGGATAAGAGACTTAAAAAAAATAATTCAGACTCTTTCCAATATTAAATTATCATTAAACGAAGATATAAAAAGGTATTAAATGACTTGTATATTTTTATTTATGTGAAAGGACTTATGAGAAAACTCGCTCACCTTACTTAACTGTGGCTCGAGAATAGAAAAGTGGAAATCAAGGTTCCCTCCCACGCCAACAGGCCAGTTTTGTCCCAAGCGGCCCTTCATTTGGAATTTTCATATATGTCAAATTTTATAATTATGGTGGAATATCCAAGGAAGACATTCGGACAATGTAAAACACCTTAGTTAAAAATGAAATATTTTTGTTAAATCAATTTATTACCGATTACATTTATGTTTTATACTTTTGATGATATTCTATGTATACTTTTAAGGTTTTAACTTTTAGATGATATTTTATAATTATATTTAAAAGATTTATGTTGTCTTGCATCAATCTCGTGTCATACGAGCCGAAAGGTTACGTATAACCAAATAAAGAAAGTATCCTTGATTTCCTTGAAAAATTGCTACTGTTTCTGTAGGTTTTGTTTTAACTTTTAACCCATTACCGAACAGAGACCCTTGGCTAAGCAATGAAAAAACCAGAGCCTCTTCTGTTTTCCTTGACAGAGGGGCATTGTAAAAATAATTAAATCAAAGTCACAAAAAGGATCAAAAGCTTTGGAGATATTAGAGATAGGTCCTAGAAATAACTTTTAAAATCGGTGAGACTAAACAAATATTCTAGGTCCAAAAGAGGACCTAGAATTAAAAACCACAAAAAAAAATTGAAGACACCCTTGTGTGGTGGTTCTTGGTTCGATGGACTCCACCAGAGTATAAAAAAGATAATATTATATGTTAATTTTATCATAGACATTTCTGATAAATAACGTACTTGTCTATCATTATATATATAACTTGTTTTGTTTTATTAAAAATGTTGAAATCGATATTAGTAGCTAAAAAAAAGTCATGATGATTCTCACCATGATAAACAAGCTGTAAAATCTTGACTACTTCGGGTATTTTGGTGTTAGTTCAAGTTAGGGATAATTCCAGTTTATTCTCATGTTTAGGGATATCCCCCTTGATGCTCCGACAGGTATTAAAGAACTGAACCTTACCCTCTCTACGTGTGGACAAATTTAATTTAGGAGAATTTAAACGGAGGCCCAGTTTACAAATATCAATTTAGTGATAAGTTCAGACCAAATTATTCTAATAAAAAACTCAATTTATGAAATTACTACAGCCCCAACTTGGATGCTAAATGTTAAATAGAACATGAAAAAGTCTTTTATACCTTTTGTCCCTCGTTTGGATCGTCCGTTAAGTTTCATGATGTTCAGATAAAAATTTAAAAAGAAATATATATATATATATATATATATGAGAAAATTGATGTTAGAGTCCTCTGTTAAGGGATCGTAGGAGGTGAAAATATCAGATAAAATAAAATTAAATCAGAAAAAATGATGCTACATCGTCTGGACATATTTTTATATATATAAATGTAAAAAATATATAAAATTTATGAAAAAATTTGAAAAATCAGAAGGAAAAAGTATTTTACTGTCCGAAAATGGTCCTTCATATGTAAACAATTCTCAAAAAATTAAGAATAAAAAGTTACACACAATAAAAATTAGAATATAATTGCCCAAAATATAATCAATGTCTGCCGTAAACTCTGTATAAAATTTTTTATAATAAAAAATATAAAAATACATTCTAATGTTATTTGTTCAATATTTGGACATGTAATTTTTGAAAAAATGCAACAGTGAATAATGTCACGTAAAAATTATTTTATGAACATTGCACGGTCCTAAAAACACAAATCCTACGTTAAAAAGGATACTACGGATGGGAAGATAGTTCGCTGCTGCCGTAGAAACTAGGGTTCGGAAAGATAGCACCGGGAAGAAGAGCCGCTGTGGCGAGGAAGGTCCGCCGCCTTGAGAAAGAAACACAGCCCGAAAAAGGTCCGCCGCGAGGAACTGCGCGCAGAAGAAGCTTCGCCAGAGAGCTCAACGAGATGTCGGGCGAGAGAAATGGGCGATAGAGCCGGGTGAGAGAGCTGTGCAGCGAGTTCGGACGTGATAAGGCAAGGGGGGTAAAGCGGGGAAAAAAATTAAAGGAGACGGTGACTTAAAGAACAATTCCACGGAATGGATTTTTAGATATGTATTTTTAGTTGACTAGAATTATTACAAACAGTATTTGGTCAATGAATTTTTGATTAAACGCATTTTAATAATTAGGTCTCTAATTAATTTTTCCCTTAATTTATCCAATGTGTGGTGATGTTACGTGGTACCATGCGTAGAGTTCCATGCGTGCATATGCAGCCCTTCGGACAAAGTATTTTATTAAATATCGAAAGATTATGACAGCCGCCTACCCTGACCCAAAAAAAAAAAAAATGGCCGTCCCAACTTCTTGTCGGGTCGGCGTAGACTGCAATAATATATGGACGCAATATATATAATGCACAAGGCGCCGTGTCTAATATTGCTGTATCAGACACGGACACAGTATATACAAATTGATACAAGTGCACACTTAATTTGTATCATGTAATTAAGTTAACTTTTTTGTACTGCAAATGTTAACAATTGCCAAACACCACTTCGTTATTGATATCAATATCAATTTCACGGTTGATATTACGTTATAAGTGGTGTCTAAATAGTACTGTTTCCAAATTGGGCCCAAGATTTTAAACTTTTCTTGTAGTTGCACGTCGAGGTGTGCAGTCCGGCCCGTTTTAAGATTACTCTCTTTTCGCGTTGTGAAGAGGAAATTATCTTCTCCACGCGGGGAGTGGATCAATTGGGTCCAAACCAACTCTGGCCAACCAAGATCGGACCCAAGTCGGGCTTTGAGTCGGCCGAGGTCAGAATAAAAAATAGTAAAATAATAATTTAAAAATATCTATAGGGTCGGAATCGGATCGCTTAACCCCAAAACCGACCAAATCGAAACTCGAATCTCGATCAGACATTCCATGTATATATATATATATATATATACAAATCTGTCGCGTAGCAAATAATTTTTTTCTTAACAAGAGTTAAGAAACTATCTATAAACCCCTAATTTCCTATATCAAAGTGGAGCTGAATGCTTGCAGGTCTCTTTTTTTGAAGAAAACAGGACCATATTCATTGAACAAGACTAAAGAGCATACATAGTTTATACAGAGATAAAGATAAACCAACAAAGACACTGAACCGAGTCATCAAGAAAGTGATCTTGGAAAAGGCAATTTCCAAGGAGAGACTGTACCACCACGAGTTGACCAGCACACACAGGTGCAAATATGGTCGGGTGGTACAAGAAAGAACTCCTTCAAGAGAGTTTGTAAACTGTATCGAGACCAGAAGATCACTCCAAACGGGAGTGGAGAAAGCCCAAACCCACGGTCTCGGGAGAGATTTAGCGTCTAAAACGCTAAAGATGACAAAGTCTGAGTCATAACCCGGTCTTAGGACTACGTACAACACCGACGCAGAAAAAAAACGGAACAAACTTAAGTAAGCCGATCTCCACAGATCCAACACAACAAAAATGTACAAAATACCTAAAAGAAATTTTAGGCAAAGTGTTGGAAAAGGGAGAGTGGGAGGGAGGAGCATCCTCCCTCCCAAACCTAACACGACCTCAAAACGACTTTGTTGAAACTACTCAACAAAAGTGCCGGAGGAGAGTCTTCAGGTGCCGGATGCAACTGTCAAGCGTTTACCGAGCGCCGGAGGCTGCCGGACAACCCCTGATCCTCCTACTGTCGGGTCCGCCGGAAGGGGAGTCGCCGGTGAGGGATCCGCCAGACGAAGGCCGCTGGACGGGGGTGCCGCCTGACGGGGAAGTTCGCCGGCGCAGGGTTGCCGAAGGGCCCGCCGAACAGGTGAAACCTCCGGCGCGGGTTTGCCGAAGGGAGCCGCCTGACGGGGACACCGCCGATGAGGGCTGCCGGACAAGGAACCGCCGGCGAGGGTGATGCCGAAGGGGATCGCCGAACGGGGTGCCGCCGGACAGGGTGGGTTCACCTGCACGGTAGCCGAAGGGGCCGCCGGACAGGGGGAAGCCGCCGGCGAGAGATTTGCCGAAGGGGGCCGCCGGACAGGGGGGGAAAACCCTGGCGAGGGATGTGCCGAAGGGGCCGCCGGACGGGGAACCGCCGGCGAGGGTTCCGGATGCTTCTCGCACCCGCTCAGCTTCCGCAGCACGATTCCGGACGGGGAACCGCAGGACGGGGATGCCACCGATGAGGGCCGCCTGCCAAGGTGAGTTTTTCCGGCGAGGGATGTGCCGAAGGGCCGCCGGACGGGGACGCCGCCGGTGAGGGCCGCCGGACGGGGAACCGCCGGCGAGGGTTCCGGATGCTTCTCGCACTTGCTCAGCTTCCCCGGTTCTTGCGGCTGTCAGATGACCAAGTCTCTCCGAATGCTTGCAGGTCTCATTTGCCGGCTTATTCTATTTGAGCGCGGGTTCCTTCCTATGTTCTTTTGAGAGAATACTATCTGTATAAACACAAAAAATATAAGATTCATCGTAATTTATCTTATGATTTGATATGTGAAATCTACGTCATAAAATGATCTCACGAGTTTTTGTGTCTATATATACAAAAAGTGTTCTCTCAAAAGATATCTATATATAATTTATCTTCTGCCGGCTCGTGGACTTACCATCTCTATCTCTCGCTGCGTCAGGCTGATTTCGGTCATCGCTGGTGTGCATGCCGTATTTTAGTCGAAAAATTATCAGCGGTCAATCGGAGGGGGGGGGCTCCAGTTTGAATTAAAATCTCTTAATTATTCTCCCTCCGTCGATAGATGCGAGTGTTCTAACACAACTCATGAGAGAAGTAGCCTTAACCATCCCCCGTCTTCTGTTCTTGGTGAGGGACGTCCAAATTTGTTTAACAACTTGGTAACTTCAAAAATGTACCCTAAATCAACGCTCTTAGGTTATGTAAGTTGAACAAGATGTGGGTAAGGGTGTCAATGGGCCGGGCCCGGCCCGGCCCGAGGTCGGCCCGCTTAGGGCCCGGTCCAAAATATATTGGCCCGGCCCAACTCGGCCCGCACTACATTGTTGGCCCGGCCCGACCCGGCCCGCAAAAATTATTGACTTGGCCCGACCCGGCCCGGCCCGGGCCAACTATATGTTTTATAAATAAATATTTATTAAATATAATAAATTTAATTATTTAAGATAACATTATAAAATTAATAATAATTTAATTAAAATATATTTTTAATAAGTAAAAATGATGTTTTTGACATAAAAAATTAAAAGTTATTTGGCCCGTTTTAGCCCGCGTTGGCCCGCTTCGGCCCGTATGTTGGCCCGACTAAAGCCCGTGTGCCAAATTCTTTGGCCCATAAAATGACCCGCAGCCGGCCCGGCCCGCGAACCCGTGGGCAGGCCCGGCCCATTGCCACCCCTAGATGTGGGTGCAGGAGCTTCGTACATCCACCACGGGAATAAGAATAGAATTTTTTGGACATCACTCATGAGAGGAGAAAGAGAGGTTTGGCCCCTTCCCCAAGAGAGAAAAACAGGCCGTAGTGTAGAAAACTCATCATTTAAAATTTCAGTGTTGGATATATCTTCCATATACGTACGGCGGCCTTATTACAACTTATAAATCATATTAATTACCGAAATTATAAGATAGCTAGAATCAAAATAAAACATATAAAAATAAAATTTCAAGTCAAATTCTAATCAAATCTGATTTTTCCTACTTATCTAAAAAGAAAACTCAAATCTCATATCCTAAGTTGACACATTCCATACATCTTTTTTCTACTTTAGAAGATCATTGGATTGCTTCTAAAGTTTGCATGGTAGGCAGTCATTCACCCAAGTAAAATTAAAGGAAGAGTCTGGTTCCTCTTAGGAGCTCTATGAGACGAGTCCCTTAGCTCCCTCACAAAGGGGGAGATGTGATAGCATCAAATCACTATTAATTAAATATCATCAAATCATACCATCACATCAACTCTTTGTGAGGAGGTTAAGGGGCTCACCTCAGAAGGGCTCCCGAGGTGAATTGGACTATAAAAAGAATGCTTGTGCTTGGCCTTGACATGACTTGGAGGAATCCACGTGATATCTTCTTGGGAAGTGGATTTGTCTTTTGGAAATGAGTGCATCGCCTCTTATGATTGACTAGAGGAGTTCCCTGAGCTTCCCAATCAAAAGATGTCAAGATCTACGTACAATTTAATGCCAATTCAATAAAAGAACTGAACCGTTATTGACCTATTCCTAATTTGCTACTAGTAGTTACTATACTCTTGTTACTAAACCACTATGTGATCTATTACTAGACTCTTACCAAGTAACTAGTGGACCTTACCTAGTTGTTATTAAATTGTTAGGTAACAGTTCAATAATTTTATTAAAGATTCAATAACTTGATATTAAAATACTACAAGACCCTTACTAAGTCGCTACTGAACCTTTGCCAAGTTATTATTGAACCGGCGATTTAGCCATCTTAGTAACAGTTGAGTAAATTTGATAATGAACTGTCACTTAAATGGTATAGGGGGTTGTGACTATTTCTCATTGAAGACTGAAAAAACTCCATCATTGGGTCATCTAAGGTGATCCGCACTCTTTGAAAATCAGGTGGTTGGCAGAAAGGCTTTGGAACAGGCCGCCATTCTGGCATGGCGAGGATGTGCGTCCGCAATCGGGAGAACTAGATGGCTCTAATACTCCTACACTAAAAAGTGCATGTGACAGGGTGAAACAACCCAGGTAAACAAACAAAAGTCATTTTCTAAGTTTTTTAGTATATTTATCTCATTAACTATTTATGCATATTACTATATAATTAAAATTTTTAGTTAGTAACTCTTTAAATATATTACTAACCATTTAGATATATTACAACTCCTTATAATATTAACCTTTAAAATCAATTAATATTAACCCTAAAATACTTTTTAAAAATCACGTAAGCAGTTATTAACTGGCATTCTTTCTAAATTTTTAGTTATTAACCCTTTAAAAATATTATTAACTGTAAAGATAAATCGATTTTAACTTACAAAATTCTTAAAGATATTATAGTCATTTATCAACCCATGATCTCAAAAAATGTCTAATTATTGACCATTTACATATATTAGCAACCATATGCATATAATCATGAAATCCTAAAATTGTTTATTCGGAACGACTTATTGGGGGCATCTCGGAAAAGCTGTCTTTAATAGGAGTAATTTCAATGGTCGTCAAGGAGTCATCAAAAATGAAAAAATGTTGGTGATGATTTACTTAAGCCACTGCTAGTTAAAATATTCAAGATGGCTTTACCCTTCACAAACTAAGAAAAAACTCTAAATCTTCACGCGTGGGGCATATGAGAGACTGTATTTGTAATGGCTACTGAAAGATGTCACTAGAACCGTCACTAGTGACTTTAAATGTACCAGTGTCAATGCCTTCTTGTGGTTGTCACAAATACTTTTTCATTTAAACCATGCGATGCATGAAAATCCCTTTATGTGAAACCTTCTCCATGTTGCCGTCGTCGCACGCCTTATCTCCTCCTTTACGTCCTATTTGGTAACACTATTAGGTATCTCTATCACTATCAACTTTAAAATTGATATTGATAGGAACCATTAAGAGGTGTTTGGCTAAATGTATCAATTTAAAATTTATAGTAAAAACAAAGCATATTATGTAATATAAGTGTCAACTTGTATTACTTTTGATATTGATACTCCAACATTTGAAAATATTAATATCAATATTGATATAGTACCAAAAATGAATCTCTAACCAAACTGGGCATTAGGTAATAAGCACAAGTTTGTCATCTCCTTCTTTAAACATTTTTAAACATATATATGTGTGTGAACCCTGCTTTAATTGTGTTTTTATAAATGGATTTACATGGATTTTAGAGTAGGATGCTTGATATGTGAATTTTAAAGTTGGTGTGTGTGGTTGCCATGGGAGATGGAGAGGTCCGACTAGTGAAATAGTTAGGTTGGCACGTGTGGTTGCTTGATATGAGGATTTTAGCGAAACTAATTCACACTTCTAATTAAGGGTGTTCATGCAAAATCGGGAAACCGGTAAACTGAATCAAACCGATCGGTTCGGTTCGGTTTGATGGACTATTCATTCAGTTTTTTGAACCGAACCAAACCGATAATTTTCTTATCGGTTTAGTTCGGTTCGGCACCTCCCCAAATCGAACCGAACCGATAAATCGGTTGACCCAGTTTGACAAAGTTTGACCCACTTTATTTACATATTATATTACATTTAAATATATATTATATCAATTTTTAATATATATTATTATAAATTTAAGTTAATTAATATAAAGATATAATTATATATTGTAAATAAGATACTAGTCTTCATATTAATCTTAAATAATTATTATAATGTATATTTTTTTACTTTTATTTATTTAAATATACATTAAATCGATGAATCGAACCAAACCAAACCGAATCGATTTTAGTTTGAAAAAAAATGACCAAACCGAACGGAACCGAACTATTTACACTCCTACTTCTAATTCTTACTAGTCAAATTACGTGCTTCGCACGTATATGAGTATAAAATCACATGATAAATGAAATACATTTTTTTATACATATATGATAGATAGATACATTATAAAAATAAGTTATATTATAAATATTTTATTTTATTTTTTCAAATATACACAAATCAGTAATCGTAATCGAAATTTTGTTAATTTTCAAAGAATATTCCTTATAATGTTATTTTTTAAAATTCTACATCATTTCCCTTCTGATTTGCACCGTTTCCCATATTTGCTTTGTTTCGTTAATGTACTTCACTACAACTACATGAAATTGTAATTCAGATTCAAAGTACAAATGAATTTATAAAAATTTCTAAAAAATAATTATAAAACTAAAAATTATATACTACCTAACGTGTGAATGACAGACAAAACGAATGGATCGTCCGGAGCATTTTGAATTGGCTGATTTCCGCTATAATTTTTGTTTCATATTTTCAGAATCTCATCATCTTTATTGGCAAAATCAAGCAACTATCCCGATGATTTCAAGCTTATATGCGAGTTGTTTTCCACAAATCATCACGAATTGATCATCTTAATAGCCAACGCAACGGATGAAACAACAAGACTCTACATATATAGCACTATTTTTTCTTGAAGGACATGCAACAACGTGCACCAGAAGGTTATACACGAAACAATTTAAATTAACGAAATGATTTAAACCTACACTCGTCAACCAAATAGTTATAAAATTCATGTAAAAACAAACAATATTTTAAATGCATGAAATGATATTCTAAAACTTTCGACTCTCAAACTCATGTTGAGTTACATGAGTTTTTGCTTTTTCCCTCGACGTTGTATAACTTCATCAGTAGCCTGAGAGTTTGAATCTTCGGCTTCATCAATCTCCAGAATCTGCTTGACATGTGTACATGTGTAACTAATAGGATCATTGATTCCTCTGCTAACACACTTTATAGTCAACATGTATTTCTTATTAATCAAACTCTGCAGAATGTTCAAGTAGGTAGGAAGATCCTTTGCCTGCATGATAACATATAACATTATATATTGCATAAGAAATAAAGAAAGTTTAAAAGTTCAATAACGCATACCTTCTTTTCTTTCAAGGTATGGACTGTTACGCCAAGAATATCTTCAGCTTGGCGACTGAAGAATGTTAACCACATATTTGTTGTATGATCCGCAACATTTAGACGCAGACAATATCTACAAATAAGATTTGAAAATGCATATGTAAAATATGATTATAACATATAGATGCATGTATAGTAAGATATGATATTGATTTTCGTCAGTTCTCTAACCTTTCGGTTGGGCATATATCTTCTTTAGAACATTTGACACAGGTATAAATATTTCTCTCCTCTTTCACAAGTCGTGCACAAAATGGACAAGCCATGTACCATGGATTCTTGCTTGTAATTATGTCTTGTATTCTTACCTTGACATCATATGATACAACCTGCAAAATATCAATAATAGAAAAATCATGTGATATCAAAGAGAATTAAACATAATGAATATATCAATAATTTGAAAAAAAAATCAAAATATGTTAAACTTACATCAGTAGACGTAGAATTTATTTTGTTGTCAATCATCTCTTGTAAAGATATCTCCTCTGATTTTATTGATATTACATCTTCTGTTGTTTCACCAAAAAACCTTCTTGACAATTCGTCAACGTTGTTAGTGACCCTAAAATAGTTAAAATTTTATTAGTGTAATACAATATTTATGACATGAAATGAGTTAAAAAAATTTAATGTAGTATACCATTTTTCCAACAATTTGGCGTTGTTTGCATTGGGACGTATTAATAATTTGGTGCCAAAAGTTGTCTTCAATCCAAAGTTTCCTATAAATCAAAATATGGCTACATTAGAATATTGTACATCATATTTTTTGATAATGATACAATATTTTACCTCTAAATGTATGAGTGCGTAGAGATGTTGCTAAAAGTACAGGTTTCTCTTGAATAATCTCAGATAATTGTACTCCTTCATTCTTGACAAAATTTTCCCATATTGTAAGCATGATAGTTTTTGAGGTTCTGAATAACAAGATATGGATACAAATGAGCAAAATTCAAATAGTTGAAAATTAAGAAATAAGTAATTAGATGTTACGTGTCATCCGTTAATATTAAAGTTTGTCGTTGAATGCTTTTCCCATCTGCTTTTCTTGAAACGGTTGTTGCTTCATCCGTATTGATAACCACACACAATAAATCTGCAAAAGAATGTAATGTTATGATCAAACATTATTATTAAAACACATATAAATTATAAAAATTACCGATAATTTCATCGTCGATCTTTGAATCAAACAATTGCTGAATAGTTCTTAATTTGCTTGTATCTCCATGATCCTTTTGAATTGAAAGAAATGCTTCTGCTTCTGAGATTAGTGTAGCCTTTGTGAATATAACAGTGGTTGGGATTGATCCAAGATTGAACTTTGGATTTGCCAACTTTATTATACCATTCGAAATGGTGTAATAATTTTTTTCTGTTAGAAAAGTATCAAATTTTCCAATTGTATCTAAGAACATTGTTGCTTGCATTTGAGTTCCCTGAAATAATTTAACATAATACATTAGAAACAAAGAGATTAAATCTAATATAAAAAATGTAACTATTACCTGCTCATCCATCAGACACATATTAACTACTTTTCCAGGCCTATCATTCTTTGAGAAAATGTATGGCGCTTTCTTTTCGACCAATTGACATTTAATCGTCCATTCAGTCATGTTTGGAGTTAAATCTTTGAACGTTATGTTTGATCGTGCCATATCCTGAGAGAGAAAAATTATGATGTGAATAGTGAAATGGAGAGAAGAAGATAATAAAGTAGATAATTATACGCACATGGAGTGATATCATAAATTTCTTTGTAAACAACATTTCGTGTGTACTCATGTATTGTTTCATTGTTCACTGCAAAAGGCTTGACAAGTAGCTTTGTAGAACTTCTAGAAATTCCTCGTGATAAAGCAACGTATAATTGACCATGAGAGAAAACATGTTCTGGCAAATAAATTCCAACATTTGGAATTGTTTGCCCCTGTGCCTTATTTATAGTCATAGCAAATGCTAGACGCACTGGAAATTGTTTCCGTCTAAATTGAAATGGATAACTATCTTTTTCTGCCGGATATAAAGGTATCCTAGGAATTAAGATCTCATTCCCAACATGGTGACCACTTGCTATTTGTGTTTTGATCACATTTTTTGTAAAATCAACACAAATCAATCTTGTGCCATTGCATAAATCATTTGGCGGGTCTAAATTTCTCAATAGTAGTACTGGACAATGTTTTTTCAAGATCAATTTGGAAGGTGGCATACCATTTGGTGTTAAAGAATTCAAAAACTCAACTTGATATTGTGTATTTGCTTCATCAACTGCACTATCAAAACTATAGTACACATGTTCTTCTCCTGGAAATGATTTAACAAGCATCTCATTGATATCATCAACGAATTCATTTTTTGTTGCCAATATTATCCTATTTGTGATATATGAATGACATTGGTAATTTTCTTGTATACATGGATATATACAATTAATCAACTATGACCGCATGTCTTCAATTGCATCAAATTTAATCAACATATCACTTGGAATATGGACTAAGTCATGATGAATAATTTCTTCTGTTCCATTTCCAATGCGAATAAGAAAATTAGAAAATTCATTATCATTTTTTGCATGCATGTTCCTTTTCAAATATAATTTCTCCATTTGTTGCCACAAATATGACTTGATCAGACATGCTTCAATTGTTTGTTGTTTTGTAGACTTTGGAAGCACTGGCAACACTTGTCTGAAATCTCCGCCGAATATCATTATCTTTCCACCAAATGGAAGACCTGAATTCATAATATCCTGAAATGTTCTTTCAACGGCTTCAATAGCATATTTCTTACACATAGGTGCTTCATCCCAAATAATTATCTTTGCCAAACGTATCAAACTTGCAAGTGCACTTTGTTTCTTTATATTACACACAGATGATGCTTTGATATCCAAAGGAATTTTGAATCTTGAATGGGCCGTTCTTCCTCCGGGCATTAAAGATGCTGCAACTCCACATGTGGCAGTTGCTAAGGCTATATCTCCACGACTTCTAATGTTCGCAAGCAAAGCTCGATAAAGATATGTTTTGCCGGTACCTCCAGGTCCATCAACAAAGAATGTACCATGTTTTTCTTGATGGACTATATCCATTATTATGTCAAAAGCTCTCTTTTGATCTGCATTTAGTAGATTGATAGATTGAATATCAGCTTGAGGAGTATGAATCAAGAGTTCATCTAGAACTTCCCTTGATGTATTGTGTGATACATTGTTCTGTTTAGGTATCTTCGGCAACTCATAATCTGCAATATCTTTACCCATATTTTCAAGAAACCTTTGTATATCCTTCAATGTTGCCACAATTTGATCCGTAGGTGACATATTTCCAGATTTTTCATAATCTCCACACATATATTTATGAAATCGTTCCCACAACAATTTAACATTATCTACATCGCAGTATGCCAATATGATCGCAAATAAGCGACGCAATGAATAAGGCATTTGGTATACAATAGCTTCTTCAAAACAAGTATAAACTGCATGATCACTTTCCAATAGACCTCTCTTTTGAGTCAGTTTCTTTAAATGAGGGTATGTGAACCCATTCACTGTACGTAAATCATCAAATGATGTTGGACCTCTTACAACGTTTAATAGCAATCGCAAAATATGTCTCTCTCCTTCTGATGGGTTCGTTGCATTGACACGTCCAATTACTTGCCTTTGTTTTCTTCTAGTCCAACATGACTTTGATTTGTTCCAGACATAATTCTCTCGGAAACCTCGCATAATAGCAACCGTGCATCATCATCTACCACATTTGTTGTGAATAATTCTGTGAGCATTGTCTTCTTCAACCGAGTTGTTTCTAAAATGTTGTGCAAATTATCGTGGTTCCTGAATGTGACAAGTTGTTTATCTGGGAGATGCAAGTCAAGCTGAACAACAGATGGGAACATCTCGTTGAGATTGAAATGATAAATTCTCCAGGTTGCTTCTGGTGGTGATATCCATCTTCCATCTTGAAATTGTCGTATTTCGTCAACTACATTTTTCCCATTGTCATCACTGATATGTACAGAGACACGATCATGACCTTTATATACATATTTGTATAAATACTTAACAGCTGTTATAGAAGAACATATCTCAATATTTATGTGACAATTATATCTCTTAAGCAATAGAGGATTATATGGAACAACCCATCTATTGTCCAAGTATTGATTTCTAACTTTAATCTTTCGACCATCATCTCTTCTTCGATATATTGGATAGGAATTAATACTTTTCAATGAGACCTCACTAAACTGACGCGGATACTTACACTTGCAAAATCCATTTTTCATGCATGGTGATGTTGGCCTTAAGAATCCACATGGACCGTGTATCATGTGTTTCAAAACTAACTCGTATAGTTCGTTGTCAAATCGTGGATCGTAATCTGCGGAGACATATGTATCATATGTCTCTCGGGATTCTCAATTTTCTCTCCTTCTTTCAAGATAATCAAGAAGCGAGCATGTGGTAAGCCTCTCTTTTGAAATTCTATGACATGAATATGAGCTGCAACATTACCAAACAAATTTTTTGTGAATAACAAATGCTTTAGATCTTGTAACTTTGATCGGAAAATCCGACTAACAATATCTGGTCTGTTAAATGTAACCTCCCATGGATGCAATTGTTGCCTTATTTCTTCCCACTCAGGGTTACATGTGATGGTGAGAAATATATCAGGTTTTCCAAATCGATGTACAAGAGCCATTGCGTTAAGATACCTTCTTCGCATGTCTCTAGGGCCCCCAATGAACGAAGCTGGTAAAATAATTCTTGTTCCAATATTTTTGCAGCTCATCTCTCCGGCGTTATTCATCCACAACTCCTTGGTAAAGATCAGCCTCTTATATGTTGTTGATTTCTATAATAAAAATCCAACCGTCGTCTCTATCTTAACGTACATATCAACCACAAATTGTTGTAACAATCGTCCTCCAAGCAACAAATGATTCAAAGGATTTTTCCGTTGTTGTAGAAGATATGCGTAATATTCACGAGCGAGATAAAACATTTTTTCCCCTCGAGAAGCCGCATCCGTTTGAATGTCGAATTAATTATCTGAATTATAAGTATAAAATATAAAAAATGTTTATATTTGATAAGTAATTGGAACATACCTTCTTCAGCTTGCACCATATCACTGAATGTGTAATGATCATTTGATGTTGTTGTTCTTGAATATTCATGATCAGACCTACAATTTGTCCGCCTAATTCCTCTATACAACCAGCTTCCCTCTAGAAAAAGTAAAGGATATTGAAGTGGGTCATAACATCCAAAGTATGATTGTACTTTATGACTTCTTCCATCGTTACCATGAACTATGATATCGTATACATATCTCCCTTCTATATTATTCCCTTCAATCCAAATTGCTGCCACTTGATCAGAAGTTGGTGTGTTGTAAACATGCTGATCTAATCCAGGGTCCGTTCGTATAGAAATTACCATGTTATCCAAGGAAGGTAATTCATGTAGATTTCTCAAGAACATAGAATATGGATTTATCTGCAATATTCCTACTAACCTCTCAATTATTGCTGCATCTAAGTTTGGAGCATGTGATTGTCGATTATGCACTTCATTATCTGTGTCGTAAAAATATAGTTGAAGATATCTTGCAACATTGTCGTTTGGCACTAAACAGGGGATGCGATGATGAACTTGACCCAAAATGCGGAAGGTGTAACAGCCCGTTGACATATCTGCAACCTTTTTATCCAAATTTACTCCCAAAGAGGTAAATGCAAATACACTGTTATAACCACGTATAGAGTTCCTAAACTCTTTGGATTGTATATCACTTGACATGTATAATTTCAATAAATCTTCAGGAAAATTTGATGTCTTCAAGGAAACTTCTCCTTTATAACAACAAAATGTTGGAGGTTCGAGTTCAAACTTTGTTGCTCCACAGTATACACAGTCCGCAATAGTCCTTACAATGTGCCTGATAGATAACTCTTGTAATACTCTACGCCTTTTCCTTTCTGCAAATACTTCTCTTCTTCTAAATTTTCTATTCCTTAAAATAACTTTTAAACGACAGAGTCAATAATAAAGTTAACTAAATAAATAAATAGTTTAGACAAAAAACCATACCTTCTCTCTATGAAGGTGCATTTGTTTCTATATTATAGTCTTCATCACTCATTTTTTGATATGCTGAAATGTAGCAATTAACCAGTATTATTATTAAAAAGGAAGAAATTAAGAAAATTATTAAAAAGCTATTGGATAGAACATATGTACAACATAGAATACGACTATTTTAATTGGTCAAATGGGTGTGATTGTAGGTTTTTCAAGATAATGGTACAACCTACCCGATCAGTGAAGAGGGAATCCTTCACGTCTGGGGATTTACGGAGGCCTTGGCAGAAACAAACCAAGTCACCTGAGGAGGAATTCCCATAGGAGAGAGGTTGGTAACCACCAAGAATGGTGTTTTGGAAGCTAAAATATGTGTTTGGAGAGTGAGCTCCTATATTGGATTACGCATGTCTCTAAATATATCATAATCCAATGTATATTTAATACGTATAGAAGATAAATTCTTTACGTATTAAATATAAAAAGAAACAAATCCTTAAAATCTAAAAAATGGAAACAAATTCAAAAATCTTAAAATCAAATTCAAACTATAAAATCTTAAATTATTTTGCTGAAATTGGCCAATCCCTCCAATTTGATCCATTGTGGATTGGGTTTGGACCTGGTTGATTCAGACCCAAACCCAAACCCATGGAACCCAAAAACATCATATTTAATAGATGGGGTAAACCCTTGGCAAGTTAACTCAGTAATAGTATATCATGATATCACTTATCTTCATACAGACCACTACTGTCTGACAGCTTAAATTAGTGACTTCATTTATAAATTTAAACTATGAACTGATCCAAATTCAGAAAACCATGAATAGCCAAATTCTTTCCTGGAAGACTGACAATCCATTTTTTTACTGCTTTAATTGAGAATTCTGTCTGACATTGTAGAATGCAGATCCATTCACATATAAATCTGATGATTTGATGGCACACCTCTTGTTAGTCTCATGAATGAGCCATGCTGAGGGGTTGTAAAGTGAAGAGATCTTAGAGAGACATCTTGGAAACTCTGAAGGACTGGCATTTGATTCATAAAATGTATTTTTATGAATAGAATGATGTGCATGGTGCTTCCTCAAACATGGGAGGGGCAACTTGGGTGCGATAGTAGAGTTGCTGAATGCCAGCGAGGACCACATGTCATAAAACAAAGATGAAAAAAAGGTGCTGTTTGAACAATGGATGTATTGCAATAGGAGGGAAACCCACCTTCCAACCCACCCACATATATACACAAAGTATGTCTGTTTATAATATGCTATTTAAGAAGAAAGAGGATCAAACAGACCTGAATGTGTCTTACAGGGGGGACAATCTGGGATGTGGAGAGAGGTTCTTGAAAGATGATTGAGTGAGAGCATTCAGTAAAATATTGTTAACTTGTTCTATATAGGAGAAAACTTCTTGTGAGAAGTTGTAGTGAAAACTTAATTTAATTAATTTGACCATGTTTAGAATGGAGTTGAATTTTACAGTTGGATTCTACTTAACGTCCGACAGGTTGTTTCGTTCCCTTGGTTATGATTGGTTTTAATTTGGATCTTTTTTGGTTTGTTTGATGTTAAAATCTGATCTGATCTTATTTGTTGAGATTGGATTGATTAGATTTAGTTTGATTTGAACCTGTTTGATTAAAATTGATTGGAGCTTGATGGTTGGTTAACGGATTGTAAGTTATGTGAATTGTTGGTTCTACTTGGGCATTATGTATGGATTTAAATTTCAGATTCTAGGCTTAAGAGTTAAGAACCTCTCAGATTTATGAGTTTGCTTGGATTTCAGATTTTATGAGTTCAGATTCCGCACTTTTCCATTTTGGTCCAGGAAACATTAATCGGTTTGTTGATGTGATTTAAATTTGTCTTGCTTAAAAAAAGATTTAACTTTGACAGATTATAGTATTCGGATTTTTTTATCCTGGATTGGTTACAGTTTTATTAAAACCTTGATTCAACTTGAATTTAAGATGTTCGGATTCTTGGAGTTCAGATTTCCAGATTCTGCACGCTTCAACTTCAGATTATGTTTTAAACTTCAGTTTTTAAATTTTAGACTTTCAGAATTTTTAATTGGGCAGGCTTTACAGGTTTCGGATTTTACAGATTAAGCCTCAAGTTTTAAATTCCCAGATTTCTTTAAACCTCATAAATTGCTTACGCCTTCCAGATTCTGGTTGGGAAGTAGATTTTATGATTTGAGTTATTCAATTATTAAAGGTTGTGTGTTATTGAATTGGGCCGGGTTTGATTTGTTTTTTAATACTTGCAGGTTTTAAGCTTCGGATTTAGGTTTCAGATTTTGTACACTTCAGAACTGGAATTTGAGGCAGACTTGAAAATTGAAAATCTGAACTTAACCCACATAAAGATCTGAAATCTGCAGGGGATCCGAACTAAAAAAAATCTGCAATCTGGAAATTGAAGCTTCAACAAAAATCTGAACTCCACATTTCTGAAATCTGAAACATACAACAAAAAAACTGAAATCTGTAAGAAATCTGGGGTCTTAAAATCTGAACAGAGGTCTGAAATCTGAAGTCTGGAGCATAGAAGTTTGA
Source organism: Cryptocoryne crispatula var. balansae (assembly GCA_036172225.1). Classification (NCBI taxonomy): domain Eukaryota; kingdom Viridiplantae; phylum Streptophyta; class Magnoliopsida; order Alismatales; family Araceae; genus Cryptocoryne; species Cryptocoryne crispatula. The sequence goes on from CM069921.1 coordinate 14,564,756, forward strand.
AAATCAGATGTCGGAGACCAAGATGTATGAATCAAAAAATCTGAGGTTGTAAAAATTCTGCAAGATTCTAGACCTGGAAATTTTGGAACATATAGAATCTGTAGGGAATCCAAATTCTGAACCTGAACTGAGGTCTGAGATTTGAAGCGAATCTGGAAGCTCCAAATATGAAAATGAGAAGTGCAGCAATTCTGAACTTGTAAGATCCGGAAACTGTAAAAATTCTGCAAGGGGCCCGAATATGTAAAGAAAGAAAGTCCGAACCTAAAGAAACCAATTGAATCACCAATCTGAAATTCATTGAACCCTCAAGCCAAATTCGCAGCAGAACTCAAATCAAATAATTGAATAAGTCAAACCCACAATCCATACAACTTCCAATCCATTAAGAATCAAACTACAATCAATGTTAATCAAACAGGTTCAAACCAAGTCAAAGCCAAATAATCTGAAAACATCTGAGAATAAATGAATCGGGTGGGAGAAGGCCGAGGGCGGAGGGCAGATTGATCTGCCGTCGGGGGGGGGGGGCAAGGGAGGCGGAAGCATTGGGAGGCACCAGAATCATCGGCGGTAGAAATCATCGGGATGCATATCAACAGCTACGGGGATAAGGGGGAGGCCGAGGGTTCGGCGCATCAGTCGCGTGGGGGGGGAGGCCGAGGGTAGAGGGCGGAGTGCGTAAGATGGAGGGCAGATCAATCGGGCGTCAGGGGGGGATCTATCGGGTGGCCGAAGGAGGAGGGCGGCGCATTCGTCGGGTGGGGGGATCGATCGGGTGGCCGTGTGGCTACAGTGCATCTGTCGGGTGAGGGGCGGAGGATGGAATCGTTGAGAGTTGGCTTAGGACACGCGTATGCGGTAGGACGGAGGGTGGAAGCATCGGAGCAGATGTGTGCGATTGCGCGGAGGGCGGAGGGCTGTTACATAGAAATGTACCTAGACCTCTTGACGTCTAGATTTTCTCCAGTTAATATGACAGTTTTTGGACTTTACAATGCTAGGTTCTGATTTCAGAATTTTTAGGCTTTACAGGTTTCTGGGTTTTGCGCACATTGCAGATTTTGACCATGTTTAGAATGGAGTTGAATTTTACAGTTGGATTCTACTTAACGTCCGACAGGTTGTTTCGTTCCCTTGGTTATGATTGGTTTTAATTTGGATATTTTTTGGTTTGTTTGATGTTAAAATCTGATCTGATCTTATTTGTTGAGATTGGATTGATTAGATTTAGTTTGATTTGAACCTGTTTGATTAAAATTGATTGGAGCTTGATGGTTGGTTAACGGATTGTAAGTTGTGAATTGTGGGTTCTACTTGGGCATTATGTATGGATTTAAATTTCAGACTCTAGGCTTAAGAGTTAAGAACCTCTCAGATTTAGGAGTTTGCTTGGATTTCAGATTTTATGAGTTCAGATTCCGCACTTTTCCATTTTGGTCCAGGAAACATGAATCGGTTTGTTGATGTGATTTAAATTTGTCTTGCTTAAAAAAAAGATTTAACTTTGACAGATTATAGTCTTCGGATTTTTTTTATCCTGGATTGGTTACAGTTTTATTAAAACCTTGCTTCAACTTGAATTTAACATGTTCGGATTCTTGGAGTTCAGATTTCCAGATTCTGCACGCTTCAACTTCAGATTATGTTTTAAACTTCAGTTTTTAAATTTTAGACTTTCAGAATTTTTAATTGGGCAGGCTTTACAGGTTTCGGATTTTACAGATTAAGCCTCAAGTTTTAAATTCCCAGATTTCTGTAAACCTCATAAATTTCTTACACCTTCCAGATTCTGGTTGGGAAGTAGATTTTATGATTTGAGTTATTCAATTATTAAAGGCTGTGTTATTGAATTGGGCCGGGTTTGATTTGTTTTTTAATACTTGCAGGTTTTAAGCTTCGGATTTAGGTTTCAGATTTTGTACACTTCAGATTTTTATGTGTTTTCAGATTTTTATAAATTTCAGGTTATTTCCTCCAGTTAATATGATAGTTTTTGGACTTTACAGTCCTAGGTTCTGATTTCAGATTTTTTAGGCTTTACAGGTTTCTGGGTTTTGCGCACATTGCAGATTTTAGAAAAAAATTTTATATTTCAGATTTTTATGTCTTCCAGACTTTGTATATTTCAGATTTTGTTTAGGTTGCCTTATTTCTTAAGACGACTTAAAATAAGACAAATTATCTAAATACAAAAGACAGATGAGTATACACAGTATAAGAAAAGAAGAAAATCTGGTATATGATAGAACCCACAAAAAAATTGACAATCTGATGGAGTTATCCTCCAGCCTATTCTAAATGAAATACCTTCAAATCTGAAATCTCCTGCTTTCTTTTAGCAAATCCAACAAAAAATGCAGCTTTCCTTTTCTTTGCTTTGTCAACCTAGCAAAAATACAAATACTAACACATTGAAAATCAACATGCCATAAAAATATATATTTGAAATCTTAAAGTACCACGTATGGAAATTGTGGATTCAGATTGCATCATATAACTACCAAAACTTGAAAAAGAAACAGTAAAATCATGAATGAGTAGGTTCCAAGTAACTCTTTAAATAGATACATAGTGCTTAAGAAACCAATGGCAGAAAGATGCAAATTTATTCAAGCTCTAGATATGCTTAGGGGTGCATCAATGACAGCTGGATCAGGCACTGTAATTTTTATCAGCACCATATGCTTCACCTGCTACACTCCCATCTGTCATTTTCTCCTGTAATATTCAAAAGGGTTTCCCTGCATATTTTCTTATTATCTTCAGTGTAAATATTCTCACCTCTTCGTGATGCCTGTCATGTCATATGCCTTAGATATTTCATGCAAATGGATACCAGGTTTGGGTAAATAATGAACTTTTAAAGCAAGCAACATTAACTGGCTAATCGGGTTCAATCAGCCAGGGGGCATGGCCAATGCAAGATCCACCTGGTAGGACTGAGTGGCAGACTTCAGCCAGAATCAGCTGGAATTGGCTAGGATAGGCAGGAAATGCTGTTCCTGATCAGGATAAGCCAAGCCAATTGAATGGTTGGGTTGGAGAGAAATTGACCCGGATCACTCCTGAGCCTAGGATGCCCATCATAGCTTGCAATCAACTGCTTCAGACTTAACCAAGGCTTGAGTAAATCAGGCTGATTGCGGCAGACTCTTAAGCAACTCTTGCCTTTCACAATAATGACCTTTCTGGATCAGCCATGGTTGATCCTATAATCTGCAGAATCAGCCAATCTGGATTGGATTGGGTGAACCCAAGTCAACCCGATTCTGAAGGGTATGGGCCAATCCCCAGCCAACTTCAGTCAATTGGCCAGGATTTGCCAATTCCAGGCTTGGATTGGTAAATCCAAATTGGTATCACCATATCAATCTATCTGGTTAATCTATCCTAGCCTGCCCAAAATCAGCCAGGGTTGACTGATCTTGAGTGTGGACCCCAATCCTAGCCCAAAATACGATGAGGTCACACATTATAGATGAGTCGGATAAGGTTACGTTGGAGTCATATTCACTTTTCTTTGGCCAATCAAGGGTCCAATCCTATCCCAGCTTCCCCATCAAATTAAGATATTCTTGGTCATATCATTTAGACAAAAGAATGTGTCAATTGGCAAGTAAAAATTATCATGGTCGTTTTTATCACCTGTCATTCAACAGTAACAATGAAATAGAAAAACATATACAAATAAAAATAGGAGGCTCAAAAAGTGCAGAATTCAACTAAATACTTCAATAAGTAATGATGCTGTGAACTTCTTTGATTGCTGGATTACCGAGCTTTGTAGTCTGCCTGGGGACTGCAGTGTGCCCCTTCATATGTTTCTTTCTTGATGTACTTAGATTCTAACCACCCTCCCCTCCCCCCCTAAAGCACCACCAATTACTGTACTGATCTCTATTCCTTAACTCCACACAGTGATCCTGAGGGCTTGGATTTGACTGGAAAGAGGAAAGTCATTGGTTTCTGTAGATAATTGCAGAGCCTTTATTGTTTATGATACAGTGTCAAAATGTACTCTTGATCAAGTTTTAATTGCTGAATGCATATTGATGTTTGATGTTGAATGAGTACCCCTTTGACTACCTCCTTCTTTTGCTCAGATTTATGTAGTTTTTCTCTGTCTAACGATTTCGGGTATTTTTGAAAATTCAGTACACTGGTTATGCAACTTGTGGCGGGCAGAAGTGATGAAAGTTTTGAAAATAAAATTTGTTCTGTAACTCTCTCTCTCTCTCTCTCTCTCTCTCTCTCTCTCTCTCTCTCTCCTTTAAGTCTAATGTGGCATTTGATTAGGCTTAATATGAAAATCTTAACTTTTAATTTCACGTCTAACCTGAAGGAGCGGTAGAAAAGTACTTGATTTGATTAAGACATATGTTTGGTAAAACATCTAATTAATATCTTATTAAGATTGAATTCATTTCAAAACGTATAACGTGAAATATAATATAATTTTTTGATGTTATAATATTTTATAACAAATATCGATACATATTAAAATATTTTAAATAGATAAATAATATTTATTAATTTGATTCAAATCGGATCACTTATGTGTAAACAAATCTGTAATCTGATAGCTTACATAAGCTCTCCTCGTGGCTTATAGGTAAACAAATATCACAAACATACCTGCGGTGTTTTGTTTGTTTCCTTTTTGTTTGTTTCCTAAACACTTGCTAAATTCCATTGTGGATAAGATAATATTTTGCAGTTGCAATTAAGGTAAGATGTAGAATCATTTGACATAGGATAAATAGTCCTACAAAGTATATATTATTATAATAAGAGTACCTATAAAAATAGTCCTACAAAGTATATATTTAATTTCTATGAAGGAAACTGTTTCATAGTTATAGATCTGGATGATTTATTTCTGTTTCTTTTAGTTAATAAGTACGTAAAACTCACAATGTTTTATAAAATTTGCATTATAGTTTGTTTTCCGTTTAGTTGGAGACTATATAAGTACCATGTTCCTGTTAACGCTGAATATGAAAGTGAAGTATATAAGACATTGGGGTAATGATGTCACAGGTAATACTTTATGCAGAATTCACAACAAATGTAAATTAATACATAAAATAAATTTTATTTATATATGTTTGCAAGACATTTTGTCCCAAATCCCAAACAACAAGATGTGTTAGTACCAGGCATTTAAGATGCAAACAATAAAAATAAGTAGAGTGTTACATCATGACCGAAGCATTCGCAATTTAGAAATATAGCGTTGTTTTTTATGTGCATCCTCCTTAATGACTAAACTGGCTCTACCCAACTGGCTTGTCTTCCACATTACCACGATGCTCTGAGCTTCCTCCTCCTCATCTGCAGAACCGAACTGTCTATACTTAATAGGAGGCAAGTGTGAAAGTGAAGGCATCTCATGGGAAGGAAGACCGACTTGTGGGAGGCACCTGTACGAATTGTATAACACAAAACATGTGCCAGATATCAAACGTAGATCAACACCAGGAGTGAAGCACATTAACAAGTCCTTCTTAAGCAAAACCTTTGGAGCATAGAGAAATCCATTGCGGTTCATGTCAGCAAAGTAAACACGCCACTCAGATCTTTTCTTCAATTTGGGGCATTTATTTGTAATTTTGTCATCAAATCCAAGTGCCGTTGCATAAGGTTGTAATGGGCTACGTTGAAAAAGCCGAGACATTGTATTAGCACCACCAGCATGGTCAAACTTGAAGTGCCAGTCAGCCCAACATGCAAACAAGAGAGCACTACCAAACGGAGGTTGACCCAAACTCGCAGATGTGAGCCCACAATATAGAAAAGCAAGTACCGAAGGGCCAAGCTTCTTGCCTTGCCAAATTCCCCTGATGCAAGAGAGATGGTCTGCTTGTAAGAAACCATTCTCGACAGGGAAGAGGAAAACAGCAGCTAGACAAGTGGCAAATCCCTTCAAACCTCTAATCAACTGTTGCTCGTCATCTCCTACTGTTGACAAGAAGGAAATAGTCCACGAGGAGAGCTTATGTAAGCTAATGCGTTTACCTATAACCATGCCATGGGAATGATCGGCATCAACGAACTCATGCAAAAACTGTGAACATGTCAATGGCTCCGGAGGGATGAAAATATCGTCCTCCTCCCCCTTTACAGTGCGTCGTAATCCAAGCAAAAGTTCTGCCTCCTCTAATAGGATTGTACACTCGAATGTGTTGAATACGAAGGTATTAGTGTCCGGGTGCCACAACTCAATTAGTGCTCCCATCATACCAAAATCCAAGAAGTAACGAGCATAATGTTTTGCATGCACCAAGAGTCCCTTCAAGCCCCAATCACAAAGGATTGATTTCGAAAAAATGTTTAGAATCGTAATTAATTCCCCCAACCAAGATATATGACCGAATCGTCTTGGACACAGGAAGTTTGGATAGTCCTACAAAGAAATTTAGATTAAAATAAATGTAAGACCAAGATTATAAATATACACCCTTGTTTGGATGCACCTGATGTGGACTGGTTAAATGGTACTTCAGTGTTCATACATATTAAATATGAACGAACAATAATAAAATTAAAAAAATACATAATGATTAATCTTACCAAACCGGTTATTATTTTACCCATCACATGACCAGGAATATTGGAGAAACTTCTCCCCATATTAACACGAGCCTTCTTGGAGGTTGACGCCATTTTCAGAAAATTTCGTCGATTCTATTTTCGTGGGAGATGAAAAAAATAACAAAAATCAATAAATTATAATATAAAAGTAAAGTTTTGGGCAAACTTGCCAACATTTACCAACTAACCTGATAAAATAACAATTTATACTATTTATACTAAGATAAAGAAAATCAACCAAACAGTTGCATAGACATTCGTGCACATTTGGCTAAGATAAATAGGAAGACAAAAGCTAGAAAATTTGTGATCTCATAAAGTATTAAAGAAACAAAGTTTGTGATTTGATTCAGACTTAGATTTCTTATATTTTTTTGGTCAAGCATGTTTTTTGAATTATTCACTGTTCTGGACATATTTCAGATTTGAGTTTTTTTGGTTTCTGTACCGTACTTCAGATCTGATTTTCTGATTTCTGCATCACCTTGGACAAATTCCAGATTTGATTTTTCTGCATCTTCTGGTGGCTGCTTCACTTCGTAATTTTTGAGGGCGAACTCATGTTGACAACTCACTCAATTGTTAACCAGTGTATCAACACAAGAAAAATAAATGTCATAATTTTTATATTTTTAACTGTATTTTTATGTAATTGTATAAGATTAAATATATTGATGAAACAATATCTAATTTATACTTCGATCTATATCATATGGTTAATGCTCCACCATGAAGCGAGAGAGATTGGGAGCCCTTGAACCCGCACGTTAAACATTATCTATTCACTTTTTTTTTCTTTTCGAGAGAAGATCTTCTCAAGAGATGAATATCTCAATCTCCTTGTATAAATGAGAATGTAAAGTGTATTAAATCACCATTAAGTGAGAATATGAGGAGCACTAATGATGATTTAATACACATTACATCCTCATTTATACGAGGAGACTGAAAGTATTCTTTAAGGAAGTCTTCCGAGGGAATCTACTCTCTTTTCTTTTACAATATTGCACATGGTGACTTCAAGTCTTCCACGGACCACAGTCCACGTTAAGCCTGCAGGCCTATCCTACTGACCTGAAATTTGATCCAACTCGGCCCGAGGGCTCACAGGCCAGCCTGCCCCACTGACAGCCCGAAGAACACTTTCTGAGCTTCGGTAGAAAATGCTAAAATCATAATTAAGTGAAACTTGGAGGGTTCGGTTTGTGAAATATGTAATTCTGTGTACGTTGTAAGTAATTTTAACATTCAAATGAATATCTCAGACCAACAAATCAGTACACAAGGGGAAAAAAGCTTTAATGCGCTTAGATATTCAGTGATATAATTAACTGGGAGAGCATATAAACACCTTTGATGCAAGTCAATTTGAAAACTCAAGATATATATATGTGCATAAATTAGCATTCTATGTGATAATCACATACATTAATGATCAATCTTGCTTCTCAAAGAATCACCATGGAAGGTAGAGATATGCATTGTAGAATTAAATATTGACTACGATGGATGTTTAAACACTACCTCCAACCTGCGTACACAGCAAATTAAGTAACCGTGATCTTACAATTTCCAAGCGTCCGCCAGAAGCTTAACCGTCCCTGGGCTCTTTGCTATTTTTACTTTGAAATAAGTATTTTATATAATTCAATAGTTTCTGTCTCTGTCTCTGTCTCTGTCTCTCTCTCTATAAAATATATTTCTCTGATGCCAAAATTGTGGAGGAGATTAAGAGATAATGATGGAGTTTTATATCAGGGAGTATTGGAGGTTACCTGCGCTAAAAATACAGAAGAAGATTAAATAAATATTAATAGGAAATACACTAAAGAAGCAATCTTGCTTGTCATTGCATGATTGCACATGTGAAGATCATAATGGTATAAGATATAAAAACCTATTATTGTACTCAACTTAGAAATGTAACCAGTAATGTATCAGATACAAAGTTTGTAAGAAGTACCTGTTTTTTGTTGGTCAGATGTCGAGTTAATATTTTTTCTGATATTGATTAAATCAAATGTTTAACTGAATTTTATATGCAAAAGGTAGTAACTGTAGAAGCACCTGTCCTTAAATCACACAATGTGGTTCTTATTATTTTTTGATTGATTTAGTTTAATGAATAAGTAATTCATAATTAATGGTTTACAACATGCATTTTCCTACTTTATTGTATGGTCAGATGATTTAATTAGATTAAAATTTTAATGAATATGTCCACATAACAAAAGTTATTTCATAATTTAATGTAATATTTATAATTTATTATCTATCCTTGGTCATTTATAAAAATAGGTACATGTAAAATAAATTTTTTTATGTAAATATATTGTTAATATAAAATTTAAACAATTTATATATCATAAATAATTTAAATCTTATACCTATGAACTATATCATAATTAATTTTTTAAATAATTTCTATATCAAAATAATTTCTAGATTGATATTCAAATATTTATGTGTGAACTAGATCAGGATCATTCTCAACAAATCCAAACGAAGTAATCCCATTTTTTTCATCGGGCCCGGATGGAGACAAAGGATCTTGAGCGACCGATCCAGCAGAACAACTCAAAAGATAAAGAAATATCATGAATTTCTTCATGCTCGTTCCAACTTCGAAGTACTATTTGTACAAATAAGAATCTCTTTTCTTACATGATTTCTTCTTCGTATAGATAGATATAGCCCTTCCTATTTGATAGAAAAGAATCCCATGATCTTGAACCGATCTGACCCGGGATCGCATATCCCAAGTTCGTTTACGAAGAGTTGATCTAATTGTATTAGTTTATATAATTGATTTATTCTGTGTAATACTAATTGATAGGGCCTCGTTGATAAGTGCTACAAGATCTCGTGCATTTGAACCCATGGTTATGAACCCGAATCTGTTAGTATGGAACATTTTATTTTCCAAGTGAAATCCCCTAGTATATGAAAGAATGAAATAGTGCTTTCATTGTTGTGGAATAAGAAGCCTTCGTATATTAATGCATGTATTTGATTTATTTGAAGCTATTAGAGCGGGTTCCACTTTTTGGGGAATATGAGTCAAAGCATTAACAATAATATTTCTAGTAGAACATCTTTTACAATCCCTGGAAGGATAGTTTACTAATAGACCGAGGGATAAGTAATTCGACTTATTCACATACAAATCATAAATGTTTGGAATCCATATTATACAAGGAGACATTGCTTTTGCTAATTCGAATTGAAGGGTGATATCAATAGGTCTCTTTTCGACATCATATACATCGTTAGCACATTTGTCATAGTTAGCAGCTCTATCTCAAGGTCATTATCAATATCGTCACTATCATCAATATCAATCTTGTCACTATCATCAATATCAGCATTATCAACAATATCATCAATAAGATAACCTTTAGGCTTGTCATCCAGGAATTTGTTCGGAAATACCGTAATGAAAGGAACATAAGGGTTTGTCAGACCAAATATGATCGTCCAGTTCCTATAGAACCTATCACTAAAATACCCCTAGAAGGAGATAGGGCTAAGCAGAGCGAAAAGGGTTTTCCATGATGTGGGAAATGGAAACTATTAGCCCCACACGAGGTTTGTGAATAAATGAGCAAGGAATATCCGTCCTTCTGCTAAACAGGATTTATTGAACTCATAATTTATTAGATACTTTTTATGAATGTCAACAAAGTATCCTAAGTAAATTGATCCCGGTTGTTCAATCATTATGATAACCAGAGTCATTCTTTGATAAATGATCACTATGAGTCAGACTCAATAGAATTCGATCAATTCTTTTTTCTGCAAATAAGGTGAAGAACTGAACCAAGAATTCTCTTTCTTCATCATCAATTGAATCATTGTTCGTGACCCAGTATTCTATTTTATCATCAATCCAATCGTCGTTCACATTTTTTCTTTTTCTTATCAATGTATAGATCTCTTTACTTATACGACTTATATGTCTCATATATCTCAAAAAGTGATTCGATTGATGGGATTTGGTATGATACTTATGAGATTGATATTCAAATATTTTTGTATAGATTTGACCCCATAAGCGGGACCACCACCCAATAGCATGTTGCCACTAGAAGCAGAACCCTATTTTTCTTCCAGAGAATCTCCTAATTGGGACCACATGACAAGCAGGACAAATTGTTGATATTAAATGTTTTATAAGGGTGTAGTGATCATAATTAGATTAGCGAATCCTTATATGCAAAATAAATATCATGAAAAAACAGGTGAGACTCTCTTTTTCTATCTTGTGATCTCCTGCCTTCTTTAGTTATTCCCACTCTTTTTTGTTATTCAATCTTTCCAAACATTAACATTTTTATGTCATTGATTGTTCTATATTTTATTTTAATATAACTTTTTATCATGAAATTTTTAAACATTTATTACGCAACCAATCACCATATTAGTTTTAAAGTTTTTGGCTTATTTTGGGTTGGTGATTTAGTTCATTAATCTTTATTGACTTGTAATCGGTGAAACCAAACGGAACAAACTCTTAACTCAAACTGAATTAAATTGAACTAATGAGGCTGATTTGTTCAATTTATTGGGTTGAATAGATGAGTAAACAACCTTAACCACATATAATACCGAATATCACTAAATGAATATTCAAAGTAAAATATATTTTCACCTGTATGTACGTGGTTTTGTGGAGGCTGCTTTTGTAGAGGCTGTGGCGACTGGTTGACCAATGTAGATAGACATAGACCAGGGTGGCCCGCGACGAGGGGTGCTCATGGTTTGGTTTAGTTTGACTTTTGAGTATCTTTTCTCAAACCAAACCAAATAAAACTATCTCCCAAATCAAATCGAACCGAACCAAATTAATTCAATTTGGTTTGATTTGGTTCGATTCAAAACATATTTTATTAGGATATAGTAGACATATCAATATATAATTTTATTTTATTTGTTTTAAATCATATTATATTAAAATCTTGTGTACATGTTTATATATTACATTAATTTTGCTTTTAAAACTCTTGAAACAAATTTATTTTTATAAGAAAAGATACATAAATACTATCTTATATATAACTTAAACTAAAATATTTAATCTAATTCGGATTATTCGATCTATCGATTTGATTTAATTTGAAAGGTCCTAGAAACTAAATCAAATCGATTGGTAGTTCAAACCAAATTAAACCGAACCAAATTACTGATTTGATTTTTCGGGTTGAACCAAATAGTGAATAGTCCTACCACGGCTATTGTGGCTTCGCAGAGTGGTTTATTTAAATAATTAACTTGCAACTCCAATTAAGATTCGGTTAAATCAAAATTTAGTAAATAAACTCTATCTCCTAGCTATTACTTGCATAATCTCCTACTTAATTAATTCCTACCTTCTAGCTGCACCGGAAGACTACACTACAAAGCTATTCTATCTCTTCTTTAATTTGCGCACGCTTTCTATTCTTAACAGTAAATAATATTATATATGAATAAAGGAAGCATATATCAAATATATTGTTGGAAGCTGTGAGTAGTGTTTCGAGGCTAGCTGGATGGGCGCGTAAGTTTCGCAGATAGAAAGAATACTAGGGACAAAGTTTGGGTTGCTTGAGAGGTCGATCGAGAGTACTCTCTTTATCTCCGATACAAATATTTGTCGGTTTATATATGTGGTGTAAATTTTACGAATTAAAATGATATTTAAATCATGATAAATCTTTTATTTTTTATGTTTGAACACAGAGAATATATATGCCGACCTTCTCTAGCGACCGGAACTCTAAGAGACGTCGCAGAAGCGGAAAGTAATATTTTTTTGGATGAATTTTTACTCTAAATATAATAGCTTTCAAAACAACGTTGGTTATTCGGCGATGAACATGATGTTTATCCGCTGCGAAAAAGATGAGAACTTTTACGGAAATACAAAAGTTTACCCTTAAACACGACAAATAGATTATTCAAACGACCGACACAGGCTTCATATAGCTCCCATTTATTCGGGATTATTCAAGTGACCACGCCCCCATCTCTCACATCAGAGAAAGCGGCGGGCGCCAGTGATGCGCTGATCTTCTCGGCTGGTCCGAGAGGATGATTCATTTCAGACTCCTTATTTATCGGAAGGACGAACGACACGGAGGGGAACACGACACTGATGAAACAGGAAGCAGTCTCCAGTAGCTTCTCTCTCTCTCCACGGCGGCGGGCGTTCAGTCGCACAGTCGGACGGAGTGGAAGGGAGTCGAGCGGCAGACGCGCATCGAGTGACCCAGCGGGGTGCCCTGACCGACACAGTTGCTGCCCGTGTACATACGCGCCGCTTGGTCCTCTCCGTAATTGAAGTCGAAACCGCCGTGGAAACCAGTCAACGAGTAACAGCCGCACTGGAAGGTTATCTGCTTCATCCTCCCGCTGCAGCCGGGCCCGGAGAAGGCGGTGATAGAGCTCGCCGCCGCCGGGGCGAGGGCGGCCGCCGCGGCGAGCAGGCAGAGCACGGCCACGGCAGCTGCCGACGAGGGCCTTCTTGCGGCGGCGGCGGCCATTTTCCAAAGGTGGAGGAAGAGGTCTGCAGGACGGATGAGCTAGCTAGCTGCTTCGAGAGCGGAGTGGCAGAGAGAAGAGTAGCTGGAATATGGTTGCTCGATGACCCTTAGGCCTCGGCTCACTCTCTATTTATAGCCCGTGTAGTGATAAGATAACGCTGCAGTCTCCATCGCTGGGTGCAGTGGGCCACACACCACCCCTCGCTACTTGCAGGCCCCTTGGGGGCGGTGGGGTTTCGCCCCCGGCCTCGATCCCTGGATGATCGCCATGGCGATGTTACGTCGCAGGGCTGCGCTCAGAGTCGGGGAGACGTCACCCTCAAGAAGGAAGGAAACAAAAGCCCCCCACGTGGGGGGTGTTACCGGTTCGATGTACTCGGACGCTGTTAATTTACAATATAAAAATCTCTTTAAAACAAAATACAATATAAAGATAATATTATATCGACATTTTTAACGAATAAAAGACAAGGCGAATAAGCATTGAATATTAATGTTGTTAAACCCTTAGCTTGAGCTCGTCTTTAACTTGGGGGATGAACTAGTCTAATCCTCAACTTAAATTTCTAACAAACCCGATGATCCGTTATGCTCTGAAAGGCACTGAAGCGTCGAGCCTTAGCCGAACCGGTTGGGCTAACTTAATTATCCAATTTTTGTAAGCTTACAGGTTGCAATATGCACCTTCCCGGGAAAGAATTCCGCTAAATGAAAGCTTTTAAGGGCCGCCCTCTTCCCACTTGACAATTTGTGTATAATAATATATCTGTATCAAAATCAATTTCAAGATTGTCAGGGACACAGGTGTTTAAGCTCTTAATTAACATGGGAGCGGATTGATATATAAGCCCAAGTTGGGGATGATCGATCTTCACTAGAATTTAAGAAAAAAAAGTTAGAGTTAGATAATAACTACTAGATTCAAAATTTTTAATCTTATAATCTATTGAAATTCAAAATCAAATATTTTGACAATTTAATTTAGATACATAAGTGTTAAAAGTGGAAATAAAAGTTAAATACATTAGATCAAATTTTAGTAGTGATATGGGACTTATTATCATACTTATTAATAAAAATAATATAAAATAGAATTTTAATTTTTTATATCATTCGAATATCGAAATCATGATATTCCGAAATTAAAAACAGAGCAACTATGATTTTATTTTGTATATAAAATAATATTTAAAATGTCATGATTTTATGTAATAAATTCCTAATATCATGCCTAAATTTTAATTTATTTGTGCTTTTATATTTGACTATTTGTCCGAATTTAATTGCCATATAACGCTGATCATTTTTAAAAATTATATCCTCATCTAAAATAGTTTAAGAAAAACTATATTTTTATATACATTTAAACTTATTTGTCGTAATCCTTCATAGAAATATGTGTACATTAATTCTTTGTACGAAGTGCTCTGGATCTAGGTCATACTCGGTTCTATACTTACGGATGTTGATTGTATTTTGTGATCTAGTTAATATTTGATGTGAAATTATTATAATTAGATGTTTTATCAAACAAAATTTGTCACTTATATCTTAATCAGATTCAACATTTTTTTATCATTAACTAAGAGGTTAGGGGTGAAATTAATAATTTAAAATTTCAGATTAAATCTAAATAAACGTCTCCTTAAGTTTGGGGTCAAATTAGGACTACTCCCATATTAATCAAACTCATAACAAAAGGGCCCCCCTTGATACTTTGAAAAGTAGTCGGCTGCCGTGGCGCGGTTGGCATCACTCTCCCGCCGGGTATGCGAGAGGGCGTGGGTTCGAGGACGTGTGAGACGTCCGGCTCTCCCCTAAACCTTGGGGGGAGAGCTCTCTGGTGGGGGTCGACCCGCGGGGGCTCGATCCCCCGTCTCCCGCCTTAGCCGCGGGCTTGTGGGCCATCCGGGCCATGTGAACAAAAAAAAAAGATACTTTGAAAAATATATTATTTCTTTAAATGAGAGATAGTGACGGTCCACCCACCCGGTATGGCGTCAGTATTTCAGGGAAGGCCCCGCTAGTTGCGTGGATGCAGCCTGCACACGTCATGGGGTTGATCTTCATTCTTCGCCATTGCTGGCGTGCATGCATGACGTATATTTTACGAGAAATTGATGGAAGTATGACGTCAAAGAGATACAACCGCCCCGGTGCATGGTTGAGTAAAGAATAAAATGTCCTTAATATAAGAGTCGACCTGAGCTATCAAGTCATATACTTCGGTAACTATTCAGTGAATCATTAAGAGACTGAATCATTATTACGAGTAACGAGTTAATAAAATATAAAATGTCAATAACGATTCAATCATTTATATATTTAGAACAATAAATATTAGTAAAGTATTGTTTAATCATCGCTAATACTCTGCTAACTCATTAGCGAACTTAGTGCAATTCGTTACCGAAAGTAACCGTTCCACTATTTTTAATAACGATTCACTTAATTGTTAATCGATCACTATTTAAGTGATTTAAAAATTATGACCATTTCTGATCGAGAATAGAGATTATTCTCTTCACCCGAGAAACGAGATCATTTATTCTCCTTTTTTGTATTAAAATAAGTTAACCTTCTTCGTACTATTAAAAATACAATGTACCACTTTTAAATACTAGAGAGTAATATTAGGATACTCAAACAAAGATATAGAAGAATAAATAATTTATATAGATTTTGTATTAAAATAAATAAATATAACCACAGTTTTTGTTTTGATCAGTGGCCTAGTGACAACAGGTCTGTTGTGTCCCGCGGGTGGCGAGGGCAGCTTGAACCCCCGAGTGCCCGACTTGTCACCGTCGGGAGACGAACCCCTGCCTTACTCCCCCAAGAGCAAAGTCGACGTCGTCGAACTACGCACAACCGACAAATATAACCACAGTTAAAAAAACGATATGCACTCGAAAATATTTTTACAGTCAAAAAGTAGTCACGGGCTATGACTGCAGTGGTGGCTATCTGCTAGGGTTGTAAACGGATACGGATAAAATTCGGATTCGTTCCGAATTCGTATGCGTTTAGCCGGATAATATCCGATTTTAGATATCCGTCAGAGCGGATATCCGGATACGGATATTATCCGAATGTTAATAGAAGCGGACAAGAAAATGCCCGCTCCACTTCGTTTAAGATCCGCTCCAAATCCATCTTTGATAATAAATACATAATATATATAATTATATATTTAAAATTATTATATTTACAAATATGATTAAGTTTTTTTATTATATATTAATATATTAAGTTAATGTTGATAAATATATGATAAATTTAATATTTAATATTTTTATTTCTATGTATTTGTATATTATTAAATATATTAATTAAATAATATTTAAATTAACATTTGGAAGTGGATATTATCCGTATCTGCTCCGAATTCAAAGATTATCCGACTTATAATATCTGATCCGTATTGATATTCGATTCGAATCAGATACGAATTATCCGAATAATTAAATAAAACGAATACGAAAACGTCATATCCATTTCGTACCCTATCCACTCAGTATCCGTTCCGTTTACGGCTCTACTGTCCGCCGCGGGCGGTGGGAGTGTCAATTAGTGCCGGTGGGGCGTCACGGAGCACGTGGTGCGGGGGTGCTGCCCGGGGTCATGGGCCACGGCGGCTGGCTGCTGGGGCCCGGGGGGCGGCGGGGGATTTTTAATCGGTGCACGTGACGGGCATGAAGGCGGCATGCAAACTGCACCCGGAGCACACGGTGGGGGGGCTGGATGATGTTCAGGGACTGTCGGGAAAAAAAATTTATTTTCAGTCTAACCTATTTTTAAAAATTGTTTTTTGAAACCAACGCGTAAAGTATTTTATTTTCAAAATCAATAGGCTTTCTGGAGGGTCGAAATTCTCAGATGATCTCACTTCAGGACTTTTAAAAAAAATTGAATTCAACCTACCAAAGTGATTTATTTAAAGTACAACAAAAATATTAGCATATCATTGTAACTAATATCTATATAGTTTTGATACGGTGATAATTATTTTAGTTATGTGTAACTAAAAAAGTGTATATATGCATAAAAATAAAAGCTTTATTTATTTTTTAAAGTTTTAGTCTCAATTCAGACCAAAGTGGAAAAAGATCCATGTTCGGTTCGACTTGATTAATTAGTTCCATTCGGTTCTATTTTGAGAAAAAGGTATATAGCCAAATTATACATCTCTAAGGTTTAAACATAAAAACTTTTTATTTCAAACAATTAGTTAACTTACCCTGCCGCGTTGTATAGCTGGGCTTGTAGTTTGAAGTCACTTTAGATGTTTAGGGTGCGTCTCGCAACTTGTTGGGAGCCCTTCTTTCAGAAGTACCTTCTATGAAAAAATTACTTCAACGAAAAATATTTTTATTATACAAAAGTAAAAATAATTTGATAACAATTTTTATCATATAGCCGAAATACTTCTTTACATCAAACTAAAACTTAAGTAATATAAAAAGTCAATGCATGACAATAATTTTATATTTTTTTACTATCTCAAATTTTTTTATATCTCTTTAATTTTTTATATCATATTTAAAATTAAATACATAATACAAAATATAACATATATACATAATTTTTTATATTTATTTTAAAGTATTGATAAAAATTTATTCAATTTAAATAGTTTATTGAATCAAACCGCTTTTTAACTAAGATAATCTCAAGTTAAACATGTATGATTAATTTTTTATTTTTAGACAACCTATTTATTAAGTTAAAATAAATATCATCTTGTTTTGGGATCTCAAGATATTATTATTATTATTTAATATATATGCCCCTCTCTCTCTCTCTCTCTCTCCACGCACACGATCCTCCACTTCCATCGAGATATCCCACGAGATATCCCACACTCTCTCTCTCTCTCTCTCTCCACTCACATGATCCTCCACTTCCAGCAAGATATCCCACAAGATATCCCACTCTCTCTCTCTCTCTCCACTCACACGATCCTCCACTTCCAGCAAGATATCCCACGAGATATCCCACGTTGAGGTTCAGACGTGCGCAACATTTGGAGGAGTTTCTTTGCGGTGGAAGGAGAAAATATCTCCTCGGAGTTTCTACCTTCAAAAAGGAGTGAAAGTGAATGCTGATATGAAACCAAACGGCTATTTAAAAAGAAGGACTTCCCGTTGAAGGAGAAGTGGCCAAGAAAGACTTCCGGGACGTTCCCAAACGCACATTTTTAAAATTCTACTTCTCTGACCCGAGCTTCATCCTTCTCTCTTGGAAGTTGATTTAAAAAAATGGAATTTCGAAAATGTGCTAGTTTTGAAATCGAAAATAAAGTATTATGTGTGTTACTTTATAAAAATAATATTTAAATTTTGTTAGTTTTTTAAAATAATTTTAAAAATAATTTGCTTGTAGAGAGTGTGGGTAAGGGGGAGAGCCTACAAGGGCGGGGTGGGTGGCTAACACAGGTCAGTCTGTCGGCAAGGCACTGATTGAGATGCACAACGCTAGCAATATTGGTGAAGCTGGCGAGTGACAACATTGGGTGCTGTAGCTCTCGTGGATTGTTATGTTTTCTTCCCTAAAATGTCAAACTCACTAGTTGACAATTGATTTGACCACCGTCATAAATGTGATCATACACGACTAACATGCTAATATGGGGACACACTATATGAGTCAGGTGTATGTGTGGTGCACTAAATATACGAACAGAATCAAAACGTCCTTGTATCGAAACATTATGTCGAAAGTTGACTTTTTGACCTTGACACCTAGATTCATGTGAAATGTGCACCGAAATGGTTCACACATTAAATGTATGGGTCGCATGCACCTTGAAAGGGCACCATCTATCACCCCCTCCGGTGGACACCCGAAATGGACTAGACCTCCCTTTTGGCCCTATGCTTTCTTTGGAGACTTGGTGGATGAGATGTTAACGGTTGTGGTTGTCAGGAGCCAAAGATTACAAAATAAAGTAGAATAAAAAAATGAAAAATGAAATGACCATCGTACCTTTAGAAATGGGAAGATTGTATGGTTTCGATTTCTCCTCTCTCGACCGGCCGAAAGACGAGAGCTTTAGTGAGTTTCTTTTCTTCAATCCAGTTGAAGCTTCACCACATCGGGATAAACCTAAGAATGCCCACAAAAAAATAAAGAAACAAGTGAAACCATTATTAGTTCTAGAGAAAACATAGCATCATGTTCAAATTTTAACATAAACATGCTAAAGGAAGAGAAACAAACTGGATTGGGACTAGATCCCAACCCCTATTTAGAAAGTTTAAAAAATGCATGAGGATGCAAATGATCGGCCTAATGTATGCTAAATAACATGATAATAAAAGTTAGAGTGAAAGAGAGAAGCAAAGGATCAAACGGAAGGGTAAAAAAACTTAAAAAAACTGCAAAACAGGATTTGCCCCTGCTAGTGCCTCACTGATAGGGTGCTAACTATAGGTTCCTTGTTGGTGGGGTGTGTTGACCAAGGTCAAAGCACCCCCTGATGGGATGCTAGCGACTGGTTCTGACAAATTTTCTTTTCTTCTTCATGACGTCGCTCTAGAGTGTAGGATGACCTCCAAGATAAAAATAGAGCATCTCTAAACATACAATATATAAGAGAAGTTGGTGGGAGGGTGATTTGACACTATATGTAAATAAAATAGCTTTTAGATATTCTCAAAGTCAGAGAAAAATCATATTTTTGAAGAAAAAACTGTGGGTTTTCGGGATTTTGAGGAAATGTTTTGGGACAATTTAAAGGTTTGGGGAGGTGTTGTGAGAACTTAGAAGGGTAGTGGTAGATGAGAGGGATCAGGGGACAGGCATGGAATTTTGTAAACCTTCCAAATGGGGGTTTTTATATAGCCCAAAAGAGAGTAACTTTATTCTACTGGACTGTCCCTTCAAGAAAAAAACAATGATTTTTTTTGAGTTTTGAAAGAGAGTTTTGGGATAGTTTAAGAGCTTGGAGAGAAATTGTAAAGCTTGAGATGTGTAGTGGTGGATGAGAGAATGTTGGGGATGTCCTTGGAGCCTCTAAACCCTCCAAATGAGGGTCATTTTATAGCTAAAAATGGACAACTTTATCTGCATAACTGTTCCTTCAACCTGTCAAATTAGATTTTATCTGCATAACTATTGGTGCCTAGCACTCTACCAATTGGGTGCCCAGTGCCCTGTTGGTTCGGCACTTTGACTTGGTCAAAGTGACCAATTAAGGGAGCATTAGACATAGTTTGGTCAAAATGCATAGGGAAGTTCCTATTTTCCAAAAAAAATGGTTCCATTGAAAGGATACTCAAATGTATTTCATTCAAACAAAAATATAAACTCTCCAACTAGATCAAAATTATGTGTCTACACCCCCAGGTGTCTTTTGAGTAGCTTTATTTGTTTGTTTTAATTAGAATGCCTTTCTTTTTTCTTATAAAAGAGCCATCTTTCAACAATTTAAATGTCCAAAGAATATTTCAAGAAATTGAAGAAGGTGTCCAATCTCTCTCTCACACCCTGTAGAGATTTTCTAGCTTCCAAAAACCTTCAAACACCCTTGGGACAACCCCCAAAACCCCAAATAGAATCCTTCTTCCATCTCTATTCTTCATCATTCACTCTTCAACAATCATCCTCAACTCCATCTTCTACGACAATTTATACCGTCGAATTGCACTAGGAGAAGCATGGGAGGATCCTCTTGACATGCCAAAGCTCGTGAAGAAATTCAGGGCCAAGTAAGGAGCTAATTAGGAGCATCTTCTGCCATCGGTCATTTGGCGTCCTCATCATCAGAGCAATAGATGACTTGTCATCACGAAGTTAGGAGCACAGAGGGCTTCTCCATATCCTTCGCATTGCAAATCCGTTCTTTCATCATCTTTCATGTATATTAACATCATTTGTTGTTGTTTAAGCATTCATTTAACATCTTTCATATTTCAAATATCCAAAAGTAGGGGTTGAGAATTCATTCCTAAGCCAATCAATTCTTCTCCTTTTGTGAGTTTATGTTGGACTTTCCTTAGGGTACTTCATCCCTCTTTTAGTTCTAATCATTCTCATTATTTTTTTCCTTGTTTCAAGTCTAACGTGGTTGGCTGAGGAAGGCCCAATCTTCTTGCATTTGCCTTCATTTGGAACCCATGGTTCCTGTGATCACATTCATACAGTTTCCATGGTTCCACACTGTCCTCATTTCATCTCCTCTATGTTTTCTTTCATTCCACCCATTCTTTCACATGACTTGAATTGGTCATTCGACGTCCAAGTGATGCTGAGTGTCAAAAGTCCAGGGATCAATGTGTGTGTGGATCAATAGAGAGTGATAAAGAAGATGAGAGAATATAGTCTAAGAATATGCGCTCACAGGGTGTCTAGCGCAGCGAGGGATGTGGGCAGGTGGAACTAACAACAAATTTGGGAAGAGACAGAAGGGTGATCAGGTTGGTTGTAGGTTAGGCTAGCGAGATTGGCAGATGTTGTAAGGAATCGTCCATTAAAATTTGGTGCAGCGGAAGCGACGATTCCTATGGGTTCCTTTAGAATCCGTCTCAATCAGAACCGAACGACGAAAACCGAAAATCGATCAAATCGGGTTCGAATATACCTGATAGGGATTCATATAATCCCATGGAGAGGAAGGAGATGAGCTTCTAAAGCTCTACAAACCGTTCAAGCGTCCGGTCTCCAGCAGTATCCACACGAACTTCATCCACAGCAGGTTCTCCCTTCGCGCCGGCCTCGAGAACTCTTCCCGAACCGAGCTCCATCGACCATGGACACCTTCTAAAGAGAGGAGGAGGTAGGGAGGAGGCTTGGGACGTGGTTTTCACCCTTGGCTTGATGGGGTTTGGCTGAAACCATTAGTATTTATAGAGAATTATGGAATTTTTCATAAAAACCCAAAATCTCTATAAATTACGTCCTTGCCCCTGTACTTGTGTATAAGTCCTTTTGTGTGTGACCCACTAGGCCCAATAACCTATTTGGTTGAGGCCTAAATAAAATAGAACAATTCTATTTAATTTTAATTAAATCCGTTATCCGATAACAGATTAATCGGCCTACCGATCATGAAGGGTACAAGCCACATCCCATGATCCCAAATGGCTATGGGGATAATCTCATCTCCATTGAGCCTTTCCATCATCAGTTACCACATGGATATAAACCCTCATCCATCCAATGTCCCGGTCGGAAGGGAGTACGGCATCGACTGCCAACTCGTTAGTATACCGACTCTATAGGATCTGTACTCGGAATTGGATCAATTGGAAAACTCATTTTCCAATTATCCTATCTACCCTGGCCAGGGATTTAGAGTACTATCCCATAGGACATTCACTCTCACTTACCGAGAGTGGATGATCCCTTGTTGTCCGCTCAATTGCCTCCATCGGATTTTCCTTGTACTCGATCCATCGCTATATAGGACCATCTAAATTGTGATCCATAAGTCAATGGTCAAAGCACAAGTTCCACCCAACAAGGCATCTTTGGCAACTCAGGTCAAAGGTCCAACCATGCAACCGTGATGATAGAAGACCCTGATAGACAGTTCGGTAAGATACCATTCAGGGTTTCTAATTCGGTCAGTTCAGTGAACTCATTCAACTAATGAGCACCTGCATGTGTATCTCAGTGTCTCCACACTAATGACCAATGAGATCGGTCGTCCTCATCACATGAGAAGACATCACATACACTAGTCTATCCGGATCCTTGATGTCCCGTCTCAAGTATCCTATGACTAGGAACATTTAGATCGAATACCTCTAGATGATCAATCTCATTATCATGATCTCATCATGATTTAATCATCATTGTATTTGATCAAGGACTTCATTATGATATTCGCTTCTAATAAGAGCTTATAATGAAGATTTGCCTAATTAATCTGAATGAGATATTTCTAGAAATGTCGAATCATATCATATATGATTGGCTTGTAGGGCATACATTTCTATCAATCTCCCACTTGCACTAAAGCCAATCACCCATCCGGTGATCCGTATCGGCTCAAGGTGAAGCTCAAACACTCTTTGAGTAATGCTTCGATTAGTGGATCTGCAATGTTATTAACGGTAGATACTTTATCTTTAATTATATCTCTATAAGTTGCAATCTCTCCGATTGTATAGTATCGCCACGAAGTTCTAAACTTCGATGAGACATCGGCTCTACTCCATTGTTTTCTCAAAACAATGATACACTTTCGAGAGAAAATTGAGACAATCCCATATCAAATATGTAGATGAAAAACTTCATCTAGACTACTTCTCAAGTAGTGTGCAACCAATATGTAAACTTGTTTACATATGTTGTAGAACTTACGATGTTCTATCACATAGAACTCTTTCAACTCACCGCACCATCATAATTCGACTTAATATCAAACTTATTTGATTAGAAGCTTGTGTTTGTAAAACTACAAGACTTCAAGTCTTATCCTCCAAGTGTATAGAGATACATTCTCGGTGCTTCTTAAGTACCAAATGATATATCTCTAAACTATCAAGTGACTCTCACCTGGATTTTCTTGATGAATGCTCATAACACTTAGAGCATTAATCACATCATGTACGTAGCATCATATAAATAATAGACCCTATGACAAAGGCATAAGGGCTCTATTTATGTGATCTCTTTATCTTTCAAGAAGTATACAAAGACAACACTTTACAGAGATCAACTCCACACCACATAGGTAAGAAACCTATCTTGGAGTTTATCATGTCAAACCCTTTGACTATAATGACTACGTACATTAACTGGGCATTGATTTTAGATCTATCTCCATAGATCTCAAAACCCAAATTGTGTTTGGAGGATTAATTTGATAGCTAGGTTCACTTATGATAACACACCTACTTCATTCTTAATGAGTAGTATGTCATCAACATAAAATGTCAAGAAAGTAATAGCACTCCCACTTATCTTGTTGAATACACAAGGCTCCTCTTCGTTCTAAACGAAGTCATAAGATTTAATCTCATTAAACCTTATTATATATGATCTATAGGAAGTTTTACTTTAGTCCATAAATGAACTTAATACACACTCTTCTTGGATGTTATTGGGACTTGATTCCCTATAGTTGTATCATATACACATATTCCTCAAAATACTTTAGAGGAACACTATCTTAACATCCAATTAGCTTATCTCATAATCATAGAGTGTAACAATCAAAATCCGAATGGATTAATCCATGGAATAGGTAAAAGATCTCATCATAGTCAACCATTTGACTTCAATGATATCCTTTTCAACTATTCTCACCTTTGAAGGTATCTACCTTCTAATCCACTCCAATCTATTCTTTAGTGATCCATTCATTCCTTATGGAT
The DNA here is from genome assembly GCA_036172225.1 of Cryptocoryne crispatula var. balansae. Lineage (NCBI taxonomy): Eukaryota > Viridiplantae > Streptophyta > Magnoliopsida > Alismatales > Araceae > Cryptocoryne > Cryptocoryne crispatula. The sequence goes on from CM069921.1 coordinate 14,589,204, forward strand.
ACTATATCCTTAGGTGGATCTATCAAGTTCTAAACTTGATTAGAATAGATAAAGTTTATATCGGATTTTATTGTCTCTTCCCATTAATGAATCAATATCTCATATTGGTTCTATATAGATCCTAGGATCAATATTCTTATTATCTTCTGCCTCATTTCATCTATCAGAGATATGTCTCACATATCTCTTAAGTAGAATGGACACAAGTAAAGACCTATCATTTGTCCTTGTGTAATTATTAACTAGCACCTTAATAGAAGTGTTATTGGGTTGTGGGACTAGAACATCTTCCATATATACCTTGCTCACACTATCTTTCTTAAGAAGGAACTTTTCCTTTAGAAATATAGTGAGCTGAGCAACACATACCCTTATACATAAGGGTCGTATATTTAATATCTAAAAGTTTCCTTTGGATATCCCACAAGCAACACTTCATAGTCTTATATTCCAACTTGTTAGAGTTATACTTCTTCACCAGGTCGGACATTCCGAAACCTTAACTTGCTTAAGGTCAAGTTTTAACCCCTTTTCCATATCCTATATGGAATGATCAGAACATGCTTAGAAGGTTTCTATTAAGAACAAGTGGTTATAATGAGTACTTAGCCAAATTAGACAAGAGGAATTTTGCAAAGCTTGTCATTGTTCACATTATGTCTTACATAATATGACTTCTCATTTTAGCTACTCAATTAAGCTAAAATGTGTAAAGAGGTGTCCATTAGATTCTATTATCCTTCAATTATATGTGAATTATGTACTTAAGTATTCCCCTCCTTGATCTCATCAAAGAGTTCTAATACTCTTTCCATTAGTATCTCTACTTCATTCTTAATCTCAAATAATTTCTCAAAGGTCTTAATTTTGTACTTCATAAAGTACATGTTTCCAAACCTAGAGACATCATCTTTGAAATAATGAAGTAGAAATATTCTTCTTTAGCCTTACTAGATATGGGCTAACATACATCTAAATGTATGAGTTCTAATAACTCATTAACCCATTCTCCATGTCTATATAAAGCTAAAGTATAGATTGATCTAAATCAACCCATTTCCTCTTAAAAGGAATATTCACACATAACATGAGAGCTAACATATCAAATATGATTAAACAATTCATTAAGCTCCCACCGGCAAACACTTTGCCATTAAATCTATTAGAACATCTATCATTTCCATAGCTTAGAATAAATCAACATTTATTCAAGTAGGAAATCATATAAAGTCCTTGTAGAAGGATATAATAGCAATATTAATTATTAAGACATCTTCATAAGGCTATTAAAGAATTGCACCTCCCACTAATAATGATGCAACTTTTGCACCATTACATATGTAGGTCAATATCTTCTTTATTAAGCCTTCATTTACTTGTCATCATCTACAACTCCTTGTAGATATAAGATGCATATCTGGTATCTCATACCATTAGATGCATTCATAGTATCTAATATTATAATATACACACATAGTATCTAATACTATTAAGTATATACTTAAAACAAGTAAGTGCCAATGACTTGGATACATGAAGCTTCTCAAGCTCTACCTTTGCATTATATACAAAACACTTTGTACTTTCTCTTCCACTTATCATCATCATGACAGTGTAAGAATCCTGTCTTATTCTGGCTTTATTATCTTGACCACCTTCTTTTACTATTAACTCTCTCCTATTTTTATCTAATGATTTTACTTCTTACTATTGGTCTTACCAACAAGAAGTAATTAAGATGTATTGTTGATCTAAGTTGCCCTTTAGTTAGCTCATCACTATGAGCCATGATGGATCTCATATCCATCTATCCATGTTGTCTCTATAATTATGCCTCATAGAGACTAACATCTAGTTTAAGGCAAACAATGCATCTTGTCTATGAGATAAGATCTTATCTTTCTTTCATATCACTAGATAATTTAGGAGACACCTACTTCTCAAGTAGAATAGTTAATTGGTCAACTATGAGAACAATTCTCTTAGTTCTAAACCGATCTAAGAAGTGTGATCCATTAAGCTATATGGCATCTAATATGCCATACTAATGGTGGCTTATTATCGTATTCTACAACCGAGATATAATTTTATCAAAATAACATTGCAAACATTCATTAAATTAAGATATGGTCTTTCATCCTAATTTATGCTCCCACTAACTTTCGACGAATTTGCATAACCCTCATTATGCAAAGGCGGGATATCACGATGAAATCCTAGTGGGGACTAAGACCCTATTAACTTTATGGTGACAACCTTGTGGGAAACACAACAAGTCATCCCATACTTAATAGGTAGGTAACTTTTACCAATTGCAACCCTTGCAATTCTTAGTCATTTAGCCTCTAGAGTTATAACCTTGTGGGAAACACAACAAGCTATATACTCTAGTTAGGTCAACTCCGCTTGTTACGTTATGAGAATGAATTCTTAACATAGCCCTTGTGGGAAACACAACAAGGCCATGCAATGGTCCACCCCAAAGTTCGGCAAATGCCTTGGCCATGATCACCAATCCCTTGCTGAATGAGTCTTGTGGGAAACACAACAAACCCATCCAATCTAAGATTGGCTCATCAAGACCATAACAACGGAAGGCTACGTGAGTCATTCTTAATGTCACACGTTTATCAACCTAATTATGACAAGGAGGGATTTTATTTTAGTCTCATCAATAATATGTGCTAAGTATATATAATACCTTTGGAATATCATATATCTAAGGTATAAAAGATAGCACACAACCACATATCAAATATGCATAAAAATTAGGCGATCATGGACTTAACCCTAAGCATGCACCTAAGGCACCTCTCTAGGTGCAAATCCTAGCTTCAGATGCTTGAGTTGGTATGCTCCCACTTCAGAAGGGTGCTTCTCCAAGTGGTCCCGCTCTCCAACCTTCCACGAACCGGCTTCTAACTCTTACAAGCGGCTTAAGGGTACGCAGGCCCCACAAATGTACATAACTCAATAAGAAACCTTGGTTTTAACCAAGGGGAGTACATTAATAGAGGGAGGTAGAATGTACAATCAGATTGTATAGAGAGAGAGGAGGCACACGCAGGCCCCATTTAATAACATAACCAACACAATTAAAAGCAATCACAAGCCAAGTACAATTAAGTCCATGATCACCTCCATACACACACTAACATTCATCACATGAACATAGAGCGCATACGTGATAATTATATGAGATATATCATATATATCAGCATAAAATTATATAATTTATTTTTAAATTCTCAATTTCATGCATGTCGAATTTTCATGAAATAAATAACATGAAAATAACATGACAACAACATATAAACAATTTATATGAAATGAACATACAAAACTAAACTATTTAGAACATTCATGCATTCCCAATACTGTGCATGGTCAAAAATTAATGTCCCAATTTATATTCTGTAAAATCTCGTTTTACAGAATTAATTAAGACACTAATAATTTAAGTTAAATCTTTAAAACAATTTTAAAGTTTAACCATGAGTGAATCTATGTAAATAGAACTAAACATCATCTAACATGTCATTAAACACTTTAAAACATGTTAAATAATATTATAGAATTTTTCAGAATTTTTATGGAATTTTCTGGCAAATTTTCGGAATTTTCTATGATTTTAAACACTTTAAAATCATTAAATAAAAGATCTGGCGCATTGCGCCGCGCGCTCCGGTGCACTGCGCCACGTCGGCGAGCGCCTGTGTGCGCCGTTGCGTGCGCCGGTCTTCCAGCGCGCCAGCGCCGACCGTCGTGCGCCGGCGCGTGCGCCGATCGCCATCCCCGAACGGGGACTGTTCATCCGGAGGAGAGTTAATCTCATTAACTCGGACATATCTCCTTATACCGGACTCCGAAAAATCTGGAAAAATATGCGTTGGAATCCTTATCAAATAATGAATCCAAAACAGTCGGCTTCATATCCAGTAAAAATCCAAATCGACCGAAAAATGAGGAGGAAGAGGCGGAGGTCACCCAGATTTCGTAGCAGAAATCTCTATATTGCAACGAGGATAACTCCTTATCCAGGAAGCCAAATATTCTCCAAAAATACAATTTAGAATAATCATCATATGACGTTTACAAATATGTATATATCCCTTCAGAGAAAAATTCTCTATCAACGGGAAATCAGGAAGAAACAAGTCGGCGCCGCCAGATTCCGCAGAACCCTAGTTCGTCGGAAAACTCAAAAATTCTCATCCTCCGCCGTCGTTCAAAGCTGAATATCAAAGGTAAAGGCTAGGTAATCATATTACCCATCTCATAAACCCTTTCCAAGTCTCAATTTATTCTATGGACGGAGATTTCCCAAAATCCCCAAATCTGGGTGTCGGTTCGGGCATGACAGAAACACCAAATTTTGAGGCTTCTCCCGAACACTACAGAGATCCAAACTTCAAACAGTTTGCGGAGTTGGAAAGCCCTATATCACGAGATTCTACCAAGGCTAACCAATCTTTTATCTGAGTAATACACAGAATATGTTGGCCTCGTCAAAACAGACGTTTGCACAGATTCGGGAACACATAAATAACATGAAATAATGTCGATTCGACGTCGGTTTCGACCGAGACTTGAACCGGGCTCTGATACCACTGTAAGGAATCGTCCATTAAAATTTGGTGCAGCGGAAGCGACGATTCCTATGGGTTCCTTTAGAATCCGTCTCAATCAGAACCGAACGACGAAAACCGAAAATCGATCAAATCGGGTTCGAATATACCTGATAGGGATTCATATAATCCCATGGAGAGGAAGGAGATGAGCTTCTCAAGCTCTAAAAACCATTCAAGCGTCCGGTCTCCAGCAGTATCCACACGAACTTCATCCACAACAAGTTCTCCCTTCGCGCCGGCCTCGAGAACTCTTCCCGAACCGAGCTCCATCGACCATGGACACCTTCTAAAGAGAGGAGGAGGTAGGGAGGAGGCTTGGGACGTGGTTTTCACCCTTGGCTTGATGGGGTTTGGCTGAAACCATTAGTATTTATAGAGAATTATGGAATTTTTCATAAAAACCCAAAATCTCTATAAATTACGTCCTTGCCCCTGTACTTGTGTATAAGTCCTTTTGTGTGTGACCCACTAGGCCCAATAACCTATTTGGTTGAGGCCTAAATAAAATAGAACAATTCTATTTAATTTTAATTAAATCCGTTATCCGATAACGGATTAATCGGCCTACCGATCATGAAGGGTACAAGCCACATCCCATGATCCCAAATGGCTATGGGGATAATCTCATCTCCATTGAGCCTTTCCATCATCAGTTACCACATGGATATAAACCCTCATCCATCCAATGTCCCGGTCGGAAGGGAGTACGGCATCGACTGTCAACTCCTTAGTGTACCGACTCTATAGGATCCTGTACTCGGAATTGGATCAATTGGAAAACTCATTTTCCAATTATCCTATCTACCCTGGCCAGGGATTTAGAGTACTATCCCATAGGACATTCACTCTCACTTACCGAGAGTGGATGATCCCTTGTTGTCCGCTCAATTGCCTCCATCGGATTTTCCTTGTACTCGATCCATCGCTATATAGGACCATCTAAATTGTGATCCATAAGTCAATGGTCAAAGCACAAGTTCCACCCAACAAGGCATTTTTGGCAACTCAGGTCAAATTTCCAACCATGCAACCGTGATGATAGAAAACCCTAATAGCTAGTTCGGTAAGATACCATTCAGGGTTTCTAATTCGGTCAGTTCAGTGAACTCATTCAACTAATGAGCACCTGCATGTGTATCTCAGTGTCTCCACACTAATGACCAATGAGATCGGTCGTCCTCATCACATGAGAAGACATCACATACACTAGTCTATCCGGATCCTTGATGTCCCGTCTCAAGTATCCTATGACTAGGAACATTTAGATCGAATACCTCTAGATGATCAATCTCATTATCATGATCTCATCATGATTTAATCATCATTGTATTTGATCAAGGACTTCATTATGATATTCGCTTCTAATAAGAGCTTATAATGAAGATTTGCCTAATTAATCTGAATGAGATATTTCTAGAAATGTCGAATCATATCATATATGATTGGCTTGTAGGGCATACATTTCTATCAATCTCCCACTTGCACTAAAGCCAATCACCCATCTGGCTGATCTGTATCAGCTCAAGGTGAAGCTCAAACACTCTTTGAGTAACTGCTTCAGTTAGTGGATCTGCAATGTTATTAACGGTAGATACTTTATCTTTAATTATATCTCTATAAGTTGCAATCTCTCTGATTGTATAGTATCGCCACAGAAGTTCTAAACTTCTGATGAGACATCGGCTCTACTCCATTGTTTTCTCAAAACAATGATACACTTTCAGAGAAAATTGAGACAATCCCATATCAAATATGTAGATGAAAAACTTCATCTAGACTACTTCTCAAGTAGTGTGCAACCAATATGTAAACTTGTTTACATATGTTGTAGAACTTACAGTGTTCTATCACATAGAACTCTTTCAACTCACTGCACCATCATAATTCTGACTTAATATCAAACTTATTTGATTAGAAGCTTGTGTTTGTAAAACTACAAGACTTCAAGTCTTATCCTCCAGTGTATAGAGATACATTCTCAGTACTTCTTAAGTACCAAATGATATATCTCTAAACTATCCAATGACTCTCACCTGGATTTTCTTGATGAATGCTCATAACACTTAGAGCATTAATCACATCATGTACGTAGCATCATATAAATAATAGACCCTATGACAAAGGCATAAGGGCTCTATTTATGTGATCTCTTTATCTTTCAAGAAATATACAAAGACAACACTTTACAGAGATCAACTCCACACCACATAGGTAAGAAACCTATCTTGGAGTTTATCATGTCAAACCCTTTGACTATAATGACTACGTACATTAACTGGGCATTGATTTTAGATCTATCTCCATAGATCTCAAAACCCAAATTGTGTTTGGAGGATTAATTTGATAGCTAGGTTCACTTATGATAACACACCTACTTCATTCTTAATGAGTAGTATGTCATCAACATAAAATGTCAAGAAAGTAATAGCACTCCCACTTATCTTGTTGAATACACAAGGCTCCTCTTCGTTCTAAACGAAGTCATAAGATTTAATCTCATTAAACCTTATTATATATGATCTATAGGAAGTTTTACTTTAGTCCATAAATGAACTTAATACACACTCTTCTTGGATGTTATTGGGACTTGATTCCCTATAGTTGTATCATATACACCTATTCCTCAAAATACTTTAGAGGAACACTATCTTAACATCCAATTAGCTTATCTCATAATCATAGAGTGTAACAATCAAAATCCGAATGGATTAATCCATGGAATAGGTAAAAGATCTCATCATAGTCAACCATTTGACTTCAATGATATACTTTTCAACTATTCTCACCTTTGAAGGTATCTACCTTCTAATCCACTCCAATCTATTCTTTAGTGATCCATTCATTCCTTATGGATACTATATCCTTAGGTGGATCTATCAAGTTCTAAACTTGATTAGAATAGATAAAGTTTATATCGGATTTTATTGTCTCTTCCCATTAATGAATCAATATCTCATATTGGTTCTATATAGATCCTAGGATCAATATTCTTATTATCTTCTGCCTCATTTCATCTATCAGAGATATGTCTCACATATCTCTTAAGTAGAATGGACACAAGTAAAGACCTATCATTTGTCCTTGTGTAATTATTAACTAGCACCTTAATAGAAGTGTTATTGGGTTGTGGGACTGGAACATCTTCCATATATACCTTGCTCACACTATCTTTCTTAAGAAGGAACTTTTCCTTTAGAAATATAGTGAGCTGAGCAACACATACCCTTATACATAAGGGTCGTATATTTAATATCTAAAAGTTTCCTTTGGATATCCCACAAGCAACACTTCATAGTCTTATATTCCAACTTGTTAGAGTTATACTTCTTCACCAGGTCGGACATTCCGAAACCTTAACTTGCTTAAGGTCAAGTTTTAACCCCTTTTCCATATCCTATATGGAATGATCAGAAACAGGACTTAGAAGGTACCTATTAAGAACAAGTGGTTATAATGAGTACTTAGCCAAATTAGACAAGAGGAATTTTGCAAAGCTTGTCATTGTTCACATTATGTCTTACATAATATGACTTCTCATTTTAGCTACTCAATTAAGCTAAAATGTGTAAAGAGGTGTCCATTAGATTCTATTATCCTTCAATTATATGTGAATTATGTACTTAAGTATTCCCCTCCTTGATCTCATCAAAGAGTTCTAATACTCTTTCCATTAGTATCTCTACTTCATTCTTAATCTCAAATAATTTCTCAAAGGTCTTAATTTTGTACTTCATAAAGTACATGTTTCCAAACCTAGAGACATCATCTTTGAAATAATGAAGTAGAAATATTCTTCTTTAGCCTTACTAGATATGGGCTAACATACATCTAAATGTATGAGTTCTAATAACTCATTAACCCATTCTCCATGTCTATATAAAGCTAAAGTATAGATTGATCTAAATCAACCCATTTCCTCTTAAAAGGAATATTCACACATAACATGAGAGCTAACATATCAAATATGATTAAACAATTCATTAAGCTCCCACTGGCAAACACTTTGCCATTAAATCTATTAGAACATCTATCATTTCCATAGCTTAGAATAAATCAACATTTATTCAAGTAGGAAATCATATAAAGTCCTTGTAGAAGGATATAATAGCAATATTAATTATTAAGACATCTTCATAAGGCTATTAAAGAATTGCACCTCCCACTAATAATGATGCAACTTTTGCACCATTACATATGTAGGTCAATATCTTCTTTATTAAGCCTTCATTTACTTGTCATCATCTACAACTCCTTGTAGATATAAGATGCATATCTGGTATCTCATACCATTAGATGCATTCATAGTATCTAATATTATAATATACACACATAGTATCTAATACTATTAAGTATATACTTAAAACAAGTAAGTGCCAATGACTTGGATACATGAAGCTTCTCAAGCTCTACCTTTGCATTATATACAAAACACTTTGTACTTTCTCTTCCACTTATCATCATCATGACAAGTGTAAGAATCCTGTCTTATTCTGGCTTTATTATCTTGACCACCTTCTTTTACTATTAACTCTCTCCTATTTTTATCTAATGATTTTACTTCTTACTATTGGTCTTACCAACAAGAAGTAATTAAGATGTATTGTTGATCTAAGTTGCCCTTTAGTTAGCTCATCACTATGAGCCATGATGGATCTCATATCCATCTATCCATGTTGTCTCTATAATTATGCCTCATAGAGACTAACATCTAGTTTAAGGCAAACAATGCATCTTGTCTATGAGATAAGATCTTATCTTTCTTTCATATCACTAGATAATTTAGGAGACACCTACTTCTCAAGTAGAATAGTTAATTGGTCAACTATGAGAACAATTCTCTTAGTTCTAAACCGATCTAAGAAGTGTGATCCATTAAGCTATATGGCATCTACTATGCCATAGTAATGGTGGCTTATTATCGTATTCTTCAACAGAGATATAATTTTATCAAAATAACATTGCAAACATTCATTAAATTAAGATATGGTCTTTCATCCTAATTTATGCTCCCACTAACTTTCGACGAATTTGCATAACCCTCATTATGCAAAGGCGGGATATCACGATGAAATCCTAGTGGGGACTAAGACCCTATTAACTTTATGGTGACAACCTTGTGGGAAACACAACAAGTCATCCCATACTTAATAGGTAGGTAACTTTTACCAATTGCAACCCTTGCAATTCTTAGTCATTTAGCCTCTAGAGTTATAACCTTGTGGGAAACACAACAAGCTATATACTCTAGTTAGGTCAACTCCGCTTGTTACGTTATGAGAATGAATTCTTAACATAGCCCTTGTGGGAAACACAACAAGGCCATGCAATGGTCCACCCCAAAGTTCGGCAAATGCCTTGGCCATGATCACCAATCCCTTGCTGAATGAGTCTTGTGGGAAACACAACAAACCCATCCAATCTAAGATTGGCTCATCAAGACCATAACAACGGAAGGCTACGTGAGTCATTCTTAATGTCACACGTTTATCAACCTAATTATGACAAGGAGGGATTTTATTTTAGTCTCATCAATAATATGTGCTAAGTATATATAATACCTTTGGAATATCATATATCTAAGGTATAAAAGATAGCACACAACCACATATCAAATATGCATAAAAATTAGGCGATCATGGACTTAACCCTAAGCATGCACCTAAGGCACCTCTCTAGGTGCAAATCCTAGCTTCAGATGCTTGAGTTGGTATGCTCCCACTTCAGAAGGGTGCTTCTCCAAGTGGTCCCGCTCTCCAACCTTCCACGAACCGGCTTCTAACTCTTACAAGCGGCTTAAGGGTACGCGGACCCCACAAATGTACATAACTCAATAAGAAACCTTGGTTTTAACCAAGGGGAGTACATTAATAGAGGGAGGTAGAATGTACAATCAGATTGTATAGAGAGAGAGGAGGCACACGCAGGCCCCATTTAATAACATAACCAACACAATTAAAAGCAATCACAAGCCAAGTATAATTAAGTCCATGATCACCTCCATACACACACTAACATTCATCACATGAACATAGAGCGCATACGTGATAATTATATGAGATATATCATATATATCAGCATAAAATTATATAATTTATTTTTAAATTCTCAATTTCATGCATGTCGAATTTTCATGAAATAAATAACATGAAAATAACATGACAACAACATATAAACAATTTATATGAAATGAACATACAAAACTAAACTATTTAGAACATTCATGCATTCCCAATACTGTGCATGGTCAAAAATTAATGTCCCAATTTATATTCTGTAAAATCTTGTTTTACAGAATTAATTAAGACACTAATAATTTAAGTTAAACCTTTAAAACAATTTTAAAGTTTAACCATGAGTGAATCTATGTAAATAGAACTAAACATCATCTAACATGTCATTAAACACTTTAAAACATGTTAAATAATATTATAGAATTTTTCAGAATTTTTATGGAATTTTCTCGGCAAATTTTCGGAATTTTCTATGATTTTAAACACTTTAAAATCATTAAATAAAAGATCTGGCGCATTGCGCCGCGCGCTCCGGTGCACTGCGCCACGTCGGCGAGCGCCTGTGTGCGCCGTTGCGTGCGCCGGTCTTCCAGCGCGCCAGCGCCGACCGTCGTGCGCCGGCGCGTGCGCCGATCGCCATCCCCGAACGGGGACTGTTCATCCGGAGGAGAGTTAATCTCATTAACTCGGACATATCTCCTTATACCGGACTCCGAAAAATCTGGAAAAATATGCGTTGGAATCCTTATCAAATAATGAATCCAAAACAGTCGGCTTCATATCCAGTAAAAATCCCAATCGACCGAAAAATGAGGAGGAAGAGGCGGCGGTCACCCAGATTTCGTAGCAGAAATCTTTATATTGCAACGAGGATAACTCCTTATCCAGGAAGCCAAATATTCTCCAAAAATACAATTTAGAATACTCATCATATGACGTTTCCAAATATGTATATATCCCTTCAGAGAAAAATTCTCTATCAACGGGAAATCAGGAAGAAACAAGTCGGCGCCGCCAGATTCCGCAGAACCCTAGTTCGTCGGAAAACTCAAAAATTCTCATCCTCCGCCGTCGTTCAAAGCTGAATATCAAAGGTAAAGGCTAGGTAATCATATTACCCATCTCATAAACCCTTTCCAAGTCTCAATTTATTCTATGGACGGAGATTTCACAAAATCCCCAAATCCGGGTGTCGGTTCGGGCATGACAGAAACACCAAGTTTTGAGGCTTCTCCCGAACACTACAGAGATCCAAACTTCAAACGGTTTGCGGAGTTGGAAAGCCCTATATCACGAGATTCTACCAAGGCTAACCAATCTATTATCTGAGTAATACACAGAATATGTTGGCCTCGTCAAAACAGACGTTTGCACAGATTCGGGAACACATAAATAACATGAAATAATGTCGATTCGACGTCGGTTTCGACCGAGACTTGAACCGGGCTCTGATACCACTGTAAGGAATCGTCCATTAAAATTTGGTGCAGCGGAAGCGACGATTCCTATGGGTTCCTTTAGAATCCGTCTCAATCAGAACCGAACGACGAAAACCGAAAATCGATCAAATCGGGTTCGAATATACCTGATAGGGATTCATATAATCCCATGGAGAGGAAGGAGATGAGCTTCTAAAGCTCTACAAACCGTTCAAGCGTCCGGTCTCCAGCAGTATCCACACGAACTTCATCCACAGCAGGTTCTCCCTTCGCGCCGGCCTCGAGAACTCTTCCCGAACCGAGCTCCATCGACCATGGACACCTTCTAAAGAGAGGAGGAGGTAGGGAGGAGGCTTGGGACGTGGTTTTCACCCTTGGCTTGATGGGGTTTGGCTGAAACCATTAGTATTTATAGAGAATTATGGAATTTTTCATAAAAACCCAAAATCTCTATAAATTACGTCCTTGCCCCTGTACTTGTGTATAAGTCCTTTTGTGTGTGACCCACTAGGCCCAATAACCTATTTGGTTGAGGCCTAAATAAAATAGAACAATTTTATTTAATTTTAATTAAATCTGTTATCCGATAACAGATTAATCGGCCTACCGATCATGAAGGGTACAAGCCACATCCCATGATCCCAAATGGCTATGGGGATAATCTCATCTCCATTGAGCCTTTCCATCATCAGTTACCACATGGATATAAACCCTCATCCATCCAATGTCCCGGTCGGAAGGGAGTACGGCATCGACTGTCAACTCCTTAGTGTACCGACTCTATAGGATCCTGTACTCGGAATTGGATCAATTGGAAAACTCATTTTCCAATTATCCTATCTACCCTGGTCATGGATTTAGAGTACTATCCCATAGGACATTCACTCTCACTTACCGAGAGTGGATGATCCCTTGTTGTCCGCTCAATTGCCTCCATCGGATTTTCCTTGTACCCGATCCATCGCTATATAGGACCATCTAAATTGTGATCCATAAGTCAATGGTCAAAGCACAAGTTCCACCCAACAAGGCATCTTTGGCGACTCGGGTCAAAGGTCCAACCATGCAACCGTGATGATAGAAGACCCTGATAGACAGTTCGGTAAGATACCATTCAGGGTTTCTAATTCGGTCAGTTCAGTGAACTCATTCAACTAATGAGCACTTGCATGTGTATCTCAGTGTCTCCACACTAATGACCAATGAGATCGGTCGTCCTCATCACATGAGAAGACATCACATACACTAGTCTATCCGGATCCTTGATGTCCCGTCTCAAGTATCCTATGACTAGGAACATTTAGATCGAATACCTCTAGATGATCAATCTCATTATCATGATCTCATCATGATTTAATCATCATTGTATTTGATCAAGGACTTCATTATGATATTCGCTTCTAATAAGAGCTTATAATGAAGATTTGCCTAATTAATCTGAATGAGATATTTCTAGAAATGTCGAATCATATCATATATGATTGGCTTGTAGGGCATACATTTCTATCAATCTCCCACTTGCACTAAAGCCAATCACCCATCTGGCCGATCCGTATCGGCTCGAGGTGAAGCTCAAACACTCTTTGAGTAACTGCTTGATTAGTGGATCCGCAATGTTATTAACGGTAGATACTTTATCTTTAATTATATCTCTATAAGTTGCAATCTCTCCGATTGTATAGTATCGCCACGTAAGTTCTAAACTTCGATGAGACATCGGCTCTACTCCATTGTTTTCTCAAAACAATGATACACTTTCGAGAGAAAATTGAGACAATCCCATATCAAATATGTAGATGAAAAACTTCATCTAGACTACTTCTCAAGTAGTGTGCAACCAATATGTAAACTTGTTTACATATGTTGTAGAACTTACAGTGTTCTATCACATAGAACTCTTTCAACTCACTGCACCATCATAATTCTGACTTAATATCAAACTTATTTGATTAGAAGCTTGTGTTTGTAAAACTACAAGACTTCAAGTCTTATCCTCCAGTGTATAGAGATACATTCTCAGTGCTTCTTAAGTACCAAATGATATATCTCTAAACTATCCAGTGACTCTCACCTGGATTTTCTTGATGAATGCTCATAACACTTAGAGCATTAATCACATCATGTACGTAGCATCATATAAATAATAGACCCTATGACAAAGGCATAAGGGCTCTATTTATGTGATCTCTTTATCTTTCAAGAAGTATACAAAGACAACACTTTACAGAGATCAACTCCACACCACATAGGTAAGAAACCTATCTTGGAGTTTATCATGTCAAACCCTTTGACTATAATGACTACGTACATTAACTGGGCATTGATTTTAGATCTATCTCCATAGATCTCAAAACCCAAATTGTGTTTGGAGGATTAATTTGATAGCTAGGTTCACTTATGATAACACACCTACTTCATTCTTAATGAGTAGTATGTCATCAACATAAAATGTCAAGAAAGTAATAGCACTCCCACTTATCTTGTTGAATACACAAGGCTCCTCTTCGTTCTAAACGAAGTCATAAGATTTAATCTCATTAAACCTTATTATATATGATCTATAGGAAGTTTTACTTTAGTCCATAAATGAACTTAATACACACTCTTCTTGGATGTTATTGGGACTTGATTCCCTATAGTTGTATCATATACACCTATTCCTCAAAATACTTTAGAGGAACACTATCTTAACATCCAATTAGCTTATCTCATAATCATAGAGTGTAACAATCAAAATCCGAATGGATTAATCCATGGAATAGGTAAAAGATCTCATCATAGTCAACCATTTGACTTCAATGATATACTTTTCAACTATTCTCACCTTTGAAGGTATCTACCTTCTAATCCACTCCAATCTATTCTTTAGTGATCCATTCATTCCTTATGGATACTATATCCTTAGGTGGATCTATCAAGTTCTAAACTTGATTAGAATAGATAAAGTTTATATCGGATTTTATTGTCTCTTCCCATTAATGAATCAATATCTCATATTGGTTCTATATAGATCCTAGGATCAATATTCTTATTATCTTCTGCCTCATTTCATCTATCAGAGATATGTCTCACATATCTCTTAAGTAGAATGGACACAAGTAAAG
Source organism: Cryptocoryne crispatula var. balansae (assembly GCA_036172225.1). Taxonomy (NCBI): domain Eukaryota; kingdom Viridiplantae; phylum Streptophyta; class Magnoliopsida; order Alismatales; family Araceae; genus Cryptocoryne; species Cryptocoryne crispatula. The sequence goes on from CM069921.1 coordinate 14,604,389, forward strand.
ACCTATCATTTGTCCTTGTGTAATTATTAACTAGCACCTTAATAGAAGTGTTATTGGGTTGTGGGACTGGAACAACTTCCATATATACCTTGCTCACACTATCTTTCTTAAGAAGGAACTTTTCCTTTAGAAATATAGTGAGCTGAGCAACACATACCCTTATACATAAGGGTCATATATTTAATATCTAAAAGTTTCCTTTGGATATCCCACAAGCAACACTTCATAGTCTTATATTCCAACTTGTTAGAGTTATACTTCTTCACCAGGTCGGACATTCCGAAACCTTAACTTGCTTAAGGTCAAGTTTTAACCCCTTTTCCATATCCTATATGGAATGATCAGAACAGACTTAGAAGGTACCTATTAAGAACAAGTGGTTATAATGAGTACTTAGCCAAATTAGACAAGAGGAATTTTGCAAAGCTTGTCATTGTTCACATTATGTCTTACATAATATGACTTCTCATTTTAGCTACTCAATTAAGCTAAAATGTGTAAAGAGGTGTCCATTAGATTCTATTATCCTTCAATTATATGTGAATTATGTACTTAAGTATTCCCCTCCTTGATCTCATCAAAGAGTTCTAATACTCTTTCCATTAGTATCTCTACTTCATTCTTAATCTCAAATAATTTCTCAAAGGTCTTAATTTTGTACTTCATAAAGTACATGTTTCCAAACCTAGAGACATCATCTTTGAAATAATGAAGTAGAAATATTCTTCTTTAGCCTTACTAGATATGGGCTAACATACATCTAAATGTATGAGTTCTAATAACTCATTAACCCATTCTCCATGTCTATATAAAGCTAAAGTATAGATTGATCTAAATCAACCCATTTCCTCTTAAAAGGAATATTCACACATAACATGAGAGCTAACATATCAAATATGATTAAACAATTCATTAAGCTCCCACTCGGCAAACACTTTGCCATTAAATCTATTAGAACATCTATCATTTCCATAGCTTAGAATAAATCAACATTTATTCAAGTAGGAAATCATATAAAGTCCTTGTAGAAGGATATAATAGCAATATTAATTATTAAGACATCTTCATAAGGCTATTAAAGAATTGCACCTCCCACTAATAATGATGCAACTTTTGCACCATTACATATGTAGGTCAATATCTTCTTTATTAAGCCTTCATTTACTTGTCATCATCTACAACTCCTTGTAGATATAAGATGCATATCTGGTATCTCATACCATTAGATGCATTCATAGTATCTAATATTATAATATACACACATAGTATCTAATACTATTAAGTATATACTTAAAACAAGTAAGTGCCAATGACTTGGATACATGAAGCTTCTCAAGCTCTACCTTTGCATTATATACAAAACACTTTGTACTTTCTCTTCCACTTATCATCATCATGACAGTGTAAGAATCCTGTCTTATTCTGGCTTTATTATCTTGACCACCTTCTTTTACTATTAACTCTCTCCTATTTTTATCTAATGATTTTACTTCTTACTATTGGTCTTACCAACAAGAAGTAATTAAGATGTATTGTTGATCTAAGTTGCCCTTTAGTTAGCTCATCACTATGAGCCATGATGGATCTCATATCCATCTATCCATGTTGTCTCTATAATTATGCCTCATAGAGACTAACATCTAGTTTAAGGCAAACAATGCATCTTGTCTATGAGATAAGATCTTATCTTTCTTTCATATCACTAGATAATTTAGGAGACACCTACTTCTCAAGTAGAATAGTTAATTGGTCAACTATGAGAACAATTCTCTTAGTTCTAAACCAGTCTAAGAAGTGTGATCCATTAAGCTATATGGCATCTAATATGCCATACTAATGGTGGCTTATTATCGTATTCTACAACTGAGATATAATTTTATCAAAATAACATTGCAAACATTCATTAAATTAAGATATGGTCTTTCATCCTAATTTATGCTCCCACTAACTTTCGACGAATTTGCATAACCCTCATTATGCAAAGGCGGGATATCACGATGAAATCCTAGTGGGGACTAAGACCCTATTAACTTTATGGTGACAACCTTGTGGGAAACACAACAAGTCATCCCATACTTAATAGGTAGGTAACTTTTACCAATTGCAACCCTTGCAATTCTTAGTCATTTAGCCTCTAGAGTTATAACCTTGTGGGAAACACAACAAGCTATATACTCTAGTTAGGTCAACTCCGCTTGTTACGTTATGAGAATGAATTCTTAACATAGCCCTTGTGGGAAACACAACAAGGCCATGCAATGGTCCACCCCAAAGTTCGGCAAATGCCTTGGCCATGATCACCAATCCCTTGCTGAATGAGTCTTGTGGGAAACACAACAAACCCATCCAATCTAAGATTGGCTCATCAAGACCATAACAACGGAAGGCTACGTGAGTCATTCTTAATGTCACACGTTTATCAACCTAATTATGACAAGGAGGGATTTTATTTTAGTCTCATCAATAATATGTGCTAAGTATATATAATACCTTTGGAATATCATATATCTAAGGTATAAAAGATAGCACACAACCACATATCAAATATGCATAAAAATTAGGCGATCATGGACTTAACCCTAAGCATGCACCTAAGGCACCTCTCTAGGTGCAAATCCTAGCTTCAGATGCTTGAGTTGGTATGCTCCCACTTCAGAAGGGTGCTTCTCCAAGTGGTCCCGCTCTCCAACCTTCCACGAACCGGCTTCTAACTCTTACAAGCGGCTTAAGGGTACGCAGACCCCACAAATGTACATAACTCAATAAGAAACCTTGGTTTTAACCAAGGGGAGTACATTAATAGAGGGAGGTAGAATGTACAATCAGATTGTATAGAGAGAGAGGAGGCACACGCAGGCCCCATTTAATAACATAACCAACACAATTAAAAGCAATCACAAGCCAAGTATAATTAAGTCCATGATCACCTCCATACACACACTAACATTCATCACATGAACATAGAGCGCATACGTGATAATTATATGAGATATATCATATATATCAGCATAAAATTATATAATTTATTTTTAAATTCTCAATTTCATGCATGTCGAATTTTCATGAAATAAATAACATGAAAATAACATGACAACAACATATAAACAATTTATATGAAATGAACATACAAAACTAAACTATTTAGAACATTCATGCATTCCCAATACTGTGCATGGTCAAAAATTAATGTCCCAATTTATATTCTGTAAAATCTTGTTTTACAGAATTAATTAAGACACTAATAATTTAAGTTAAACCTTTAAAACAATTTTAAAGTTTAACCATGAGTGAATCTATGTAAATAGAACTAAACATCATCTAACATGTCATTAAACACTTTAAAACATGTTAAATAATATTATAGAATTTTTCAGAATTTTTATGGAATTTTCTGGCAAATTTTCGGAATTTTCTATGATTTTAAACACTTTAAAATCATTAAATAAAAGATCTGGCGCATTGCGCCGCGCGCTCCGGTGCACTGCGCCACGTCGGCGAGCGCCTGTGTGCGCCGTTGCGTGCGCCGGTCTTCCAGCGCGCCAGCGCCGACCGTCGTGCGCCGGCGCGTGCGCCGATCGCCATCCCCGAACGGGGACTGTTCATCCGGAGGAGAGTTAATCTCATTAACTCGGACATATCTCCTTATACCGGACTCCGAAAAATCTGGAAAAATATGCGTTGGAATCCTTATCAAATAATGAATCCAAAACAGTCGGCTTCATATCCAGTAAAAATCCAAATCGACCGAAAAATGAGGAGGAAGAGGCGGCGGTCACCCAGATTTCGTAGTAGAAATCTCTATATTGCAACGAGGATAACTCCTTATCCAGGAAGCCAAATATTCTCAAAAAATACAATTTAGAATACTCATCATATGACATTTCCAAATATGTATATATCCCTTCAGAGAAAAATTCTCTATCAACGGGAAATCAGGAAGAAACAAGTCGGCGCCGCCAGATTCCGCAGAACCCTAGTTCGTCGGAAAACTCAAAAATTCTCGTCCTCCGCCGTCGTTCAAAGCTGAATATCAAAGGTAAAGGCTAGGTAATCATATTACCCATCTCATAAACCCTTTCCAAGTCTCAATTTATTCTATGGACGGAGATTTCACAAAATCCCCAAATCCGGGTGTCGGTTCGGGCATGACAGAAACACCAACTTTTGAGGCTTCTCCCGAACACTATAGAGATCCAAACTTCAAAATGTTTGCGGAGTTGGAAAGACCTATATCACGAGATTCTACCAAGGCTAACCAATCTATTATCTGAGTAATACACAGAATATATTGGTCTCGTCAAAACAGACGTTTGCACAGATTCGGGAACACATAAATAACATGAAATAATGTCGATTCGACGTCGGTTTCGACCAAGACTTGAACCGGGCTCTGATACCACTGTAAGGAATCGTCCATTAAAATTTGGTGCAGCGGAAGCGACGATTCCTATGGGTTCCTTTAGAATCCGTCTCAATCAGAACCGAACGACGAAAACCGAAAATCGATCAAATCGGGTTCGAATATACCTGATAGGGATTCATATAATCCCATGGAGAGGAAGGAGATGAGCTTCTAAAGCTCTACAAACCGTTCAAGCGTCCGGTCTCCAGCAGTATCCACACGAACTTCATCCACAGCAGGTTCTCCCTTCGCGCCGGCCTCGAGAACTCTTCCCGAACCGAGCACCATCGACCATGGACACCTTCTAAAGAGAGGAGGAGGTAGGGAGGAGGCTTGGGACGTGGTTTTCACCCTTGGCTTGATGGGGTTTGGCTGAAACCATTAGTATTTATAGAGAATTATGGAATTTTTCATAAAAACCCAAAATCTCTATAAATTACGTCCTTGCCCCTGTACTTGTGGATAAGTCCTTTTGTGTGTGACCCACTAGGCCCAATAACCTATTTGGTTGAGGCCTAAATAAAATAGAACAATTCTATTTAATTTTAATTAAATCCGTTATCCGATAACAGATTAATCGGCCTACCGATCATGAAGGGTACAAGCCACATCCCATGATCCCAAATGGCTATGGGGATAATTTCATCTCCATTGAGCCTTTCCATCATCAGTTACCACATGGATATAAACCCTCATCCATCCAATGTCCCGATCGGAAGGGAGTACGGCATCGACTGTCAACTCCTTAGTGTACCGACTCTATAGGATCCTGTACTCGGAATTGGATCAATTGGAAAACTCCTTTTCCAATTATCCTATCTACCCTGGCCAGGATTTAGAGTACTATCCCATAGGACATTCACTCTCACTTACCGAGAGTGGACGATCCCTTGTTGTCCGCTCAATTGCCTCCATCGGATTTTCCTTGTACCCGATCCATCGCTATATAGGACCATCTAAATTGTGATCCATAAGTCAATGGTCAAAGCACAAGTTCCACCCAACAAGGCATCTTTGGCGACTCAGGTCAAAGGTCCAACCATGCAACCGTGATGATAGAAGACCCTGATAGACAGTTCGGTAAGATACCATTCAGGGTTTCTACTTCGGTCGATTCGGTGAACTCATTCAACTAATGAGCACTCGCATGTGTATCTCAGTGTCTCCACACTAATGACCAATGAGATCGGTCGTCCTCATCACATGAGAAGACATCACATACACTAGTCTATCCGGATCCTTGATGTCCCGTCTCAAGTATCCTATGACTAGGAACATTTAGATCGAATACCTCTAGATGATCAATCTCATTATCATGATCTCATCATGATTTAATCATCATTGTATTTGATCAAGGACTTCATTATGATATTCGCTTCTAATAAGAGCTTATAATGAAGATTTGCCTAATTAATCTGAATGAGATATTTCTAGAAATGTCGAATCATATCATATATGATTGGCTTGTAGGGCATACATTTCTATCAGATGTGTGATAGCATTGATGGTGCAAGTTGGTGCTTGCATTGGCAGCCATAGAAGAATCCAAGGGTAGGCATGTAAGAAATTATTATATAGCAATGGAAAAATTGATTCCTCAAAAACTATTGTCTTTGCCTTGGTTGATGCCGAACTAAAAAATTAGAAACTGAATATGAAGTAAAATGAGAGTACCTCATGAGATTTCCAAAATCCCTAACCATGAATGAAAAGAGGACATAATTTCTCCTTGTTAAAAATTGTTCAAGTGGACGGTCTCTCGGGGTTTCGCACGATCTACTTCAATAAACAAGTTCTTCCTTTCTTCAGACCTCAAGAAACCTTCTAGATCCAAGCTTGACCATGGGAGTTTAAAGAGAGAGGAGGAGGGAGGCTACTTGGGATGTGCTCTAGTCTTATGGCTTGTTAGGGGTTGGCTTCACAAGCCATTTATTTATAGAAGTTGAATTTTTTCACAAAAATGTAAAACTTTTATAAAATTATGCCTATGCCTTCGTCCTATGGACCGGATGTAATGTGTGTAGCCCACTAGGTCTAATAGTCAATTTGGTTGAAATTTTAATTAATTTAAAGGATGTTATTTTAAATTAATTAAAATCATTATTCGATAATAGTTTTGATGGCTTTGTATTCATAAAAGGTACAAGTCACATCTTATGATCTCCAATGACTTTGGAGAGTTAAATAACATCCATTACGTATTTCCATCATCATTCATCATGTGGATTTAAATTATTGTTAATTTAATGTGCCGGTTGATCAAGGGTTCAACGTCGATTGTCAACCCTTAAATATTCTGATTGTATGGGATCCTGTACTTCGGTTCAAATCAATTAGAAACTCTTTTTTCAATCATTTTAAGTATCTTGGACAATAATTTAGAGTACTATCTCATTGGGTATTCTCTCTCTCCTATTGCGAGTGAATGATCCCTTGTTGTCTGCTCAATTATCTTCATTAGGTTTCTCTTTCACCAGATACATTAGCCATATTGGACTATCAAGATGGTGATCCATAAGTCAATAGTCAAAGTATAAAATATATTCGATAAAACATTTTTGGTGACTTAAGTCAAAGATCATACCGTGTTACTATGATGTTAGAATCAACGTAGATGGGGTTGGGGGTCAAGACCAGGTCAGTTGTGCCCAAACCGGCCCAGGTCTGCCGAGGTCAAGACCCGGGTCGGGATAGGGTCGGCCAAGGTCGCAATAATAAAATAATAATTTTAAAACATACACCAGGTTAAGGTTGCGGGGTCGAGACTCGGTCAATCAGCCCAAAAATCAACTGAGTCGAGCTTGGGTCGTGACCCCGCATTCCATGGTTAGAATAACTTGATAGACAATTCGCTAAGATATCAATCATATTTTCTAAATTGATCAATTTAATAAACTCATTCCACTAACGAGCATCTATGTGTGTATCTCAGTGTCCCCACACTAATGACCAATTAGATCGGTCATCTTTATCTTATGAGAAGACATTACACACACTAGTCTTTCCGGATCCTTGATGTCCCATCTCAAGAATCTTTTGACTAGAAATATTTAGATCATATACCTTTAGATAATCGATCTCGTTATCATAATCTCATCATTATTCAATCAACATTGCATGTGATCAAGAACTTCATTATTACGTACGCATTTAATAAGAGTTAGTAAGGAAGGTTTACCTAATTAGTTGAATGAGATAGTTCTAAAAATGTTGAATCATATCATATATGATTAGATTGTAGGGTATACATTTCTATCAGTAAGGCAATGCAGTCTTGTGGCCATTGTATGTTAGTGTAATGAGCAGCATTGTATAAGGGGTTGCGCATGGCATGCATTGCGGAATGCATAGATGGGCAAGTAGAGCATATGCTTCTAGAGTGATAAACTGCAGCCTCTAGAGTGATAAGCTGTAGCCTCTAGAGTGGAGACTGGGTAGTGGCAATGTTGGTGTTTAGGCGGTTATGCTGCTACAATGGAGATGGGCCAATAGCCCGCGGTGTAGTACTGGCACCAGTGGGACAAAAAAAGTAGTTCACAACATTAGGGCGCAATGGCAGATCTACAATTTTGACTCAATGAGGTCACTCCATAAATTCTGCAAGGTCACTTGTTTATAAAATATTCTAATTCAGGTAAATTTTATCAACAATTTTTAAAATTTCAATATATTTTTTAAAATCTAGTGAGGTCACCTGACTCCACTGGATTGAACATAATCTTACCATTGTTGGGGTGGCAATTTTCACGGCAAGAGCTTTGAGTTAGGGCAACAACTACGAAGTTGGTGACTAGTGCGAGTAGCTTCGTAGTGCCTGTTAGCATTGAATATGAATCCCTATGCCAAATATCATAGAAGACTTTTTCAAACCTCTTTAATGGAAAGACATAGTAACCTATGTTGGGGGCGGGGGTTTGTTACCAAAAACAAAAAGGAAAAATTGACTCCCTATCCACTTTTCACATTTCACTTTAACACAATGTCCAATGGCTCAATTTGTTAAACGTTTAGTCCAATTTTCTAATTTTTTCTAGCATTCGCTCCAATTTAAGGTACAGTTGTTGAGGGAGCGTTAAAAGACAGAGGAAATGATTCTTTTGTCCTTATTTTGAAAGAAGCAAGGTAGGTACATCCTCACTCTCTTGTTAAAAAAAAAAATCTCCGGAGAGACCAACCACATGTATGTATGATAGCGTTAGTTTTTTTTCAAAAAAATATCCCTAAAATCATATTAAAATATCTATAAAAGTTATTCATCTTGTTAAGATTTAGATGACATTTGATTTGACTTAATATAAAAAGTTGAACTCTTAATTCCAACTCTAATCTCTTAAAAAATGATAAAAAATGTTAAATTTGATTAAGATAATAAGTGCTTAATATTATTTGATAAAATATCTAAACTTAAGATCTAATACTCAATGAAGTATGATATATGTATCAATAGAGTATAATTTAGGCCATATACCAAATACAAAATAATTGGTATGTATACTATTTTATTAAATATTAATATATAAATAAATTTCAAATAGGCTATAAAATTAAATATTTTAAAACTATTTTAAAAAATGTCGTTCGATTTATCTTAATTTGAAAATGTAAAATTTTAATTTTAAAATATATATTCTGAAGTGTAACATTTAAATAAAAATTATAATAAAATTTTAAAAATAAAAACTGAATAACACCACGTGAGGCGGCTGTCCTTCATTGCCATTTGCCTAGCGTGAATAACATCGAAACGATAAGATGGAAAAAAAGTGGACTTTTCTGGTCTGAAACGGTCAGACGATTTTCAGACATAAGACCTCCGGTAAGAACAAATAAATAGCGTGCATGTGTCAAGCGTCCATCCTAAATATGACTCGATCTTGTGGAGGCCGGCGCCCATGGTGCCTTCGCTGGGTGGTTTATTTAAATAATTAACTTGCGACTCCGCTTAAGATGTGGTTGAGCTAAAACTTGTTAAATAAACCCTATCTTCGATTATTTGCATAACCTTCTACTTGATTAATTCCTACCTTCTAACTGCAAAGAAAGTTGTGATCGGTAATGCTTCTAGGCTAGGGGCGGCAATGGACAGGGCTGGCCCGCGGGCCCTCGGGCCGGGCCAGCCGTGGGTCTTATTTCGGGGCAGAAAATTGAGCCCTGACACGTTACTCGGGCCAAAAAACCAGGCCCGCGGGCCTTGTTCCGCAGCACTGTTCAACGGTCGGTTCAACGGTCTGCGTCCCTTAGTCCGCTAGCACACATGCAAAAATCTTTTTGTTTTATTTTAATGGAACCTTTTGCATGAAGGGTCGGAACAAGGTACGTAACTATAAGAGAAATTGTAAAAAATATATTTTAACTCTGGTTGTATATCTATGATTATTTGGGTGTTAAATAATATGTTTCTATCTATGTATTTATTTTTATTTCTAGATTCAAAATATTTCTTTGGTAGTTGATTTGATGTTTAAAAATTTTAAAAATATGATATGCATTTTATTATATATTATAAAATTTAAGCGATCCAGTCAAATCTATATATTTTATTATAAATTAAAAAATTAAGAATACGTAGAGTGCATAGCATCTACTATTCTTATTTTAATTATGTTTCGAATTTTTTATCAAACTCGTCTTACTTTGATATTTTAAAAAAGAATCTTAATTTTAATTTCTATAACACATCATAAATATTTATACATTTTTTTTCATATTTATAAATTTTTTATCATATTTATATTATTTTTTATTTTGAACTTTATATTTTTTATATTAGAAAGATCGGGCCGGGCCGGGCCGGGCCGGGTCAAATTTAAATTTTATGTGAGCCGGGCCGGGCCGGGCAAGAATATAATGCGGGCCGGGCTGGGCCAGGCCGTTATAATTTGAATTGGGCTTTTATTGGGTCGGGTTTGGGCCCGGCCCGACCCGGCCCATTGACACCCCTACCAGATGGCAGTTAAGAGGGCAACCCACCAGATGGGGAAGCAGGTGTGAAGTGACTTAAATTTCCAAAATTCTCAACCCTGTAAACACTGCAGGAGTAGTAGAATATTTTAATTTCTTGTGGACCTATCATTGTTGTTATTATTTAAACTGTTTTTCTTATGCTTTTTTGCAAACCAGTGATTGATTTTTTTTTCTTAGATGTTTGGAATAGGGGCGGCAATGGACAGGGCTGGCCCGCGGGCCCTCGGGCCGGGCCAGCCCGGGGCTGTGTTTCGGGGCAGATCTACGAGCCCTCAAACATTAGCCGGGCCAAGAAAACAGGCCCGCGGGCCTTGTTCCACGGTGATATCCTTGACGGATCCGGCTCGGTATCTCGTGGCGTTGAGGAGTGTTTGAACAAGGGCGAAGACGGGCACGCGACGCTTCGCTTCCCCGGCCGGTCGGCCCCTGCCGACACTCCCCCAATACGTAACCGAGGTCCTTAAAAGCCATGCGGCCTTTTTTACCTCTTGCTTCCGAAGACTTTTTTTTTTTTTAAGAGAAAATGAATAGAAGGTCCCTTGCACCTCAAGCGCTTTTACGGTAGGTTCATTTTTACAAAATTTTACCATGCCCGCTCCAATTTGGAAGGATAACGATAACGTTGGGTGTCTATTACCCTCTCCCACGAAAAGACTTTTTACCCCTTTTCCGCTACGGAGCTAACGTTAACGCCCTTCCATTTCTTTCTAATTTGTGTAATATACAAATGTTCAAGAAATAAGAAGGCATCATCCAGGTAGAAATATGCAACAACATATGCATAAATAAACTATTCTTTTAATAATTAGCTCCACATTTAGTATTTTTTGCGATGAAAAGCTCCACAACTGAGCGTTAAATTAATGCTAAATTTATCGAACCAAAACTCGCTGGGATGTCGCTGGGATGTTTTTATAATTTTTTATCATATTTATATTATTTTTTATTTTTAACTTTATATATATTTTTATATTAGAAAGATCGGGTCGGGCCGGGCCAAATTTAATTTTTATGCGGGTCGAGCCGGGCCGGGCAAAAATATAATGCGGGCCGGGCCGGGCCGGCCCGTTATAATTTGATTTGGACTTTTATTGGGTCAGCTTCGAGCCCGGCCCAACCCGGCCCATTGACACCCCTACGTGTAAGCGGAGGTGCAAACTAACCAATACACTTGATAAATAATTTAAAATTTAACTCGATAAAAATTCGATTTAACTCCTTCATTACATTAAATGAATAAATTTGAACAAAAAATAAAATTCGACTCATTAAACGAGTCAAGTTTGAACATACTTTTACTTGGCTCGATAAACTCGCGAATAACTGAATTAAATACTATATTATATATTTATTTTTAAAAATTAAATTATAATTATTAATAATTATATGTTATCACTCAAATATATTAAATAATTTAAATTTTAAAATATATCTTATAATATGTTAAAAAGAACGGGCCGGGCCGGGTCGGGCCGGGCCAAACTTATATTTTTTTTGGGCCGGGCCGGGTCGGGCCGAAATGTAATACGGGCCGGGCCGGGCCGGCCCATTATATATTGGAGCGGGCTTTGTTGGGCCGGCTGCGGGCCGGGCCGGGCCCGGCCCATTGACACCCCTATTCTAGGCTAGCTGTATGAATATGTGAAGTTTCGAAGAAAGGAAGAATACCAAGGATGTCTTAACTAGAAGCAGAAAGTAATTAATATTCTTCGGATGACTTTTTACTTCGTACTTTTTTAAAACAACGCTGATTACTCAGCGATGAAGACGACACTCATCCCTTCGGTGAGAGACGAAGATTTCTTTGGAGGACGAAAATTTATAGATTGTTATTCAAACCTCTTCTTTGTTCACGGAAAAAACAAGGACCTTAGATATATTACTTACGAGAAAAAAGGACCTTAGATTATTATTATTATTATTATTCAAACGACTACTATGACACATAATTTCCTAGCTCCCGCCGACCGTGCGTGGCACGGTTGGCGTTGCTCCTCCGCCTGGGGGCGGAGGACGCAGGTTCGCCTCTCGGCGGCGTCACAGCCGGGCACCCCCGCTGGGGGGGTGACTTGTGGGGTCCGAGCGGGGGTTCGAACCCCCGCTGGCCTGCGACGCTGCAGGCGCCTGGCCACTGGGCCATCGTCAGTCAAAAAAAAAAATTTCCTAGCTCCCGTTTATTTAGGAGTCCGGATCGCCTCACCGGCGGTCACACCCCCATCTCGGACACGAAGACATTTTTGAGGGTCACCGACTCACCGGTGGTCGGCACCGACGGCTGCCCTCTTCTCCGGTCGCCTGAGACGATCGATCGGGACTTCTTTATTTGTCAAAAGGACGAACAAAACACGGAGTGCAACGGTACAGACACAGTGAAACAGGAGGCAGTCCACAGGCGCACACGTACGTAGCTTCTCTTCTGGCAGGCTTAGAGGGCGGAGGCGGCCTGTTCTTCGGCTCCGCAGGTCATTCGGATGGTCCTGAAGGGTGACTCGCGGCAGAAGCGCAGCGAGCGACCCAGCGGGGTGCCGTTACCGCCGCAGTTGGTGCTCGTGTAGAGGTACACCATCTGGTTCTCCGCGAAGGTGAAGTCGAAGCCGCCCTGGTAACCGCTTATCGAGAAGCAGCCGCACCGGTAATTTATCAGCTTCATGTTCCCGCTGCAGCCGGGCCCGGAGAACGCGGTGAAGGTGCTCGCCGTCGCCGGGGCCAGGACGGCCGCCGCGGCGAGCAGCCAGAGCACGGCTACGGCAGCTGCCGAGGAGGGCCTTCTTGCGGCGGCGGCCATTTCCGAAGGTGAAGAGGCCGAGTGGAAGAGAGAAAGAAAAAGCTGGTTGCTTGATGAGATGACCCCTGGAGGCTTCACCTCACTCTGATCTCTATATAGACAGGGTAACGTTGTGGGAGTCGGTGAGATGTCACCTCAGAGGAAACAAGAAGCCGCCCACGTGAAGGTTACAGGTCGGACGAACTCGGACACTGTTTGATTACAGTATAAAAAATAAAAATGATTAATATTTTCAATAAATAAAGTACGTCTTGAATAAATATTTAATAATATCATTAAACTTTTAACTCCAGTTTCTTTTTTTTGAGTCGGGGATGATTCAAGCTTATTATCAAATTTATAGAGATGAACTAGGATTGTTCTCGACTTGAATTCATGACAAATAGGCTTTTCATAGTCCGAAATATATTGAAGACTTTGGCCGTCATGCACGGACTAACTTATCCAATCTGTGCGCATGCTAGCTGCTATCATGTGTGAGCTAGCTAGGTTCCTTTGACGGCCGCCCTCATCCCAGCTGTCATGTCGTGGCAGTCCCATCCATCCCAACCTAGTTATATAGTTGTTGGATTAATGGTGGGACTGTAACGTGGGCACAATAATGCAGACGCTCCGCGCTTGGCGTATGAGCATCTATGCTATGTCGTACCGGGCCATGTAGAAGACCTTTAATTACCCGGATCCGTTGGCCTCGGACCCAATCGGGTAACGGATCTGATGCGGTAGGAAGTTTGATGGACTCCAGGGTGTGCGTTAAACGGTTCAATCGGGTTGGATCAATGGTTCGGTTTGGTTTAATTATCTGGAGTTGTTCGACTAGCTTGGAAGACTTTTCAAATTAATCAGACCAGGCAGCTTAAGCTGAAACAATTAAATTATTGTATTATAAATAAAATAAAGTTGCATAGTTTTACGCTGAAATAGCATATATTATAATTATTTACCATCTAAAAATCAACAGATACTCGAAGTTGATAGATGTAAATATTTTATTTATTTTCGATGTTAAATTGAATCAACTCGAATTGAACGGTTTAGTTTGATGATCCCATTCGATTCGATCATGTTTGAAACAAAATTGACGTAAGTCGGATCAAACTCGATATCAATTTTGATATTATTATTTTATACGGATAGAATACAATGTTAAAAATTAATACAAAAGTACCGTTGTATTACATAACTTATTTTTATTTATGATATGAGTTTCAAAGTCTATACTTCTAGCCAAAATCAATCTCAAAATTGGCAGTGATGCAGATGTTTAAGCTCTTAATTAACTTGGGATGATTTGATATAAGTTCAAGTTTAAAATAATCTTAATTAGTTCATTTCTAAATTTGTGGTTGAATTAGGATTATCCCCATATTAATTAAACTTATAACAAAAAGTCCTTGATGGTCTGAAAAGGATTAATAAAGTACTAATAGGGTGTTTGGTTACATTTTTAATATTAATCCTATCTTGTTTTCAAAATCAAAATTAATGGATATCTCAATTTTAATTTTAAAATTTAAAAAATGCAACTCATTTGTTTGGAAAAAATATAATAATTTTTAAAATTTATATAACAGTGTTTGACAACTGGTTATGCTTCCTCTACCCCTCCATCTCCGTCGGCAATGAGCAAGTCATGGCCAGAACGAGTAGGGGTGAGGCACATACCCTCTACCGGACCCCCACCAGTCGCCACACACCCCTCTTTCGGACACCCACCCCAGCAGCCCCTATGCCAAACCCCCCACCCAACTGGCTGGACCCCCCCCCCCCCCCCCACACCTTGCCTGCTGCAGCCCCCTCCCCCATCGGCCTGCTGCAGCCCCCCACCCCCATCGGAGTTGCCGCCGCCGCCCATCCCCAGCACCCCTGCCGCAGCATTCTACCGTAGTCCCTTTGCCAGAACCCCACCCCCGCACCCTTACCGCAGCTGCCTACCCCAGCAAGGCTATCGCAACCCCTTGCCGCATCCCCTCTACCGGACCCCCACCCCCACAGACCCTCCACGGTACCCAGCTGCCCGGACCCCCACCACAACAGCCCCCCCCCGCAGCTCGTCTGCCGCAACCCCCCACCCCATAGGAGCTGCCGCTGAGGCCCACCCCCAGCACCCTACTGCTGGAACCCCCCTCCTCCCGCACCCTTGCCGTAGCTGCCCACCCCAGCAGAGCTGCTGCAGCCCCCTATCACAAACCATCTTCCAGACGTAAACCCATCTTCCGGATGCCTACCCCCACAGTCCCTCTGCCGTAGCCTCACTGCAGCCCCTCTATCTGACTCCCACCCCTGCGCACAGCCCACATCCCAAGCCCCTCTACTACAGCCACAACCCCAACCCCTCTGCCGGATGCCCACACCTGCAGCCCCCACACCAATTTGGTCTGCCACAGTCCCCCCACCCCCATCAGAGCCCCCCTCCTTCCGCAATGTGAAGACGAAGCGAAGAAGACACAAAAATGATCAGCCGACATTCCATACGTTGTGGCATGACGTCCTCCTCTAGTGAGATTGCTCTCCATGCGATGTGTTACCTGTGGACGGGGATGTTGTTCGGACGAAGATTTCCATCTCGCACCTTGCTCCTCCCGTTACATGCGCTTTTGATCGTCCCATTTTGAAAGCTTCCGTGTCTCTCTCGGAAATAAAACAGATCCTTAATTGTTTTGTTTTCAAGAGGGATTCACGAAAGAGGATGCAGCTATTTTAAAAAAAAGAAAGGAATGCAAAAACGCAACCAAACAGGGTATCACTTCCATTTTTAAAATTTATATAAAAAATAAAGATAAATACGTAACCAAACACCCTATAAACCTTACCCCCTATTTTTTCACCCACCCTCTCCCCCCGTACTTCAAGGCAGTTCCATCTAGTTGAGTGGGCGTAGACTGTAATTTGGAACGCAATAATGTATAGCCTGGGGTAACACATATAAGAAAAACTGAACCCACGTCAATGTTCCTCTCTCTCAATCTCTCTTCTCCGATATTTCGCCTAAAAATATTTTTAGATATTTTGTATCTTTTTGTTGTGTTAAAATTATGGAGCTCGAGTTACCTAATTCTGTCTCTCTTTTTTTTTCTATTTTGTCGATGTTAGTAGTCCAAAGGCCGAGTTATGACACTAGCTCTGTTATTAGTGTTTTAGACGTTAATCATCTCTCGGGACCGTTAGTCTGGGCTTTATCCACTCCCATTTGAAGTGATATTCCGATCTTGACACAGTTGTCTAACTCGTATGAAGGAGTTCTTACTTCTACCACCCGACCACATTTGCACATGTGTGTGTTGGTCAACTCGTGGTGGTATGGTCATCTTTTGGAAACTTATTTTTTTTAAGATAACTCTCTTGTTAGCTCGGTCTAGTGTTTTTACTATTTTATCTTTATGGATGTACAAACTATGTATTCTTCTTAGTTTTGTATGAATGAAAATGGTACTGTCGTTCTTCAAAAAACTGAACCCATGTCTCCTGGTGGATATGACATTTTTATGTGTGCTCTGTTTAGCTAGTAGGATTATCCGTATCCGGTCCGAGCCGAATACGAATACGGATTATATATTATAAATCGAATAATCTTTGGAGCAGATACGAATAATATCCGTTTCGGAATAGTAATTAAAATTTATTTGACAATATATTTAATAATATACAAATATATAGAAATAAAAATATAAAATATAAATTTTATCATATATTTATTAAAATCAACTTAATATACTAATATATAATCGAGAGTATTCAATCGTATTCTTAAATTATATAATAATTTTAAATATATAATTATATATATATTAACAAAAGATTGATTGGGAGCGGATCTTAAACGAAACAGAGTGGATATTTTCGTGTCTGTTCTATCGATAGATATTTTAAATCGAATATTATTTTCGTAAACAGATATAAGTTCAGAATAAATTAAAATTTTATCTGTATCCATTTGTAAACTTACTCTCAGTCCAGCGAGCACGACACAGCCGCGAAGAGTTTCATTTTTAGTTGCGGCCCCCGCTAATCGGGGAAGTTGCATTGCACGTGGTCTGATTATGATATTTAAGTTTTAAATTTTTTTTATCGTAATCGCATGTCTGAGAGTCATGGCATGTGCAGTCCTACTCTAAGAACATATACACGATGCCCTACTGCTATTATATTAGCACTGCAAAATGAAAAATTTTAAGTTCTCCTTGCGGAGGGCGGACGTAGGAGAATCCCAGGGCGGGCGGCGAGGCAGCCTGCAGGCTGGCACACTTTGGAAAGGCTGCCACACTTTCTGAAGGCTGTCACACAAATTCAAAAGTAATTTCGGCGTGAAAAGGTTGTCACTGGGGGTGGACAAAGTTTCCGTTTAAAAAAACGTACGAAGAATATCAGAAAAAGATAAATTTTATGGCGTGTTTGGATGCATGACAATGGAGGATTTTATTTTAATTTTTAAAAATCGTAAGAAAACTAGTTAAAAGAGATGTTTGGCAACCTTGACAATTTTATGTTTTGAAAGTGTTTTTCTTCTTAAACAAAAAAGAGAGTCTCATCTCTTTCTTTTTTTCTTGTGATCCTCCACTTTGTTTGATCATAAATGATAGTAACTCTTTTTTGTCATCACATCCCTCCAAACATGATGATTTTATGTCATGAGTTAGTTCACTTTTTATTTTAATATAATTTTTTATCATGAAAATTTATAAAAAATTATCGTGCAACCAAACACCAAATAAACATAATAATAATGGTGCATTGACTTCAAAGCGTTTCCACGTTCGGACCTTTTCCAAAATTTTAAATTTAATTAATTTTGATTTAAAATTTGATATTTTTCATAATTGTAAATCCAATGTAAGCAACACGTCATAATTGACCCTTTAATGGGGTGTTTGGACGTAACTTTGATTTTTAAATAGGTTTGCTTGAAAAAAATTACATTATCTTGTGTAGTAATGCAATTTTTGAAAATTAAGTAATACTCACGCAAGTAACTTGTTTGGGAAAGAATAAGATAAATATTAAAAACTACTTAGTGCATGGTGTTTGGAAACAAATCCATAGAAATTTTATGGTATCGTGATACTTTTACCCTCTGTATTTATTATTTTAGTTCATATATATCCACCAAATATGCATTTTTTTTCACTCGTTTCCATCTTGCCACGTTCTCACTTATCTTCATCTCTCTAGGTTCTTTCTTAAAAAGAAAACATGTGCAATGATATTTTTATTTTGAGAGAGATTAACAGACGGGGATATGTCTACCTTGAAACTAAGATAGAGAAGCGGCCAAACTCGTATGAACACATCTTCCCGTCTTGTTTTTTTTTTTTTTTTTTAGGATACCAAAACGAGTAGAGTATCCAAATAAACTATAAGGCGTCGTTTGGTATCGGGATAAAATTAATGAGGATAGGGATAAACCAATCCTCATGATTAACCCTATCCTCATTACGTTTGGTTTGAGTTAGGATAGATTTAGAGGATAACCCTATTCTATGTTTGGTATGTTCACAATAAATTTGAGGATAACCTTATATTTTAACTTTTTTTTTATAATCTTATTTTATTTCTTATAACATATTCATAAAGATCTTAACCAACTTATATGTTCATATAATAATAATAAAATATAATTTAAAAATATAAATAAAAATATACATTTAAAGATATAAATAGTATAATTTTAAAAATACGACAGTGCAAATCAGATTTGAAATTCGTTTTTAAAATATAATTAAATTAGAAAACATTGCAACTAAATATCCTACAAATGGTTGGTACTCGTATATATTTTCTTAAATACTTCATAGGTAATCTATTCATATCAATAAAAACGGTAGAGACCATGTACAAATAAAAAGGGTGAACCACAAGAAAACAAAAATTTCTTCTATTTCATATCAAACCAACATCTGTATAAAAATCATGACATAGAATACCTTCCAACATTGAATTTAAGAACATCTTGTGACATGAAATATGTTAGACAAAAGAAGATAACAACACAAGTGGCCCACTCTTTTTCTGTAATGTCTAGCCGTTTCTTGCATCATCATATACAGTGCACCATCATATACAGGGACTCACAACAGGTGTCTGCTCATCGCTGATGGGAAATCTTTGTATATGATTCTATATATACAGACTGGTTATTGAGTGAAAATAACCAACTCCTGATATGAGCTGCTGGAAGAAGTACCCGGCCTGCATCAAAATTTAAACATAATAACATGAAATAACAAATTTAAACATATTAGGGGATTCTGTGAAATTAACAGTAGGATGAATGACAACCCAAATGAGATTACATCCTGCACCTGCATATATATATTGAGAATCTGAGATGGACAGTCTGGAAGAAGTACCCAGCCTGCATCAAAATTTAAACATAATAACATGAAATAAGTGAGTTGGTGTTAATATTACCTAGAAAGAAAAATCAGACGCATTCTAGATCTCAGAAACGAGGACGATGCCTACCGCTTTCAAGCTCCGGTTCCCCCCTGCAGGCCTGCACCAAATGAGATAAGCCCCAATCAAAGATCATTCAAATTTAGATCATAATGTATTGCATCTGCTACGTATGCTTGTATAGATCCCATTAACAATTGTTTTGAAGACACTTGCAACTGAATCTCTTCTCCATCTGCTCACTTTAATATCGTCGTTCAGTAGGGGTTCAGGTGGGTTTGTCCTTGCGTCAGTCCTAACTTAATATATATATATATATTAAATAAAGTTCTTCCATAATATAGATCATCCAACAGCTATCAGCCTGTATCAGCCCATTTAGATGTCCCATTGTTGTTACCCATTTCTTCTTAGCTGAGCGTATCAGCCCGTAGATTTGCATCTTCATCCATTCGATCGCTTTCCTTTATTTTGTCCTCGGATTTCCCTGTATACCCACCTGATCATCAGTTGGTCCCCGGCGAAGAGCATCTGCTCACAAGATCTTATCAACAGAAGATATATTATAATGAACCACAGACTTTGACTTCGAATCTTTATAAAGACAAAATAGTCTTTTCAAATTTTTGAATCGATTTTTGAGATGGGCTAAATTGTAACCCACCCTATAAACCTCATTAAAATTTTCAACCACAACTTTCCAAGCAGCCTTGGTAAATGTACCATTAGCAAATCCATCATTCCTTATAGGGTGTTTGGAAGCGTTTTTTCCTCTCTTTTTTACCTAAAATTTGAAAATAGGGAAAGTGAGGTGTTTGGTCACGTCTTCTGCCCGCTCCTCTTTTTTTTGGAAACAAAGAGACTTACTTCTAATATCTCTCCCGAAAATAAAACAACTCTTCCCTTGTTTTATTTTCGGGAGAGACGCGGGTGCTTCTTCCCTCTCACCCGTCTCCCCCACGTCACCCGTCTCCCCACGTCTCTCGCGGCCCGTCTCGCAGCGGGAAGGGGGGGGGGAGAGCGCGGTGGACTCCAGCAGGGGGAGGCGGGGCTGTGCGGCGGCGAGGCTGTGCGACAGGGGGGGGGGGGGGTGGGTTGCGGCGGCAGCGAGGCGTGCGACGGGGGGAGGCGGGGCCGTGCGGCGGCGAGACCGTGCGGGGGGGGGGGGGGGTGCGGCGGGGCCGTGCGGCGGCGAGGGCCGCGCGGGGGGGGGGGGGGGTGCGGCGGCGACGAGGTCGTGCGACGGGGGGAGCGGGGCCGGGCGGCGGCAAGGGCGGTGCGGGGGGGGGGGGGGGGGCTGTGCGGTGGAGGCGAGGCTGTGCGACAGGGGGGGAGGCGGCGGTGGACTCCAGCAGGGGGAGGCGGGGCTGTGCGGCAGGGGACTCCGGCAGGTGGCGCGGCTGTCCGCGGGCGGGAGTGGACGGCCACCGGCCGCGGAGGGGCGGCGGACTTGGGCAGGGCCGCTACTTTCCGCGGAGGGTGGAGGGGGGTGGACGACGGCGGGGGGTGGACGACGTTGGCAGGCGCGGAGGGGGCGGCGGACTCCGGCCGATGGAAGTGCCGGTGGAGCTAAACAGTACTCTATAAATTTTAAAAATTGTGACAGCTTTTGCAAAACATAAAATGGTTAGACTCTTTTGATTTTAAAATTAAAAATAAGAAGTCAAATAATCTTGATTTTAAAAACGAGATTGACTCAAAATTAAAAGAGCTACCAAACACCCTATTAACCTTTGTTCGGCAAGAAGATCGACTAATAAACGGTCAGCATTTGGATTCCAATTAGCAATTCGGCCTTTTGATGGTTCCATTCAACTTAAAATTTACAAATATCATTAGTGATTATTGAAATAATAGAGTTTAACAAATGAAGTAACTCACAATATAAAAATAAAAACAACCAAGGAGTAAAATTAAACAAACAAAAGAGTAACTCACAATATAACAATAAAGTTCATTCATTACCAAGCTAGAAACAATAGATATGCAAGGACTGTATACGGTAGATATGCTAGCATAGAACTATAGATCAAAGAAGAATTGAATTCCCTCTCTTAGATTTATTGCTGCCCATGGAATCTGTTTGTTCTAGTTTCTTTAATATCAGATTATATTAAGTTTATGCCTCTTATCCATCCATTTGTATAAAATGTTTATTCTCTCACCGTGGGGCTAATTGAAGTTCCTACTCTCTCCCTCTCTCTCTCTCTAGGGAGATTGTTCCAACTTCTTGATGCCCCCCATGGAACAAAAGCACTTTACAACACGGAGTAGCCCACCACCACTCCATGGGAAGAAGAAAAGGTGGTGATAGAAGATGTGTCCGGACCCATTTAGGATGAGCTATCATATTATGTCTGCCTGAGCAAGTATGGATCTGACTTGATTGGGCCCAAGTTTCCCCCAAGTTTCCTGGTTTGGTTTCATTGCCGCACAGTTGTGCTAAATAAATGTGTTTACAAATTGCTTAATTTAATCACAGTATGCTAGGCACCTGCTCCAAGAGAACATCCTGATTGTGTACACTACGTGGTTAACTATTTTTCAATGTTCAGTTGGTTTTCTTATCAGGGGAGGTCTTAGAGAGATGTCTTCTCTTTGGATTTATGGCTGTGAATTGTGGTTGGAGCACTGAAATGGAATCTGTTGTGATGGACTGATGGGTAACACTCCTCTCCGTGCATTCAATTAGAAGATAAAAAACAGATAGCGCTCTTAGTCTACGAATTATTCTCCGTAGTGATTCTAAGTTGGGAAGCGGGATTCTTCATAGTATCGTCCGGGAACGAGACAGCTTGATCAAATAAAAAACACACCACCGCCTGTAAATCAGCGACTAAGAACATAGATATATACCAAGAACTCCAAAAAGGGTAGCCGTGGAACAAAAAGGGCTAAAGCCAGAATCACTTCAAACCACGGAGAAGCATGAGCGGAGCGAGCAATCGCCCACCCCAGGACGAAGCACACGCTCGAACCGGAAGGATGGGGGAAAATGGATCAAAAAGGGCACTATGGTTAGAATCAAAAGCGCGCTCCACGGCGCCGAGAAATGCTAGCAAATCAATTGATCGTGGAACGCCCATTGTAGGGTGCAGATCTATGTAGAAGAGAGATTCAAGCAAGCCCGTCGTGGGGTCTAGAGGAGCCAGTGCATGAGATTACCAGGAGAACAGAACACTCTGTCGTGAGTATGATGGTCGCCGTAGAACTCTTCGTTGCCTGGTCCGCCATGGAGACGCCAGCTGCCGTGAGTGAGAACCAGCCGCTGTGCGAGCCCTAGCTGCCGCGAGCGAGAACCAGCAACCGATCGCCACATGGAAGACCTGGTGCCGCCGAAGCTCCACCGTCTGGAGCGCCGGAGCCCTAGACGGAGAGAGCCGCCTTCGGTTGCGCGAGAGAGAGGTGTGCCACGCGAAAGAGCCTCCGGAAATTTCGCGAAAGCCCCCAATTGCGAGCCGCGCGCGAGAGTCACCCTATCCCACCTAATACGTGGGATGACTTAATCCTGAACTTATCCTTATTTTTAGGGATAACCTGGATTAAGTAAAACCAGGATTAGATGAATTTTATTTGATTACCAAACAGGGAATTGGGGATAAACCAGGTCTATCCCTGATTATCCCCATACCAAACAAGGCCTAAAGGTATTGATTAGTAGATTGAGACTGAAAACTATGCCTCAAATCAAACGATAACATAAGATTATAATACAAAAAGTACTTGCTAGCTAGACGAAAATACATTAATACTTTCATCTACGAATAACCTGCATTTTAGTCTTGTTGGATCAAAAAGATATTCTCTCGTTCTACCCAAGGTGAGGTGATCGCTGATAATTTGGCCACCGAGAGAAATACATAGAATATAATGATCGTTGAGAATATAGATAGAGACACAGGTAGATTATGTCCACGATAAAACTGAGCATGAATTATCACCTATCTATTTGTTAGATTTGGATATTTTGAGAATTTGAGGACGTTATGATAACGACACTTTTGATAAAACATGTAAAAATAAGAAATAATCATTGCCAAATAGGTGGAATAAGAAGAGTATTTTCTTGAACCATATTAGAAAACATTGTTGATTCGTAATAAAGTAGATATTATGTATGTAGAGAAAAATATACATGTTAGTATTTTGAATATGATCATGCAAAATAAATAAAAAGGTAAAGACAACATTTGTCAAAGACAAGTGGCTCATCATTTGCACAAATTACCAGTGGGCTTAATCGGCTATGCTCTTAATCAGCCTCCAATTAAAACCAGGTTTCTTTAGAGCCTTGAAAGTGGGGCTATTTTGTTTAGAGCTCATTAGGTTTGGCCCATCTATTTCATCCTTTTTGTGCTATGAATATAACACAATCCCCTTGAATTAAGCCTATAGTAGCCATCGAATTGGGACGAACTGGGATACCTATGTTACATCCCTCTCTCTTCCATGTATCTACGCATACCCTTGGAAGATTTCAGATGTCAACACACCTCTTTTAACAAGTTACTTTTGTAACAAAACACTCGAATTTTTATGCAACCAACACCCCCATTAAGTTTCAGCAACGAAAATCCATGAGCATGTGACAGACTTCTGATTGACATGTTCCCCCTGTTAAATTATCCTCATGTTGATTTGTGAGCAGGAACTTGTGGAAGAAATGTGGCAACAACTCCACAACTTGTGGAAGAAATACTCCTAAGCTCCCACGACACGCAATTAATGACTGTTCACCTGCTAATTCAGCTATTATAAATAACAAGGAAAGTCCAATGGAGATTGTAATAATTTTTTTTTTACAATTTTTAAAAATTAAAATAAAAATCTCTATTATCGTGCAACCAAACACCCCATTAATATACGTTGTACCGTGTAAACTACAACCATTCCTGCCATTCTTGAGCGCCATTTCCTTCCTGACTAGGGCCGTGGCAGTGTCTACAAAGTTGTGAACTGCACCTTCCCATGTGGACACCGACGCAAACGAGCTGAGTCCAGTAATATAGTGTTCGAGTTCGATTCATTTATTTTACACAAGTTCAAGTTTGAATTCAATTTTTAACAGTGCACGTTGATTCCTTGTTCAAGTTTAGTTTGTTTATTAATCAAGTCAAGTTGAGCTCGAGCTTGAACAGTAACTTGACAAAAATTCAATCGACGTTCAAATCTAAGTTATATACGAACTTGTTTATAAAACTTAAAATAAATGAAAAATTATTGGTAAAATTTTAGATTTAATTTATTTATAGAATTTATTTAAATTTAAACTTAAAATTTAAAGTATTTAATATATTTAAATGATAATATATACTTATTAATATTTATAATTTAATTTTAAAAATTAATATTTAATCAAGTTGCTTGTAAATTTATCGAGTCGAGTAAAAATCTATTCAAACTTATTTTATTTAATGAGTCAAATTTTATTTTTTATTAAACTTATTTATTTAACATAATAAATAAGTCAAGTCAAATTTTATCAAATCCGATAATGCACTACTCGTCCCCTTGCACCCCTGCCTATGGATGTTGGCACTTGGCATCGATCGCTTCGGGGGATGCTTCCGGCTCACCTTTAAGGGTGTCAATGGGCTGGACCCGGCCCAAGCCCACTTCAGCCCACGTATATAAAATACAAGTCCAAATCCATGTAAAAAGTCTTAACCTATTTGCCCAATGAGCTTAGATTATAAAAAATAATTCAAAATTAAAGTTTTTTTTAAAATAATTTAAACATTTTTACTAATCGAAATATTATAATTTTTTTTTAAAATTTCAAAATTTATAATTTTTCAAAATATAAAATTAGAAAACAAAAATTTCGAATTAGAGTATTTTGAAAAACGAAGAAGAAAATATTATAAATTTTTTCAAAGATTTATAAGTCTCAGAAGTGTGTATGAAAATTACTAGAAAATTTAATTATAAAATCTGAAAAATTTTAAAAATATGAAAATTTTAGAACATGAATTTGGTAATTCCCCAAAATCCAAAATATAAGAATAAGTATCATATTTTGAAAAATTCAGAAGTCTTAAAGTGCATAAATAGGAAAATTGGTAGGAAATTCAATTCTAAAATCTGAAAATGTTTACGGAGAATTTAAAAAATCACAAAGTGCATCAATTTGTGAATTGTCATAATCTGAGAAGTAAAAAAAGGAAAATTTGTAATGAATCATAAAATTGCTAAAAACAATTAATCATAAAATTTAAAAATTTTTACGGATTGGAATGTTCGGAGATTCTAACATCCAAAATTTGTAATTCGTTTATTTATGCCAAATTTAAATTCTAAAAAAATAAAAAAACTAGAAAATCTATGAATTTGTAAATTGCCATCATCTGAGAAATCAAAAAGAAAATGAAACCTAAAAATTTTTAAAACTCAGAGTGCTCAAAAGTTTAAAGAGAGATAAGGAATAAATATAATTATTTTTTAAATTTAAATAATAAACAATTTGTTGGTTAAATTTCTATAAAATTATCTTTATCTTCGAATCATTTTAATCTTATCTTAATAACTTTTCTAACATGCTAACTTCTTTGTTTGATTGATTTATTTATTTTTAAGATATTACAATGTCAATATTAAAATAATATTAAGTGCCTTCTAACGCAAGCAGGCCAGGATATTTCTGTAAACTCTCTTCTCTCGAAGCACCACGTCCCCTTGTTCACCAGACAATAACAATCAGGATTCGCGAGAATATTTTATTTTTATTTCCGGCTAATGTCCGCTTGTCCGCTTGTCCGATGGTACGTTGTACACTGGCTGGGGACCTCCTTTGCTGCCTACGTCGCCTCTGCCTCTGCTTCTCATTCTCTCGCCTCCTTGTTTTGCATTGTAGCGACGTGTGGAGTTTTGCTGGCTCAACGGGCCGAAGAACGTCAAGTCCGCCAACAACATTAAGATTGAAACTTGATTATCCATTTGGCCCCATGGCTATTTTTAGAGGGCCTAAGTCCGGCCCGCGACGGGTTTTCTAACGGGCTGATAGGTTTGGCCCGCCCACTTGACAGACCTACTCATCGGTACTACGTATAATGCAAGACTCTACGAAGGTCAAGCTAGATCAAATCAGCAAGAAATATAAGTGACAAATAGATTGATTTATAAAAAGAAAAAATGATTGTAGAAAAATGGTGGAAAAGAAAGGAAAGAGACGGGAGCACGATGGGATGAAGGGGGTGACGACAAGTCGGCAACCACCCCTAATTGAATGCATGAGGCAGAAGTTTTCCATCTCCGGGCAAGTGGCGGTCATCTCGCTTTCGCGGCGGCTCTCCTGTGCCCGGGTTTTGCTCCCGGCGGTCATCTCGCTTTCGCGGCGGCTCTCCTGCGCCCGGGTTTTGCTCCCGGCGGTCATCTTGCCTCCTGGCGGCTCCAGCACCTGAGTGCCACGTCCATTCCAGTCGGTGGTCACCTCTCCCTCGCGGCGGATTTAACGCCCCTGGTATAAACCCCCCTCACTTGACCCCTCCATCTCCTGCCATCCCTAGGGCCTTTCACCAAACCCCTCCGGTATAAACCCCCATCAGGTTGCTTCCCAGTCATCTTCCTCTCGATCTCTCCTTCTTCACAACACTTTTTACCCCTCGGCTCCAACCCCCACACTCGCCCCTTGCTCACCCTTGCTCCTCACTGCCAGCCCCTTTCCAATAGATTAGCTTCTTCCTTGCTTGCTACCCCCTTTGGTTGATCCTGAACCCTCTCTTTCGAAACCCTCCTCTTTGAATCTCCTCTGCCCAGGCTACTCTCTTCGTCACGCTGCCCTTGCTTACTCTTTTGCCCCAGGGAGAACGCTCCTTTCGTTTAAATATTTTAGTGGTGGAAGTTTGTTGTCGCTGTTTTGAGGTTTCTTTGGGTTTGGGAGGGAGGGATGTGGATGTTCCTCCCTCCCCAACTCCCTTTCCAGCCTATTGCCTAAATATGTTATTAGGCATTTTGTCTCCTTTTGTCGTGCTGGAAGTGCGGAGTTCGGTTTATTTATGTCTATTTTGTGTATCCTTTTCTTTAGTGTCGTTCGTAGTTTATCGGCCGAGTTATGTCTTGCTACCTCTCTCTGTTAGCTTCTTCCATGCTAACTCTTTTCCGAGATTGTTAGTTTGGGCATCATCCACTCCTCTTTGGAGTGATCTTCCAGTCTCCAAACTATTGTCAAACTCCTCCGACGGAGTCTCTAGCACTGTTATTCGACCATGTTTGCACCTTCGCGTGCTGGTCACTTTGAGGTTTGGTGCTCGTTTCTTGGAAAAGATATTTTCCAATGAAACTCTTATTAGCGGTAACTCGGTCGTCTGTCTTTCTATTTTAAGTCTATCGTTGTATCAACTTTGTATCTTTGTTTGGTCAGTATGAATGAATATTCCCCCTTTTCAAAAAAAAGAAAGAATGCATGAGACAGAACATTGCAGGTCTTAGGTCCGGCAGTCAAATCATGATCATCTCTCCCAATTCGGATCTCACAATCCGGTAGAATAAAAGCAGTGTACATGATGAATCGAGTATTATCATTGTGATAAAAAAAATCTAATATTATCATGATTCATGTATGGTTCTGGCAGGTTGAGACTCATCAAAGAACAACATTCAATATATATATATGCACTAAGTTAGAGTAGAATAACTTCATTAAACTCAATGTACTGATTCTACATCTTAAGTTAAATTATTTAATACAAGTTGAAGTCAATAAATGATCACATCTGGTTCTATGTTGTTTGATTTGTTCAGTTTTCTTGTTAATGAAGCTCTATGTGATATGCAGAATAACTGTTATTTGCTAATTAAAACTACTGTTCCAGATGGAACTGGAATGATAGGGTCCAAAATTTTCTCCATTCATGCTTTACTTGGAACAATCAACAATTTTATTCATTTGATGCTCTCCGGAAAACTTTCTGAACTTTGTAAATTTAAAGGTTGTCTCTAATGCCATATAAAACAATGATCGCTAGGTCATGGGCTATTTGCAAATTAAGCCATCAGAAACAGTGGACAAAAGATAGACGGCCGTTGAGCATTTTTTTTTGAGAATTTTCTCTTTGTAATATATTTTATAATTAGAAAGCAGCCATCGTCTTCACGAGGTATTGTCACATTCTGGATTTTAACATGTACAACAGAATAATTTGATGACGCGTACGAGAAAATCACTCTTCAAATACAGCAGTTTGAGAAAAAAATAGAAGACGATACTAGGTTCTACTTCACAATTCTAATGATTCTTTTTAAAATATCATGCTAATAATATAATTTAATAAATTACTAATCTATGTTATACAAAAATCTTTCGATAAACTCTTCGAAGTCCAATTCACTATGTTTCTGTTACACTACTTATAATTATCTGAAAAATTGATAAAAAGATTAGAACGGGTACGACTACTCAATAAACATCTCATCATCCACGAGAATGGATAGCCAAATGGCCCTATATAATAAATAAATATATATCTAGACCCACACCCAAAATTCAATCACATATTTTAAATCACCAACCAACCTCTAAAATCACAGTGATCAGCACCCATAAGTCGACCAACCAGCACCTATAGGCATCTAAAAACAACTTGGATCAAAAGAGATAACACATGCACAAACACTTACTATATATTCTATATGATAGAATCACTACAAATGAGATATGCCATGCATACCATGCACTACAACCTGATTATGACAAACTAATGCACATCACAAGATCACATTTATCACATTATGTAATAGATACACCTATCCTTAAATAAAAGATCACACATTTTCTTATAAACAAGGAATACGTTGTCTTGCCATCTCAACTAACTAGTATCAGATTTATCATATATAACAATACCATATAGCTAAACGAAAACCCATAGTGCACCTAGGTAAAGTTGGCACTTAGGATAAATCGCAGTATCTCCGATCGAAGGATGCACTGGACTGTCCTTAATCACCGTTGCCCACAAATCATGACTAACTAGTCTGGTGTAACTTAGTCTTCCATTTTTATTTAACGCACTCATGTATTCAAACAACACATGCCCATGCTATGACCATAATTATGCAAGATCTATGAACATAAAATGAACATATGCACATTTGATGCATTCAACATCTATAAAAGAAATATAACTAAACACATACTTAAAACACTCTAACTATGATGTTTAAACAAATAACCACATACACATACATACATATGATATGAAGACATACAACACATACACCTAAGATAACCACAATATGAATAAATGAGGACGTTACAATAAAAATTAGATTTAATAAAATAATCTAGAACTTTATCTAATCTGATTAACTTGTAGTAAAAAATATATATAACATAGACCCAATCGACATAAACATAAACTAATAAGTTCACAGACTATCCACACCAAGGGCTAGATCTGAAGCCACACATACATTTAGGACACATATTCAAAATTCAATGTTATTAATCTTCTATTGGTTGGTAAAGTGAGAACTATGCCAAGTTGATCTTCTCTTTTATGGTATTTCTTAAGGCCTATTTGTTTGACAACCCAGTGTACATAATAACGAGGAGCTGGTTTTCAGGCAAATTCATCTTTGTCCTAGATTTCACCCTGCCCTAGTTTGAGATGTTGTATGAAAGTTTGTCTTTTCTTGCTGAGCATGCCCAGGTTTATGTTGGAGTTTGGAGATTGAATTTGAACTCTTGTTACTAACATGACTTCATCTTTTGAATGAATTACAAATACTCCATTTTAGGACAAGTTAGCTTCTTCAATTTTGAAACCTAACTACCAAATGTTAGCTCTCAAATATGTGCCATATATACCATACCCAAATTTCTATGATAGTATCATTGAGATTTATGAGTCTTTACTAGGCTTTATTTTTTATTCAGAATTTTCAAACTCTTTAGGAGGCTGCCTGATTATAAACACATCTAGGTGGCCATTTGGTTAAAGACTCAAGGCACACATCTTTCTGCCTAGGTATGTTAAATCCTATTTCTCATAGTGGTAAGTAGCATCTACTCTTCATTTCTTGATACTATTGTCAATCAAAAGGCCTTTAAAAGTTTACCAAGAAATATGCCTTGGAACCTTGTTGTCAGCTAGATATCTTTTTTTTGACAACATGGCGCAATGGCCAGGTTGTCAGCTAGATATCTACTCGAGGATTTGAAAAGCACTAGTTGACTGGTCGATGCCATTTTTCATCTCCAATTTAACAATTAAAGCTAACTACTTGGCTGTTACTTCTACATGATCATTATTACAAGTCTTGGTATGCATACTCTTTAATAGTTCATTGTTCACATGTTCATTAAATATTTTTTAACTATGTAGGAATTGATTCTTAAAATTATTGAATAAAAATTAGTTAAATGCTTTGATTTGCGATGATGCTTTCTGGAGTGATGTTTTCTTAATTATATTTAAGTTTTACTACTTTCCACTGATGTTAGCAAAAAATAAGAAAATCAAAGAGTACTGACGGTAGGAGGGCTCTTTGTTTGTAACTTTCCTGCAACATCAAATATCTAAATATTTTAATCTAATTTTTATGTGTCAGTTCTTTAGTTGATTGTTTGTTAATTTGTATATCAATGAAAATTTACTTGTAGCAATTATAGGTGTGGACCAAGATGGTCAAAATATTGGATTTACGGGGGGAGTGTGTTGCAAAATATTTTCTAATAAGTGACGACTCCATGAAGATGATGATGGCTGGATACCTTATGAGGTATTTATTATTGGTGCGTTTGGGAACCACTGGGAAAGACTTTTTTTTTCATTTCTCTTTCTTTGTAAAGTTCTTCTAATTTTTTATGATACCATTTGGTTATACTCCTATTTTAACTTCTCCTCGTCTAAGACAGAAGTTGAGAGGAAAAATTTTCTCCTTCCAGTGACCAAAAAGCGCTCCTGTGTCAGTCCTTCCCCGCGACCCTGTACCTTGCGAAAACCCCTCCCCCACTAGCGAGCCCCCTCCCCTTCGCGAACTTGCCCCTAGTCGGCGAGCCCCGTCCATGAGCTGCTTTCCCCACCGGCGAGCCCCATCCCCTTCGCGAGCCACCCCACCCAGCAGCGGATGAGTCCCCTCGTTCATATCTGTCGGAGACGAAGAAGGGAAGAATTATTGAATATCTAACTTAGTATATAGAAGTGAGAATGGGTTTTTTTCGTCCTCCATCTTTCGACCGTCCGATGTTTCCCTTGTTTTTTTCAACCGTCCAAATGATCGATCTAATGTTCGACTGTCTGATTTTACTGTTTCGCGATTTTTCGTCGTGGCCGCCGTTTCTTTCGCCCTGCACACTGCCTCCGCCGTGTCTTTCATTTTGCAACGTCTCGAGACTCCCGATATTCCGCCCTCGGCTGCCCCTCGACGGTTTCGCCGCCTTCCGCCGTAATCTTCCCCTCCCTCCCGAAACTGCCGCATCCTTCGCCTCGTAACGCTTCCAGGCCCCCGATATTCCGCCCTCGGCTGCCCCTCACCCGACAGTTTCACCGCCCTCCGCCATAATCCCCCCTCCCTCCCGAAAACGGCATAATCTCTTCTCGATTATTCGCCTCCGCTCTCTCCGCCGACAAGCCGTCGACGAACCTCCAGTACACTACTGTCCGATGAAATTGCCTAATCAAACATATCGGTCGCGGCTTCTCCACCCCATGTCTATCCTTCATTCTGCTATTTGCCATCGTCCGATCATCCTGCCGTCTTCTCCGCTCCTCAGCATCGTCGCGCAATGAAACTCTTACAGTGTCTCTCCTACCGTCTTCTACGCCCCGCAGTTCCGTCGTGCAATGGAACTCGTTGTTTTCTTCTTCGCAGTTCTTCCTCTGCGGCGACCCAAATCTATTAGAGTGGGAGTCCTTATTTTTTCGACAAACATTTATCCCTTTTTTCGTCCAGATACTGTCGCCGCCGCCGTCGTCACTGTCGCCCTGCCCACCAGGCATCTACACGATCTCCTGGTGTTCACGAGTGAGAAGGAGGTGGCTTTCTCTTTGGCCAAGTACACGGTGGACCTTTGCAATGAGTTGGTCCTCGCAAAAGGTTCCCTTACCATAGTACTGTCTGGAGGCACTCTCATCGACACGCTCAGGTGCCTCTCCATTCGAATACTCTTTGTTGGTGGCTCACGTTAGCCGGGGGTTTCCATTCTTTTCGTGGCATCAGGAAGTTGGTGGAATCACCCTATGCCCGAGTCCTTGGATTGGGTGCGGTGTCACTTTTTCTGGGTAGACAAGCGGGTTGTGCTCAAGAACCACACTGACATCAACTATATATGCTCACGTACGATGGTTTTCTTTCCAAGATGCATTTGGGGGATACACTTGTTAAGCCAGTAAAGATCTTGTTGGAGTGAACATGACAGACGTCCTTTGCTTGGAAACCCTGGGATGCTATTATCTGTTCTTACAAACCATGGGAGGCAAATTCTCTTTTAACCTGCTTTTTTGGTTCTTTAATGTCCTGAATTTAGTTCTGGTTTCAGTTTTGGTTTGTTTGTTTTATTTATTTTTCTTTCCGGATTGTGTTTTATCTTAACTTACAGTTTTCTTCTTTTTTTATTCCCTGCATCCCTTTTGCATATCAATTAACCCACAACTTCTGCTAATAGTTTTTTCTCATTATTTGTGTAGAACTTGAAGAAGGTTATTCTAAGATCAAGCAAAGCAAGAATTTTGCTATCTAAGGTAATTAATATAACAAACTTCAATTTATTCATTTTGCTTGCACATTTGGATTTTATTTTTTGAATTCAAATTCTAATTGCTAAATTGCCCCCTTTTGGTTTTCTACTAACCTACTCCTTTTTATATAGTTCAAATTTGTACCATCACCTCTTTCTTTTTATTCCGGTTTTAGTCTCTTTTAACCTGTTTTTTTAGTTCTTTGATGCCTATAGTTATGGTTTCAGTTTTAGTTTGTTTTTTATTTATTTTTCTTTTCGAACTGTGTTTTATCTTAACCTACAATTTTCTTCTTTTTATATTGCATGCATCCTTTTTGCATATCAGCCTTTTTCATACATCAATTTTAATTTCTTATTTCAACATCTGTCAACTTTGGGTTTTGATTAATCTAATTCGGGTAATGGAATTGGAATTGGGAAAAAATTGAAATGCTTGTCCTCTTATGTTTTTTCTATTTTAATCCTAATATGTTTTATTTCTATCTTCGTTGTTTAGGGGTTTGAAACCTTGGGGTTTAACAAATTTTTTATTAAAGCTTGTAATTCAGATCTTTATGTTCTGACTTCTTCCTATTTATGTCAACAATCGATTTTTTTTCTTGTTTTCATGCTTCTGTGATCCATAGATTTAAAGAACTCTTAGAAATCTGGGTGTTCCGTCCAGCAGGGTTTTGAGATGTTTTGGATTCTCAGATTGACTGTCTTGTAGATTTTGTTGGTTTCTAAGGATTTGTAGAATTCTCTTATTTCTATCAGTTTTGCATATATGTAGAATTGATGATTACAGATTTTATGTGTTTTTATCTTGGTTTGCATCTTCTCAAGCTCATACAGTTGTTGAGAGCTCCCTATCATATCACAAATTAATGATTTGAGATTTAGGATTTGAGATTTTGACTTCTATTTTTTTAAAATGTTGATTTTTCAGGTTTAGATTTAGATATTCTGGCTCCTCTTCTTTTTCTTATTCTAATGATTTAAGCTTTCAAATTGGATGTTTCCGCTCCTCCTCCATGTTTCTTTGTTTCGGAAATATGTACAATTTTTATGCTGACCGAACTGGGGATTTAGCATTAAAGACTGTTAAACAAACAAGAGATCAGATTTTTAAACAAAAATAAAGGCCAATCTAATGTACTCTATTGTCATAATTTCTTCCCTGCGTGTAGAAGATTTCATTCCCCTTCCACTTGAGACTTGGGATTTAAATAAATATATGAAGGGTCGCCGGTGAAGATGAAAGCCCAGCACCGGTGAAATAAAGTAGCACCGGTGGTGGTGAAAGACTAAAGGTATATATCTTTGCTTAAAGGCTGAGAGATATGCTTAATCTGTCTATCTTCTCTTGGGTTACCACCTGATGATCATGGTGGCCGATCAAATCTTGAATACCTTGTTTGTAATTTTTTTTGTCTTCTCGAAAACTCCCTTTCCAATTGGATTTTCTTATTTACGTTAATGTCTTATACTATTAGATTATAGACTACGGCATGCTTGCAGTGTTGAGGCATTGTGTCAGAGTTCTGAATGTCGTTCAATATCATTGAATATCGATTCATATTTCAAAAATTTTGTAGAACAGTCATAGCAGCTCTAGCGTAATCGTTTGCATAATCTAATGGCCTATTTGGTTAGAGTATCAAAAATGATACTATATTAGTATTGATATTGATATTTCTAGAAGATGGAGTATCAATATTAAAATTGATACAAGTTGACACTTGTATTACATAACATGTGTTGTTTGCATTGTAAATTTCAAAATTGATATTATTAGCCAAACACTTCAAGATGTTTATCATCAATATCAATTTTAAAATTAATAGTAATTAATAGAGGTGTCTAATAATGTTACCAAACAGGACATAACATTTCAGCTGTATTTTTTTGAATGTGTTAATTGTAAGCACATCTTATATGGGTGTAGATTCTTGCTTTTTGATTCGTTATTTACTTTTAAGCTTAATGAGTGGTGGATTTCACTTCTAAAACTCGCCCATTCAGTATTTTATAAAGTTTATATAATTATTGAAAAATTTATTGATAGCAACTATATCTTGTTTGTCAACACTTTGTTTGTCACACTTCTCTATTTTAATGATTTCTTGTCTAGGGAAGTTCTTATTTATTTAAATAAAAGTGATAGATAAATTTATCAATAAGAAAGTTGATGAAGTTTTATATTATATATGTATAATTACTTAAAAATATTTTTTAATTCATTTATACACCTGCGAAGCACGTTCTCTTTAACTAGTATTGTATGAAGCAGGAAGCAGTGTTTTAGGCTGCGTATATGATTACGTCAGTTTTAAAGAAAAGAAGAATATCAAGGATATCGTAGGAAGCAGAAAGTAATGTTTTTCGATTGTATGGCTATGTATAATTTTTCATTTAAATTTAATAGTTTTTCCCGTGCTTGAAATGAGATAGACAATTATATGGCAGATGGAGACTATAGAGAGTGCATATTAATCTTTATAGTTCATTTCAACTCAACTTTCTTAAAAAAATACTTAATCAGAGAAATGTGGATAGCTTACTAACTGAATCATTTAGCATATTCTTGAATTAGAATGTTACAATGTTGATCAACAGTACTGTTTGTGCTGATTTAGTAAGATATAAAATGGACAGCATATATGTCACGACCCGGATTTCAACCTACACAACGGAAAACAATCCGACGATGTAACCGAGAAAATAACCCCTAAAACACATCGGTTTGGAAAAACTCAAATATAATAAGAGGACCCAGCTCATAATTCTAACACTAACCACTCATCTCAAATTACGTAATAAAATTTCAATCTAAGCAATCATATACCGGTCAAAATTACACAATAATCGCTCAAATTATTCCCAGGAGTCCACACCATCACGCTTTTGCTGTGCTAAAGTTGATATCTTGAAAATTTAATAAAGGATTGGAGTGAGTCATAACGACTCAGTAGACATCCCATCATCTACCAAATTGGATAGCCAAAGACCCTAACATGATACATATACATTACCCAACCTGCACTTGATACATACCATATAAAACTAAACAATATATATATATATATATTTATATATATATATGAAATTTGGCATTCCACAAATTTTTAGACATACAACCATAACCTACCAACCACTAGGACCAAAGAGGGCTTCTCACAAATATATATAGTATGATGAAGAGGTTATGCAATGCAACACTAACTAAAAGACTTACCATGCATATCATACCAAACATATATGCTTAAATGAACTAATGAACGCAACATAGATACTAACACCAATACTACTTTACAATGCACCTATCCACTACATGAAAAATTAACATTTTCATTTTTCGCAAGGAAAGCGTCATCTTGCGATCTCGACGAGCTATGACTAGATCTACCATATATAGAAGTAATTGTATAGCTAAGCTAAATTCCGCGGGATCTGGGATCGAAGGATGCACTAGACGGTTCTAAGCTCCGCTGCCCACGGACACGACTACTAGTCCAGTATAGCTCGGTCTCATTAAATATCTTTAACGCACACATACATCGTAACACACCTCATACAATCACTACTAGAAAAGTTAGTATTTGTTGCGAATAATTATGCCACAAAAATTGTTAATTTTGCAGTAAATTACTTTTTACAGCAACAAATAGTTTTTTTTCTTTGCCATGTCGTATAAAGTTCTCTCACAATATATTTTTAGCTGCAACAAATATATTTTACTATAAAAAGTAATATTTGCAGCAAACACAATTTCGCAGTAAAATATCATTATTATGACAAAATTAAAGTTGTAGTAAAAATATATTCACCGCATAATTGATGTTGCAATAAAATCATTTTTATTACTAATTAAAAATTACACCAAAATCTTATTTACTATGGATTTAATGTTGCAGTAAAATAATTAATATGACAAAATTAAAGTTGCAGCAAAAATATATTCACCGCATAATTAATGTTGCAGTAAAATCATTTTTACTACTAATTAAAAATTGTACTAAAATCTTATTTACTACGGATTTGATGTTGCAGTAAAATCATTATTATGACAATTAAAATTACAGCAAAATCTTATTTGCTATGGACTAAATACTAATTTTTCAGGTCTTTGGGTATTAAGCTTAAAAACCTAAAAACATGTAAGACACGAAGATAATCATAACTTGAACTTGAAGGACCAAAATCGGCAAACATTCTTTGGGATATAACACCCGGATAAAAATTTTGAATCATATAAAGAATTTTCAAAGCAGGACCAAGTCATTCCACCTACATCTCGCTTGAGAACAGTAGAAAGAGGGGGGAAATATAAATGCTATTTATTTAAACAAAATATCATCAAAAACCTACAAAATTTCTCATACATAAAACAAGGCCGTCGAGACTCTACCTTTGTCGCTACCGCAGGCCTTCAAGGAGGCGATCCTCACGGTCTTTCAGGTGCATGTATTCATCCATGTTGAAAGAAGATGGCCTGTATCAAACTTTAATGTCACCATCTATATGGCTTTTGGCTTCCCCAGCTTTGTTGCTTATTTCAGATTGGATGACCAGGTCTGAAGGGTTGCAGTTGCTCAAGAAGTGAGCGCTGGATAATGCAATGGGATCAAATAGCGAGGTTATTTGGCAAGGTTGGATAATGCCTGGAAGATATACACCGTCATTTGAGTATGATGTAAAACAATAAGGTTATCCCTAGTAGTTAGTAAAGGGCTTTCAACTACCAAGCTCCAAAAATATTGGTAAACTATTGTTAGCTCATTATCATCCGTGCATATTGCTAGTATTGCAAGCTGCAAAACACAAAGAAAGCACAACAATTAAACAGCTTTCTAAACAAACATAAAATTAGAATTATGAAAAAGCACATGAAACTGAAATGAAACATTGATCATTTCTACATATAGAAATAAAAAGAGGCAAACCTGGTGATGAGGATTGCCACTTGAATGCCAAATAGAAGCAGCTTGTGGGTAGTAGCTGGATGATGCAGCATAGTCCCGATTTGCAGAGTCACCCTCCCCATACATTCCCTTGTATCGAGCAAGATCACCTAGAAATATCAAACAGCGGTGGCATGATATCAAGGCCTTTTTCATATCAGATGACTTTTTGTCATCTTTTGACAAGATGATTTGATTTTCAGGACCCTCAGAAAAATATCTCAAAGGTAGACCATATTCAGATCTGATTTTCAGTATCAGATCATGGTAAAAACTAGATGCCTCTAACAGGAAGCTTATAAACATATGATTGCATAGGACCTACCAAGAAGTCATAGGACCTACCAAGAATCATATTTGTTTATAAGTGGAGTACAAAGGAGAAGTATCGGATTTGAAGGAAAGACTGAATTTGGCAAGCTGATAAGATCCTTTCCATATGGATTTTGAAGTGAGCCAACCAATTTGCTAAAGGTAGAACTTCGAGGGGTCAAGCTTGGTACAAGATCAATTTGGAAATAAACTTTGGGGGCAAACCGGGTTTATCCCTTAAACGTTACGGTGCCAAAGGGGCCCTCACCGGACTACATCGGGTGATACATTCTTAATTTGCCAGCTGCAGCATTACAGAACTATAGTGCTGACATCAAACTTAGTAACATGCCCTGTGCTGCTTAGTCCAACACACTGAATTCCGTTGCATTATGTTAGTTTAATGGATATCTGAAACATCTCGTCAATGCCCATTAAGGCAATGATCATGTTTTCTCATGTCAGGATGGCCTTATGGAACCTTCAAATGCGTTTCTAGACTCCAAGAAAATGATATTTTATCACTCGGGCGGTAATTTATGGCACAAGTGAGATTTGTAAACTAGGAAGAGAAAATGAAACGAGATTTTCGAGAACAAACGAAGGAGTCTTTGAATAGTTGATAACATAAACATTTGAGAATGATGTAGAATAAATCAACACCACGCTCTCCATAGAACATATCAAATATATGCATTCATCTTCGAATCTTGTTATATTGTTTGAGTAAAAAGAATTCAAACTTCTTTCATAATTGCTTCATAGGAGGATGCATAAGTCTAGGACTTTTCTAACGCTCTTTTAATCATGTCTAACAAACTGAGAGAACTGAGGTTTTTAAGCTCCGTATAATTTTCAGATACCTTCTCGATTATTTATAAATTGAACATATTGGAAATAAAAAGAATCTACAAAATCCCCTTATCAGTTCAAGGCCAAAACACAATTCCACTTTAGATCCTCTAAAACAGTAATAAGGTGTTTGTTATGACATAATTTTTGAACACCTTTAAGAAAGCTTAGAACTTAAAATTATTATGTTTGGTTAAAGTATAAGGTAGGACCATGTATGGCAAAAGAGGTGGGAAGTCACAATTAAGAGGAAAAAAAATCTCAGCTCTTTTATCCAAGAAGCGCTATAGATCACACTTTTATTATGATTCCTACACCTTTATGACAAGTTTTGTTATAACAAGTATGGCAACCAAACACCCCCCAGCCTTGTGTTCTTTTTCATTATCCAGTTTGACTGATAGGTTTCAACAAGAGGATCCAGATAAAATGGTCTTTTCAACCTGTAGGCACATATATACACGGTGTAGTAGGATTGACTAAGTACACGGAATTTTTTTTCACTGTATGTAGCCCAAGAAGGAAGCACCACATTTCTCGTCGGGTAATGTGAAAAGGTTGCCTTCACTGGTAATCAAGGGACAAAAAGGTCCGTATGGCATTTCTGTGGGAAATCAACGTGAACAGTAGGTTCTAAAAATATTGATTCTTGAAAGAATTTAAGCACTAAACATAAGTAAAAAAAGACATCTAAATTAGAACCAAAGATTCGAATATTATTTGATTGCCAACAAAAGGTATAATAAAATGTGATTATTTGTCGATAACCATAGTGTGGTACATACAAACTCCTTTATCAGAAGATTAAAGTACACACCTTTACGGCATTTAGTGAAGCCAACGATATTTGCGATGCTGAGACTCAAATAGACTCCAACAAGAACATTATCAGCTTGAAACCTTACAAGAGAAAATACCCCAAGGATAATCCATGCAGCAGCCTGCAACAGAATGGAAAGATTTCAGTCATTTAAATGTATAGTGACTAGTGAGAGAAGAAAATGTATAATCTATCTTTATTATAATCTACCACCTATTTTTCTTGTGCTTTCCATTATTTGATTAACTAAATATGTGTTCTATGTTTCTAACAGAAAGCAAGCCTAGTTCTCTTTCACCCACTTAAACATTCACGCCTTTGCTAAATATTTGGTGAATTCAAATTTTGACAAAAGTAAAATGTGATGCCAGAGCATGTCAAACAATATGTCAGAAGAAACATGCAAGTACAACAAGTCAAGTGTGAAAAAAGTAGCAAAGGAGATGCAAAACATTTGAGTCTAAGTAGATATTTAACCCACCTACAATTTTGCAATTTTCTGCACAAAAATACTCACCCTTTGTTAGCGTTAATTATTTATATCTATAAGCACTCTAGCTCCTTATTCCAGCTCATTATCGCCAGACATATTGAGTCATAGGAAAAAGGTTCACAACCTTATGAAACGATCTCATTACTACATCGTTTATACCATGCTTTCCTATTAAAAGTTATTTACATGAGTGCTCAAGCTCCACGCTCAATTCTCTCGCAACTATCATTTGGGTTTACCTTCTCTATGCTTATAATAAAATTTCATGCATTATAATTTTCCTTCAACTAACCAGTTGCTCTAGGCTCCGGATCCAAGATCCCTTGAATTTTCACAAAAATATGTATAATTGTAAATTAAAATATTCCAACTCCTACTCTCCACATTTTAATGCCATGTGAAGATTTGACTACATAATTCTTCCAAGGGTAAGCTAAAATGCATGTTTGCATGTTCAATACCAAGTATGAAAAGAAAAACAAAATTTAGCATCCAGGAAGATTTAATTCAGAATTTGTACCTAGTGACATGTTTGTTTAGAGTATTAAAAATGATACTACATCAATTTTGATACTGATATTTGTAGATTGTAGAGTATCAATAACAAAATCGATACATGTGAACACTTAAATTACACATAATGTCTAAATTTGCACTACAATTTAAAAATAGATATTAATAGACAAACATCTTTTGATCATTTATATCAAAATCAATTTCAAAATCATCGTGTGAGAGATGTTTAATACGCATTTACTAAACAGTACAATAAAGTACACAACATGGCATGCATAGGAAGTGGTAAATAACCATGTAAGCAAAATACAACTATAACTATTGCCAACTCCACTTTCCGAAGTACTTACAAGTAAGATACAAGGTCCACCAAAACAGCCACGAGTCCTCCTTGTTCATCCGAGCAAGCGACTTTAGTGACATGGCATAAAACAAGTAGTATTATCGACGTCAAATACACCACGCACGAAAATATCTAGAAGGGAGAGCAAGAGTTACACCTCTTGATCAAGGCACTCAAACTTCCATACGCTCTCTCCTCGGTCATCTATCTCATTCCACCACCTCAAGCCAACTAATATCCGCCCGACATTCTTGACAACCCGAAATCCAGAGCAGCCGTAAGGACGGTGACCACGAATATAATCACAAAGTTGTTCACGAACGAGCCGAGACGATATAGAATGCCAATGCCGCAGCCCGAGGGAATATGAACAATGAGAAACAAGCGGAAAAAGAAGTGTGCAAAAGGTTTCCAATCGGGGAAAGAGTGTCGGAACCTTGAACAGAGCGTGGAAGAAGCACGTCTCGGGATTGGCGTAGTTACGCTCGGGTGCCTATACATATGGCAAAATAACATTAAAAAACTTGTTGAGCGCGGACGGATGAACCGACATTTGATCGATCGGCGAGTTTCCCCCGAAGAAAATCCCCGAAATCGAACGGCGGGAAAATGCAAGAGATGGTTGTTTACGGCGAGGAACGAGGACCGGC
Organism: Cryptocoryne crispatula var. balansae; assembly: GCA_036172225.1. Classification (NCBI taxonomy): domain Eukaryota; kingdom Viridiplantae; phylum Streptophyta; class Magnoliopsida; order Alismatales; family Araceae; genus Cryptocoryne; species Cryptocoryne crispatula. Next base: position 14,646,543 of record CM069921.1, read on the forward strand.
ACGAGTGGTGACCTCGAACCGAGGTAGGTGATTCACGGGCGGGGGCATCGGCAATTAGATCGACAAGAGAGGGAAAAAAAGTATGAAACAACGAGAGGTCTCGTCTTCTCTCCTCTCTGCAACGATTCCCGCTCCGCGGGGACCGACCCGGTGAAAGGGCACATGCAAGGAGAGGGTCAGGTTCTCATCCTCCGTCTGCAAATGGAAGCTCCTCGCCCCCCCCCTTGCCAGAGGGAAAGGGGATTGTCGACTGTTCGGGGCCAACTGCACTCCACCACCAATTGATAGGGCTTAGAAACAAATCCTAGGAAGGAAATGGGAACCTACACTAGATCTACCGTCGACGAGGGAGTTGCTACCGGACTCCCTTACGACGTTCCTTTGGAGGCTTCACGGCGGGATTTCACCGCGCTCCCCCTGGTGTGCCTCGCTGCAGTGTGTCCTACTCGAGATTGCAGGCGTGTTCGCCGTAAATGCCCCCATTCAACGTAGTGACGACTTTTTATCAAAAAAAAAGTATTAACGGGGCCAAAGTCAGAAATATCTGTTATTAAGGTGATAAAAAAGAATTAAAAATATTTAAAAACATTACGAAGTAAACTTTTTACAATGATAGATGAAAAGTTAAAAAAATTAAATATTTAACTCCTATCTTTATCATTCTCTTCAAAAGAAATATCTTTACTATTAACAAATATAAATTGTTATATTATTTAATTCTAAACATATGTATTTTGGATTACATTGAAATATTAGTAATAATAAATTATACTGTTATATTATATTATATTATTTATGACAAAATTTATGTTTCGTCGTAAATAAGTATTTTTGTGGCAACTAATCAAAATTTCTATTTTAAGTAAATTTTTTATAGCAATATTTTGAGTTGCTGTAAAAGTTGTTATAAAAACTTCTAATTCTTGTAGTGAATGCCATGATCAATCTCATACAAATATGCAATCTGTTTTGCAATGACAAACTGTCACATTCAAGATGAAGACATACCACCATGATAGCCAATAAACAAGCTAATGAACCATGTATTTCCACAATCTAAGTAAAGAGACACACAAAGATATGATACTAGACACCCATGCTACTAACACTCTTTCTATCATGGTTAAACAAAATGGCATTCTATATATACTTATGGATGATGTGCCAACATGACTTAAACCCCTAAGACAACCACACATGAAAGATTGATGGTGTTACATGAAAATTCATATTTAAATAATTGATCCAAACTCTATGTAATTGGGTTAATTCACAACTTTAAACATTACCTAAAACAAAGAATTTAATTGATTTAACAATAATCTAAGGAGTTAACAAATTATTTGCTAAGGTTCACCACCTACCATAAAAGAGATAACATATACTATGATAGGATTAAACCTAAACTAAAGGGGTTGACAATTTAATAAACGAAGTTTACCACGTATCGTACAAGAAAATAATCAATAAACTATATAGAGCTAATTATGCTATCATCCCTAATTGATTTGTAAACACATGCTAAAATTAATCAAGATAGACATAACTAAAGGTAACACTACTCTTCTAAAATCACACATCTGTGAATTTAATTACTATCTACCGGTCGTGATAATATTTTTCAATATAAATTTAGTGATAATAGACATGTCCAAGATGCCTACCGAAACGACGTCGACAACTTGATTCGGAGCTAACACGAAGCTTGGACCGGCTAAACAAAGATTTTCGCCCTCAATCAACACTAGCCGCAAACATTAAAGGGTAGATAGATATATATCATGGATATAATACAATAGAAATAATTTGGAGGACTGAAAAATAAAATAAAAGAGAAGATATTGCTTACTGTAGCAATCTGGCCCGGGGGGTTGCGGCGACACTTGTTGTCGCATCGGCTGCTGGCGCACGCGGGAGGAAGAGGGGGCGCACAAAGGGGAGGCGGAGGTCGAGGGGGCTGGAGGGGCTCTGCTGCGCGGCTGAGCACTGTCAATGCGATGCGATGAGGCTCCAAACAGGGTGGCGACAGAGGTCCGGGCTGCAGCGCAGGGGCGCACGGGCTGGGGGGAAGCCGCGGCTGCGCGGCTCACGCATGCAACGCGCTGGACAGCACAATGAGAGGGGGGGGGGGGGGGGGAGGGGGCGGAGGCAGCCGCGGGGTTGAGGGGGCCGGACGGCTGCGGGGCGGCTGAGCGCCGGTTGGCGCAGCCGAGCACACCCGGGGGGGGGGGGGGGGCTACAGCGGGCAAGGGAGAAACTGTGAGACGGAGGGAAGAGAAAAAGCGGCGGAGGTAGAGAAAAGGGCAGCTAGGCACTGAAAAAAAAGGGGATTTCGACGGGGAGTAAAAATTGGGGGAGAGGGGAAGAAGGGTAAAAGAGAATGGGGAGAGTGATATTAATATATAATATAATAATTTTTTTTAAAAAAAAAACAGATATTACAATATATACGCTAAGCACTGAAACATTACGCTCAACCTTTCGTGCGGCTTAAAATTGTACACTACATTGTATGACTAATCTAATTAATCTTTCAAGTTGGCCGTCCAAGGGTTGACTAAATGTTTTAGAATGGTCTCATGCAACACGGCTCTGAGATCATGCCGCGCAGCGTTCGGAAGATGCGTTCGTCTGCTGTAACGACTGAATCAACGTGACGCGAGAGTGCAGACTCTACGGGGAACGGAGATGTGGCCTCTTGCACGCCGTTCGCGGCGACTTAAACGTACCAACTTGAACCCAATATAAAAATAAGGTGAGCGAAAATTATTATTATTATTATTTGTTCTGACGTACGAGAGGCTGCAAATTGAATGCGTTGACTTTTACACTTTCTCCATTAATTAAATCCAACGTCTACTTAAGATTTTCGTTAAGATCTGAGCCATTCAGTGGTTAGGCTAATTTCAATAGCGATTTTGATATAACTTGTTTGGTTTGACTAATTTTAGTATTATTGGTACCGACCTCATGCCGTATGTCGACTAGCATGACCTCCGCTTCCGAGAGCGGAAACGAGGGTTCGAGGGCCGTGAGCTCGTCACCCCCGGGGATGGTCACTTTTGGGAATTGAGTTGGACTCGATTTCTCATTGTGCACACGAGCAACGTGTCTCCGGGTCAGTTGGGCCAATGTGAAAAAAATAGATATTGATATAAAGCATAGTTTGGTTGGACTTCATTAATTTTAAGATCAGTATTCTTGGGCACAAATTTGCATGGAAAACTAAGTAAGATCTCAATCATTAAATTTGACACAAAAAATTTTTTATGCTCAACATTCAGTGTTCTCATCCTAATAAATATCGTAAATTTTCTTCTACTGGAAGTTGAATTAACAGTACCATTGATACCAATATGTTGTCCAATATTAAAATTAGCACGATGTCAAGATAGAACGTGAAAGAGAAAAGTCAAAAGCTACTTCTTGTTGGGATGGCTAGGTAGAGTGTCGGATTAACCAAGCTTTTAACGCAATGAGAAACCACTTGCCAAACCTAATATCCTAAAGGAGTCGAGCTGAGCTGACTATTATTTAAGCTTAGCTCGTTTATGTTATATTAAGTTTGAGTTCGAGCTCAAGTTAAATCTTATTCAAATTTGACTTATTGTTTAATCGAACCGAGTTCTAGCTTGAATAGTAACTTGACTAAAATCTTGTCAAATTTTGAGTTCAAATTCAATACGAACTCGTTTATAAAATTCGAACTCCAAACTTAAGCTAAATTTAAGTTCAGTTTAACTATTATTCCATACATTCAAGTGACATTATATAACTCTTAACACTTATAATTTTTTAAATAAATATTCAATAGAGTACTTAATTGGACTACTCGCAAAGTTAATGAGTTGAGTACATATCTATTCAAATCCAGCTCATTAATGAATCAAACTTTATAATTTATCTAAACTTTTATCATAATAAAAGTCGAGATAAATTTTTACGTAGCTGAGCTTTGTCGTGTTTGCACCTTCACCATTGTATCTCGAAGTCTCAGCTTTGGTGGAAGCCCTCAATGGTAGACAAAACCTACAATCTATTACTTTTTTGTCCTTCGATGAACTCAAGTTACCCAATTACAGCATGGACTAAAATCAGCTGTCCCAGCATTTATACCCGTTGGAAGTCTTTCCAGAATAATCAGCCATCTAATTAACTAACCATGCTTATTTTTAAAGCTCTTTTTCGCTCACCTTTTGTGATTAATTTATCCAAGTTGTCAGTAGTTTAACATGTAGAATATTACTATATATCCCCATTTAAAGGGTTGGCATCTTAGTAAAGTTCTTCATACACTCAAATATCCATATCTAAATAGACAAGACTTTTGGCTAAGTCATGGCTCTATTATTAAAATCAACTGGCTGATCCAACATGTTTGTTAATAAATCACTCATTCTGAGATTACTTATAATTTAACATACAGCAATCAAATCAATTATGGACTTACTTTGTTAATTGACAATCTTCACAGAAAAGTCACTCATCTTCATGATAAATTTTTTTTCCCAAATTGTTAATAGTCGATTGATCTAATCTTTGAACATTTTTTATGGGGTGCTATAATATATTCTGTTTAAAAGGTTGAGGTCTTTGTCAAGACCATCATACACATAACATATCCAATACCTAGATGGGCAATATCTTCTGACTAGGTTATATCAATTAGAATGATTAAAACAGTTGACTAACCTATCATATTTCTTAAGATATTTAGTAAGATTAATTCTAATCGAACATACTTCTAATGATCAAATCGATTAATCAGCTCAACTTCTCACATCTTTTCTATACTCTCAAAAAAGTACACATGTAACTTTGGCATTCCTTTTACTCAACATAAAAAAATTAGTGTCGTTAATAGTCTAGTATTCTCTTAGCATACTTTTATATCAAGATATTGCATTGTAGATATTCTTAACTACTTTTTTAAATGGTAACTAGAGATGCTAGTATTCCCTTGATTTAGTCTCTTAAAATATATTTATATGGGGAGTACATTTTAAAAGATTACAATTGAAGCTAACTCTTTTATTAAAATTTTAATAGAGAAACATCGAGATATGAAGAAAGATTCACATATAGTGTTTATTGACTCAAAAAATACCTATAATAGAGTTCTAAGATGGGTTTGGTGGTGGGTGTTGGAATGAAAAAAGTTGCCTGTTAGGTGTATACACAAATGATAAAAGACATGTATGATGAAACAACTACTAGCGTATGGACAATTGGTGAAGAAACACCAAATTTTCTATTTCAGTTGGATTACATCAAAGGTCCTTGCAATAGGTCTTTATCTTTTTGCATTTGTTATATATGAATTAACGAAGATGATATATGATGATATACCTTAGTGTATGGTATTTATAGAGGATATTGTATTGATAGATGAGACATAAGAAGAAGTGAATAGGTAGTTAGAATTGTGAAAAAATACTTTAAAGACTAAGTGTTACTAGATAAGTAGAACTAAAAGAGTACATATGTATTGTAAATTTAATAAAAATCCAAGTAAAGTAGGTGATGGTGTTAGTTGGTTGAAATAATATTATCTCAAAGAATCTAATCCAAGTATCTTGGATTAATTATTCAAAAAGATGGATAATGTGATGAAGATACTAGTCATAAGATTAAAGCAAGTTAGATGGAGTAAGATTGATTATAGAGGTTTTATGCGATTGTAAGATTTCACTAAAGCTAAAAAAAAGCTTTATTACACAAGTATAAGACCAACAATCTAGTATGATAGAGAATGTTAGACAATCAAAAGAAAATATACTTTTAAAATAAATGTTGCTAAAATGAGAATATTAAGATAGATTATTGGTCATACTAAATTAGATAGAATAAGAAATGAATATATCAAAGAATATGTAAAAATAGCAATAGTTGTAGATAAATTGAAAAAAATGAGATAATTTAGTCATATTAAACATATACGTGGTGAGGCTTCCGTAAAAAAGTAAAAAAAATATTAAAATAACATAATAAAGGACATGGTAGACCTAGGTTCACATGGAAAAGGGTAATTCAATATAATTTAATTGATTTAAATATCTCATAAAAAGTAACTCAAAATTAACATGAGTGGAGAAAGAGAATCTATATGGTTGACCCTAAGTAATTTATGATTACAACTCAAGTTAAGTTTAGTTGGGGAGTATGTTACATTGGTTGTTGAGGATATGAGTATGAAATATAAGTGGAGTATAAAAAAAGTTTTTGCACTTAATCTTAAGCAGTTCGTTTCAGAAGAATGAGATGTTTTGGGAATAAAGTGGTTAACTATTAAGATATTGTTAAGTATAAATTTATCACAAATATAAATTTTTCTAAATTATAATTAAGTATAAATATAAATTTAAATTAAAATGACATACAAGCTATTATATGTGACAAATATCATATGGAAACAAAATTAATTGAAAATATAAACAATAATAAAATATTGATATTACAATTTATCATATTTATATAATATATTATATAATTAAAATGAATCAATTAACTAATATATAATCAAAAAAATAATATTAAATAATACATATTTAAATATATGATATAGAAAGGGGGGGTTTAAGGTTGTGGTATGTGTATCACAGATCATTTCACGTGGAGCTTTTACTAAAATATCGGGTACATGTAATTTATACCTATTACCAAACCACACTTACCAATGCTTAATCTCTATCCAATTAATCGGGGCTTCACATTATTCAACATCAACAAATTCGCTTTTTCACCCGACTTTTAACTAGTAGTATAGATGTACTCGAGTGCGGATCACCTCCGACATATTAAAAGTCATGCATATAATAAAAAAATAAACTTAATATACGGTAGATGCCATTAATTATTTTTTATCTACCGTGAGCAAAGCATTGCCCACCAAGAACTAGTTGTGGCCCACGGGTCGTCAACCGGAGGGTTTCTCGCTCGCCGCCGAGGTCGCACCGCAGAGCCATCTCCGCTGTGGGGGGAGGGGGATTGGAAGGGGGCGCCGCTCTCTCTCCCCTCGCTCCATCGTTGCGGGCTGTCTGATTTTGTGCGTCATGCTTATTCCGGTGGATTTTGTGCTGTTCGCAAGGGGAAGGGCTGTGTTTGGACGAGGAGAGGTGTTTTCCTTTGGATGAGCCTTTCTACTTTTTTGACCAGTCTCGTTTTTGGCGGACAAGGTAAAATCTTCTTTTTCTCTTTGAAATTCCTATTTTGAGAGTTTTGAAACTCTGCAAGCTCTTTGTCTCGGATCCCATTTACCTACTTTCTATCTTTTGTATTTTTGTCTAGTTTTTTTTCTCTCTAACCTTGTGATGCTTGCTGTTTGGTTTGTTAATCTCACCTCTTTGTTCTTTGTTTGAGGTTTTTATTTGTGGTTGGTGAGAAGGTTGTCTCATCTTTATTTTGTTGAGTATATTATCGTGACTATTTTTTATTGTTCTATTTTCGAAATCTCTTTTGATTTGATTGTATTGTCATGAACTTATTTGTAAGACCATTGGTTTGGGCAACATCCATGCCTTCTAAGTGTGATCAACCGGTCTCTTCACATATGTCAGACTCCTGGAAGAGAGTCCTTAATCTTGAACCATCAAAGCACATTTGTGTGTAGCTCCAATATTTTTCGTGGCAACTTTTGATGAAGTTGGAAACGAAATCCCAAAGTCGTTCTTCTTTTAGTATTAATGTATGTATTCGTTGGTGTCAAAGTCTGTTTTATGAGTTCGTTAAATGTGACTATCTGTATACGTGGTTTGATCTTTTGTATTTGTGTCGGTTTGTCACTATTAATGTAATTTTTTGTTTGTCAAATTAATAGCAAGATGTTTAGTTTTTCAAAAAAAAAAAACTGATTATGACGTGGTCAATAGCTATCGCCGACACCTCGTCTCGAATATGTCACGAGAGCGTAGGTGGTGCCCCGTCGACTGACTCCCTAAAGAAATCGGAGTCTGATTACGTACCTTCCGCGTATCCGTGCGGAGAAATATCGGTATCATGTACGTACGTAGGCGTTTAAATATACCAGCCGACCGCTCAAGTACGCCATTGGCCAGCCCCCTCTTTCGCCTATAAATACCCGGCCGTAAATTGGGGGAGGAGGTACTCACCTCGCAGCGAAAGAAGAAGAGCCTTCGAGGAAGCTCGAGATCATCATCAACTCCCCCAATGGCCACGCCCAGGAAGACCTCCGCCGCCGCGCTGCTGCTACTTACTTTGGTGGCGGCCGCTGCCCTCCTGGCCCCCGCCGTCGCCAGTACCCTCGCCGTCTACCCTGGCCGCGGTTGTGGCGGAATGGCCAAGCGTATGCAGGGTTGCGGCTGCTACGACATCAGCATGTACCACGGCGGCTACCACTTCATGTACAAACAAAAGAAGGATGCCTACTTCTACTACAATCCCGGCTGCAAGGGGGGCCATGCAATGCACCTCTCGATGGATAAGAAATACTGCAATAACATCAACTACAAAAGCGTCAAGATGTGCTGAATATAGCATTCCAAGCACCTGCCTCAGCCTGGTGTAACTTTATACGTGTCTCCCGTGCGGTAAAGAGATATATATATATATGTATGTATGTATAATCGAATAAGGGATGACCCAGAATTTGCCGGCTATCCTACTAGTTGCTCATCCGGCGTGGTCATTCTCACACTGGTTTTCGCTGTTTGTGTAATATTCTGGCATGTTTTTATTGGTTGCTGTATTGGCAATAATAATTCCCGATATGCTTATTTTTATGTTCATCCGAAAGAAATATTGCGTCACTTGCTTTGTTTAATTAATTACTACGTCGTTAAGCAAGACAACCGGCTATTCGTGAGACACTCTTTTTCTTTTCTTTGTTTTTCGGGTCAGCTGTTGTCTACCGTCTCTACGTGCCACACGGTAGAACACAGGTAAGAAAATCCATCTTAACTGACAGAACAAGCACGTACACTTGCTTGACAAAAGCTAATTAAGAAACTCAATACCTAATTTCTTATATCAAACGGGAGATGAAGCCTCAAACAGTGGCTGGTACGCGTATGGATCGAGTCTTAAAGCAACTGCTTTTTTCTAGTGAATAGTGGATATGATGTCAAATTTTTTTTATCAAAGGTGGTATGGTGATTAAATGATGTTAAAAGTCATTATCTTGGCATATTATATATGTATTTTTGCGATTGACATCTTTATGTTTTTAGACATGAATAGATTGTTCTTGGAGATTGTCCGTGCGATTACAAGAACGAGTTGCTTTGAGAAAAGCACCGTGGATGATCACTAGGAGGACTTGCTTCCTTTTTTCTTTTTTTGTTGTTAGAAATATTTCTCGTCATTAAAACGGTTCCTATGATGAGGGAAGAAAGGCTATGGGTCAGGCCATGGTCCGTCGGACCCAAATTATACCCGGTCCAATTGGGTAGGAAAATTATTTTTTTAAATAAATAGATAAAAATATAATATATAAAATAATGCTAAGACATTTTTTAAAAAAGATATGACTAGAAAAAAATTTATTCATTTATTTTCAAATATTTTATTTTGTTTCTCCTCTGTATATGTTATTTATTCTCTCTATGAAATTTGAAAATAATACATGGCATTGAACATATTTGCAAGATGATTGTACTATTCACTACATCATACAATTATTATTAAATAAAATCCTAAATATCCACAATAACTACCATATGTTGAGTTCATGGAAGTGTCCAATGAGAATTTATTTGTAGGTTGAGTCATTTCATAATTCTCATAATGATGTGTACAAAATCATGAGTCTTGAGATGAATCAACTCCACAAGATTACTCGTAATATTCACCACCGCCTTGTTGTGTGTCTATGTTGACCACCTTGCGACCGCACATCATGATTTGTGTCTTGCGTTGTATGTGCGCATTGTTCCTCTCCGGTGAATTGCATCATTATAGGGTATACATATAGGGAAGGACCCAAGACATCAGAGGCAATGATCTATAAAAGAGAATTTATAAACATAGTTTGATAAGAAAAATGTAACCTATGAATCTTTGCAACTGCACATTGTTCATAAAAAAAGGATTTATTGGAAGTAAATGATGTCCCAAAAGTACTTAGTTTTTGATTCACCACTCTAAGTGAAGGATGACATGGTTAGTGATGCCAATTTGCCTTAGTCTCAATTGTAAGTCCTTAGGGTGAAGTAAGCAATATAGACCATTTATTGTTTTGCCTTGGAAAGCGTTTTCATTTTGATATCCTTGAAAAGATAGTGGTGAGAAAAAATTCAAAGTACACATTGACATCTTTAGTTACTTGAGAGACCGATAGTAAATTCTTTACTAAAGATATAACATGCAAACCATTGTTTAGATGAAGTGAATTTAAACTTCAGGTTCCAACTGTTGGGAATAAAAGGGTAGTTCGAAACTTGGCTCTAGACTATGTTAGATCAAAGACTAAGGATAAAAATAGAGAGAATAAAAGAGACTACTCTCTTTCAACCACATCACACAAAAGAAATGGAGAAATACTCGTAACAAGTACTCTTTATTAAGAAGATGTTTGAGATGCTCGAATATGTGAGAAGTGAGTACAATGGAGTGGGAATGATCCTCCTTATATAGGCCTCTCTACATGGTAACCCCAATGGGTTAATGGCTTGGTAACTCTCCACTAGAAACTCCTGTTTTAAGACATTTAATTAGAAGCCCACCCACGTAACACCTCACCTCTTACAAAAACTCTTCCAATATTTCCTACATAACACCTCCCCAAAGATAACATCCTATTAAAATAAAAAAACTCACAAACTCCCATTATTCAATTTGTAACCTCTAACACCAACATGTGTAATCTCCAGACTATCTACATGTCCAATGTGTTCCTTGTCTTGTCCACTATACTGATAAGAATTCTATAAAATACCAAATTCAAGTGTCATATGCTAATTTGCTCCAGATTATGGATACCATATGTGATTCCCAATAGGATTTCCAATAGGTTATGTAGTAGAATTTTCTTGGTTGCCAGTGGAAGCCAAATTGGCCGAAAACTGATGAAAGTTACCTGTCTAATTGTATTGATTATTAGTAGACTGCACACTAGTTTTATAGCTTGCATCAAACCTTCTCCAACATCTTGAGGCCACATCACCCTTTTTATTGCATAACTGACATGAGTTTGATTTGAATTCTGACTTCTATCACCTGGAATAAACTCATTCTGGGCACCATCAAAATTAATATAATTTTGGCCTTGGCCGCCATTCTTACCCTCATAACCTTTACCTTTTCCTGAGTTCCCTCTGTAAGTATCATTGTTTTGTTGCTATCGAACTTGATTTAAGTTGATATGTGATAGATTTGCAGTTAATTTACTTGCTATTTGCTGATGTCCTAGAAGATGAATCTCACGGTTCAACAACATACCTTGAATGTCTTTTACAAATAGAGATGAAGCATTCATACAAGTTATTATAGCAGTAACAAACCCATCAAATTCAAGACCTAATCTACCTAAAATATATAGGAACATTTCACTTGGGGAAACCAGATCGGGCGCAAGAGCAAGTGTCACGCCCCGGATTTCCTAATCGGCGCAGCGGAATAAATCCGGGTACGGGACCGGGGAAATAACCCCTAAATTACGTCGGTTTGGGAATAATAAAGAATCACAGGTCCCATTTCATAAAAAATGATTCAATCCAAATATATATCATACCTTGATTTCAATATAAACAATTCATAAACCAAATTCTCTGAACCTCTTCTGCACTAATCCTGATCCACTACGCTTCTGCTGCGCTACCTGATTTCTTGAAAAATGTTAAAAGATTTGGAATGAATCACACGGACTCAGTAGGACTTATACCCAACTTTCCTATTATATTAATCAACCTAAATGTTAGCAATAAATGATAAAATCACCACAAATCAGATTATATCATAATCACTAAACTAATTATCAAGATTCAATTATTTATTTGGGTCCTTTTCAAAATCGATTAACCGAATGAGGCTGACTCTACATGAACCAAACTGACTATACTAAACTAACTAATCTACTCTACATGTCCATGCAACCTGGACCTACATGTGTTTATTTTTTTTCCATATGTCTGAGTAGATTATATACTCCACCTGGCAGAACTCACTCCGGCTCTAATATATATATAGAAGTACCATATAGTAAGCTAAATCCCATAGTACGTCTAGGCAGGGCGTACTTAGGATAAACCGCGATATCCGGGATCGAATGATGCACCGGATTGATCTAATCTCCGCTGCCCACGGGCCACTAACATAGGCCGGAGGAGTAAATGTTCCATCGCATGCACCATTGCATCAACAACATTTCACAAGTAAATCTATATAATTACTCAGACAATTTCCAATGCAATAACCAATTATACAATTTAACTCCACCAAATAGCCAAATCATTAAACAATGTCAATCATTCTATCCATTCACAAAATTATGCACTTAACCATCATCATGCCATTAATCATAATCATTTCAACTCATGCAGACCATTCAATTAATACAAAAATTCATGCAAAAGAGACCCAATCGGGAATAATAATTCAATTATACTACAATTCATGCAATTAACCCAATCGAAATATACAACATAATTACACAGGTTAACTCCAATTAATCACAATTCAATATCAATTCATTTTTCAATTCAATTTATCTATTAATAATTTTTCAAGATCAATCATAATATAGATCGGATATAAATATGATCATAAAAGAATTGTAATTTTATTTCAAATTTTTAATATAATTAATACATTTAATCATGATCATATCTAACTAATTTTTGATAATTACTAACACATGATCATATATATATTTACCACTATCTAATGCATTCCATGAAAATATTTAAAACTATGCATGAATAGCATGAATGACATGAATAACATTTAAATAATCTCATGCAAACAATTAAATAATTAAACTACCATTTATCACTAATTTCTAACTATTTATTTAATAAACATATTTTAACATGCTAATTAGTATATTGGTATGCTAATGATAAGTTGGGATGCCTATCTCAATGTCAGATAACCATTAACCCAAGTTCAAGGGGAGCCGACTGGACGACGAGCAACCGATATTTTGATGAAGTTGTAAACGAAATCTTGGACCATCAAAGCACACTTGTGTGTAGCTCCAATATTTTTCGTGGCAACTTTTGATGAAGTTGGAAACGAAATCCCAAAGTCGTTCTTCTTTTTTCATATTAAAAGTCATGCATATGATAAAAAAATAAACTTAAGATACGGTGGGCACCGTTAATTATTTTCTTATCTACCGTGAGAAAAACATTGTCCACCAATAATTGGTTGTGGCCTGGTCAATATCTACCGCGCCAACCCCTCGTCTTGAATATGTCTCGAGTACCCTAAAGAAATCCAGTCTGATTACGTACCGCCTGCGTACCCTTGCAGAGAAATATCGATATCACGTACGTACGTAGGCACTTTAATAATATAAGACGACCGCTCAAGCACGCCATTGGCCAGCCCTCTCTTTCGCCTATAAAAACCGCGTAAATTGGGGGACGAGATGCTCACCTCGCAGCGAAAGAAGAAGAGCCTTCAAGAACTGGTTGTGGCCTGGTCAATAGCTATCGCCGTGAGCAAAGCATTGCATTGCCTACCAAGAACTGGTTGTGGCCTGGTCAATAGCTATCGCCGACACCTCGTCTCGAATATGTCACGAGAACGTAGGTGGTGCCCCGTCGACTGACTCTCTAAAGAAATCAGAGTCTGATTACGTACCTTCCGCGTATCCGTGCGGAGAAATATCGGTAACATGTACGTACGTAGGCGTTTAAATATACCAGCCGACCGCTCAAGTACGCCATTGGCCAGCCCCCTCTTTCGCCTATAAATACCCGGCCGTAAATTGGGGGAGGAGGTACTTACCTCGCAGCGAAAGAAGAAGAGCCTTCGAGGAAGCTCGAGATCATCATCAACTCCCCCAATGGCCACGCCCAGGAAGACCTCCGCCGCCGCGCTGCTGCTACTTACTTTGGTGGCGGCCGCTGCCCTCCTGGCCCCCGCCGTCGCCAGTACCCTCGCCGTCTACCCTGGCCGCGGTTGTGGCGGAATGGCCAAGCGTATGCAGGGTTGCGGCTGCTACGACATCAGCATGTACCACGGCGGCTACCACTTCATGTACAAACAAAAGAAGGATGCCTACTTCTACTACAATCCCGGCTGCAAGGGGGGCCATGCAATGCGCCTCTCGATGGATAAGAAATACTGCAATAACATCAACTACAAAAGCGTCAAGATGTGCTGAATATAGCATTCCAAGCACCTGCCTCAGCCTGGTGCAACTTTGTACGTGCCCCCCGTGCAGTAAATATATATATATATGTATGTATAATTTAATAAGGGATGACCCAGAATTTGCCGGCTGTCCTACTCATCCGGCGAGGTCATTCTCACACTGGTTTTCGCTGTGTTTTATTCTCGCATGTTTTTACTGTTTACTGTTATGGTACTAATAATAATTCCCGATATACTTATTTTTATGTTCATCCGAAATAAATATCGCTTCACTTGCTTTGTTTATTTAATTACTACGTCGCTTAGCAAGACAACCGGCCATTCGGGAGACACTCTTTTTCTTTTCTTTTTGGGCGAATTACCACCCACTCCATTTAACAAAATGAGTTTATCAAAAACTCCATTGACCAAATTTTCATCCCATTTAATCCAATGACTCCCATTTCACTTGCCACCCACTCCAATGCGCATGAAAAATTCCTGTTTTGCCCTAAAAAATAACTAGATAACGTAATGTCAATGGAGTTTTAAACACGATATTTTTTCATTCAAAATATAATAGCAATTTATTGTTAAAATATTTATATAAATACCATGATACACTAAATAAATTACTCTTAATATTTAAATTTTGATATAAATAAGATGTGATAATTTATTGTCTTAACTATAATAATAATTTATATTTATAAATTAAATTATTTAACATTATGTAATAAATAACATGATATTTAATTATTTATATCATATTTAAATTTTGATATGAATAAAATACGATACATTTTTATTCCAAACACATCAATATTTTGTGGTCATAAATCAGATAAAAATTATAAAGTAGTTCTAAAAGTTGAAAATAAAATTAGAGATTCTAATTAACCATTAAATTTGAAATTTCTTGAAATCTAATATTAAGAAGAAATATTAGTACTTTGTTTGACATGAAAGGGTAAAAATGACATTTTCATTGAAAACTGGAGTGGGTGTGATGATATTTTGAAAAAAACGGACTTAATGGAAAGGTGTTTTTGAAAACGGACCTAATGATAAAGTGGTTTACTTGAAATGGACCTAGTGTGCATTTTGCCTTTCTTTTTTCTTGGTGTCAGTTGTACATAACAAATACTTAAAAAACACATACATACATATGATGTTTAAACAAATACTTAAAACACTCTAACTATGATGTTTAAACAAATAACCACATACACATACATACATATGATATGAAGACATACAACACATACGCCTAAGATAACCACAATATGAATAAATGAGGACGTTACAATAAAAATTAGATTTAATAAAATAATCTAGAACTTTATCTAATCTGATTAACTTGTAGTAAAATATATATATAACATAGACCCAATAGACATAAACATAAACTAATAAGTTCACAGACTATCCACACCAAGGGTTAGATCTGAAGCCACACATACATTTAGGACACATATTCAAAATTCAATGTTATTAATCTTCTATTGGTTGGTAAAGTGAGAACTATGCCAAGTTGATTTTCTCTTTTATGGTATTTCTTAAGGCCTATTTGTTTGACAACCCAGTGTACATAATAACGAGGAGCTGGTTTTCAGGCAAATTCATCTTTGTCCTAGATTTCACCCTGCCCTAGTTTGAGATGTTGTATGAAAGTTTGTCTTTTCTTGCTGAGCATGCCCAGGTTTATGTTGGAGTTTGGAGATTGAATTTGAACTCTTGTTACTAACATGACTTCATCTTTTGAATGAATTACAAATACTCCATTTTAGGACAAGTTAGCTTCTTCAATTTTGAAACCTAACTACCAAATGTTAGCTCTCAAATATGTGCCATATATACCATACCCAAATTTCTATGATAGTATCATTGAGATTTATGAGTCTTTACTAGGCTTTATTTTTTATTCAGAATTTTCAAACTCTTTAGGAGGCTGCCTGATTATAAACACATCTAGGTGGCCATTTGGTTAAAGACTCAAGGCACACATCTTTCTGCCTAGGTATGTTAAATCCTATTTCTCATAGTGGTAAGTAGCATCTACTCTTCATTTCTTGATACTATTGTCAATCAAAAGGCCTTTAAAAGTTTACCAAGAAATATGCCTTGGAACCTTGTTGTCAGCTAGAAATCGTTTTTTTGACAACATGGCGCAATGGCCAGGTTGTCAGCTAGATATCTACTCGAGGATTTGAAAAGCACTAGTTGACTGGTCGATGCCATTTTTCATCTCCAATTTAACAATTAAAGCTAACTACTTGGCTGTTACTTCTACATGATCATTATTACAAGTCTTGGTATGCATACTCTTTAATAGTTCATTGTTCACATGTTCATTAAATATTTTTTAACTATGTAGGAATTGATTCTTAAAATTATTGAATAAAAATTAGTTAAATGCTTTGATTTGCGATGATGCTTTCTGGAGTGATGTTTTCTTAATTATATTTAAGTTTTACTACTTTCCACTGATGTTAGCAAAAAATAAGAAAATCAAAGAGTACTGACGGTAGGAGGGCTCTTTGTTTGTAACTTTCCTGCAACATCAAATATCTAAATATTTTAATCTAATTTTTATGTGTCAGTTCTTTAGTTGATTGTTTGTTAATTTGTATATCAATGAAAATTTACTTGTAGCAATTATAGGTGTGGACCAAGATGGTCAAAATATTGGATTTACAGGGGGAGTGTGTTGCAAAATATTTTCTAATAAGTGACGACTCCATGAAGATGATGATGGCTGGATACCTTATGAGGTATTTATTATTGGTGCGTTTGGGAACCACTTGGAAATACTTTTTTTTTCATTTCTCTTTCTTTGTAAAGTACTTTTAATTTTTTATGATACCATTTGGTTATACTCCTGTTTTCACTTCTCCTCGTCTAAGACAGAAGTTAGTTCAGAGGAAAAATTTTCTCCTTCCAATGACCAAAAAGCGCTCCTGTGTCAGTCCTTCCCCGCGACCCTGTACCTTGCGAAAACCCCTCCCCCACTAGCGAGCCCCCTCCCCTTCGCGAACTTGCCCCTAGTCGGCGAGCCTCGTCCATGAGCTGCTTTCCCCACCGGCGAGCCCCATCCCCTTCGCGAGCCACCCCACCCAGCAGCGGATGAGTCCCCTCGTTCATATCCGTCGGAGACGAAGAAAGGAAGAATTATTGAATATATTGTATGAAGCAGGAAGCAGTGTCTTAGGCTGTGTATATGATTACGTCAGTTTTAAAGAAAAGAAGAATATCAAGGATATCGTAGGAAGCAGAAAGTAATGTTTTTCGATTGTATGGCTATGTATAATTTTTCATTTAAATTTAATAGTTTTTCCCGTGCTTGAAATGAGATAGACAATTATATGGCAGATGGAGACTACAGAGAGTGCATATTAATCTTTATAGTTCATCTCAACTCAACTTTCTTAAAAGAATACTTAATCAGAGAAATGTGGATAGCTTACTAACTGAATCATTTAGCATATTCTTGAATTAGAATGTTACAATGTTCATCAACAGTACTGTTTGTGCTGATTTAGTAAGATATAAAATGGACAGCATATATGTCACGACCCGGATTTCAACCTACACAACGGAAAACAATCCGACGACGTAACCGAGAAAATAACCCCTAAAACACATCGGTTTAGAAAAGCTCAAAGATAATAAGAAGTCCCAACTCATAATTCTAACACTAACCACTCATCTCAAATTATGTAATAAATTTTCAATCTAAGCAATCATATACCAGTCTAAATTACAAATAACCGCTCCAATTATTCCCAGGAGTCCACACCATCACGCTTTTGCTGCGCTAAAGTTGATATCTTGAAAATATAATAAAGGATTGGAGTGAGTCATAACGACTCAGTAGACATCCCATCATCTACCAAATTGGATAGCCAAAGGCCCTAACATGATACATATACATTACCCAACCTGCACTTATACATACCATATAAAACTAAACAATATATATATATATATATACACACACACACACATATATATATATATATGAAATTTGGCATTCCACAAATTTTTAGACATACAACCATAACCTACCAACCACTAGGACCAAAGAGGGCTTCTCACAAATATATATAGTATGATGAAGAGGTTATGCAATGCAACACTAACTAAAAGACTTACCATGCATATCATACCAAACATATATGCTTAAATGAACAAATGAACGCAACATAGATACTAACACCAATACTACTTTACAATGCACCTATCCACTACATGAAAAATTAACATTTTCATTTTTCGTAAGGAAAGCGTCATCTTGCGATCTCGACGAGCTATGACTAGATCTATCATATATAAAAGTAATTGTATAGCTAAGCTAAATCCTGCGGGATCTGGGATCGAAGGATGCACTAGACGGTTCTAAGCTCCGCTGCCCACGGACACGACTACTAGTCCAGTATAGCTCGGTCTCATTAAATATCTTTAACGCACACATACATCGTAACACACCTCATACAATCACTACTAGAAAAGTTAGTATTTGTTGCGAATAATTATGCCACAAAAATTGTTAATTTTGCAGTAAATTACTTTTTACAGCAACAAATAGTTTTGCTGCATGTCGCTGTATAAAGTTCTCTCACAATATATTTTTAGCTGCAACAAATATATTTTACTATAAAAAGTAATATTTGCAGCAAACACAATTTCGCAGTAAAATATCATTATTATGACAAAATTAAAGTTGTAGTAAAAATATATTCACCGCATAATTGATGTTGCAATAAAATCATTTTTATTACTAATTAAAAATTACACCAAAATCTTATTTACTATGGATTTAATGTTGCAGTAAAATAATTAATATGACAAAATTAAAGTTGCAGCAAAAATATATTCACCGCATAATTAATGTTGCAGTAAAATCATTTTTACTACTAATTAAAAATTGTACTAAAATCTTATTTACTACGGATTTGATGTTGCAGTAAAATCATTATTATGACAATTAAAATTACAATGCAAAATCTTATTTGCTATGGACTAAATACTAATTTTTCGTGTCTTTGGGTATTAAGCTTAAAAACCTAAAAACATGTAAGACACGAAGATAATCATAACTTGAACTTGAAGGACCAAAATCGGCAAACATTCTTTGGGATATAACACCCGGATAAAAATTTTGAATCATATAAAGAATTTTCAAAGCAGGACCAAGTCATTCCACCTACATCTCGCTTGAGAACAGTAGAAAGAGGGGGGAAATATAAATGCTATTTATTTAAACAAAATATCATCAAAAACCTACAAAATTTCTCATACATAAAACAAGGCCGTCAGACTCTACCTTTGTCGCTACCGCAGGCCTTCAAGGAGGCGATCCTCACGGTCTTTCAGGTGCATGTATTCATCCATGTTGAAAGAAGATGGCCTGTATCAAACTTTAATGTCACCATCTATATGGCTTTTGGCTTCCCCAGCTTTGTTGCTTATTTCAGATTGGATGACCAGGTCTGAAGGGTTGCAGTTGCTCAAGAAGTGAGCAGTTGGATAATGCAATGGGATCAAATAGCAGGTTATTTGGCAAGCTGGATAATGCCTGGAAGATATACACCGTCATTTGAGTATGATGTAAAACAATAAGGTTATCCCTAGTAGTTAGTAAAGGGCTTTCAACTACCAAGCTCCAAAAATATTGGTAAACTATTGTTAGCTCATTATCATCCGTGCATATTGCTAGTATTGCAAGCTGCAAAACACAAAGAAAGCACAACAATTAAACAGCTTTCTAAACAAACATAAAATTAGAATTATGAAAAAGCACATGAAACTGAAATGAAACATTGATCATTTCTACATATAGAAATAAAAAGAGGCAAACCTGGTGATGAGGATTGCCACTTGAATGCCAAATAGAAGCAGCTTGTGGGTAGTAGCTGGATGATGCAGCATAGTCCCGATTTGCAGAGTCACGCTCCCCATACATTCCCTTGTATCGAGCAAGATCACCTAGAAATATCAAACAGCGGTGGCATGATATCAAGGCCTTTTTCATATCAGATGACTTTTTGTCATCTTTTGACAAGATGATTTGATTTTCAGGACCCTCAGAAAAATATCTCAAAGGTAGACCATATTCAGATCTGATTTTCAGTATCAGATCATGGTAAAAACTAGATGCCTCTAACAGGAAGCTTATAAACATATGATTGCATAGGACCTACCAAGAAGTCATAGGACCTACCAAGAATCATATTTGTTTATAAGCGGAGTACAAAGTAGAAGTATCAGATTTGAATGAAAAATTGAATTTGGCAAGCTGATAATATCCTTTCCATATGGATTTTGAAGTGAGCCAACCAATTTGCTAAAGGTAGAACTTCAGGGGCTGTTTGGTACAAGATCAATTTGGAAATAAACTTTAGGGGGCAAACCAGGTTTATCCCTTAAACGTTCTGGTGCCAAAGGGGCCCTCACCGGACTACATCAGGTGATACATTCTTAATTTGCCAGCTGCAGCATTACAGAACTATAGTGCTGACATCAAACTTAGTAACATGCCCTGTGCTGCTTAGTCCAACACACTGAATTCCGTTGCATTATGTTAGTTTAATGGATATCTGAAACATCTCGTCAATGCCCATTAAGGCAATGATCATGTTTTCTCATGTCAGGATGGCCTTATGGAACCTTCAAATGCGTTTCTAGACTCCAAGAAAATGATATTTTATCACTGGGCGGTAATTTATGGCACAAGTGAGATTTGTAAACTAGGAAGAGAAAATGAAACTGAATTTTCAGAACAAACGAAGGGTGCTGAATAGTTGATAACATAAACATTTGAGAATGATGTAGAATAAATCAACACCACGCTCTCCATAGAACATATCAAATATATGCATTCATCTTCTGAATCTTGTTATATTGTTTGAGTAAAAAGAATTCAGCTTCTTTCATAATTGCTTCATAGGAGGATGCATAAGTCTAGGACTTTTCTAACGCTCTTTTAATCATGTCTAACAAACTGAGAGAACTGAGGTTTTTAAGCTCCGTATAATTTTCAGATACCTTCTCGATTATTTATAAATTGAACATATTGGAAATAAAAAGAATCTACAAAATCCCCTTATCGGTTCAAGGCCAAAACACAATTCCACTTTAGATCCTCTAAAACAGTAATAAGGTGTTTGTTATGACATAATTTTTGAACACCTTTAAGAAAGCTTAGAACTTAAAATTATTATGTTTGGTTAAAGTATAAGGTAGGACCATGTATGGCAAAAGAGGTGGGAAGTCACAATTAAGAGGAAAAAAATCTCGGCTCTTTTATCCAAGAAGCGCTATAGATCACACTTTTATTATGATTCCTACACCTTTATGACAAGTTTTGTTATAACAAGTATGGCAACCAAACACCCCCCAGCCTTGTGTTCTTTTTCATTATCCAGTTTGACTGATAGGTTTCAACAAGAGGATCCAGATAAAATGGTCTTTTCAACCTGTAGGCACATATATACACGGTGTAGTAGGATTGACTAAGTACACGGAATTTTTTTTCACTGTATGTAGCCCAAGAAGGAAGCACCACATTTCTCGTCGGGTAATGTGAAAAGGTTGCCTTCACTGGTAATCAAGGGACAAAAAGGTCCGTATGGCATTTCTGTGGGAAATCAACGTGAACAGTAGGTTCTAAAAATATTGATTCTTGAAAGAATTTAAGCACTAAACATAAGTAAAAAAAGACATCTAAATTAGAACCAAAGATTCTGAATATTATTTGATTGCCAACAAAAGGTATAATAAAATGTGATTATTTGTCGATAACCATAGTGTGGTACATACAAACTCCTTTATCAGAAGATTAAAGTACACACCTTTACGGCATTTAGTGAAGCCAACGATATTTGCGATGCTGAGACTCAAATAGACTCCAACAAGAACATTATCGGCTTGAAACCTTACAAGAGAAAATACCCCAAGGATAATCCATGCGACTGCAATTAGAATGGAAAGATTTCAGTCATTTAAATGTATAGTGACTAGTGAGAGAAGAAAATGTATAATCTATCTTTATTATAATCTACCACCTATTTTTCTTGTGCTTTCCATTATTTGATTAACTAAATATGTGTTCTATGTTTCTAACAGAAAGCAAGCCTAGTTCTCTTTCACCCACTTAAACATTCACGCACTGCTAAATATTTGGTGAATTCAGTTGACAAAAGTAAAATGTGATGCCAGAGCATGTCAAACAATATGTCAGAAGAAACATGCAAGTACAACAAGTCAAGTGTGAAAAAAGTAGCAAAGGAGATG
This sequence comes from Cryptocoryne crispatula var. balansae, assembly GCA_036172225.1. Classification (NCBI taxonomy): domain Eukaryota; kingdom Viridiplantae; phylum Streptophyta; class Magnoliopsida; order Alismatales; family Araceae; genus Cryptocoryne; species Cryptocoryne crispatula. The sequence continues at coordinate 14,669,094 of CM069921.1, forward strand.
CAAAACATTTGAGTCTAAGTAGATATTTAACCCACCTACAATTTTGCAATTTTCTGCACAAAAATACTCACCCTTTGTTAGCGTTAATTATTTATATCCCTGCAAGCACTCTAGCTCCTTATTCCAGCTCATTATCGCCAGACATATTGAGTCATAGGAAAAAGGTTCACAACCTTATGAAACGATCTCATTACTACATCGTTTATACCATGCTTTCCTATTAAAAGTTATTTACATGAGTGCTCAAGCTCCACGCTCAATTCTCTCACAACTATCATTTGGGTTTACCTTCTCTATGCTTATAATAAAATTTCATGCATTATAATTTTCCTTCAACTAAACAGATTGCTCTAGGCTCCAGATCCAAGATCCCTTGAATTTTCACAAAAATATGTATAATTGTAAATTAAAATATTCCAACTCCTACTGCTCCACATTTTAATGCCATGTGAAGATTTGACTACATAATTCTTCCAAGGGTAAGCTAAAATGCATGTTTGCATCAATACCAAGTATGAAAAGAAAAACAAAATTTAGCATCCAGGAAGATTTAATTCAGAATTTGTACCTAGTGACATGTTTGTTTAGAGTATTAAAAATGATACTACATCAATTTTGATACTGATATTTGTAGATTGTAGAGTATCAATAACAAAATCGATACATGTGAACACTTAAATTACACATAATGTCTAAATTTGCACTACAATTTAAAAATAGATATTAATAGACAAACATCTTTTGATCATTTATATCAAAATCAATTTCAAAATCATCAGTGACAGAGATGTTTAATACTGTTACTAAACAGGCTGTAAAGTACACAACATGGCATGCATAGGAAGTGGTAAATAACCATGTAAGCAAAATACAACTATAACTATTGCCAACTCCACTTTCCGAAGTACTTACAGTAAGATACAAGGTCCACCAAAACAGCCACGAGTCCTCCTTGTTCATCCGAGCAAGCGACTTTAGTGACATGGCATAAAACAAGTAGTATTATCAGACGTCAAATACACCACACACGAAAATATCTAGAAGGGAGAGCAAGAGTTACACCTCTTGATCAAGGCACTCAAACTTCCATACGCTCTCTCCTCGGTCATCTATCTCATTCCACCACCTCAAGCCAACTAATATCCGCCCACTGACATTCTTGACAACCCAGAAATCCAGAGCAGCCAGAAGGACGGTGACCACGAATATAATCACAAAGTTGTTCACGAACAGAGCCGAGACGATATAGAATGCCAATGCCGCAGCCTGCCGAGGGAATATGAACAATGAGAAACAAGCGGAAAAAGAAGTGTGCAAAAGGTTTCCAATCAGGAAAGAGTGTCGGAACCTTGAACAGAGCGTGGAAGAAGCACGTCTCAGGATTGGCGTAGTTCTGCTCGGGTGCCTATACATATGGCAAAATAACATTAAAAAACTTGTTGAGCGCGGACGGATGAACTGACATTTGATCTGATCGGCAGAGTTTCCCCCAGAAAATCCCCGAAATCGAACAGCGGGAAAATGCAAGAGATGGTTGTTTACAGCGAGGAACAGGACCGGCACAGAGAGTGGTGACCTCGAACCAGTAGGTGATTCACGGGCAGGGCATCAGCAATTAGATCAACAAGAGAGGGAAAAAAAGTATGAAACAACAGAGGTCTCGTCTTCTCTCCTCTCCTGCAACGATTCCCGCTCCGCAGGGATTCGACCAGTGAAAGGGCACATGCAAGGAGAGGGTCAGGTTCTCATCCTCCGTCTGCAAATGGAAGCTCCTCGCCCCCCCCCCTTGCCAGAGGGAAAGGGGATTGACGACTGTTCGGTGCCATCTGCACTCCACCACCAATTGATCGAGCTTAGAAACAGATCCTAGGAAGGAAAGGGAAACCTACACTAGATCTACCGTCTGACGAGGGAGTTGCTACCGGACTCCCTTACGACGTTCCTTTGGAGGCTTCACGGCGGGATTTCACCGCGCTCCCCCTGGTGTGCCTCGCTGCAGTGTGTCCTACTCGAGATTGCAGGCGTGTTCGCCGTAAATGCCCCCATTCAACGTAGTGACGACTTTTTATCAAAAAAAAAGTATTAACGGGGCCAAAGTCAGAAATATACGCTGTTAAGGTGATAAAAAAGAATTAAAAATATTTAAAAACATTACCGTAAACTTTTTACAATGATAGATGAAAAGTTAAAAAAATTAAATATTTAACTCCTATCTTTATCATTCTCTTCAAAAGAAATATCTTTACTATTAAAAAATATAAATTGTTATATTATTTAATTCTAAACATATGTATTTTGGATTACATTGAAATATTAGTAATAATAAATTATACTGTTATATTATATTATATTATTTATGACAAAATTTATGTTTGCTGTAAATAAGTATTTTTGTGGCAACTAATCAAAATTTCTATTTTAAGTAAATTTTTTATAGCAATATTTTGAGTTGCTGTAAAAAAGTTGTTATAAAAACTTCTAATTCTTGTAGTGAATGCCATGATCAATCTCATACAAATATGCAATCTGTTTTGCAATGACAAACTGTCACATTCAAGATGAAGACATACCACCATGATAGCCAATAAACAAGCTAATGAACCATGTATTTCCACAATCTAAGTAAAGAGACACACAAAGATATGATACTAGACACCCATGCTACTAACACTCTTTCTATCATGGTTAAACAAAATGGCATTCTATATATACTTATGGATGATGTGCCAACATGACTTAAACCCCTAAGACAACCACACATGAAAGATTGATGGTGTTACATGAAAATTCATATTTAAATAATTGATCCAAACTCTATGTAATTGGGTTAATTCACAACTTTAAACATTACCTAAAACAAAGAATTTAATTGATTTAACAATAATCTAAGGAGTTAACAAATTATTTGCTAAGGTTCACCACCTACCATAAAAGAGATAACATATACTATGATAGGATTAAACCTAAACTAAAGGGGTTGACAATTTAATAAACGAAGTTTACCACGTATCGTACAAGAAAATAATCAATAAACTATATAGAGCTAATTATGCTATCATCCCTAATTGATTTGTAAACACATGCTAAAATTAATCAAGATAGACATAACTAAAGGTAACACTACTCTTCTAAAATCACACATCTGTGAATTTAATTACTATCTACCGGTCGTGATAATATTTTTCAATATAAATTTAGTGATAATAGACATGTCCAAGATGCCTACCGAAATGGCGTCGACAACTTGATTCGGAGCTAACACGAAGCTTGGACCGGCTAAACAAAGAATTTCGCCCTCAATCAACACTAGCGGCAAACATTCAAGGGTAGATAGATATAAATCATGGATATAATACAATAGAAATAATTCGGAGAACTGAAAAATAAAATAAAAGAGAAGATATTGCTTACTGTAGCAATCTGGCCCGGGGGGTTGCGGCGACACTTGTTGTCGCATCGGCTGCTGGCGCACGCGGGAGGAAGAGGCGGCGCACAAAGGGGAGGCGGAGGTCGAGGGGGCTGGAGGGGCTCTGCTGCGCGGCTGAGCACTGTCAATGCGATGCGATGAGGCTCCAAACAGGGTGGCGACAGAGGTCCGGGCTGCAGCGCAGGGGCGCACGGGCTGGGGGAAGCCGCGGCTGCGCGGCTCACGCATGCAACGCGCTGGACAGCACAATGAGAGGGGGGGGGGAGGGGGCGGAGGCAGCCGCGGGGTTGAGGGGGCCGGACGGCTGCGGGGCGGCTGAGCGCCGGTTGGCGCAGCCGAGCACACCCGGGGGGGGGGGGGGGGGGAGCTACAGCGGGCAAGGGAGAAACTGTGAGACGGAGGGAAGAGAAAAAGCGGCGGAGGTAGAGAAAAGGGCAGCTAGGCACTGAAAAAAAAGGGGATTTCGACGCGGAGTAAAAATTGGGGGAGAGGAGAAGAAGGGTAAAAGAGGATGGGGAGAGTGATATTAATATATAATATAATATTTTTTTTAAAAAAAAACAGATATTACAATATATACGCTAAGCACTGAAACATTACGCTCAACCTTTCGTGCGGCTTAAAATTGTACACTACATTGTATGACTAATCTAATTAATCTTTCAAGTTGGCCGTCCAAGGGTTGACTAAATATTTCAGAATGGTCTCATGCAACACGGCTCTGAGATCATGCCGCGCAGCGTTCGGAAGATGCGTTCGTCTGCTGTAACGACTGAATCAACGTGACGCGAGACTGCAGACTCTACGGGGAACGGAGATGTGGCTCTTGCACGCCGTTCGCGGCGACTTAAACGTACCAACTTGAACCCAATATAAAAATAAGGTGAGCGAAAATTATTATTATTATTATTTGTTCTGACGTACGAGAGGCTGCAAATTGAATGCGTTGACTTTTACACTTTCTCCATTATTATTATTTGTCAAGACCATCATACACATAACATATCCAATACCTAGATGGGCAATATCTTCTGACTAGGTTATATCAATTAGAATGATTAAAACAGTTGACTAACCTATCATATTTCTTAAGATATTTAGTAAAATTAATTCTAATCGAACATACTTCTAATGATCAAATCGATTAATCAGCTCAACTTCTCACATCTTTTCTATACTCTCAAAAAAGTACACATGTAACTTTGGCGTTCCTTTAACTCAACATAAAAAAATTAATGTTGTTAATAGTCTAGTATTCTCTTAGCATACTTTTATATCAAGATATTGCATTGTAGATATTCTTAACTACTTTTTTAAATGGTAAGTAACTAGAGATGCTAGTATTCCCTTGATTTAGTCTCTTAAAATATATTTATATGGGGAGTACATTTTAAAAGATTACAATTGAAGCTAATTCTTTTATTAAAATTTTAATAGAGAAACATCGAGATACGAAGAAAGATTCACATATAGTGTTTATTGACTCAAAAAATACCTATAATAGAGTTCTAAGATGGGTTTGGTGGTGGGTGTTGGAATGAAAAAAGTTGCCTGTTAGGTGTATACACAAATGATAAAAGACATGTATGATGAAACAACTACTAGCGTATGGACAATTGGTGAAGAAACACCAAATTTTCTATTTCAGTTGGATTACATCAAAGGTCCTTGCAATAGGTCTTTATCTTTTTGCATTTGTTATATATGAATTAACGAAGATGATATATGATGATATACCTTAGTGTATGGTATTTATAGAGGATGTTGTATTGATAGATGAGACATAAGAAGAAGTGAATAGGTAGTTAGAATTGTGAAAAAATATTTTAAAGACTAAGTGTTACTAGATAAGTGGAACTAAAAGAGTACATATGTATTGTAAATTTAATGAAAATCCAAGTAAAGTAGGTGATGGTGTTAGTTGGTTGAAATAATATTATCTCAAAGAATCTAATCCAAGTATCTTGGATTAATTATTCAAAAAGATGGATAATGTGACGAAGATACTAGTCATAAGATTAAAGCAAGTTAGATGAAGTAAGATTAATTATAGAGGTTTTATGCGATTGTAAGATTTCACTAAAGCTAAAAAAAAGCTTTATTATACAAGTATAAGACCAACAATCTAGTATGATAGAGAATGTTAGACAATCAAAAGAAAATATACTTTTAAAATAAATGTTGCTAAAATGAGAATATTAAGATAGATTATTGGTCATACTAAATTAGATAGAATAAGAAATGAATATATCAAAGAATATGTAAAAATAGCAATAGTTGTAGATAAATTGAAAAAAAATGAGATAATTTAGTCATATTAAACATATACGTGGTGAGGCTTCCGTAAAAAAGTAAAAAAAATATTAAAATAACATAATAAAGGACATGGTAGACCTAGGTTCACATGGAAAAGGGTAATTCAATATAATTTAATTGATTTAAATATCTCATAAAAAGTAACTCAAAATTAACATGAGTGGAGAAAGAGAATCTATATGGTTGACCCTAAGTAATTTATGATTACAACTCAAGTTAAGTTTAGTTGGGGAGTATGTTACATTGGTTGTTGAGGATATGAGTATGAAATATAAGTGGAGTATAAAAAAAGTTTTTGCACTTAATCTTAAGCAGTTCGTTTCGGAAGAATGAGATGTTTTGGGAATAAAGTGGTTAACTATTAAGATATTGTTAAGTATAAATTTATCACAAATATAAATTTTTCTAAATTATAATTAAGTATAAATATAAATTTAAATTAAAATGACATACAAGCTATTATATGTGACAAATATCATATGGAAAAAAATTAATTGAAAATATAAAAAATAATAAAATATTGATATTACAATTTATCATATTTATATAATATATTATATAATTAAAATGAATCAATTAACTAATATATAATCAAAAAAATAATATTAAATAATACATATTTAAATATATGATATAGAAAGGGGGGGTTTAAGGTTGTGGTATGTGTATCACAGATCATTTCACGTGGAGCATTTACTAAAATATCGGGTACATGTAATTTATACCTATTAGCAAACCACACTTACCAATGCTTAATCTCTATCCAACTAATCGGGGCTTCACATTATTCAACATCAACAAATTCGCTTTGTCACCCGACTTTAAACTAGTAGTATAAATGTACTCGAGTGCGGATCATGCATATAATAAAAAAAATAAACTTAATATACGGTAGATGCCATTAATTATTTTTTATCTACCGTGAGCAAAGCATTGCCCACCAAGAACTAGTTGTGGCCCATGGGTCGTCGATCGGAGGGTTTCTTGCTCGCCGCCGAGGTGGCACCGCAGAGCCATCTCCGCTGTGGGGGGAGGGGGATTGGAAGGGGGCGCCGCTCTCCCTCCCCTCGCTCCATCGTTGCGGGCTGTCTGATTTTGTGCATCATGCTTATTCCGGTGGATTTTGTGCTGTTCGCAAGGGGAAGGGCTGTGTTTGGACGAGGAGAGGTGTTTTCCTTTGGATGAGCCTTTCTACTTTTTTGACCAGTCTCGTTTTTGGCGGACAAGGTAAAATCTTCTTTTTCTCTTTGAAATTCCTCTTTTGAGAGTTTTAAAACTCTGCGAGCTCTTTGTCTCGGATCCCATTTACCTACTTTCTATCTTTTGTATTTTTGTCTAGTTTTTTTTCTCTCTAACCTTGTGATGCTTGCTGTTTGGTTTGTTAATCTCACCTCTTTGTTCTTTGTTTGAGGTTTTTATTTGTGGTTGGTGAGAAGGTTGTCTCGTCTTTATTTTGTTGAGTATATTATCGTGACTATTTTTTTATTGTTCTATTTTCGGAATCTCTTTTGATTTGATTGTATTGTCATGAACTTATTTGTAAGACCATTGGTTTGGGCAACATCCATGCCTTCTAAGTGTGATCAACCGGTCTCTTCACATATGTCAGACTCCTGGAAGAGAGTCCTTAATCTTGGACCATCAAAGCACACTTGTGTGTGTAGCTCCAATATTTTTCGTGGCAACTTTTGATGAAGTTGGAAACGAAATCCCAAAGTCGTTCTTCTTTTAGTATTAATGTATGTATTCGTTGGTGTCAAAGTATGTTTTTTGAGTTCCTTGAATGTGACTATCTGTGTACGTGGTTTGATCTTTTGTATTTGTGTCGGTTTGTCACTATTAATGTAATTTTTTGTTTGTCAAATTAATAATAAGATGTAGTTAGTTTTTCAAAAAAAAAAAACTGATTATGACGTGGTCAATAGCTATCGCCGACACCTCGTCTCGAATATGTCACGAGAACGTAGGTGGTGCCCCGTCGACTGACTCTCTAAAGAAATCAGAGTCTGATTACGTACCTTCCGCGTATCCGTGCGGAGAAATATCGGTATCATGTACGTACGTAGGCGTTTAAATATACCAGCCGACCGCTCAAGTACGCCATTGGCCAGCGCCCTCTTTCGCCTATAAATACCCGGCCGTAAATTGGGGGAGGAGGTACTCACCTCGCAGCGAAAGAAGAAGAGCCTTCGAGGAAGCTCGAGATCATCATCAACTCCCCCAATGGCCACGCCCAGGAAGACCTCCGCCGCTGCGCTGCTGCTACTTACTTTGGTGGCGGCCGCTGCCCTCCTGGCCCCCGCCGTCGCCAGTACCCTCGCCGTCTACCCTGGCCGCGGTTGTGGCGGAATGGCCAAGCGTATGCAGGGTTGCGGCTGCTACGACATCAGCATGTACCACGGCGGCTACCACTTCATGTACAAACAAAAGAAGGATGCCTACTTCTACTACAATCCCGGCTGCAAGGGGGGCCATGCAATGCACCTCTCGATGGATAAGAAATACTGCAATAACATCAACTACAAAAGCGTCAAGATGTGCTGAATATAGCATTCCAAGCACCTGCCTCAGCCTGGTGTAACTTTATACGTGTCTCCCGTGCGGTAAAGAGAGATATATATATGTATGTATGTATAATCGAATAAGGGATGACCCAGAATTTGCCGGCTATCCTACTAGTTGCTCATCCGGCGTGGTCATTCTCACACTGGTTTTCGCTGTTTGTGTAATATTCTGGCATGTTTTTATTGGTTGCTGTATTGGCAATAATAATTCCCGATATGCTTATTTTTATGTTCATCCGAAAGAAATATTGCGTCACTTGCTTTGTTTAATTAATTACTACGTCGTTTAGCAAGACAACCGGCTATTCGTGAGACACTCTTTTTCTTTTCTTTGTTTTTCGGGTCAGCTGTTGTCTACCGTCTCCACGTGCCACATGGTAGAACACAAGTAACAAAATCCATCTTAAGTGACAGAACAAGCACGTACACTTGCTCGACAAAAGGTAATTAACAAACCCTATACCTAATTACTTATATCAAAGGGGAGATGAAGCCTCAAACAGTGGCTGGTACGTACGCGTGTGGATCGATTCTTAAAGCAACTGCTTTTTTCTAGTGAATGGTGGATATGATGTCAATTTTTTTATCAAAGGCGGTATGGTGATTAAATGATGTGAAAAGTCATTATGATGGCATAGTATATATGTATTTTTGCGATTGGCATCTTTATGTTTTTAGACATGAATATATTGTTCTTGGAGATTGTCTGTGCGATTACAAGAATGAGTTGCTTTGAAAAAGGCACCGTGGATGATCACTAGGAGGACTAGCTTCCTTTTTGCTTTTTTTGTTGTTAGAAATATTTCTCGTCATTAAAACGGTTCCTATGATGAGGGAAGAAAGGCTATGGGTCAGGCCATGGTCCGTCGGACCCAAATTATACCCGGTCCAATCAGGTAGGAAACATATTTTTTTAAATAAATAGATAAAAATATAAAATATAAATAATGCTAAAAGATTTAAAAAATAGGAGATATGACTAGAAAAAAATTTATTCATTTATTTTTAAATATTTTATTTTTTTGTTCCTCTGTTTATGTTATATATTCTTTCTACGAAATTTGAGAATAATACATGACATTGAACATATTTGCACGATGATTGTACTATTCACTGCATCATACAATCATCGTAAGATACGTTTCTAAAGATCCACAATAACTACCATATGTTGAGTTCATGGAAGTGTCCAATGAAAATTTATTTGTAGGTTGAGTAATTTCATAATTCTCATAGTGATGTGTACAAAATCATGAGTTTGAGATGAATCAACTCCATAAGATTACTCGTAATATTCACCACCGCCTTGTTGTGTGTCTATGTTGACCACCTTGCGACCGCACATCATAATTTGTGTCTTGCGTTGTATGTGCGCATTGTTCCTCTCCGGTGAATTGCATCATTATAGGGTATACATATAGGGAAGGACCCAAGACATCAGAGGCAATGATCTATAAAAGAGAATTTATAAACATAGTTTGATAAGAAAAATGTAACCTATGAATCTTTGCAACTGCACATTGTTCATAAAAAAAGGATTTATTGGAAGTAAATGATGTCCCAAAAGTACTTAGTTTTTGATTCACCACTCTAAGTGAAGGATGACATGGTTAGTGATGCCAATTTGCCTTAGTCTCAATTGTAAGTCCTTAGGGTGAAGTAAGCAATATAGACCATTTATTGTTTTGCCTTGGAAAGCGTTTTCATTTTGATATCCTTGAAAAGATAGTGGTGAGAAAAAATTCAAAGTACACATTGACATCTTTAGTTACTTGAGAGACTGATAGTAAATTCTTTACTAAAGATATAACATGCAAACCATTGTTTAGATGAAGTGAATTTAAACTTCAGGTTCCAACTGTTGGGAATAAAAGGGTAGTTCGAAACTTGGCTCTAGACTATGTTAGATCAAAGACTAAGGATAAAAATAGAGAGAATAAAAGAGACTACTCTCTTTCAACCACATCACACAAAAGAAATGGAGAAATACTCAGAACAAGTACTCTTTATTAAGAAGATGTTTGAGATGCTCGAATATGTGAGAAGTGAGTACAATGGAGTGGGAATGATCCTCCTTATATAGGCCTCTCTACATGGTAACCCCAATGGGTTAATGGCTTGGTAACTCTCCACTAGAAACTCCTGTTTTAAGACATTTAATTAGAAGCCCACCCACGTAACACCTCACCTCTTACAAAAAACTCTTCCAATATTTCCTACATAACACCTCCCCAAAGATAACATCCTATTAAAATAAAAAAACTCACAAACTCCCATTATTCAATTTGTAACCTCTAACACCAACATGTGTAATCTCCGGACTATCTACATGTCCAATGTGTTCCTTGTCTTGTCCACTATTGTGATAAGAATTCTATAAAATACCAAATTCAAGTGTCATATGCTAATTTGCTCCAGATTATGGATACCATATGTGATTCCCAATAGGATTTCCAATAGGTTATGTAGTAGAATTTTCTTGGTTGCCAGTGGAAGCCAAATTGGCCGAAAACTGATGAAAGTTACTGTCTAATTGTATTGATTATTAGTAGACTGCACACTAGTTTTATAGCTTGCATCAAACCTTCTCCAACATCTTGAGGCCACATGACCCTTTTTATTGCATAAGCGACATGAGTTTGATTTGAATTCGACTTCTATCACCTGGAATAAACTCATTACGGGCACCATCAAAATTAATATAATTTTGGCCTTGGCCGCCATTCTTACCCTCATAACCTTTACCTTTTCCTGAGTTCCCTCTGTAAGTATCATTGTTTTGTTGCTATCGAACTTGATTTAAGTTGATATGTGATAGATTTGCAGTTAATTTACTTGCTATTTGCTGATGTCCTAGAAGATGAATCTCACGGTTCAACAACATACCTTGAATGTCTTTTACAAATAGAGATGAAGCATTCATACAAGTTATTATAGCAGTAACAAACCCATCAAATTCAAGACCTAATCTACCTAAAATATATAGGAACATTTCACTTGGGGAAACCGGATCGGGCGCAAGAGCAAGTGTCACGCCCCGGATTTCCTAATCGGCGCGGCGGAATAAATCCGGGTACGGGACCGGGGAAATAACCCCTAAATTACGTCGGTTTGGGAATAATAAAGAATCACGAGTCCCATTTCATAAAAAATGATTCAATCCAAATATATATCATACCTTGATTTCAATATAAACAATTCATAAACCAAATTCTACGAACCTCTTCTGCACTAATCCTGATCCACTACGCTTCTGCTGCGCTACCTGATTTCTTGAAAAATGTTAAAAGATTTGGAATGAATCACACGGACTCAGTAGGACTTATACCCAACTTTCCTATTATATTAATCAACCTAAATGTTAGCAATAAATGATAAAATCACCACAAATCAGATTATATCATAATCACTAAACTAATTATCAAGATTCAATTATTTATTTGGGTCCTTTTCAAAATCGATTAACCGAATGAGGCTGACTCTACATGAACCAAACTGACTATACTAAACTAACTAATCTACTCTACATGTCCATGCAACACTGGACCTACATGTGTTTATTTTTTTCCATCTGTCTGAGTAGATTATATACTCCACCTGGCAGAACTCACTCCGGCTCTAATATATATATAGAAGTACCATATAGTAAGCTAAATCCCATAGTACGTCTAGGCAGGGGCGTACTTAGGATAAACCGCGATATCCGGGATCGAATGATGCACCGGATTGATCTAATCTCCGCTGCCCACGGGCCACTAACATAGGCCGGAGGAGTAAATGTTCCATCGCATGCACCATTGCATCAACAACATTTCACAAGTAAATCTATATAATTACTCAGACAATTTCCAATGCAATAACCAATTATACAATTTAACTCCACCAAATAGCCAAATCATTAAACAATGTCAATCATTCTATCCATTCACAAAATTATGCACTTAACCATCATCATGCCATTAATCATAATCATTTCAACTCATGCAGACCATTCAATTAATACAAAAATTCATGCAGTAGACCCAATCAGGAATAATAATTCAATTATACTACAATTCATGCAATTAACCCAATCAGAAATATACAACATAATTACACATGTTAACTCCAATTAATCACAATTCAATATCAATTCATTTTCTAATTCAATTTATCTATTAATAATTTTTCAAGATCAATCATAACATAGATCGGATATAAATATGATCATAAAAGAATTGTAATTTTATTTCAAATTTTTAATATAATTAATACATTTAATCATGATCATATCTAACTAATTTTTGATAATTACTAACACATGATCATATATATATTTACCACTATCTAATGCATTCCATGAAAATATTTAAAACTATGCATGAATAGCATGAATGACATGAATAACATTTAAATAATCTCATGCAAACAATTAAATAATTAAACTACCATTTATCACTAATTTCTAACTATTTATTTAATAAACATATTTTAACATGTTAATTAGCATATCGGTATGCTAAGGATAAGTTGGGATGCCTACCTCAATGTCAGATAACCATTAACCCAAGTTCAAGGGGAGCTGACTGGACGACGAGCAACCGATATTTTGATGAAGTTGTAAACGAAATCTTGGACCATCAAAGCACACTTGTGTGTAGCTCCAATATTTTTCGTGGCAACTTTTGATGAAGTTGGAAACGAAATCCCAAAGTCGTTCTTCTTTTTTCATATTAAAAGTCATGCATATGATAAAAAAAATAAACTTAAGATACGGTGGGCACCGTTAATTATTTTTTTATCTACCGTGAGAAAAACATTGTCCACCAATAATTGGTTGTGGCCTGGTCAATATCTACCGCGCCAACCCCTCGTCTTGAATATGTCTCGAGTACCCTAAAGAAATCCAGTCTGATTACGTACCGCCTGCGTACCCTTGCAGAGAAATATCGATATCACGTACGTACGTAGGCACTTTAATAATATAAGACGACCGCTCAAGCACGCCATTGGCCAGCCCTCTCTTTCGCCTATAAAAACCGCGTAAATTGGGGGACGAGATGCTCACCTCGCAGCGAAAGAAGAAGAGCCTTCAAGAACTGGTTGTGGCCTGGTCAATAGCTATCGCCGTGAGCAAAGCATTGCATTGCCTACCAAGAACTGGTTGTGGCCTGGTCAATAGCTATCGCCGACACCTCGTCTCGAATATGTCACGAGAACGTAGGTGGTGCCCCGTCGACTGACTCTCTAAAGAAATCAGAGTCTGATTACGTACCTTCCGCGTATCCGTGCGGAGAAATATCGGTATCATGTACGTACGTAGGCGTTTAAATATACCAGCCGACCGCTCAAGTACGCCATTGGCCAGCCCCTCTTTCGCCTATAAATACCCGGCCGTAAATTGGGGAGGAGGTACTTACCTCGCAGCGAAAGAAGAAGAGCCTTCGAGGAAGCTCGAGATCATCATCAACTCCCCCAATGGCCACGCCCAGGAAGACCTCCGCCGCCGCGCTGCTGCTACTTACTTTGGTGGCGGCCGCTGCCCTCCTGGCCCCCGCCGTCGCCAGTACCCTCGCCGTCTACCCTGGCCGCGGTTGTGGCGGAATGGCCAAGCGTATGCAGGGTTGCGGCTGCTACGACATCAGCATGTACCACGGCGGCTACCACTTCATGTACAAACAAAAGAAGGATGCCTACTTCTACTACAATCCCGGCTGCAAGGGGGCCATGCAATGCACCTCTCGATGGATAAGAAATACTGCAATAACATCAACTACAAAAGCATCAAGATGTGCTGAATATAGCATTCCAAGCACCTGCCTCAGCCTGGTGTAACTTTATACGTGTCTCCCGTGCGGTAAAGAGATATATATATATATGTATGTATGTATAATCGAATAAGGGATGACCCAGAATTTGCCGGCTATCCTACTAGTTGCTCATCCGGCGTGGTCATTCTCACACTGGTTTTCGCTGTTTGTGTAATATTCTGGCATGTTTTTATTGGTTGCTGTATTGGCAATAATAATTCCCGATATGCTTATTTTTATGTTCATCCGAAAGAAATATTGCGTCACTTGCTTTGTTTAATTAATTACTACGTCGTTAAGCAAGACAACCGGCTATTCGTGAGACACTCTTTTTCTTTTCTTTGTTTTTCGGGTCAGCTGTTGTCTACCGTCTCTACGTGCCACACGGTAGAACACATGTAAGAAAATCCATCTTAACTGACAGAACAAGCACGTACACTTGCTTGACAAAAGCTAATTAAGAAACTCAATACCTAATTTCTTATATCAAACGGGAGATGAAGCCTCAAACAGTGGCTGGTACGCGTATGGATCGAGTCTTAAAGCAACTGCTTTTTCTAGTGAATAGTGGATATGATGTCAAATTTTTTTTATCAAAGGTGGTATGGTGATTAAATGATGTTAAAAGTCATTATCTTGGCATATTATATATGTATTTTTGCGATTGACATCTTTATGTTTTTAGACATGAATAGATTGTTCTTGGAGATTGTCCGTGCGATTACAAGAATGAGTTGCTTTGAGAAAAGCACCGTGGATGATCATTAGGAGGACTTGCTTCCTTTTTGCTTTTTTTGTTGATAGAAATATTTCTCGTCATTAAAACGGTTCCTATGATGAGGGAAGAAAGGCTATGGATCAGGCCATGGTCCGTCGGACCCAAATTATACCCGGTCCAATCAGGTAGGAAACATTTTTTTTTAAATAAATAGATAAAAATATAAAATATAAATAATGCTAAAAGATTTTAAAAATAGGAGATATGACTAGAAAAAAAATTATTCATTTATTTTTAAATATTTTATTTTGTTGTTCCTCTGTTTATGTTATATATTCTCTCGACGAAATTTGAAAATAATATATGACATTGAACATATTTGCACGATGATTGTACTATTCACTGCATCATACAATCATCGTAAGATACGTTTCTAAAGATCCACAATAACTACCATATATGTTGAGTTCATGGAAGTGTCCAATGAAAATTTATTTGTAGGTTGAGTAATTTCATAATTCTCATAGTGATGTGTACAAAATCATGAGTTTGAGATGAATCAACTCCATAAGATTACTCGTAATATTCACCACCGCCTTGTTGTGTGTCTATGTTGACCACCTTGCGACCGCACATCATGATTTGTGTCTTGCGTTGTATGTGCGCATTGTTCCTCTCTAGTGAATTGCATCATTATAGGGTATACATATAGGGAAGGACCCAAGACATCAGAGGCAATGATCTATAAAAGAGAATTTATAAACATAGTTTGATAAGAAAAATGTAACCTATGAATCTTTGCAACTGCACATTGTTCATAAAAAAAGGATTTATTGGAAGTAAATGGTGTCCCAAAAGTACTTAGTTTTTGATTCACCACTCTAAGTGAAGGATGACATGGTTAGTGATGCCAATTTGCCTTAGTCTCAATTGTAAGTCCTTAGGGTGAAGTAAGCAATATAGACCATTTATTGTTTTGCCTTGGAAAGCGTTTTCTACATTTTGATATCCTTGAAAATATAGTGGTGAGAAAAAAATTCAAAGTACACATTGACATCTTTAGTTACATGAGAGACTGATAGTAAATTCTTTACTAAAGATATAACATGCAAACCATTGTTTAGATGAAGTGAATTTAAACTTGAGGTTCCAACTGTTGGGAATAAAAGGGTAGTTCGAAACTTGGCTCTAGACTATGTTAGATCAAAGACTAAGGATAAAAATAGAGAGAATAAAAGAGACTACTCTCTTTCAACCACATCACACAAAAGAAATGGAGAAATACTCAGAACAAGTACTCTTTATTAAGAAGATGTTTGAGATGCTCGAATATGTGAGAAGTGAGTACAATGGAGTGGGAATGATCCTCCTTATATAGGCCTCTCTACATGGTAACCCCAATGGGTTAATGGCTTGGTAACTCTCCACTAGAAACTCCTGTTTTAAGACATTTAATTAGAAGCCCACCCACGTAACACCTCACCTCTTACAAAAAACTCTTCCAATATTTCCTACATAACACCTCCCCAAAGATAACATCCTATTAAAATAAAAAAACTCACAAACTCCCATTATTCAATTTGTAACCTCTAACACCAACATGTGTAATCTCCAGACTATCTACATGTCCAATGTGTTCCTTGTCTTGTCCACTATACTGATAAGAATTCTATAAAATACCAAATTCAAGTGTCATATGCTAATTTGCTCCAGATTATGGATACCATAGGTGATTCCCAATAGGATTTCCAATAGGTTATGTAGTAGAATTTCCTTGGTTGCCAGTGGAAGCCAAATTGGCCGAAAACTGATGAAAGTTACCTGTCTAATTGTATTGATTATTAGTAGACTGCACACTAGTTTTATAGCTTGCATCAAACCTTCTCCAACATCTTGAGGCCACATGACCCTTTTTATTGCATAACTGACATGAGTTTGATTTGAATTCTGACTTCTATCACCTGGAATAAACTCATTCTGGGCACCATCAAAATTAATATAATTTTGGCCTTGGCCGCCATTCTTACCCTCATAACCTTTACCTTTTCCCTAGTTCCCTCTGTAAGTATCATTGTTTTGTTGCTATCGAACTTGATTTAAGTTAATATGTGATAGATTTGCAGTTAATTTACTTGCTATTTGCTGATGTCCTAGAAGATGAATCTCACGGTTCAACAACATACCTTGAATGTCTTTTACAAATAGAGATGAAGCATTCATACAAGTTATTATAGCAGTAACAAACCCATCAAATTCAAGACCTAATCTACCTAAAATATATAGGAACATTTCACTTGGGGAAACCAGATCGGACGCAAGAGCAAGTGTCACGCCCCGGATTTCCTAACCGGCGCAGCGGAATAAATCCGGGTACGGGACCGGGGAAATAACCCCTAAATTACGTCGGTTTGGGAAAAATAAAGAATCACAGGTCCCATTTCATAAAAAATGATTCAATCCAAATATATATCATACCTTGATTTCAATATAAACAATTCATAAACCAAATTCTCTGAACCTCTTCTGCACTAATCCTGATCCACTACGCTTCTGCTGTGCTACCTGATTTCCTGAAAAATGTTAAAAGATTTGGAATGAATCACACGGACTCGATGGGACTTATACCCAACTTTTCTATTATATTAATCAACCTAAATGGTAGCAATAAATGATAAAATCACCACAAATCAGATTATATCATAATCACTAAACTAATTATCAAGATTCAATTATTTATTTGGGTCCTTTTCAAAATCGATTAACCGAATGAGGCTGACTCTACATGAACCAAACTGACTATACTAAACTAACTAATCTACTCTACATGTCCATGCAACCTGGACCTACATGTGTTTATTTTTTTTCCATATGTCTGAGTAGATTATATACTCCACCTGGCAGAACTCACTCCGGCTCTAATATATATATAGAAGTACCATGTAGTAAGCTAAATCCCATAGTACGTCTAGGCAGGGGCGTACTTAGGATAAACCGCGATATCCGGGATCGAAGGATGCACCGTATTGATCTAATCTTCGCTGCCCACGGGCCACTAACATAGGCCGGAGGAGTAAATGTTCCATCACATGCACCATTGCATCAACAACATTTCACAAGTAAATCTATATAATTACTCAGACAATTTCCAATGCAATAACCAATTATACAATTTAACTCCACCAAATAGCCAAATCATTAAACAATGTCAATCATTCTATCCATTCACAAAATTATGCACTTAACCATCATCATGCCATTAATCATAATCATTTCAACTCATGCAGACCATTCAATTAATACAAAAATTCATGCAAGAGACCCAATCAGGAATAATAATTCAATTATACTACAATTCATGCAATTAACCCAATCAGAAATATACAACATAATTACACAGGTTAACTCCAATTAATCACAATTCAATATCAATTCATTTTCTAATTCAATTTATCTATTAATAATTTTTCAAGATCAATCATAACATAGATCGGATATAAATATGATCATAAAATAATTGTAATTTTATTTCAAATTTTTAATATAATTAATACATTTAATCATGATCATATCTAACTAATTTTTGATAATTACTAACACATGATCATATATATTTACCACTATCTAATGCATTCCAAATTAAAACTATGCATGAATAACATGAATGACATGAATAACATTTAAATAATCTCATGTAGACAATTAAATAATTAAACTATCACTTATCACTAATTTCTAACTATTTATTTAATAAACATATTTTAACATGCTAATTAGTATATTGGTATGCTAATGATAAGTTGGGATGCCTATCTCAATGTCAGATAACCATTAACCCAAGTCCAAGGGGAGCTGACTGGATGACGAGCATGGACCGACAACGGTCAACGGCAGACGACGATGACTAACTGGGAGAATATCAATCTTTTAATAAATTGCAAATATATATAAAAATCCCAAAATAAAATAAAAAATAAAAATGAGAGACTCACCTTAGCAGATCAACCGAAAAGCGATGTCCACTGTGACTACGACTGTCGTGGCCGAGGGCGCACGGCAATAGCGAGTGGCATCGCGACTGTGCTGCGTTCGCTTGAGCGCACAGGACAGAAGAAAGAGAGAGAGTGGAGAAGAGAGAGAGAGGAGAGTGCGGGAGAGAGAGAGTGTGAGAGCGATAAGGAGAGAGAGAGCTTAGAGGGCATCGGAGGGAGAGAGGAGAGAGAGCAGAGAGAGGTCGGCGAGGGGGAGGGGGGGGAGAAACGGACGTCCTGCGCCGTCTCCCGGCGGCGCTGTGCGCCGCAGCATGCCGCGCGCGGGAGGCACGCAGGATGCGGCGAACCCGTGAGCGGGAAAAGGGAGAGAAGAAAAAGGGAAGGGGGAAAAGCGGGAAAGAGAGAAAGCGGAGAGCGGCTTGGGGGGGTGTTCGGCCGACGCAGAGAGAGGGAGAGCGCGAGAGCGGGCCGAGGGAGAGAGAGAGAGAGAGAGAGAGAGATTGGCAAGATGGGGGGGGGGCGAGACGGCGGTGTGCCGCCGACGCACGACCGCAGCGGGAGGCGGCTGCGCGGGCTCGCGCGGCTTGAAAGAAACAGAGGGGGGGGGGGGGAAGAAAGAGAGAGAGGGAGGGCGCAGACGACGGACGGCGGTGGCGACGGCGATGCTCGCGGCGACGATGACGACGACGCCGGAGAGGACGAAGAAAAAGAGAAGGAAGAAGGGGAGGCCGGACCAACGCTGAAACACCTGCGACGGAGGGGGACCAGTGAGGGGGACGAGGAGGAGCTGGGAAGAGAGGGAGGGAGAGCACGGGAGAGACGGGGGCAATGACGCGATGATCGCGTGGGGGGGGGTAACGAAATTGAGAGAGGGAGACGGTGGTGCGGCGGTGAGAAGGTTCTGCGGGGGAGGGGGGGGGGAGGTTCAAGAGAAATTTTTTTTCTTTTTTTCTTTTTATTACCGGACATTACAGCAAGGGGGCTGGTTACGTACTTATCCTTTTGGAGATGAGTCCGGATATTGACAAGATGTGATTTGAGGGGGTCAAATCACATCTTGTCAGCCCCCCATGTGAGAGGGGCTGACCGGGTCCCCTCAGGAGCCCTCCTGAGGGGATCCGGACTCTTTGGAGATACTCCCCAACTTTCATATAAAGCTCCCTCTTTCATAGCATCAGTGGGAACCAACCTGAGTGGAATACGTACAATTTTATATTTTAATAATTAGTTTCAAATACGTCACAGGAGGCTATATTCTAACACTCCCGCATATGTAGCTAGGTTGATTTTTTGTTCGTTGTCGGAGGAGGGTTTTCTTGCACCAGCAAGGTGCATGTTCACAATTACTAGATTAAGCCATGAAACCTAGTACCATGTCCCAAATTATTGATTTACTTAACTTAAAACTGTAAGGTAATAAGTGAAGTAGAGACGTTTTATATATTAAAAATAAAAGGGTGCTATTTTAAAAAAACTTTTATTTTACCATCGTAATAACGAGGACAAACATACAATAACAACCATACGATGCAAACAATGTAAATGTAAACCACACGAGCAAGCAGAACCGAAAGAGGCAGCAGCCCCACCCGCCTTATTCTATTTTATTACATGCATGTATATCATCCCGCGCGCGCGGAGGTGTTTGGAACGGCTGCAATGATCAGCAGATCATCTCGACGCTTTTGTAACCGGTGTGGGAGCAGTGGCGCTTCTCGTAGTTGAGGTGCAGCGCAGGGGCGCCCCTGCAGCCGTGGGTCCTGTAGAGGTGAGCCTGCTGCCCCTCCGTGAACACGAAGTGGAAGCCACCCTGATAGTTGCTGATGTCGTAGCAGCCGCAGACGTAGTTGACATCCTTGGTCTTGCCGCTGCAGCCGGGGCCCGTGAAGACGGTGAGGGTGCTGGCCGCGGCGGGGCTGGCCAGGATGGCGGCGGCGGCCACCAATGCTAGTAGCACTAGTGCGGCGGTGGAGGGCAGCTTGCTGGTCGAGGCCATGGGAAGAGTTGAAGAAGGTGAATCTCTTTGAGCTGGGTACGCGAAGCTTTCTTAGATGGGGGCTGTTCTTTCCTTCCCGCTGAGAGGTGATGAAATGCTCCTCCGCTTTACCCTGTATTTATACGGACCGGCGGGGGGCGGGCATGCACTTGTTAGCTGGTTTAAAAATGTAGAACATGACAGAAGGGAAACGGTAGACGGAACATGGAAATTATAAGCCTCATAGTCATCTGGCATACCGAAGCGGAAAGGTAGACACTACGTACGTTTTCAATCGAAGCTTATCCATGTATACGTCATAAGACTATGGGCATGTCCTACGCGCCCTTAGATTTTCTCGAGTCCCTTTCCTGCAAAATGCTGCTATCAAATCCAATCTAACTCCTGGGCGCGGCGTGGCGTGTCTGGTTACGCTTCTGACTCACCTGCCCTGAATGCAGAAGTGTCGACTGGTTCAGCTGCGGGCAATTGGTTTACCGCATAAAAATAACAATATGAAATGAGTACTACAGGGTATGCAACGCATTCATTCCATAGTTTTGACTGGCAACTTTTGGTATAGTTGAGGAACGATAAAGTATGCAAAGGTAAGCTGGGTTCTGTCTTTTAAGAGGCTCTTTTATTCGACATCCTTTCTGAATGGTGAGAGAATAAGTCCATGTCGTAGACCTAGCTAGTACCAAAGAAGTTGTGCTTGTTCAAATTTGCTACTATTTCTTTGCTCTGAAAAGAGATGTTGACAAAATGTTGTAGGTCTAGAACATTTTTTTATTTTTATTTTTTTTGCGAAAATCACTTATTATAAGATGGAACCCTTCCTCATTTTATTTTGGTTGTTATCAGCAGATAGAAAACATGATAATAATTCTTTTAGCCTTTAATACACCTTTGTTTCTCCAATTAGAACCCTATTACCGTCTAACTCATCATCTATAGGTTCTACTTATGGCTAACAAGCTTAAAGACAAAATGTTCAATGATATTACTTTGATCATACTTACCGATAGCATAAGATCTATTATGCAGCAAACTCATGAGTATTACTTTTAAAAAAAAATTCGAAGAGAAACATTGCATTATTAAAGTTAAACATACATGCATGTTCTTGCAAAGTTGGTCCCAGACTATACTTGGAATAATAAACCAGGTGGGAAAATTTGGTTGGGATGCTTCTTGCCCATTTGGTTAGCTGATGGGGGAGATCTCGTTATAAGATGTCAGGGCAAATAGAGTAGTGACCGGAGCAGATGAGCACGCTCCTCCAAAGATAGCTTCCACCATGGCCATCTTGATTGGGTTTAGGGTTTAGGGAATGTACGATTGTTGTGCCCAGTGACAGGCCTCTTCGATGGCCTCTGCTTCCACGTCAAAGACGGACTTCTGCCTTTCCATAACAAAAGGCAACCTTACTCGTTCCTAGTTGAGATACCAATGACACCCGAGCTAGAGCACCGCCTCAAATTATTTAAGCCCAGATCACCTTAGTTGGCCAATAAGGACAGTTCTTGGCGGTGGCAATGAAGTGGTGCCACAGCCCTTACTCACATGTGGCAACCCTTTTTTGAACAAAGAGAACTATTTACTCTACACATTGATAAACCACCGGAAGTACAACTCCAACATTATAACCAAAAAAGAACTAAAACACATAAACATAGACATAAGAACAAAGCACGATCACATCTTCACCAAATCTCATAGTAATGGCCACATTAATAAGACAACTAACACAACGAGGTGTATTGATGGTTGAGAAGCAAAGATTAGAACTCTCAAAGAGTTCAACATTTGCCAAGAGATTACGAAGATAGATAACTAGAGAAGACAACTAAACAAACCAAAATTATACAACCAACATGTGACAATAAATAAAAGCTAAATGAAGATGTAACATAATGAGAAACTTCACTCTAAGGTGCACAAAAAGATGAAATATCTAACATGACATTTGGCAGCATTGTAAGAGTGGAAGACTATGATGTATTTTTTTTTGGAACAACAGATCTTCCTCCCTCCCCAATTAAGAGAAAATCAAAATAATTGGTGAAAAAACCAACTCCTCCGGTTGATAGTTAGTGTATGGTCCTCAGAGATCCTTGCTGAATCACCTCTCAAGTAACAGTTGAGGATCGGATTCCCCCACCGTGAAACTTCCACCTCATGAAACTTGCAAAGTTATAGATGCCTCCACGCCATGAAAAATCGCCATTTCACCCTTTCAGCACTCCGGGATGATGTTTGCGTTCCTCGGTGAGGGTTTGCCCCCTCTAGTGCTCCGCGATGGTGTTCACGGTGCAGGGACACAAGGTATTCTGGGGCGAGAGTCCCCTACCCCCTACAAAGGCATCGGTGGCACAGGGTCACAAGGTATTCTACGCGAGTTCCCCCCTTGGTGATGGTGTCCGCGGTGAGGATTTCACTCTCCACGATGGCATCCGCGGTGAGGCCCTCCATGATGGTGACTGTGGCGAGCTGCCTCCTATGTGATGGTGTCCTCACCTGTGCAATCATGCCACCATTCAAGTGAATTTATTTTTTAGGAGGCTGTGACTCCACCACATTGGCACACGGATAACTCCCACCAATGGCCAACTAAGATGATTGGACTCCAAATGATTTGGATCCAATACATATATTAAGATATAAATTATAATATTTGCGCAAAAATTTATTTTCACATCTGTTTTTAAGATTTTAAGCATAAAATATCCCCTTTTTAAAGTTGAGATCCAAATCATAAAGGATTCAACTGGGATCAGATCCACATTCTTGATCCGCTAAGATGATCATTCAAAAGCATAAATATCATTTCTCAATCTCGATTCATTTCTTCTTTAATTGATTATAATAGTAAATACTTAAAATAGTTGTGTACAAGAGAAAGACAAATTACAACTTATCCAAAAGGAAAGCCCCCCTCCCCTCTCTCTATCTGTCACGACCCGGATTTTTAACATGCACAGCGGAAGATAATCCGGCGACGTAACGGAAAAGGATATCGGTCTGGAACCGAATAAGACTAAAATCTCAATCCAAATAAATTATTCCAAACTTTACAACATAATATCACTACAAACAAACACCTATCTAAACAAATTAAATACCAACATTGAATGAGTACACCACTAGCTCCTCGAACTCCAAAACACCACTACGCTTCTGCTGCGCTACACCTGCACTCCTGAAAATATTAACAACGGAAGGGGTGAGTCACAACAGACCCAGTAGGACTTACACCCGAACTACCCCATTATAATAACGATTCTAGTGGTATACTATACATAAACCTACAAATTAGATTTAATACATAGGGTTTAACTAATCATATATCTTTAATTAATTGATTAAAGAATCAATCAACTACCCCACATGATAACTAGACTCTAAATGCATCAGACCAACATAATCTACACACTAAAACCACTCTAGATATGCCCAGAACACATAGACCTGACATAAAACTAATGACACATCTATAACATACCATCTATGCCAATCTACACAACTAGACACCTGTCTGAGTAAATAACATGCTCCATCAGATAAATGCAGTCACATCACTGAAAACTAGCACCAGTTTACCATATAGTAGGAAGTAACATATAGTAACTAAATCCCATAGTACCCCTAGGCGAGAGTACTTAGGATGAACCGCGGTATACGGGATGAAGGATGCACCGATTCAGCACAACCTCCGTACCACGGGACACTAACGTAGTCGGTGAAGTACATTTCCATCACAATGCGACTCCTTTGCACTAACCACATTCCACACCATGCAAGCATATAATTAACTCGAACATTAAAAACAGGAACATTTAATTGGCAATCAAACATGAAATACATAGATGAACACCCATGGTTCTATGCACCACATATTTGCATACCACAACACAATCTAACATGAACTAATGCATATACATGGGATCATGCAATTTACAACCTAAATATGACAATTACATGCTTATACAGGACTATCTACTACATAACAGAAAAATAAACTAAATTCTATCAACATATGCCTACACCTTACATCGGCTTTTTAACAAATCGGGATATATATACTTAAGGTTCACCGCGATGCAAACAATGCTAAACTAGCTAAACTAAACATATACAACCTATCATGATGTCTAACATACATGAATAACCAAATTAATCTAAGCATGCACAGACTAAACAAATTAATCTAACTCTAACTAAACATCTTAATAAATCCAAAACAGCCATTAACTACAATATTCTAATCCTGGTGGTCTAAACATGATTATTACGATTTAATCAAAATATTAGAGTGCTAAGGATAGCCGAGACGCCTACCTTGACGGCAACGGCGAACGGCGCACGGAATTCCAAGGAGATTGAATTTGGCGACGAGACTACCGCGGTTGCGTCGGCGACGGAAAATCGAGCCGGGTAGGTGTTTTCAAAACTGCCGGAGGAAGAAGAATAATGAACTAGGAATTTTAATAGAAGATGATAGGAGAGAGGGCGATAGGAGAGAGAGGGAGAGAGAGGGGCTTCACCGCGCGGAGGAGAGGGCGGCCGGCGCACGGCGGGTGCAGGCGGGCGCACAGGCGGGCGCACGGGGCCGCGCGGGGAGGTGGGCGGTGACGCGGCGTCGGCGGTGCCACGCGGCGGGCGGCGTCGCGAGGGCGGGACGGCGTCGGGCGACGCGGCGGCGTCACCCGGCGGCGAGGGCGGTCAGCGGGCGAGCGCGGGAGGCGGGCGGCGGGCGGCGGGGCTCGTACGAGGTACGAGGATGACGGGGCGAGGCGGCGCCGGGCGGCGGCGACCGCGGCGCGCGCGGGCGGGCGCGAGGAACGAGGGCGGCGGCGTCGACGCGGCGGTCGCGTGGTGGCCGAGGCGGACGCGTGGGAGCGCACGCGGGCGAGGGCGGAGCCGGCGACCGGGCGGCGAACTCTAGGGGGCGGTCGGCGTCACCGCGGCGGCGCGGGAGATGGCGGAGACGCGCGGACGCCGGCGGTGTCGCGGCGGAAGAAAAAGCAGGAAGGGGGGGGGAATAGGGTTTCGCCGGGAGGAAGAAAAACGGCGCCGGGAGGGTGGCATACGGGGGAGGGTTTCTCCCGGGGGAGGAAAAAATGGGATTAAATAGGGGGAGGAGGGAAATAAAATATTAATAAATATTAACTATTTTTTTATTTAAAAATATGGGGTATTACACTATCTCTTTCTCTCTATCAATCTCAATCGTGCTAATTAGCAAATTGTTCAAAAATCACCCAACAAGAGAGTATTCCCAACAAGGTACCCAAAATTTTTTCAACACATAGCAAGATAGGTCACAAGTGATCTTGTGACAATATTTTAGCTCTAATACCTTACATAACAAGAAAATCATTGTCTACTCAACAACTATGCTAAGGTAGCAATCTTTTCATGGAATCACTCATCCTTAAAATACATAACTTCAAAGTTTTCGGCATTTACAAGTCGATTCACACAGTTTAGAAGGATAAAAGATTATTGTTGAGCGTTATTGGCCTTCAAGAAGCTAAGGCTGGCTAGCTTGTCGGGTCCTGAGCAAGGACAGAAGGTGTTTGTATATTTCTGTAACTCATTTCGTACCTTTGGTTTTTACCCAGTCAAGTAAACCTATGCCTAGAAACGTTGGCAAGTTTCGATGGCGGCTCTTGAAGAGAAAAGAGTCTTTCCATGCAGGCATGCTAGGTGTTCCTCTATCTTTCTGCTTCAATGTATTGATCTACAATTCAAAGTTCAAACAGAGATGGGCTTGCCTAGACACACAGTCGTACGGATTGCGTCATATAACCAATAACCCCAATTGTGCCAGCAAATGATCGATCCGCACGGGGTCAAAAGCTTTAGGGTGCATTAATGTTAGGTGCAACAACTCTTGAGTTTATCTATAGCAACAGGTATTCATAGACCTTATCCAATAGTCCGCGTGACCGAATGGATGGCTTGCTGCGTAGGAAAGGACTACTTAAAATTGGAACGTTAAAGGGGAACAGTATTACGATTATAGGACTAAAAAAAATGAAGTTCTAACCTCTGGGACAAAAGAAAAAATTGGCCTTATAACCTAGGGTCGGGAGTCGATTGTCTCAATTTTTTTTGTTAAGAGTAACCTTAAATTAACTAAATTAAATTATTGGACTGTAGTAAAAATAAACTAAGTATATAGAAAGTTAAAAATTGAGCATATGTGAAAATAAGTATAATTATGATGACTTACATGTAAAATCCTCCAAAATAAAATTTAGGATGACTAAAGACATAAAGTTGTTATGTTTGGTGAGTTATGTATAACTATAAACGATGGAAATGCTATAAAAAATAAAAAATGTTGCTTTTATTTTTTCGTCAAAGAAAATTATTTATTAAAACAAACTTTTGTAATGATGTTTTGTTACTAGACACTTTTGCAACAAACATTCAATTTGCCACGTATCCAAACAGCCGAAAAGACTATTTAGCGTGTAGAGGAAATCTCTTTAGCTGGTAGTAGAACTAAGGCACACATGCACACATTGAGAACTTTGTTAAGGATAAGATAAGAAGCTCTAATGAAATAAAGATGTTATATTTTCAGATTAGGGAAGACAAATGCCCTACTGGAACCGGCAAAACACCGATATACTATGCAACTGTATGGACATACAAGGAGGAGAGCGGATCACCTCAGTCTCCGGGTGGAGGGAGCTCTCGCAGTCCTCAATGGCATGAGTACACTTGGTGTCGCGAAAAACGAAGTGTCAGTGCGCTTTAAAGAGGGCATAAAGTAGATGTGACGTTGCTCGGTAGTGTTGTAACACGTGCGGAATAAGCCGTACGACTCCGACGAACCGAGTCGTATCCCGAATATCGACCTGCGAATGGAGATAGAAGAAGGAACAAGAACACTCCAAGAGGACACCGATTTAACGTGGTTCGGCAAGGCGATATGCCTTCCTACGTCCACGGGCGACGACGATCAGAAACTTCACTAAACTAAGGAGAATATTACAAGGAGACGCACTCCCCAAGAGGAACAAATCCTCTTCCCCAAAGCTCTCTTCTACAAGGATAATCTCTCCTCAACACGCCCTCCACGCCTGGATCTCTTGAAGTTCACGGCGGTGTCTAGAACAAGGAGGATGCTGCTCTATTTATAGGCCTGCGCGTATGAGGTTTCCCACGTACGCATGACAACCACGTCTCCTCACCCATGCACAACTCCAGCCATGCATATCCGGGAGAGTGTTGATCCGCGCGGGATTCTCGTGCAGATGGAGTCCCGCGTACATGCGTCTTCATCGCCGTGCTTATCCTCATCTATGCATGGATAAACCATGCACGTCCTCGTTTCTGCACGTCCACGAGCCGAGCGGCTTCATCCGCTCCATCCTTCCCGCGTGGATGGGGGCTGCGCGTGTACGTCTCCTCAAGCGAAGACGAGACATCCGCAACAGGTAGTGAGTTAATAGAGGGTCGGTAGTGGGTCTTTGGAGCCTCGATAGTTCGGTAGTAGGTCTTTGTAGCCTCAGTAACTCGGTAGCGAGTTGATAGGCGGACGGTAACAACTGTAACGGGTCTCGGTAGCGAGTTGATAGGCGGACGGTAGCAACTGTAATGGGTCTCGGTAGCAAGTTAAACTAGGCTCGGTAGTGCTTTTATAGAAGGTCGGTAGTGGATCTTTGGAGTCTCGGTAGTTCGGTAGTGGGTCTTTGGAACCTCGGTAGTTCGGTAGCGAGTTGATAGACGGACGGTAGCAACTGTAACGGGTCTCGGTAGCAAGTTAAACTAGGCTCTGTAGTGCATTTATAGAGGGTCAGTAGTGGGTCTTTGAAGTCTCGGTAGTTCGGTAGTGGGTCTTGAAGCCTCGGTAACTCGGTAGCGAGTTGATAGGCGGTCGGTAGCAACTGTAACGGGTCTCGATAGCAAGTTAAACTAAGCTCGGTAGTGCATCTATCGAGGGTCAGGTAATGGGTCTTTGGAGCCTCGGTAGTTCGGTAGTGGGTCATGGAGCCTCGGTAACTCGGTAGCAAGATGATAGGTGGTCGGTAGAAAATGTAACGGGTCTCGGTAGCAAGTTAAACTAGGCTCGGTAGTGGGTTAGTAGAGGATCAGTAGTGGGGTTTTGAAGTCTCGATAACTCGGTAGCAAGTTCTAGAAAAGTTGAAAGAACATCATGTCATTTTTAAAGCACATTGACGTTTCATTTTTTGCGACACCAGGTGTCTTCACGTTATTGAGGACTGTAGGAGCTCTCTCCACCCGGGGACTGAGATGATCAAGTCTCTACCAGGATTCCCCTGTGGGCACTGTATATGCTCGATCCAGAAGATGCTACGACGTTAATAAGCGGCTGACGCTCCCGAAAAAAGCCTCATGTTCTTCTCCAAAACACTAGAATGTGCTGCCACCTTTGGTACACACATTCCCATATTCGAAAAATACTGCAGGTACATCTACATATTAAATATGTTAACAATATAAAAATAATTTTTAGAAATGCACATTGAAATTTGAGAGAAGACAAGATAGTTTAGTAGGAAGTATACTAATAATAAATTAACACTATAAAAGATGCGACTGACTTATCCTACGGAAACTTGGGTGTTACAGCTCTTGCTGTTATCCGTCAACTGTGGCTTTCTAGATACATGTTTTTTTTTTGTTGAACATGTAATAATGTCATTTTCGGTCACAAGGTCGACAGGCCTCCACAAATTCTGTACTGGGCTTTAGCCGAAGCCATTTTTTGTATTAAAAAAAAATCCCCGTTGATCAGTTGGCTTCCAATTTGGTCCGGAGCCCTCTCTTTTAAATCAGTTAAAAGTCTTTGTTGATTGCACCACATCTGAATATTTCTCTTGGGCCATCGCCATCGCCATGGTTGTTAGAGATGCTACGGGCATGCAGTCTTACCTTCTGGAAGACACTCTTGACCTCATCAAATCACCCTAGGTTCTGAAATCTGAGGTTATTGCAGAAGCTTGCTCTTGGGTTGCCACACTCGGCTCTAGGGGTGGGCACGGTTCGGTTTGGTCCGACTTGGACCATTTTTTTTCCAAATCGAACTGAACCGAATCACCCTCTCAAATCGAACCGAACCAAACCGAATCAATCCGGTTTGGTTCAGTTTAAACCAAAAATAAATAAAAATATTTTAATTAATTATTTTTTACTTATATATACTAATTTTTAAGTAAAAAATAATGGAAATAAATATTATTTTATTATAAAATTTATAAAATATTATTTTTATTAATACTATAATAAATTTTTTATATTTTTTTGATTAAATCGGTTTAAACGATTTGGTTTGGTTTAAATCAGTTTGGAGATTTTCCAAACCGAACCAAACCGAAAGGGGGTCCAAACCGAACCAAATGGGCTGGTTCGGTTTGGTTTCTCGGTTTGAACCGTTTTGTGCCCATCCCTACCCGGCTCTACCTGAATTGTCCGGAGCGACGCGAAAGTGATGGTCGATGCCATTAACAACTTAAATATTCTTATCTACGTCCTTGGGGAACAGTAGTGATTCATTCTTTGTCATTAAATAAATTAATTTTAACTTATCAAAATCCTTGTCATCTATTAATATCATCCATATCAAAATTTTAGGTCTTTCTACCTTAACTAGATTATACCCAAGCATTCATGCATATTTATGATACGTATCAGACAAAATATAAATCCTCAAATAGATCATAAAAAATATCATATATATGTATGGAATTCTTATAATTTGTATCCATGTCAAAATTTAAAATTTTCTTTCTTTAACTAAATCATGTCATGCCCTTTATATTTCACATAATTTTCATATGTCAAACATGATCTGTTCCACATAAAACATTACGTAAACACAACCAAGGTTATATTGTCCTCATGAAACAAGATTATCAATCATATTTTCTCATTCATATTTTTTTTATTTGAATGATAATCCTCCAAAACCATTCTAATTATTGTCAAACCATTCCAATATCACAATCATTCTCTTTCCAATACAGTTAGAATCTGATTATTATTAATGCACAACCTTCAATAATTGTCAGATTATTATAACCTTTAAAAAGCCATAATTATTATGTTAGAAATATTTCAATTCATTTCAAACTCCAGAAAATAAGACCTTAAATCATTACATTCTCAACAAAATTCTATCTCAAATTTCAGTTTCTTCTACTCAAGTAAATGATACCTTTAACTATTTATCTATCTTCTTTTTATCTTTAAAATCGTCTCAAATGAATCACGATCTGAAAATTTATTTATATTCTAATTAGTTATGAGATATTTTTATTTATGATTTTTATAGGTATGAATATTGTGTACTTAATGAAGTATAAATTTGAGATCCTTGAGAAATGCAAAGTTTAAAAATATAGTAAAAAAATAAATTTGAAGAATATTCTAACGTTTTGGTCAGATCAAGATGGAAAATGCATGCACACACTACTAAAAGGCATATAGATCCTATCTTATAATGAACATCTTTAGTAGTTAAAAGTAGAAACCATATTTTGTTAGACATATGGCCCGATCAATGATGACTATATATTGTATAATTGTTTTTGTGTCTTTAGGACTACGCACCTGACACTGTATAGTTTGTGCAACTTAATTACCTTCCTACCCTATTATAAGATATGGAAAAGGAGAATGCTTAACTTAAATGTGTTAATGTTTGGAGATGTCAAACCCATGATAAAAGGTATAATAATCTTGATAAGTTAGAATTTAAGATTGAGAAGTGTAAGTTTATAAAATATTCTACTTAAAAAATTTTAGATATTATTTTTATCACCCAATGGTCAAAGGGTATATGTGGTTAAACTTAATATATACGTGGAGAAAAAGTTCCATTCTAAAGATATGAGTGAGAGTAGGATAGAGTTAAAAAGAAATTCTAATTTCACGGACAATCCACGTGATACCCTTTTGACAATGTGCTTTTTAAACGGATAACAACGTGAAATTTTTATTTGATAGAAGAAATGAGACATAATATAACATTGATATTGATTTTATAATAAAAAATAGAACATAAAAATAAGATTGCAACACTACTATGTTCATCCTGATCTGACATACAGGATTGGAAAGGAAAACACCTTGCGTCCAATTAGCCAATCGAGACATGGCCCACTTTCGCTCTCGAGTCCCCCTTCCTGATCGACAAAACCCTAAGTGTATCACAAAAGCTTGAATTCCTGTGCGCTATGTAGCATTAGGTATGGTTACACTATCGAATCATACCTGCCCTGAATGCGAAGTGTAGACTGATTCAGGTAATTTGTTCCCGTGTAAAAATAACAATACAAAATGAGTTTACTGGTTGAAAACAGGGCTAAAATACTTAGGTATACCTTCAACCTATATCTTTGTATGACAAATTAGACCCTAACCTAACGCTCCAAGCTTGGAGATAAATTTTTTATTTTTAAACAAAAATAAATTTTATTAATAAAATATAAAAAGTATATGATGGGGATACGAAACCTCATCTCGACTAGAGACATAACTATTGGAAATAGAGTGTAGATCATCTCAGACATCCATAAGAGAAAAGTCTCTTAATCACTAATAAGAGAAAATCTCATATCTCTCAATCACTTAGTATTTTTTATTATTAAATTATTTTTACAATCACTAAATGGTGCATATAGTTACAAAATTTACTATTTTTAAGTTACTAACTCCTTTAAAATGTCACTGACCTCTTTAGGAACTATATACACATTTCAGTAATATTTTAGAGAGATTAGTAAAATAAAAAATAATAGATTTAGTAACTATTTACATCACTTTGAAGTTGCTTGATAATGAGAAAAATGCTAAGCAGTTAAGAGATACGTGACTCTGTCCGATTGGTGACTAAGGCACTTCTCTTCTATCTCTTCTATGCATATATGAAGTGAGATATGCACTCTACGAAATGAGATAAAAGTGAAGAAATTAGTAACGGTGGGCAAAGATCAAAGAGTTAGTACGTACAAGTGAGCAAAAGGACAACCGCAGAAGTAGAAATAAACCACCCAAGAATTAAGGCATAAAGACCCAAAGAGGTCAAAGATATCAGGGCTCATCCAAAAGGCGGAGAGTAGAGTGTCTTGGGCAAATCTGCTAGCAGGGCTGGACACATTGCACATAGTTCGCCAAGGATTACCGGAGACGGGAAGCTGTAGCCTGGTGCCCATGAGTGGGCCAGCGGAACAAGTGGACTCGTGCGCATGCTTGAGGTCCGGTGGGGCTGCTCGGTGACAGTGGAGAGGCCGGCTGCCTCCTGAGGAGGACCATCTGGCCTGGTACAAATAGGTCAAGCCAACTTGTTGGCAGAATGGCTCGGCTGGAAGGAACCCGCGGGCATGCTTGGTGGGTGAACAACAAGGCCATTGGAGCGTGGGTAGGAGTGTCAAATGGGCGGGTTGGGCCCGCTAGCCCGTGAAAAAGCCCGTTGCGGGCTGGGCTTGAGCTCCTCAAAAAATTAAAAGGGCTACATAAACGAACCGCAAAGACCGTTTCTCATTTTAGGTGAATCAGCGAAGCCCGTCGATTTTGGCCCGCCGGCCCGTCGAAAGCGCGTCTTCGTGCAAGCCACAAACCCACGGCGATCTTGAGCGAGAGAGCCTGAGGTGATAAGGGGTCACAGCTCTCCCAGCGCCCTGGGTCGGTCCTTCCGTCCCTTCTTCCCTTCCGTTATGCCGGCGGTTGCCGCCTCTCCGGGGAGGCAACGCCAGAAGTTGCCGCTGCGGCCCCGGAAGTCAACGCCGGCGGGGCTTCCGTAAGGTTCGGAGGAAGGAAAAGCCGGAAGATGGCGTCTCGTGTGGCGCGGAGGATCTCCTCCCTGCTCTCCCGCTCCTTCCCTTCGCCGATTTCCGCTTGTCCTCTCTCGAGAGGTCGGCGATCCTTCTCAGCTATGCCGTCTGCTCGTCAAGTTCTCTAGTCTATTTCCTCTTGTGTTTGTCTTCGTCTAATCCCAGCCTTCTGGGCCTTGATGTGCGATGTGCCGATCCCTATTCTTGCTGAATCGATCTCCGTTTCCCTCATTCATTGTATTGTTATCTTCATCCGGTGAAAACTGGTAAGTCCAAAGTCTTTGAGATTATACCGGGTTCGCTCTTCTGAGTGCTATTTGGGATCTAGTTTTGTTCTATTCACTCTTTGGTTGGTCTACCACTCGATTCTTTCATGTTTACCAGCGCTTAACGATGATTGGGGATGGCGTTTCTTTTCTTTTCATTTTTTGTTTTTTGGTCCTTTTTTCTTCTAAGCTTCTTCACTTGACCGAGCTCTGCGTCGAGCTGAAATTTCAGGGGGGTTGGCTGCGCCTGCAGCAAATGGAATCCGGAGGCTGTTCGCATCATCCATGCATTATCTTGTCAAAGAAGATCATATATTTTTGAATTTTTGCGTACAAATCAAACCTTGATGCATTCTTCACATATATCACCAAGAATGCATCTATGTAGATCGTAGAAGGATCATTGAAATAGTATTTTTGCACAAACATGATAAACATTAGATTAAACTAGTCAGCTTGTGCTTTTTTTTTCATTTTTTCACATTTTAGCGGTTACCCTATATTTCATCATTTTTTTGATTTCTCATATTACAATCTACAACAATTCACAGATTTATGATTTTTTCTATTTTTTGTTTTATAGATTTTATATTTTACATTATTATAGAATTTATAAATTTTATCAGTTTTTAAATTTTAATAAAATTTTTAATTTTGTGCTATTTTACGTAACTAAAGTCCGTTGGGCTAATGGACTATGATGGGCTTTGGAGGGCTAAAGCCCATTTAGGCAACTCAAACCCGTTGGGCCTTATACATGGGCTTGGGCTTGAATTTTAAATATGTGGGCTGAAGTGGGCTTGGGTTGGGCCAGCCCAAGCCCGGCCCATTGACACTCCTAGTTCTATTGGTACGTAGATGCCGACCTGGATCGCCAGAGACGAATCTCATCCGTCGATGACGGGAACAATCTAACGGCTGTTATATGCGCTCAAACCCCCGCGCCGGATCCATGCCACCTTTATATGCGGTCGGGGGCGATGGGCGGGCGGAAAGACTGACTACACCCCCTGTGTTCGTTCGTGTCGCCCGCGAGAGCCCGAGGCCGTGCAAATCGGTGCGGGAGAAATGGAGGCGGCCGGGAAGGTGAAGAAGGGGGCGGCGGG
Organism: Cryptocoryne crispatula var. balansae; assembly: GCA_036172225.1. Taxonomy (NCBI): domain Eukaryota; kingdom Viridiplantae; phylum Streptophyta; class Magnoliopsida; order Alismatales; family Araceae; genus Cryptocoryne; species Cryptocoryne crispatula. The sequence continues at coordinate 14,704,059 of CM069921.1, forward strand.
GAGGAAGGGGTGGCGTGTCCGGCATCCAGGAGGGGTTCCCCGACTCCTCCGCAGGCGTCGCGGACTCCGCGTTGTCGCCCTTGGCAATGGTCTCCGAGCTACCGTTGTAGGAGCCTTCTCCTACAAGCTTATCATCGTTGCGACGAACGGGATCCGCTCGCGCCCCGCCATCCCGAGTGGTCTCTTCGGGAACCCCGCCCTCGACGGCACGGGTGCTATGGAGCTCGTATCGCTGGAGATTGGGGGTGCCGGCCGGCCGCCGGGTGTTGCGGAGCTTGTGTCACCGTTGGCGATTGGGGGTGTCTGCCGCCGGATGCTGCGGAGCTCACGTCGCCGAGGTGCAGGGCGTCGGGTACTACGGAGCTCGCGTCGTCGTTGGAGATTGGGGTGCCGGCCGCCGGGTGCTGTGGAGCCTGCGTCGCTGGAGATTGGGGGTGCCAGACTACTGGCCGAGTCGCTCGGCTGATGGAGTGACAGCACGCCGGGCTTTAAACGGGCCAACGGGCCAAGCTCGCCGGCCAGCCGATGAAACAGAAATGAGCATCGCCAGGCCAGCAGGCCAACCTTCACCTTTTCGAGGGCTTTGAGCCCGGCCCGCGATGGGCTTTTTGACAGGCTAACGGGCCCAGCCCGTTCATTTAACACCCCTGAATAGAACAACAAGGACACCTTTGACATTGTGAGATGGTGGCACGCACAAATACCAGGCGCGATAAGAAGTAGCTCGTTGGTTATAATTAATTTGATTAAAAATTTCCTTTTTAAATTAATAGGCCATCAAGGTGTAAACTGCTATTCCATGCTTTTTAGTTACACTAAAGAATAAATTTTAATAAATAATATTTTTATGCGTAATTAAACGTTGAGTTTGCCCCGTTACCGAATTCGACCCGTTTACACCCCTACTAGTCAGCTTGTGTTTTTTTTTTCACATTTTTTCACTTACTCATATTTCATCATTTTTTGTGATTTCTCATATTACATATTTTATCATTTTTTTGATTTCTCATGTTACAACATACAACGATTCACATATTTATAAATTTTATTTTTTTATTTTTTATTTTATAGATTCTATATTTACATTATTATAAAATTTATAAATTTTATTGATTTTTTGATTTTAATAGAATTTTTAATTTCATACTATTTTACGTGACTAAAGCCCGTTGGGCTAATGGGCTATGGCGGGCTTTGGAGGGTTAAAGCCCATTTATACAACTCAAGCCCGTTGGGCCTTATACATGGGCTTGGGCTTGGGCTTTAAATATGTGGGCTGAAGTGGTCTTGGGCCGGGCCAGCCCAAGCCCGGCCCATTGACACTCCTAAGCGTGGGGCCAACTGGCCAAGGAAAAACGGCTGGAGAAACCTGAAAAGACACACAGAGCAATGACAACCACCAGGAAAAGAGGAGCAGTGCCATAACAGAAAATGTGAGTTTGGCCAAGATATCTAAGGTGAGGAAGGCCAGTTTTATCAAGAGAAATTTCTCCACGAACAACATTAGGTGACAAAGAAAAAGAAGAGAGAGAATTATTTAATTAACAGCCTCGTTTGCAAGCAAAGTAAGCTACTTTCACGAATCATATGACAAACATGAACAATCTTACTGGTTAAGAGGCGTTGCGGAGACTTCCACCATGGAAGGATAATCCAAGGAGTAGCCCGCAAAGGAGTATTAATGAGATGAACTAGAGACAAGCAATTAGTTTCAATAATTAAATATGAAATTTTACTTGAGAATACATCTCTAACCTAAGAATGAAAGCATGAGTTTCAGCAACAATATTGCGAGTAAAGCCAAAATAACCACAAAAGGCAATAAGACAATCTCCTGTCTCCTTCGTGAGAATAGCAACACTAGCCAATTCCTTGGATTGCATCAACTACCACTCTTAGGGCATGTTTGGTATGAGGATAACTTGGGGATAAATCAAGTTTATCCCCTAAATTGTGGGGATAAACCTGATTTATCCCCAAAAAATTTGGGTGCCAAACAGGACATTAGTGTTCCTTAAACTAACCATGCAAACGTGGGGAGCAGCTAACAAGGATATGTGGAGGAACACTTATTGTCTTCAATGTGGAGCAACTTTACCTTATTTTTTTGAACAATAGTGGAGACGTACTTAGGATGATGAAGCCCAACTAAGTCCCTCTTATGGAAAGGACATTGGAAAAGCATATTTTCTTTGCTATCTTGTTTATTGTCATACCTATATTTGCACCTGTATTTCTATAGAAACTATGCAATCATATATATAACAGGAATGATATACATAACAATCTGAGTAAATATAGAATCTTTTAGCCTTAGACATAACAAAATCAAGAATATGATCAAGGGACCTCAAATTGCTCGAAAAGTTTAGGGTTTTTTTAAAGAAGTCCCAACAATACTTAGCCTTCTCATTGAAGAACAACATACGATTAAGAGTTTTAGAACAAGGGGTGGGACAACAAGAACATTTAGGTGCCGTTTGGTACGGGCACTACGCCAAATTCGTCCTTTACCTACGTGAACCCATCGCGTAGGTGAGATTTTGGTAGGTATATGTATCATTTACCGACATAGTATACCTACCAATTAGTTGCTCGTAGGTAAATGTATCAACACCTACGGATAACCTACGCAAGACATCCTGTAGGTAAACATTATAAGTGATCAATGAATCTAATCCGTCCATTTGAAATATGCGGACGGCTGAGATCGAACAGAGCATTTTACCTAATACTCGAATGCCCGCGCGATCGACCGACCATCTCCTCGCACAGCCCCTGACGCCGGCTTCCTCGGGCCCATCGTCGGCGATTTCCGCCCTCCCCACTCGACGCTTCCAGGCGGTCCATCGACGGCGTTTCCAGCATTGCATCGACGGCGATTCCCGCTCCATCCTCTCGCTATTCCTCGCTCTCTCCACTCGGCGCTTCTAGGTAGTTCATCTTCGGCGTCTGTGCGGGGCGGTCGACTAGTGGACCGTAAGGGGAGTTGTCGTCGCTGAATCAGTCGTCCGAGCTACCTACGACATACTTGTAAGTGTTTCGCACCTTTCCTTTACTTCGATCGATTTTGGGTTCCATATTTCTTAGCTCGTTCAATATGTACAGTATGATTTAGGGTTTTACAAGTTGTGGGTCGAACTATGTTCTGCCCATCGTTTCCCTATGATGAGAGTGTTGCAATGGGCTTTTGGTTAGATTTTTTTTCGGTTGCCGGAGATTTCTCACGAGATTTCTTCCCTAACGAGTGTCCAACCAGATGCAACCAAAGACGTTATAAGATGTTGACTTCCTGTCGCCTAGAAATAGTGATAGTATTCTTCACTAACTATCCGGCTATCAATAATTTAGTGCAAATAAAAGGCTATATATGTAATAAAGTATCTCGCTTGTATCATTTTTTGTATCGATACTCGTCATTTACAAATATTAATGTCAAAATTGATATGGTATCACTCCCGTTGCTCTTACTAAATAACGGTTGTTTGTTTCCATTCTTACCATTAGAAACATCATATACCATTTCAAGCTAGTCTTAAGTTTAGGATCTATAGGTTCACTGCCCTTCATCAAACATTACATGCCCAAAATAAAATATCTCGCCTTGTCTCTTTTAACGTCTGGTCACAAAAGTTAACTCCTTTCATGAAGTGTCATTTTGTAAGTTTGGTCTTTTTAACACCGTAAAATGCGAGCTTAATTCCTAACTGTCATTTTATATTACATTTCCGAAATGTACCATACATAATAAGACCTTATGTATGGATCTAAAGATATAAGAGAAGTAAATGTACATTTATAGATATTCATGGTACATTTAAGTATAAAGGTTATATTTTAGCTTTATGAATATCCCATTCCGAAACAGATGCCATCTTCCTTGTACGTTCCAACATCTCCATTCATGTCAACAACAAATTAAACGTTTGATTTGTTTACAAACAAGCAATGGAATTTTGCTATATGGAATTGCAATATTTTAATTGCAATACTAGAAAGAGGTGTCCTTGTTGCCGAATTTGGTTATTTGGAAGCAAACCATCATTTACGTAAAAGAAGGTATCCTTCTCATTGTTGTTGTATCACTTGTCCGTCAAGTATGAAATATTTCCTTGTCTATAGATTACAACATTAAATGGACCGGTCTCAAGATCTTTCGCATTTCGAATGCTCATATGATGCTCACATGAACCGTGATTTGGCTAGAACAAGCTGAACATTTAAAAATTCGACTGCATCGGACAATCTCTATATCCTTGTTTCTTTTATTTCTCAACGTGTCTTAAGGCTTTACAGCTTCTTTACGCTACTTTCGTGTGCTATTATCTCGGAGTTCATTGATTCGATTACCCTCTTGTTAATTCGAAAATGAGGTAACACTTATGCCATAAATTTCTCGACTATATTTTGTCAATCATTCATCCTCTTGTTACAAGCTTTTCATGTTTTCATTAATGATTTTGTTTGTAGTTGCATTTTTTCCATATATCTCGACAATACATCTTCTTATTTGCATTCGGACACATGTTCACTATATCTTTAGCAATAATATGTTATATTTTTCTTTGTATCCCACTTATTAGATATATAACATAAAAAGTTACCTCGATTTTTATGGAAGATTCAACTAGTCATTTCCATCATTCCTTATAAAGTTTAAGAATATTAATCGATGCGACGCTATCCATTTTTCAAAATTGTAGGATGCATTTTTAATTATTATCCATGTTTTGATCTATAGTCATATGGATTGGAGCTGGATGGATTTGCCAAGAAATGTGGGCGGCTATTACGATGGTGTTGAGAGCTTTTTAAAGTTTGCATATAAAAGTATACCATCGAGTCGAAAGATAAGATGTCCATGTGTGAAATGCGCATGCTTGAAAAAATGGGAAATGCATATTATTAGAGAACACCTCTACATAGACGGTGTTATAAAGGACAAACAAGCTTTTGGAAGTTCTATGGTGAAGAGTCAAGTCAAGGAAGATTTGAAGAAGGTGTAGATGAATCAAACATGTATGAAATGTTAGCCGATGTCTTTCCGACATGTGATGATGAAGTACATGATAAGGATTCGAAATCCTTTTTGGACTTGTTAAAAGAAGTCAACCAACCTGGTTTTCCCGGATGCAAGAATTTCAGCAAACTTTCTTTCATCATTCGATTGCTAAACCTTAAATGCATGGGTGGAATGAGCAATAAAATATTTGATGTTTTATTGAAGTTATTGAATGAGTTGCTCCTGCATGGGTCATCATTACCACGATCATTTTATGAGATTGAAGAAGCTACTTGATAAGTTAGGGATACGGCTATAGAAAGAATGATGCATGTCCGAACAATCGTATGTTGTATCAAAAAGAATACGAGAAGTGTAATTGTTGTCCCAAATGTGGTGAATCCCGGTGGAAGTCATTTAAATCGAGTAGCTCGAGAAAAAAGAAAAGAGTACCTCAAAAGGTTCTCCGTCATTTTCCATTAATTCCACGACTAAAGAGACTCTTCACATGTTCAAAAACATCACTCAACATGAGATGGCATCATGAAAAACGCGAGGAGGACGGTATGTTAAGACATCCCGCCGATTCGGCTTGCCGGAAAACATTAGATGCCATTGATGATTTTTGGGTTAGAATGTCGGAATGTCCGTCTTGGATTAGCCTTCGATGGGTTCAACCCGTATGGAAACATGAACGTCACTCATAGTACATGGCCAGTGTTGATTGTACCTTATAATCTACCACCTTGGGAATGCATGAAAAGTACCAATATATTGTTGTCCATTCTCATCTCTGGTCCAAAAGGTCCCGGTAACAACATTGATGTTCTATTACAACCATTGTTTGAGGAGCTACAAATCCTATGGAATGGTATTGATACCTTTGATGTAGCTAAAGGCGAGATTTTTCGGTTGCGTGCAATATTTCTATTATGGACCATTAATGACTTTCCAAAGATATGCTTACATGTCCGTTGGAAAGTACTAAAGGTAAATTAGCTTGTCCTAATCAGTAACAAAGACACATGTTCTACTTGGTTAGAGTGTAGTGCGAAATTTTGTTACACAGTCATCGTAGATGGCTTGGAAACAATCATAAATTCCGAAAGATGAGAACAGAATTTAACGGTCATGAAGAATGGGGTGACAAGCCATCGATGCTATCGGGAGATCAAATCTTACAACAAACAGAGCATTTTAACTCTCATGTTGCAAACGAAGACATCAAGAAGAAAGGTAAAAAGAGAAAGAGAAGTAAAAAGGATGATAGAAAGTACTCTTGGGTGGAGAAAAATGAGTATTTTCTTCTCTCTCCCTTTTTGGAAATCATTGTTGCTACGCCACAATTTAGATGTTATGCACATTGAGAGGAATGTGTGCGAGAGTATCATAGGCACCCTTCTATCCATTGAGGGGAAGAACAAAGATGGCTTGAAGGCTCGTCGAGACTTACAAAAGTTGGGTATAAGAGAATGTCTTCATCCACAAGAACTTGGACCAAGCAAAATAGTGGTACCACCAACTCATTTCACATGTAGCGTAAAAGAGAAAGATATCATCTTCAAGCTATTTCAACTGCTAAGGTTCCCGATGGTTATTCTTCAAACATTGCAAAGCGCTTTCTCAACAAAGATAAGAAGTTGTGGGGGTTGAAGAGTCATGACTACCATGTGATCATGCAACAATTACTTCCAATTGCCGTTAGTGGCACTCCCAAATATTAATCTATCTTATTCACTAAGCGACATTTCTCACTTTTTCCTCAATATATGTTCAAAAGTTGCTTATGCCGAAGACTTTTACCAAGAAGGCCTACATATTGCAAAAGTATTATGAACTAGAAATGATATTTCCTCCCAGCTTCTTTGATATCATGGTACACTTGATCATTCATCTAGCAAAGAGGAGGCGAGGATTGTCGGGCCGGTTCAATATAGATGGATGTACCCATTTGAGAGGTATCATCAATAGTAGAAGGTTTTTAATTGCCATTTAATATGAAAGTAGTAATCATTGTTTCATATCATTTCAGGTATTTGGCTAAACTAAAATCTTATGCGACAAACAAGACTTATCCTGAAGGTTCAATTGCAGAAGGTTATATTGTTGCAGAGACAATCACTTTTGCCTCTCGATATCTAAATGATGATGTAGAGACATGGTTCAATAAGCCACGCCGACAAGCAGAATACAGACCAAAAGAAGTGGAGGAAGGATGGGAAATTTTCAGGGAGACATGTCGCCCACTTGGAACAGCTACAACATATCGATTAGAAATTATTCCCCGGGGATAACTTAGAGATAAATCAGGGTTATCCTCAAAATTTTGGGGATACCCCAAGTTTATCCCCTAAATTTTGGGGATAAACCATGTTTATCCCCAAACCAAACAGGCCCTTAGAGACAAGGTTAAACCCAATGGATTGAACATTAGAGTCAAATGGGAGTTTATCAAGAAAAACATGGAAAAAGATGGATATTTTCTTAGGAAGAACAGGGTACCAAATGGGAATTGAGAGATTAAGAGGTGGGCCGGAGGGTCAAAGAGATTTCCAAGCATATTTGGTGGAGAAGAGACCAAAAGTACCTAGAGTCCAAATGGGTTTATCAGGAGAGGTGCAGAAAATTCGAATGGTGTAGATCGGAGGGTAAATGAAGAATGTAAGGAGGAAGATACTGATGTAGGGAGGAATGAACAGTGAAGAAATCATGAACAATTCAATGGTGGAAATGGGAGAGGGCAGGCTAGTGCTCAAAAGACACAAGAATATTTCTAGGAGAACCAAAACCCATCCAATCATCATGCCATAAGCTTATTAAACCTCACCAACATAACACATCTTATTGTTAAGAACCAAACCTTTATGCTTTAAGACCATTTTTCAATGAGGGGAACTCATGGGGGGCACGTGGAGAGATGGTACCTAGGGAGATAGACAAGGTTCACATAACTTTGTTTTAAGGGTATTATTCTTGTCCAACAGCGATCTCACACCAATGCCACCCTGCTCAATGGGTCTAGCTAAATGTTGAGCAGCAATCCAGTGTCTATGAGCACCGATGGAAGAAGTACCCCAAAAGTAACTAGCAAAAAGTAGTTCAATGGAGGGCAAGACTCCCTTAGGAGGGGAAAGGACAGCTAGGGTGTGGATAGGGATAAAATAGAGAATATGCTTGATGAGAATGAGATGACCACCCTAACTAAGAAAAAGTTTTGGATTTTCAATTCAATAATTTAGATTGAATTTTATCAAGAAGAGATAGGAAGTAAGCAGATCAGGAGGTGCCTTTAAACATGGGAGCCCCTAGGTAGAAAGTAGAAAAAGATTTGTAAGGGATAGAAGTACTTCTAGAAATTTGAATGATTATCTAACGAGGAGCACTAGTTGAGATGTAGAAAGAGCTCTTGTCAAGGTTGACCCTTTGGCCAAAACAGTGTTCATAAAACTTGATGAAGGCCATGAGCCTATAAATTAATAAGCATTAAAGCAATTGGTGAAGATAATGGTATCATCAACGAACAAATGATAGAAAATTTAATGACTATTGTTGAAACTTGAAAGTAGTGTAAGCGGAGATGATACTATTCTCAATTACAGTTTGAAGACCTTGTTGAAGGCTTAACCAAAATGAAAAGACTACGGAGAATATACTCACCCTATCTAAGACCTTTAAAAGATTTGCAGAAACCACCAGAGATAACGAAGAACCAACAATGGGAATTGAGGCTTTTGACAAGATAAATTCAATGAGTGGTAAAGCCAAAATGCTTAGGAACAATGAAAAGAAAATTCCACAATGTGATAATAAAAGGGTGTTTTGTTGCACGATAATTTTTTTATACATTTTAATGATAAAAAGTTGTATTAAAACAAAGTGTGAGTTAATCAATGACTTAAAATTATCATGTTTGGAAAGATACGGTAACAAAAAAGAATGGATACCACGTATGACAAACAAGGTGGGGGACCACAAAATAAAATAAGAGATCACACTCACTTTTTTGGTTCAAGATTGAAAACTCTTTAAAAACGTAAAATCGTAATAGTTGTCAAAACCTCTTTTAACGAGTTTTGTTATAAAAAATAAAATTATAATAAAAACCTAATTTAACATGCAACCAAACATCCAATGAACCTTCATCATTTCCATTTTAAGATTGATGTTATGACCGTTAACTTTAATGGATATGCTGAGTAAATTCATGAACTAGACAAATGTTGTCACTAATCTCCCTGCCTTTGTCAAAAGCACATTCAAGAAGAGAAATGAGAGAGGGGAGAAGGAAAGAGAGTCTCCTGCACAAGATGAGAGTGCTGACTTTGAACGCAAAATTGCATAAGGTGTGTTGGGCAAAGTTTTTGAGGGTGGAAGGACTATCTCTTTGAGGGAGATAAGATGTTCAATATATATGATCTTACTTCGATAATGTGGGCTTAGAACTCTGACCGGCAACTCAGCTCATGAAAGATAATAATCTGACACAGATAAGGAGCTTGGATCTTCCTTTGAAGCGAGATCTTCTACCCCACATACCCTTTCCGAATACGTGACAGAAATAAATCACGCATGCACAAGCAAGCGTGGAAGAATCAAATGGCGCTATTGCAGGTTCTCGAGCCAGGCTGTAGGTCTAGCACCAAAATGGCTGTTGTGCTTGGTCACGCATAAATCCTTGGAATTTCCTGCTATAAAAAGAAAAATTGACTAACCTTTCTTTTTTTTTCGTGAAAGTCGTATTTTATAAGTTCGATCCTTTCTTCATTTTGTTTTGGTTGTTATCGAGATGAAAACATGGTTAAAATCCAATATATACACATATATATACATAGATCCTTGTTTTAGGATTGGAATCTTAATATCCATCGAATTCATTATTTTTAAGTTTCAATTATAAGAACCAAATCTTGAAGATAAGATGTTCAATGAAATTATCTTGATCACGTTGACTCATAATTTAGAATGATATTAATATATATATATATATATATTTATATTTATATAACTCTATATGTGCTAAAATATAATAACTCTGTGGGATGGGAATCAAGGTTTGATAAGGATATTTGAGAACAATGAACAAAGGTAGATGGGGGAACTTGACGGGGAAGAAGTAACGAGGAAATAAAACCCACGTAAAACGATGCGTCTTATAACTAGCACCCTTATATTTTCTCGAGTCATTTACCGGCAAACACTATTATGGAAATCATACCAATTGTTGAAAATAAAGGAAAAGCTTAATTCTATACAAGAACTAAAGATAAAAGTAGAGAATTGAAAGAAAATAATATTTCAACTAAATCATAAAAAAAGAAAAGTCAAAAGAAATACTCTTTAGTGGAAGCTCTTTAGTGCATAGAAAGAAGCGGGAATGGGCCTTCTTATATAGGCCTCTCTACATGGTAATCTTCCAATGGATTAATAGGCTAGGAACTTTCTCTTCAGACCACCTCTATCCTTGACTGAGATCCTAATCTATTCCCTATCCTTTCTAAGTAGGTGAAAAAAAAATATGTCGGGAACAGACATGGAACTATCAAATGGATAAGCTCAACCAAGGAACTGAGCATTTTCAAAAAGAAAAAAGAGAAGAAGAAGAAGGAAAAAAACACATGATTGCACTCACAAATCCATCTTAAAGATCACTTAGTCGTTTATTTGGTCTGCGATCTAGGCTTATGTAACAGTTAAAAGCACAAGAAAACGTTTATAATTAGCTACAACATTGAAACTCCTGGTTTTATTAATAACCACAGAGATATCCTGTTTGATAGAGCTCTGAAATTATAAGCGATTGTTTCAGCCATTTATTCTAATCCTCACCGATACTTTCTAGTTGATTGCATCGACCACGTGCGTTACTCCTTGTCTGTTGAAGGCCCTTTCAATAAGGGAAGGATATATTGACTGGCCTAACGTTCAGGAAGAGCCTGAGCAATCATCCCCATCATCTCTTCATGCTTAGTTTTACACAGTAGTAATTCCGTATGGCATCCACACTGATCTTGATTTCTCTGGCGGGAGGAACACTAATGGTGTCTTGTCTTGTTAATGTTACTGATTCATCCAGCCCAAAAACTAAAAAGTGGGTGGCATAAGAATACTTTTATATTTTAATGATTATTTTTAAATATTTTACAGGAGACTAATTCCAGCACTCCCCCATATGTAGGTTGATTTTTTGTTGGCGGTGGGAGGAGGGCTTTCGTGCACCAACAAGGTGCATGAGTACAAGTACTAGTTTAAGCCATGAAACCTCTATGGTACCATGTCAAAATTATTGATTTACTTAACTTAAAACTATGGTAATAAGTGTAGTATAGACCTTATATATATAGACATATATACATTTATATTCCACCGTTTGTTTCGGTGTGTTTTATATATCAAATTAATCTGAAACATTGCTAGCAACAGTGTTTCATCCTTTGCAGCGCGTCTGCAGACATGGATTAGATTAAAATTAATTACCTTTTCACACCATGAATTGAAACCCGGCGTTGGGTAAAAGAGAAAACAAATCTTTTAACTTGTTGGCGGCCCTGCTGTAAATAAATGATTGAGAAATTACGACAGAGTACGTATGGGAGACGTTCGTATATTAGGGATAATAGCAGTATAATACCTTTATTACACCATCGTAATAACCGAGACAAACATTCACCGACACATTAAACAAACAATGTATAAACCAGTGATGGGGGGACCATCGAACAAGCAGAACCGAAAGAGGCAGCAGCTCACCCCCTTATTCTATTACATGCATATCTTCGCGCGCGCCCGCGGAGGTGTTTGGAGCGGCTGCAATGATCAGCAGATCATCTCGACGCTTTTGAATCCGGTGTGGGAGCAGTGGCGCTTCTCGTAGTTGAGGTGCAGCGCAGGGGCGCCCCTGCAGCCGTGGGTCCTGTAGAGGTGAGCCTGCTGCCCCTCCGTGAACACGAAGTGGAAGTGTAATACCCCGGTTATGTAAAAAAAAAAAAAAAAAACATAGTTATTATATTTTTTATTAGTTTTATTTATTCTTCTTTCCTTCTTTATCCCTTCCAAATTTCTCTCCATCCCGATAACCTTCCTAAACCGCCGCCTTCTCTCCCAGTCGAACTCTACCTCCCCTCCCCCGGTCCGGGTCGAACTCTCCCTCCCCCTTATTTTCTCTCCTGCGCCCCGCCTTCCACCTTCCCTCTTCTCCTCTTCTCCTCTCCTGCGAGCGAGCGCAGCAGCCCCGCATCCTCCTCCTCCTTCTTCTTCTTCTTCTCCTCCGCGCGGTGAAGCCCCTCTCTCTCCTCTCTCCTATCGCCCTCTCTCCTATTATCCTCTATTAAAATCCCTAGTTCATTATTCTTCTTCCTCCGGCAGTTTTGAAACCACCTACCCGGCTCGGTTTTTCGTCGCCGACGCAACCGCGGCAGTTTCGTCGCCAAATTCAATTTCCTTGGAATTCCGTGCGCCGTTCGCCATCGCCGTTAAGGTAGGCGTCTCGGCTATTCTTAGCACTCTAATATTTTTATTAAACCGTAAGAATCATGCTTAGATCATCAGGATTAGAATATTGTAGTTAATGGGCTGTTTTGGTTTTATTAGCATGTTTAGTTAGAGTTAGATTAATTTGTCTAGATTGTGCATGCTTAGATTAATTCGGTTATTCATGTATGATAGACATCATGATAGGTTGTACATGTTTAGTTTAGCTAGTTTAGCATTGCTTGCATCGCGGTGAACCTTTAATGTATATCTTGATTTGATAAAAAGCCGATGTAAGGTTTAGGCATAATGTTGGTAGAGTTTAGTTTATTTTCTTTTATGTGATAGATAGTTCTGATTAAGCATGTGATTAATGTGTTTAGGTTGTAAATTGCATTATCCCATTTATATGCATTAGTTTGTGATAGATTGTGGTATGGTATGCAAATATGTGGTGCATAGAACCATGGGTGGTCATCTATGTATTTCATGTTTGATTTGCCAATGTAAATGTTCATGTTTTACTGTCTGAGTTAATTATATGCTTGCATGGTGTGGAATGTGGTTAGTGCAGTGAGCTGCATTGTGATGGAAATGTACTTCACCAGACTATAATTCGGTCCTGTGGGCGACGGATGAATTAGAAATCGGAGCATCCGTCGATCCCGGATACCGCGGTTTATCTTAAGTACTCCCCTGCCTATGGGGTACTATGAGATTTAGCTTACTATATGTTACTTCCTACTATATGGTAAATCTGGTGTTAGTTTTGTGATGTGATTACATTTTATCAGATGGAGCATGGTAATTTACTCAGACAGGTGTCTAGTTGTGTGGATTGGCATAGATGGTAGTGATATAGATGTGTCTTTGGTTTTATGTCAGGTTATGTGCATACCTAGAGTAGTCTAATGAGCAGGTTGTGATGATTTTTAATGCATGTAGAGTCTGGTTATCATATGGGGTAATAGAATGACTTTGTAATCAATTAATTAAAGATATATAATTAGTTAAGAGCTATGTATTAAATCTGATTTTTAGGCTTATTATGTATTGTATACCACTAGAATCATTATTATAAAGGGGTAGTTCGGGTGTAAGTCCTACTGGGTCTGTTGTGACTCACCCCTTCCGTTGTTAATATTTTCAGGATTACAGGTTTAGCGCAGCAGAAGCGTAGTGGTGTTGTGGAATTCGAGGAACTAGTGGAATATCATTCAATGTTGGTATTTAATTTGTTTAGATAGGTGTTTGATTATTATGTTATTAAGTTGTAAAGTGTGGAATTATGAATTTGGATTGTAATTTTAGTCTTATTTGATTCCAGACCGATATCCTTTCCCGTTACGTCGCCGGATTATCTTCCGCTGTGCATGTTAAAAATCCGGGTCGTGACAGGAAACCACCCTGATAGTTGCTGATGTCGTAGCAGCCGCAGACGTAGTTGACATCCTTGGTCTTGCCGCTGCAGCCGGGGCCCGTGAAGACGGTGAGGGTGCTGGCCGCGGCGGGGCTGGCCAGGATGGCGGCGGCGGCCACCAATGCTAGTAGCACTAGTGCGGCGGTGGAGGGCAGCTTGCTGGTCGAGGCCATTGAAAGATTGGGCAGGGGACTTTCTTAGACGGGCTGTTCTTCCTTCCGCTGAGAGGTGATGAAATGCTCCTCCGCTTTACCGTGTATTTATAGGGACCCGGGGGCCGGGGGGGGGAGGGGGGGAGGGGTATGTCCGTCGTCAAAGAAGATTACTTCTTGAGAGTCATTGTCAGACACGCATATGCGTCGCTGATGACGACCTCAGGCCCATATTAGCTAGCTTAAATCTGTAGAACTTTTACAGAAGCGGAACGGGTAGGCGGAACAGGGAAATTATAAGACGGCAACCGTACGCACTGGCCTCATCGTCGTCTGACAATACCGAAGCGGAGTAGTGCAATCACTTTAGAAGGATGTTGGAGACTATAACTTTAGGTCTCTCACATGAATAACATCATTTAATATCTCAAGAATTAATAAGTTATTAAATTATTAATTAAATGATATCAATTGTGTGAGAGGCACGAGACTACAGTTTTAGATATTTTTTTGAGGTGATTTGCCCTCGAAGCCGAAAAGTAGACTATCTAGCTAATTTGCAGCTAATTGGGCTACGTTTACAATCGAAGCTTAGCCATATACACGTCATAAGACTATGGGCTCGTCTTACACGTACGCGCCCTTAGATTTTTCTCGAGTCTCCCATTCCGGCAAAATGCTGCTATCAAACCCAATCAACTCCTGGGCGCGATGTAGCGTGTCTGGTTACGCTTCTGACTCACCTGCCCTGAATGCATAAATGTCGACTGGTTCAGCTGCAGGCAATTGGTTTACCGCAAAAAAGAACAATATGAAATGGAGTAATAGAGGGTATGGAACGCATTCAATATTCCTTAGTTTTGACTGGCAACTTTATCTAGTGGAGGTACGAAAAAGTACGCAAAGATAAGCTTAGATCTTTTACTCCACATCCGCAGAGTAGTGAGAGCATAAGTCCTTGTGGTACGTTCAGTACCAAACAAGTTGTGCTTGTTCAAATTTGCTACGATTTCTTGCTCTGGAAAGAAAAGTGGGCAAAATGTTGTAGGCCTAGATCATTCTTTTTTATTTTTTTTAAATCGTATATTATAAGTTGGAACCCTTAACTCCTCATTTTATTTTGGTTGTTATCTAGTTGAAAGCATGGTTAAAATTTGTTATGACCTCCAACATATGCCTTTGTTCTCCAATTAGAACTCTGATACCATCTAACTCATCATCTCTATAAGTTCTACTTATAGCTAACAAGCTTAAAGAAAAAATGTTTAATGATATTACCTTGATCATATTGACTGATAGATAGCATACGATCTATTATGCACCAGACTCTTAAGTATTTACTTTCAAACTTTTTTATTTGAAGAGAAACATTGCATTATTAAAGTTAAACATGCATGTCCTTGCAAAGTTGGTCCCAGATCGACTAGACTTTTTAACTCAATCCATGAAAATTGATTAACTGTATTTTCTGGTTTAACCATTAATTTAACATTTTCTCAACATGGGATCTATGTTACAATATACTCTCTGTAAAGGTTTGATGTCCTCGTGGAGACTAGTCCCACAACACATCACGTGCCAACATATATACATCATAACGATCTTGTGACTGTATTATACCACATATATAATAGGTTAACTAAAAAACTTTGTTAATTAGCAATCTTTTCGAATCACTGAACCCAAGACCAGTCTTCGTAAAAAAACACGACGTCGAAGTTTTTATGGGGTGTTTGGTTGCATGATAATGAAAGTTTTTATTTTAATTTTTAAAAATTGTAAGAAAACTTGTTAAAAGCGGTGTTTGATAACCATGACAATTTTATATTTTAAAAGTGATTTTCTTCTTAAACAAAAAAAGAGGGTCTCACCTCTTTCTTTTTTCTTGTGGTCCCCCCACTTTATTTGGTCATGTGCGGTGATTACTCTTTTTTGTAATCACATCCCTCCAAACATGATAATTTTATGTCATGAGTTGCTTCACTTTTTATTTTAATATATTTTTTTATCATAAAAGTGTACAAAAAATTGTCATGCAACCAAACACCCCATTAGCATTTACAAGTCCATTCACATATAGTTTCGAAGGATAAGGGATTGTTGTTGCACGCTATCGGCGCCCTTCAAGAAGCTAAAGCTAGTTGTCGGCCTTCTAGAAGCTAAAGCTAGTTTTCGGGTCATAACTATGGACAGAAGGTGTTTGTACATCTCTGTGACTCATTAATTTCATACGTTTGGTTTTAACCTAGTCAAGTTAAACCAAATGCCTAGAAGCTAGCGCTCCGGCAAGTTTCGGTGGCAGCGCTTGAAGGAAGAGTCTTCCCATTCACGCATGCTAGGTTTTCCCTCTTTTTCTCAACTTCAATATATATTGATCTATAATTCAATTCAAACAGGGATGTGCGTGCGTGCGTGCGTAGACACACATTCATAGCTCAAATTTGACCCCGTGGGGATCATTTGTCGTTTGTTGGTTGCTAACAAATGATCCCCACGGGATCAAAAACTTTACAGTGCATTAATTAATTAATGTTAGGTTCAACTACTCCTGAGTTTATCCATAGGAAAGAGGGAAAGTCATATATCCCTTCGTTGATTCAACTTCTAGCAACTGGTATTCATATAACTTATCCGTCCGCCAATAGTCCGCGTGACCGATGATGGCTGCTGCGCAGGAAACACCCCCCCCCCCCCCCGGGGGGGGGGGGGGGGGTCCCTATAAATACATGGTAGCGGAGGAGCATTTCATCACCTCTCAGGGGAAGAAAAGAACATCGCCTATCTAATTAGAAAGCTTCGCATACCCAGCTCAAAGAGATTCAACTTCTTCAACTTTCCCCAATGGCCTCGATCAGCAAGCTGCCCTCCACCGCCGCACTAGTGCTACTAGCATTGGTGGCCGCCGCCGCCATCCTGGCCAGCCCCGCCGCGGCCAGCACCCTCACCGTCTTCAGGGGCCCCGGCTGCAGCGGCAAGACCAAGGATGTCAACTACGTCTGCGGCTGCTACGACATCAGCAACTATCAGGGTGGCTTCCACTTCGTGTTCACGGAGAGGCAGCAGGCTCACCTCTACAGGACCCACGGCTGCAGGGGCGCCCCTGCGCTGCACCTCAACTACGAGAAGCGCCACTGCTCCCACACCGGTTACAAAAGCGTCGAGATGATCTGCTGATCATTGCAGCCGTTCCAAACACCTTCCGCGCGTATTTGTTTCTTTTCGAAGTCTTCGAGTGTATTTGTTTCTTTTCCACCTCCCACCTATAAAAAGATAAATTTGGGGCAAGAGGACAAACATGCATATTTCTTGGATATCCTCTTCACCAAAAGGCATATACAATAATGGACATTGAATCTGGAAACATATTCACCAGTCGGGATATGATTTTTCATGAATGAATTTTTTCTTACAAATATCAAAGAATTCACTCTAATGCCAATGAAAATGAGACACCCATTCCAAGCCCTACGGTGGAAATTCATGAACAGCATCATGTTCCCATTCAGGATCCCATACCTTCTTATGAAAGGAGTGAATATCCTATAATAGAAGAACATTGCCAACATACATGTTGGCAGACCTCAAAGGATCAAGTGTAGACTTACCTACTTGGAAGACTTTATAGTTGACCTCCATTCCACTTCACCCTATCACATATCCAACTACAATTCATACCAAAAGTATCCTTAAGAATATCAAGTTTCCTTATGTCTCTTGATAAAAAATTAGAACCCACTGCTTTTACTGATGCTCACAAAGTGAAGTGTTAGAGAGAAGCTATAAAGAATGAAATAAAGGCTCTAGAAGAAAGTCAAACTTTGGTGATGACTGAACTGCCTAGCAATAAGAGAACCGTTGGATGCAAATGGATCTTTAA
The DNA here is from genome assembly GCA_036172225.1 of Cryptocoryne crispatula var. balansae. Taxonomy (NCBI): domain Eukaryota; kingdom Viridiplantae; phylum Streptophyta; class Magnoliopsida; order Alismatales; family Araceae; genus Cryptocoryne; species Cryptocoryne crispatula. The sequence goes on from CM069921.1 coordinate 14,721,977, forward strand.
GACCAAATATAATGCAGATGGGACAGTGGTAAGACACAAGTTAGGTTTGTTGCTAAAAGGTATACACAACTAGAAGGTGTGGACTATCATGATACATTCTTTTAGATCTCCAGTAGCAAAACTCACTTCCTTCATATGTCTTCTATCTATTACGATCATTAAAAATTGGAAGCTTCTTCAGTTAAATGTTAGCAATGCTTTCCTTCATAGAGAGTTGAATGAAGAAGTGTACATGGATGTGCCACCTGGTTATGGAAAACAAGGAGAAAAGCTAGTTTGTAAATTACACAAGTCTCTATATGGATTGAAGCAAGCCTCTAGGATCTAGTTCCAAAAATTGACTTCATTTCTCCTTGATATTGAAAATGAATAGTCGAAGACAGATTATTCAATCTTTTTTAAAATAAATGAGAATGCAATTACCCTTGTACTCATATATGTGGATGACCTCTTAATTCCCGAAAACTGTTGTCTCTATTCAATTTTCAAAAATTGAACTTTTTAAGGAATTCCACATGAAAGATCTAGGGAAGCCAAAGTATTTCTTGGGTAATGAGCTTACTAGATCACATGAAGGTATAGTTTTAACATAAAGAAAATATGCTTTGGGGAAAACCTGTTAACATTTCAATTGAACATAGGGAAAGATGTTCAAAAGAACAACCATAGCTGCAAGACCTTGGAGTCTTCAGAAGATTAGTAGGAAAATTGATGTATTTGACTGTGACCCAGCAAGATATCCTTTATAATGTGAATCTTCTCACCCAATTTATGTCAAGTCCTACAAGAGCGCACATGAACATTGCATTGCAAGTGGTAAGGTATATAAAAGGCACTCCATGCAAAGGTATTTTTTATAGCTCAGGCTCCTCACTTCATGTTCGGATACACGGATGTGGATTGGGCATCATGTCTAATTACTAGAAGATCCACAACCTGTTACATTGTATACATTAGCAGCCATCCCATTTCATGGAAAACCAAAAAACAACATATAATCTCAAGGTCTTTCACTGAATAAAAATATAGAGCCATGGCTGTCGGTGTTGTTGAGATTCAATAGTTAGTATTTCTCTTTTCTGATTTTGGAATTAAAATTGAGCCAATAAAATTTTATTGTGACAGCAAAGCAACGACATACATTGCTGAAAATCCAATATTCCATAAAAAGAATGAAGCATATAGAGATTGATTGTCACTTTGTTAAAGAGAAAATTAAGAATGGAGTCTTAGAAACAATACATACAAAGTCAACAGAACAGATTGTTGACATTTTTATAAAGGCACTTCTAAAAAAGATCAATTTCATATACACGCCAGTAAGTTGGTACAAGATTATCACCCTCTAACTTGAGGGGGAGTGTTAAAATTAATACAAGATAAATTGTGACTAATCTCTATCACAAATGGACACCATTTCAGAAAGTTCCACTTGCAATCATCTACTAGAGGCACCAACAGATGGGCTCTGTACTCCACTGTGACTACAGAGGATATTCTTTGTAAACCATCAGCTTTTGTAACCATTTTTTCCATTCTTCTGCATGGCACATTGTCGACTTTGTAACTTTACATGAATAAGATTGATATAAATAGAGGTGCCTTGCGATTGGGGTTGAGGCACGAGTATTTGCCCATCAACTTCCACGTTGTCTCTTCTTCTTCCTTGGTGCATAGATCCATCATTCTCAACTATAGAGGACCCCTGATCTCCTCTTCAACAACATCCATCACTAGTCGGACCAGTGTCGCCAAGCCCATTTTGCCAAGCACCCCTCTTTGTCCCCATAGTGCCAGCCTACTTCTTGGTGACAACCCGGTTTCCCCCTATGAGATTGTGATGACAACTGGCCCTCCTTCCAATGACGACAACCTCCAACCTGCGACAACATGTTTGGATGATGTAAAGATGAAGAGAGAAGATGGAGGAGGTTACGAAGACAATGACGTGGATTGTGAAGCCCATACCTACTCCTCTAGGCATTTGTCCTCCTTGTGCAAAGAAGGTCTCATGACCGACCACGTCCTCCTTGCATGAAGAAGCCCTACCATGCACACATGTTGGTCCTCCTCGCATGAAGACTGCAATTCACATTTCTCCATCCACGTCTGTCTCAAAAATAAAACAAATCCTTCTCTATTCCTATCCTAAAAATGTTTTGAGAAGAAAGTTGTGGTGTTTCTAAAAAAGAAAGAAGTTACCAAGCACTTCGGATTCTATCTATATATCTCTTTATCTTTAAATTTTAAGTTAAAAAGAGAAATAAAAATGTAACCAAACGCCTCACTAGTAACGACCTTATGTTGTGATGTTTGGTGAAATATAATAATAGAAAGTGTCCAATTATGTGTGAATATAAAAGATAGGACATCACAAGAAAAAAGAAAGAAAGCTGCACGTATTTTTCATCGAAGAAAAATTATTTATTAAAACAAATTTTTGTAATGATATTTTGTTACTTGACATTTTTAATTGCAACAAAAATTCAATATGCCATGTATCCAAACATCCGATAAGACTATTTTACAACTTTTAACTTCTCGTTGGAATCTCTTGAGATGGTAGTAGAACTAAGGTGTATATACATTCATGCACAGATTGAGAATTTAGTTAAGAAAAGAACCTCTAACAAAATTAAGAAGTTATAGTTTCAGATTAGGGAAAACAAATTGTCACCTAACAGAAAAACAAGCCACATGCGATCGAGCGTACAACTTATTAACCTGCCCTACTTGAACTAGCAAAACACTGTCTAGAATGCATATCTGTGTGGATGTATAAGGATTCCCTCGTGGACACTGTATATGCCCGATCAAAAAGATGCTCCGACGTTAATTAATTAAGCGACTGACGCGCGGCGCCCGAAGAAACCAGCTCATGCTCTTCGCCAAAACAAGAGTACTGTGCTGCCACCTTAATTCGGTACCCACTTGCCCATATTCAAAAATATATCAAGTACACCTACATATTAAATATATTAATAATATACAAATAATTTTTAGAAACACACATTAAAATTTGAGAGGAGACGACGTAGTTGGTTGGAAAGTATCACTACGCCAAATTTGTCCTTTACCTATGCGAGAAAAGCGTAGGTAAAGCTTATTTTCCCGTAGGTATTTCAATTTACCTACGGGACCCCCCGTAGGAAGTCGCGTCGGGCTATGACATGTCGGTAAATATTTTACCTACGGTAGGTCCCGTAGGTATAGTACATGTACTATACCTACGATTCAACAACACTCATAGGTATAGTCCCTATGTATACCTACGGTATATATACCCGTTGGTAAAACATGATTACCTGTTTAGTAAGCGCAGGTCAAGAAAACTGATACAAACATGCATACCTACGGTTCCTCACGTAGGTAATAGTAGTGATAAAAGATAATTGGATCTGTGGCAGTGTTTTACATTTACCTACGGCCAGAGATCGTAGGTATTCATACAAGTTGTTCAACCAATCGTATACACATTGTTCCACAACCACACTTATCCATACAACCACTCATACACATCATTACATACCATGTTCCATTCAATCACATTGTTTCATACAAGATGTTCCATGTTCCATACAACCTGTTACATACAATATTGGTCCACCTCTTCACACTTTTCCATATATCATGTTTCATACAACCTGTTTCATTCATACTTTCATTGAATAACATTGTTTCATACATGTATCATGTTCCATACAACCTGTTTCATACATTGGATGACCTCTTCACAGTTTTCCATGCTTCATGTTTCATACAACCTGTTCATATTGCACTACAGGAAAAAGGGTCATTGGCGACGGATTATTGGCGACGGCTTTAAAGAGCCGTCGCCTAAACCGTTATTTGTGACGGCTACAATTAAGCCGTCGCCAATATAAGGTAAACTCGCGACAGCTTAAAAAGCCGTCGCTAAAAATCTTTTAAGCGACGGCTCTAGCCATCGCTAAAGGGTTTACGGAACCTCGTTTGACCGTTCAACGGTCAGGAACTAATGGCGACGGCTTAGAGCCATCGCCAATACCTTCAACGGTCGAAAATTATTCGCGACGGCTCTTAAGCCGTCGCCAATGTAACTTAATGCACCATTGGCGACGGCTAGGAAGCCGTCGCCATTAGTTTTTTTTTATATCGCCCCGACGCTCCCTCCTCTTCCTCCTTCCGTCGTGCCTTGGTCTGTGCCCTAGACGCTTGCTACCGCCGCCGTGCCGCCGCCCGTCGCCGCCGCCGTGCCGTTGCTGGCGCCGCCAGACGCCGCTGCCGCCGCAGATCCGCCGCCGGTGCCGCCCGATAAGTGCTGTCTCCACCGCCGGTGCCGCCGTGCTGCTTCCGGCGCCGCCCGCCGCCGCCGCTGCAGGTGCCTCCGCCCGCTGCCACCGCCGGTGCCACCCGCCACTGCTAGTGCCGCCGAGCGCCCTCCTTTTATGTAACAACTTATTTTTTTTAGATAAATGTAATATTTATTTAGATAAATTGATTAGAATTAATGTGATATTTGTTAGTTAAATGTGCTATTTATTATTTACGTAACCTTAAACAATCAAACCAATTTACTTTTAGGTGGTAATTTGAGGTGTTTTTTATTGGATTCTAAATTTGGAACAAATGTGGTATTTGTTCAATATCTTTTTAAGATGACAAAAATAAAATAAGACAATCATGTATCCGTTTGGGCAATCCGGCATAGGGGTGGGGCAAAAATCTCCAAATCTCAATCCGAAACCGGATTCGCCAATATGAAGCTCATTCCGGATTTGAATCGGGTAATCCGGCATCGGGTTGGGCCAAAATCCCCAATTCCCCAATCTGAAGCCGGATTCGCCATTCCGAGGCTCGTTCCGGGTTTGGATTGGAAAATTCGGCTTCGGGTTGGGCAAAAATTTCTAAGTCTCAATCCGAAGCCGGATTCGTCATTCCGAAGCTCGTTCCGGGTTTGAATTGGCAATCCGGCATCGGGTTGGGTTAAAATCCCCAAGTCCCCAATCCGAAGCCGAATTTGCCAATCGAAGTCCGTTCCGAGTTTGGATTGGGCAATCCGGCATTGGGTTGGGCAAAAATCCCCAAGTCTCAATCCGAAGCCTTATTCGCCAATCCGAAGCTCGTTCCGTGTTTGAATTGCGTAATCCGACATCGAGTTTAGCTAAAATCCCCAGGTCCCCAATCCGAAGCCGGATTCGCCAATCGAAGTCCGTTCCGAGTTTGGATTGGGCAATCCGGCATCGGGTTGGGCAAAAATTCCCAATTACCCAATTCTAAGCCGGATTCGCCATTCCGAGGCTCGTTCCGGGTTTGGATTGGAAAATTCGGCTTCGGGTTGGGCAAAAATTTCCAAGTCTCAATCCGAAGCCGGATTCGTCATTCCGAAGCTCGTTCCGGGTTTGAATTGGCAATCCGGCATCGGGTTGGGTTAAAATCCCCAAGTCCCCAAGTCCATTCCGAGTTTGGATTGGGCAATCCGGCATCGGGTTGGGCAAAAATCCCCAATTACCCAATTCGGAGCCGGATTCGCCATTCCGAGGCTCGTTCCGGGTTTGGATTCGACGATCCGGCTTCGAGTTGGGCCAAAATCCCTAAGTCCTCAATCCGAAGCCGGATTCGCCAATCGAAGTGCGTTCCGAGTTTTGATTGGAAAAAAATCCAAAAGTTTCCAATCCGAAGGGTTTCATTGCCCAATCCAAGTCTGTTCCTATGGCATAGGGTTTATTTAAAGAGAAAATTATGTTCTTCGATTGATTATATGTCTGACAGTATATATATTTGTTTTTTTACCTTGTTGTCAGGAAGCTTCAAAAGACTTGTATTCACTTGAAACTTGCTTCCTTTGGAGGACGTCCGGTTAGAGTAATCAAGTTATTACATTGTCATTTATTTTTTTGAGATATTTTTATTAGAAGAAATGAGTTCATTATACAAATCTTGGATGCTTATTCGTAATAGATTAGATTCTATGTATGTACGAGGTGTCGAAGAATTCTTAGACTATGCTTTTGATGATTGTAGGATACAATATAGACATGGACAAAATAAAGATTTAATACAATGCCCTTGTAGAGTATGTTGCAATACATTCATTTTAAAAAGAAATATTGTGAAAGAACACCTAATATGTGATGGCATATGGTTAAATTATCAAACTTGGATATGTCATGGTGAATTAGAACTTAGCTCTTGCAATGAGGATAACACACGATTAAATAAACGGCAAGAGGATAACATAGATGATGATTTAACGGAAATGCTAGAAGATATTCAAAACAATGAATTGAATACCCGACAAAATGAGGATGAACCAAATGAAGAAAGTTTAAAATATTTTAGATTATTAAAAGATTCGGAAACACCTTTATATGATGGTGTGAAAGATGTATCTAAACTAAAATTTATTTTAAAGTTGATTCAACTTAAGTCGATGAATGGTCTCACTAGAAGATGTATGGATACGATCTTATCTTTATTTAAGGAAGTGCTACCTAATAGTGCATGTGTCCCCGATAATTGGTATAAACTTAAGAAAATAGTTAAGAAATTGGGACTTACTTATAAGAAAATTCATGCATGTAAAAATGATTGTATTATTTTTTGGAGAGATAATAAAGATGAAAGTGTTTGTCCAAAATGTAACACTTCCAGATATAAAGATGATCCTCAAAACAAAAATAAAAAAGTAGCACAGAAAGTTTTACATTATTTCCCATTACGAGATAGGTTGCGTCGTCTATTCATATCATCCAATACGGCAAAATGGTTGACATGGCATTGCCAACCACGGTCATACCAATTGGCTGGTGAAATGCGTCATCCTTCTGATTCTCCGGCTTGGAAAAGAGTAGATGAACTTTATCCGGATTTTGCGTTAGAGAAACGCAATGTTCGGCTTGGATTGGCTTCAGATGGGTTCAATCCAGTAACATATCTTCAAGGTATAGCGTGTGGCCTGTTATAACAATGGTATATAACTTGCCACCATGGATGTGTATGAAGGCCACGTACACAATGATCTCAATGTTAATACCCGGTCCAAGAGCTCCCGGAAATGATATCGATGTATTCTTGCAACCATTAGTAGAAGAGTTAAAAGATTTGTGGGAGATCGGATTGGAGACTTATGACGCAAAGAAAAAAGAAGTTTTTATGGTGAGAGCCATACTTTTGAGCACGATAAATGATTTTCCGGGATATGCAAATTTATCTGGATGGAGTACTAAAGGGAAATTGGCATGTCCTATTTGCAATGAGGAAACACATTCTCTTCGACTTGCTCATAGTCGGAAACAATGTTACTTGGGTCATCGTCGATTTTTGCCAGTAGCACATCGGTGGAGAAAGAATCAATACAATCATCTTTTCGATGGTCGTCGGTGTCCGAAGGGAACACCAAAGTTGCTTACAGGATACGAGATATGGAGCCAACAAAAACAAATGGATGTTATTAGATTCGGAAAACCATTTAAGAAGGATTTAGAAAATTTAAGAAAGAATTTGTCAAAAAATAGAAATTGGAAGAAAAAGAGTATATTTTTTGAGAAGCTTTCATATTGGCCATCTCTGATCATTCGGCACCATTTAGATGTCATTCACATTGAGAAGAATGTGTGTGATAATATATTAGATATTTTTAACATATCAGGAACCGATAAGGACAACATTATCTCAAGGAAAGATTTAGTAGATTTAAACATTCGTCCAGAGTTACATCCATATGAGGGTTCATCGAGGTTTCCTGATACAGTTTACAAGCTTAGCAACGAACAGAAGTTTAGAATACTTGATTTCATTAAGAATATTCGAGTACCAGATGGCTATTCCTCAAATTTTAGTAGATGCGTAGATGTAAGTAGTCGAACAATTAGTGGGTTAAAGAGTCATGATTGTCATGTCATGATGCAAATGATCATTCCTTTTGCATTTCAAGGGATAGTATCGAAGGATGTACTCAGTCCCATTGTTGATTTATGCCAGTATTTTAAGATCATTTGTGCAAAAGTGTTGGATAGTAACATTTTAAGACATTGGGAGTCTAAGATTGCAGTAACATTGTGCAAGTTGGAGCAAGTTTTCCCACCATCATTTTTTGATGTTTTGGTCCACTTGGTTGTGCATTTGGCTTATGAGGCCAGAATGTCTGGACCAGTTCAATATCGTTGGATGTATCCGATTGAAAGATATTTAAAGAAGCTAAAAGATTATGTCGGTAACAAGGCGAGAGTCGAAGGTTTGATTGCCCAAGGTTATTTAGTCAAGGATCAACTCCAATCTGGTTGTGATGGTTATTATGGACGGATTTTAGATATACTTGAGATATCGTTCGAAAAGAATAGTCGTTTAATAGTTTTTGAATGTGAATGGTGGGATGTGTATAACAAGGATCGAGGTTTTAAACTTAACGATTATGGTTTTATATCCTTAAACACACAACGAAAATTAGGAACTGATGAACCGTTTGCACTTGCAAGTTAAGTGGAACAAGTATTTTACGTGGATGACAACTCCAATACGGGTTGGGTTTTGCCTGTAAGATCTTTACCTCGTAACTACTATAACATTACCAAAAATGAGAGTGATGATGAATTAGAACCATATCAAGAAGAACTTGTGGTTGTACCTATAACATTTGACATTTGGTGTAACTGATGAAGAGGTACAACTCCAAACAACACATCCATTAGAAGTAAAAATTTGACAAACCCTATCCGAGGTTGGGGAAAAAAATCCAAACACCCTATCCGAGGCCGATTTGGCCCATCCAACCCGTTGACGGGCTTGGATGGGGCAAATCGGCTTTCGGTTGGGGGAAAAAATCCAAACACTTAATTCGAGGCCGATTTGGCCCATCCAACCCGTTGACGGGCTTGGATGGGGCAAATCGGCTTCCGGTTGGGGAAAAAAATCTAAACACCCAATTCGAGGCCGATTTGGCCCATCGAACCCGGTGACGGGCTTGGATGGGGCAAATCGGCTTCCGGTTGGGGGAAAAATTCAAACACCCTATCGGAAGCCGGTTTGCCCCGTCCAAACCGATCCCGGGTTCGGACGGGGCAAATCAGCCTCCATTTGGTAAATCAAATCCAAACACCCAATTCGAAGCCGGTTTGCCCCGTCCAAACCGGGTTTGGACGGGGCAAATCGGCCTCCGATTGAGTTAAAAATCTGCACACCAATTCGGAGGCCGATTTGGCCCGTCCGAACCGATCCCGGGTTCGGACGGGGCAAATCGGCCTCCAATTGGTAAAATAAATCCAAACACCCAATTGGAAGCCGGTTTGCCCCGTCCGAACCGATCCCGGGTTCGGATGGGGCAAATCGGCCTCCAATTGGTAAAATAAATTCAAACACCCAATTGGAAGCCGGTTTGCCCCGTCCGAACCGATCCCGGGTTTGGACGGGGCAAATCGGCCTCCAATTGGTAAATCAAATCCAAACACCCGATTCGAGGCCGATTTGGCTCATCGAACCCTGTGACGAGCTTGGATGGGGCAAATCGGCTTCTGGTTGGGGGAAAAAATCCAAACACCCTATCGGAAGCCGGTTTGCCCCGTCCGAACCGATCCCGGGTTCGGACGGGGCAAATCGGCCACCAATTGGTAAATCAAATCCAAACACCCAATTCGAAGCCGGTTTGCCCCGTCCAAACTGGGTTTGGACGGGGCAAATCGGCCTCCGATTTAGTTAAAAATCTGCACACCAATTCGGAGGCTGATTTGGCCCGTCCGAACCGATCCCGGGTTCGGACGGGGCAAATCGGCCTCCAATTGGTAAAAAAAATCTAAACACCCAATTCGAGGCCGATTTGGCCCATCGAACCCGGTGACGGGCTTGGATGGGGCAAATCGGCTTCCGGTTGGGGAAAAAAATCTAAACACCCAATTCGAGGCCGATTTGGCCCATCGAACCCGGTGACGGGCTTGGATGGGGCAAATCGGCTTCCGGTTGGAGGGAAAATCCAAACAACGCAATTGGAAGCCGGTTTGCCCCGTCCGAACCGATCCCGGGTTTGGACGTGGCAAATCGGCATCCAATTTGTAAAACAAATCCAAACACCAATCTCTTTATACTATTACAGATGAAGGGGTTCAGCAAGAGCCGTAGGACATCTCAGTGGGGGTACACCATCGCAAAGTGGTGGACCACCCAATCGGTTCGATCGATCACATGCATCCAGAGATCGATCTCAGTCTACTCCTTCCAGCTCTAGGAGTGTTGCGGCTCAGCCATCGCTAGAGGCACCCCGTGAGCTTGTTGCACCTCGGCCGCCACCTACGGATGGAGGTAGTCCATCTTCACACGCCTCGGGTATATGTTTCAATATTTTCAATTATATCAATTGCTTAGATAATACCTTGTATTTGAACTAATTTGCTAATTTATATGTAAATAGGTACATCAGCTCGTCGTGGGAGAGGTCCAGCAAAAGCAATGACTGTGCGAACTCTGTGACCTGATTAGTCATTTAACGTCGAATTAGTAGGTGGCTCAGGTGTGGGGTCACATGGTCAAGAGTTTACCTTCTATCTGGGGGTATGTAATAGAGTGCATTGTAATTTATAAGAACAAAATTACATGACCATCCCACAGGAGAAGAAAGATGCCATCTTCAGTGATCTTGAGGTAAATTTATTTATATTACTCATTTATTTTTAAGAAACTTGATTCTCATCATTCTTTTGCATGTAGCAACACTTTACATTCGAACGGAATGCATCTATAGATGCTCAGATTTTAAGACATATGGGCGAAATGCAAAGAAAGCAGAGAAGCACCTTAAAAAGAAAAGTAAATTTTTAATTATTCTATTCTTTGCAAGTAATGTAAAAAATTCTATTCTTTGCTGACAACATTTGTATTCAGTATTTTGCAGGATGACCGTTCGAGGAGGCCGTCGCCAATGTTCCTCCACAATGCACTGAGGAACAATGGCTACATATGTGCAATTTATGGGTTCGAGACGAAGCAAGGGTAAAATAAATTTTTATTTCGTCGATATATATATATCATTTCAAAGTTATTGAAACCGTTTATTGAAGTCTTTATGTATAAGCGTACAGGCGTTGAGTGAACGAATTCAAGGAAATAGAAATAAGTTAACAATGCCGTATAGAAGAGGAAGAACAAACATACACGAGTTAGAGCGAGATTTTGTAAGTATAAAAATTTATATTTTGTTTGAATTTTTCAGTTTTCATAGATTTATTTTGTTCATATTATGTTTAAACAGGTACAAAAAGAAGAACGTCGCCCTACTCGTCCCGAGGTTTCCCAAATGACTCAGACAAACGAAGATTTAGATGGAGTAGTTATTTGGGACAATGAGCAGAGTCGTCAGATGATGGTATACAGAAACATCCAATCCGATTTCTATCCATTTTTTTCATTTAATCCCTATTTCTTTTAATACAAAATTATATTGTAGGAAAATATGCAACAATTGATGAATCCCTCAACATCCGATTCCTCTGATGCTGGGGAAACACAGCCACTTACTCCTGAGGATGCTTTTATATCCATCTTCGGTAGAGATAGACCGGGACGGATCCGATGTGGTGGGCGAGGTGAAACTCGCAGCACTTGGTATGGTGGGTCAAGTGGAGGTTCTTCTTCCTCCACGTCCCTAGAGGTCCGGGAGCTTAGACGGCGAGGTGGAGAGGCAAGCTCGGGTCAACGTTGAATGTCGATCGGAGATTTCCTCTTTGAAGCAACGGTTGGACGATCAACAAAGATCGTTTCAAGAAACCGTCCTACGCCCGACACGGATGTATGAAAATATTAGTCAAAGACTCCCGGCCGACATACCATCCACATCGAGGCAACCTCCAACACAATCTCATCAGGACGACGACGGAGACAAGGACAATGAAGAGTACGAGGATGATGAGGAAGGATCGTTTGGAGACGAATGATATTTATATATTTTTTCTTCTATTGTACTCTTTATGTCCAAAACTTAGTGTACATTATGTATGTGATTTGACTATCTTGTGAGTGTTGTAGAACTCCAAGTGGATTGATTGTATTTCTATGTATTATTTCGGATATGTGGTTGATTGTTGTTTCGGAAATGTGTTTGTGTTTGAATATGTTGTTTCGGATATTTGTGTTGAATGAATTGAATATTGGGTAAAAAGAATATGAGATGAACTTGTGGGTTATGTAAATGTATGAAAGGGTTGATGGAAACATCCCCATAATGTATATTCATGTATGGATGTCAACCTGCATGGATTCGGCGAGCCAAAAAAATCGGTTTTTTTTTACATTGCAGAACTATTGGCGACGGCTCCATAGGAGCCGTCGCCAATAAACTAAGTAGCGACGATTTTTAGAATTTTGGCGACCGCTTATTGCCGTTGCGAAACCAGGAAATTGCACCCGCGGGACATATAATGAACCCATTGGCGACGGCGCAATTAAGCCGTCGCTAGTGTACTTATTAGCGACGGCTGTAAACCCGTCGCTAAACCAGAGTTTTGCATCCGCGGCACGTAGATTGAGCCTATTGGCGACGGCGACGCGTAAGCCGTCGCTAGTACACTTATTAGCGACGGTACGTAAAGCCGTCGCCAAACCGAAGAAATGCACCCGCGGGACGTAAACTAAACCTATTGGCGACGGCTTAAAGCCGTCGCCGATACTTATTCACGACGGCTTTGTTAAGCCGTCGCCAGTATTATTATAAGCGACGGTTATGAAGCCGTCGCTAATAAGCACCACGGCGACAGCTTTAAGCCGTCTCCGATGCGTTTATTGGCGATGGCTTAAGAAAGCCGTCGCCAATATTATTGCCGACGAGTTTATTTGCTACCACTTGGCGACGGAGGTCCAGCCGTCGCCAATAATTATTGGCGACGGCTTCCAGCCGTCGCCAGTTACCTTATTTTTTGTAGTGTTGCATCTATACATTATTCTATACACTCATTCATATTTCAGCTCTTGACACACATTGTTCCATACAACCTATTTCATTACACATTGTTCCATTCAAATTTTAAATTTCAAATTCAGTTTAAGAAAAACAGATTTACACATACGAACTAAAGTGCTAATTAAAATGAAAACAAAGAAATGTACAGACCAGCAGATAGATCTTTTTATGTACCTGGATATATATACATACTAAGGACGAATTAACAATGTGGAAGAAGGGCGACTCATGAGAGTGGTTGAGGAAGATAGTCGAAGTTGTGCCTATAAAAGGTGCCACTCCAAGGGAAAAGCCCAGCCCCATTTGGGTAGCTCGCTAGGAAACATCTCACCCCATCTCCCTCTCAACCAGCTCTTCCTCTCCTTTTCAGCTGCCAGAAATCATTTAATCGATGGCCGCCAGCAAGACCCCGGCGACGCTGCTCCTGGCTCTGGTGGTAGCCGCCGCCTTCCCCGGCCCAGCTGCGGCGAGCACGGTGACGGTGTTCTCCGTAGGGGCGGCAATGGGGCGGGCTGACCCGCGGGTCTTCGGGCCGGGCCAAATGTGGACCTGATATCGGGCCATCGACTTGGGCCCGCGGGCTTACAGCGGGTTCTGTTCGGGTCAAGCGCGGGCCGACGTCGCCAGTTCGCCTAGGGCGTGGGTGAGCGCCGAGCGGCCGCCAGTCTCCTTCTCCTCCCCCTCTTTGTCCATTGATTTCCGGCTGTAGCTGCAGAGCTCGAGGTCGGTCGGCCACAGAAGAGGAGCCGGACCTGACGCTGCGGCTCTGAGTGGTTCTTGCGCAGCTTCCTCCTCTTTCACGTTGCGCACGTCCTCGGCCGGGGGCAGCTTCCTTAGTGCCTTCGCCGTCGTCGCATCGACCTCAACTGGAGGTAGCTTCCATCTCTTGTAGCTTTCTACGCCCAATCTCATGGATGTAACTGTTTGGTGGGAACAAATCGCCAGAGATCAACTGCCAAGTCGACCTCTTTTTTCTTGTGGAATTTGTACAGTTGTGGAATATCAAAGCGAAGCTGAAAAGGCAATAAATGAACAAAGAAAGTTTAATTTCAGATATTTCTGCATGCTACATAAATCCTTTTTATCCAATGAATGCCCCCAAAAGTGTATAAGTTTTTTTTTTTTGCAGTCCCAATATATGTAGCGTGCTTTTCGCCTCTATGCCCTTCTCATGGACATTCATCTAGTTGATTTGAATACTTAATTCCTCGACTACAAAATGGTAACTGCCCATGAAAGAAGTAAGACCAGATAACCATAGATATTAGTGATATATAAAAGTAAAGAAAGATAAATGGCAGGTATAGGTACGAAATGAAGGGTTTCACTCAAAAGAACCTGTAGAAATATGGGTACTTGCAATTAAAAAAATGTTTCCACATATATTATGCAGTACAAGGGCACTAAGCCCTTTAATGAATCATAAGATTTTATGCACACAGTCCTACAGTCCAAATAATTCCACTCAGGCCTGTATAAGATTTGAGAACGGAGTCTACATAAGACATGCAGAATAGCAAGCATACCTCACATAAGACCTCAGCATTCCTTGCCCTAAAATTCTGCAAGGCCACCCTCTTCACATGCTGCCAAGCATAATAAAAGGAATCACATTTACTACGATGGTTTCCCAATCTCTTCAATCTTTGACAAAAAAGCATAAAGACAGCCCTATACGAACAAGTTGCCAGATGGATATAATATGTAACTATTTTTCTGTGTTCCCTAAAAGGTAATTGACAAGTACATCTGCCTAAGATGGCCAGTAGGTCTGTTTGGAATTTCTATGTTATTCGTGGTGGTCCCTAGCAGAACCAGAAAGTATGTGATCATGACATGCCAACTTAAAACTCTGACATCAAAGTGCAATTTCTAGAATCTAGACACAAAACTAAGATTAGCTGCAACTTTTATCACATGAATAATATAACAAAACCATCGGGGGTGGATCAAAATTTTCCTGAAAAAATGCAGGATAGTCAGAGAATTTGAAGGTGTAAAATTCCGCAAGATAGTCAATTCTGGAATTCCAGACGTGGATATGTTGGAAATCAAAATTTTGAACTTGTAGATACAGAGCTTGTGAAATCTGTAGAAATATAAAATCATAAGTTTGGGGCTTAAAACTGGAATTTAAGCTGTGGTCTGAAAATCCGAAATCTGCATTAGAACCAAAAGAGTTTGAATTACACAATGATCCCCCGTCAGACTTAAATTAAAGTCTAAAATCCGGAGCTTGGAAACTGGAATCTGCAATTAAAATCCAGAAGACTTAAAATCTGAATGCCCTATGAAATCAGCAGCTTGAAGTCTGTAAATAAAGGAAATTTGGAGATTTGAGAGCAGGCAGTCGAAAAATCAGAAGTTTGCAAAAAGTCTAGAAATCTGAACTTTGTGGCTGAGGTCCGAGATTTAAAATAAATCTGGAAACCCCAAATCTGAGGATGGGAGGTGCAGAAACTGCAGAAAGGTATGTAATTCCTAGAGGATCCGAACTAAGGAAAAATCTGCAATTGGAATTTTGAGAATTGAAGATCAGAAGATCTGAAATTTGAGTTTGTAAGAAGCCTACAAATCTAAGAAATGCAGAACCCAAAATCTGAAAATTTGAGAATTGCAGAATTTGAATTTTAAGGACTGCCAAATCCGGAATCCAAAACTTGGAACTGGTAATCTAAATAAAAAAAATGCATGCACCAAACAGAACCTGTCAATCAGTCGAATCTGAAGATGATTCACTGAACATAAAACCCCAACCTGTTTAAATCAAAAAATTAAAATTTGAATCTCACATCTAAGGCAAGAAATCCAGAAACTGTCAAAATCTGCAGATTTAATTGAAATCCAAACCAACCAAAATTGAACTCAAATTAAACTCAATTTCAATTCAATTCAATCCGAACCAATCAAATTCAACTAAATCACCTCTGGAGCTGTAAAGATCTGAAATTTGTGATCTGTACAAAGCCAGACCAATTCAAAACAATTCAATTTTCAAATTTTAAACAAATTCAAATTGATTTTAACCAACTCAAAACAAACTCAATTTCAAATCAAATTTCAACCCAAACCAGAAACAATTAAACTCGCCCGATTAAACTCAAGTCAAATTTAATAAACCAAATCCAAATTAAATCAAACTCAAATCAAGTTTAAAATCAATCAACCAATTCAAGTTGAAACAAACTTATATCAAGTAATCAACAAACTAAATTCAATTAAAATGAACAAACCAAATTCAAACTCGACTAAATCAAAACTAAACCCACAAATTTAATTCAACCAATTAGAACCAAACTCAAAACAACTTAAGTGCTTGCATTCCATCAGTTTCATGGGATTGTTTTCTCCTATGTCCATATGTGTGAATGCTTATTTTGTGGATGTATGTTTTCTGTTCCAATGGATTGCTATGACGTTTAATCAAGGGTATTCGAGTTATCTCGATGTAATTAACGTCGGATCTTCGCACCATCCGACGGGGAGAGGTCAAAATAAATTTTCAAAGAACCTAACAACCTCAACATAATTAACCGTCTGATGTAATTTTTAAGCTGCATGTTTTATAGATAAAGAGGCACAATGTCGCCGAACTCATTCTTGTTCGTCCAATTTTGCAGTGGCCCTAAGAAGGCATGTATTATATACTTCATTCTTCACCTTTTTGTGGGTGTTGTGAGGGGTGCATTTCAGCATCCTAATATATGGGTTTTAAATGCGTGCTTGGCTCTTGCCTCCTCTATATTCGTATTCTGTTTTGAGACATGGATGGCCATTGAACATGATAAGGTATGTGGCCATCTGAAAGAACTTTATATCTTTTGAATTCTACGGTATTTTATATACTTAATATCTTTAAATTTACGTTACAGCAAGGCCATAAGCAAGATCTATTGGTAGACACTTTCTGGTTAATGGTCTTTTTTGAGTCTGCATCCTTATCGGAAGCCAGGTCCTTGCAAATGTCTTAATAAGGAACTTAGATGATGGATTTCTCTTCTCAATTCCTTCTGCTGTATTGGCTATAGCGAGTGTTGTGTATAACAGAAAGGAATGGGACGGATGCCAACATTTATTGTATCAGAGCTTTTTTCGCAGCCAGTGTGTGACTTAATTAGGTGCTTTGGCAGTGTGGCGGTGTCTCGCAGATGAGATGAGAGAGAGAAGAGGGATCACACAGCGCACTGTTCAAGAGAGCTTGAAGAGGGAAGAAGGAAGGACTTGAAGAGTCCCCCCTCTGCCCATCCATCATCTGGGTACGCTGAAAAATTTTAGAGGCAGAGATCTGGCCGATATGATGATGCCAATGCCATTTGGATATGCTGAAAAATCCTAGGCATAGATGTTGAAGTGTGTGTATAATTGTGTTCTAACACCACTGATTAACTCCTTGTTTCCTTGTAATTGGATCTGATTTTGTTTCAAATTATTCGTTGGCTTCTATTCCAGATTATTTGAAAAGAGCAGATGGCGGCTCTCACATCATTAGTTTCCTAACCGAGCCTAATCGGTTCAGTTAAATCTCAGAGGCATAATGGTATGCTGGTCTTTTGGCAGAGATGATATGCCCCCCATAATGGTATGCTGGTCTTTTGGCAGAGATGATATATGTATGTTTCCACTTTTGGCAGAGGCATCATGTATTCTATCTTTTGTTCAAGTCAAATTTGTTGTTTTTAAGAATTTAGAAACATTACGATTTTTTTGACAGTTTTCATAATTTAGCGATTTTCAGGTCTCTAAAGTTTCTCTAATTTTATGATTATTTTTTGTATTCAAAGATTCTGATTTTGTGAAAATTTTTAGACTTTATTAACTACAAATCTCTTGGTTTTTACATTTTCATGCAATTTTAAGACCATTAAAATATTTTGATTTGGTAGAAATTTAATTTTTGTATCATATTTATATTTTTTATTCTGAATTTTATACATTTTTATATTAGAAAAGATCGGGCCGGGCTGGGCTGGGCCGGGCCGGGCCAAATTTAAATTTTATGCGGGCCGGGCCGGACCGGGCCAGAAATACAATGCAGGCCGGGTCGGGCCGGCCCGTTCTATTTTGAACTGGGCCTGTATTGGGCCGACTTCGGGCCGGGCGGCCCATTGACAGCCCTAGTTCTCCGGCCCCGGGTGCAGCGGCAACACGGTGAACATCAAGTACCAGTGCGGCTGCTTCGACATCAGCAGCTACCGTACGTGGCGGCTTCCACTTCGTCTACACCGAGGGGCAGACGGCCGTTCTGCACAACGGCCGCCGCTGCGACGACCCCTTTGGCAGCCCTTTGTTCCTCAACGAGGAGACTGGGATTTGCAGCCGCCATGGCTATCAAAGCATCTACCTCATGTGCTGAGCGCACACCTATATATGAAGTTGCAGTATTCCGGGGGAACGAACGTACGGGGCAAGCTGTGCGCGCGCGTACCGAAATAAAGGCTCTCGAGCAGGCAGAATATAATTATGTTCTTTGCAATGTAGTTATATATCTGTTGTCACGACCCGGATTTTTAACATGCACAGCGGAAGATAATCCGGCGACGTAACGGGAAAGGATATCGGTCTGGAGCCAAATAAGACTAAAATCTCAATCCAATTAATCAATTCCAAACTTTACAACATAATAACATAGAATCAAACATCTATCTAACAAATTAAATACCGACATTGAATGAGAAATCCACTAGCTCCTCGAATTTCACAACACCACTACGCTTCTGCTGCGCTAAACCTGCACTCCTGAAAATATTATCAACGGAAGGGGTGAGTCACAACAGACCCAGTAGGACTTACACCCGAACTACCCCTTTATAATAATGATTCTAGTGGTATTCTATACATAATAAACCTACAAATCAGATTTAATACATAGCTCTTAACTAATTATATATCTTTAATTAATTGATTACGAGATCATTCTACTACCCCATATGATAACCAGACTCTATATGCATTAAAAGCTACATAACCTACACATTAAACTATTCTAGGTATGCACATAACATACACAACCTGACATAAAACCAATGAAACATCTAGAACACTAACATCTATGCCAAAACACACAACTAGACACCTGTCTGAGTAAATAACATGCTCCATCAGATAAATGCAGTCACATCACAAAACTAGCACCAGATTTACCATATAGTAGGAAGTAACATATAGTAACTAAATCCCATAGTACCCCTGGCGAGGGGAGTACTTAGGATGAACCGCGGTATCTGGGATCGAAGGATGCTCCAGATTCAACTAATCTCCGCTGCCCACGGGCCACTAATTTAGTCTGGTGTAGTACAAAACAACCACATTGCAGCTCACTGCACCAACCACATTCAACACCATGCAAGCATATAAATAACTCAGACAGTAAAACAGGAACATTAAATTGGCAAATCAAACATGGAATACATAGATGAACACCCATGGTTCTATGCACCACATATTTGCATACCACACCACAATCTATCACAAACTAATACATGTAAATGGGATTATGCAATTTACAACCTAAGCATGACAATTACATGATTAAACAAGACTATCTACTACACAAAAGAAAAATAAACTGAATTCTATCAAACTATGCCTACACCTTACATCGGCTTTTTTTTATCAAATCGAGATATACATGATTAAGGTTAATCGCGATGCAAACATACTAAACTAGCTAAATTTAGACATACTCAACCTATCATGAAATCTAGCATACATGAATAACCAAATTAATCTAAGTATGCACAACTTAAACAAATTAATCTAACTCTATCTAAATATGCAAATAAAACCAAAATAGCCCATTAACTACAATATTCTAATCCTGGTGATCTAAACATGATTATTACGATTTAATCAAAATATTAGAGTGCTAAGAATAGCCGAGACGCCTACCTTGACGGCAACGGCGAAAGGCGCACGGAATTCCAACGGAGTCGAATTTGGCGACGAGACTGCCGCGGTTGCGTCGGCGACGGAAAATCGAGCCGGGTAGGTGGTTTCAAAACTGCCGGAGGAAGAAGAATAATGAACTAGGGATTTAAATAGAAGATGATAGGAGAGAGAGCGATAGGAGAGAGGAGAGAGGATGAGAGAGGATACCGCGCGAGAGAGAGGAGCGGCGCACCGCGGCGCATGGGGTCAGCGCGCGCGGGTGCGGGTGGCGCAGCGGCGCACGGCGGCCGGGCGCGGAGGCCAAGGCGGCGGAGGTCGTCGCGCGGCGGGCGGCGACGGGGCGGTCAACGGAGGACGGCGGCTGGCGGCGGAGCTGGGCGCCGGGCGGCGGCGACGGCGGAGGGTGCAGACGCGGGAGGCGGCGTCGCTGTGGCTGCTCACGGCGGACGGCGACGGCGGAGAGAGCGCCGAGCGGCGGCGGCGGGGCTGGGTGGCGACCGCGGGAGGTGCCGGCGCGGTGCAGGTGGGTGGCGCTGGGCGGGCTGGCGACGGGGTGGCCGGCGTCGTGCAGACGGCGCTGCGGCGCGGCGGCGTTGGGCGGCAACTGCGGCGGCGGAGGGAGAGCAGGCGGCGGCGCTGCTGTGGCCGGCGGGGAGAGAGTGCAGGTGCGGCGGCGGAGCTGGGTGCACGGCGGGCAGACGGCGCTGGTGCTGCGGCCGGGAGGGGAGGCGGCGGCTGCGAGGGAAGGTGTGGCCGGCGTCGCTGCAACTGGGTGACGCAGGCGGGTTTGCCGGCGGCGGCTGCGGGTGGCGACAGCGGTGGCCCCGGTGGACGGCGACATGCAGGTGGGTGGCGCCGGCGGCGATGTCGCGGCGGCCGGCGGAGGCTGACGGCGGGACCGGCGGCCGAGGGCGGCGGGGCTGGCGCGCGCGGGGGCGGCGCCGGCTGGTGCTAGCAGGGACGGCCGGGGTGGGGGTCAAGGCGGCGGCAGCAGGCGGCGGGGACGGCGGCCGAGGAGGGTGCCCAGCGGCGGTTCGCGCGGCGGCAGGAGGGAGGTGGCGCGCGGTGTTGTCGCGCGGAGGCCGGCGGCGCAGGTGGCCGGGTGGCGCCGGCGGCTCCCGGGTGGGTGCAAACAGGAGAGAAGAAGAAGAAGAGGGGGGGGGGGGGGGCGCTCTCGCGCTCTCGCGGCAGAGAAGGAGAAGGAGGCGAGGACGCGGCTGTTGTGCGCTCGCGGGAGGGGAGAAGAGGGAGGCAAGGGTGCAGGGCTGCTGCTGTGTGCGCCCGCGGAAGAGGAGAAGAGGGAGGGTGGACGGTAGGGTGCGGGAGGGAAAAGATAAGTAAATAGAGGGGGAGGAGGAGGAGTCCGGCCGGGAGGGGGAAGAGGGGGAGGAGATAGAGTTCGATTGGGAGAGGGGGCGGCGGTTTAGGAAGCTTATGGGGAAGGAGAGAAAAATGGGAAGGATAAAGGAGGAAGATAAATTAATATAAATAAAATTAATAATAAATATAATAACTATATTTTTTTTTATTTACATAACCGGGGTATTACATCTGTGTTGTGACTTCAAACTACGATGTTGATCTCTTCACGACGAGTTCAGTTCACTTCTTTGGATGCCTTGCAAACGATAATGGTGGGCTCCTGGAACATGGGCGATACTTCCAAGTTCTCAACTCCACGCTCGCGAAGAACTGGTCATTTATAAATGAGGCACAACATCCAATGAGATTTATTTTGTCAACTCATTTTTATGAATCAAATCGTTACAAATCACATGTCTCATCGAAATAAATAACACTCCAAAGATAGAGAAGTATCCCGAGAGAGAAACATTATCTTTCGTTTGATCTATATTTGAGTCTAGATCATCTCAGATTTCGAGGAAGAACTCTCTTCAAAATACAGTGACAGTGCACCTCAAACGTCTCCTCTCGAACTGTTCGTAGACTTCGCATCTAGTATATAAAAAAAGTATGAAAGTTAACAACTTGAAAAACTAGAAAAAATAAAATGTTTGAGTATTGATATTCATAATTATTCGTATTTTAGATATGGTCTCCTAGCGATCACAGATGTTGTCAAGTGACCAAATCAATATATTCTACAACTAAAAAATAGAGATTTTAATAATTGTTTCATGTGATCGTTTGTACCTTCAAATACATCTTTTTAAAAATGTTCTGTAATGGATTCCTAAGCTCTCAAAATATTTTCTAAGATATTAAAATTGTTAGCTAAATATATTTTTTATCTTTTCATGCTAAAAATGCCACTTGCCTAGCATTCTCCCTTTATTATCTCTCGTACACTTTTTCTACCTAGAGACGTGCGAGGGCAATATTATCAAATAAAGAGTAAATAACCAGCTCTCAAAGCTTAAAAATAATGAAATATTATTTTTAATAATTATTTGCATTTTAAATTTTAACCTCGTGAAGACTGAAATCAAGATCAAGTCAACAGCTTCTTAAAAGACAGGAATTTTAAACTTGGGTTCATGTAAAAGTTCATATGTTCATATATAATCATCAGATACATCCTCGTAAAGATAAATTATGATAAATTTAAAAATTGGCAAAATAAATCACTACTGCACATGAAAACTCTTTAAATATCTTTATAGTTGTTACTTTTTATGATAAAAGTGTCCTTCCTTCAATTGAAAGAATTTCTTCAACAAAGAAGAAAGTTACCCTTTGACAGAAGAAAATGACCCCCTATTCTTTCTCATATATCTTCACAATCTATATAAAAAAGAAGAGAATAGATTACCTCAGTTCTCGAGTGGAGGAAACTCTCATAGTTCTCAACTGGATGATGTCACGTAGTGTAACGGAGGACGAGATAGGGGGTATGCTTTAATGAGGACATGAAATGGGTCTAAAGCCATTTCGGTGTAGTAGGTTAGTAGAAAGTCGGTAGTGGATTTTTAGAGCCTCGGTATTAGGTCCATAGTCTTAATAGTATGTCAGTAGCAGATCGGTAGTGAGTCTTTGAAGCTTTCATAGTATAATTTTGGTAGCGGGTTAGTAGAGGGTCGGTAGCGTGTCTTCAAAACCTTGGTAGCGAACCTGTAAAGATTCGGTAGCAAGTTATTGTAGTATTGATAGCACATTAATAGAGATTTGGTAACGAGTCTTCGGAGGCGGGTCTCAGTAACAAGTCATCAAAGATTTAATAATAGGTCTGGGAAGCCAAAATAGTATCACGCCATTATTTAAAGTACATCTCTATCTCGTCATTCGTTACATCATGTGTTATCATCTGGTTGAGGACTGTGAGAGTTTCCTCTACCCAGGCACTGAGGTGATTCGAACTCAAAAAAGAAAAGATACGTGCATGGGAGAGGTGGTCTCAAACCATTGGTTGTGAAGTTACGTTGTTCCCACCTCGGTTGGGAGGAGGTGATCAGTGCTCTTTTTCAATATGGCCATGTAAAGAACTCAATATTAGTCAAGCAAACACCTTATAAACTAAAGGGTTATGATACTAATTGTTTGCTCACATCAATTGTTTATATGTTCAAACGCTTCTTCATAATAATAAATAATGTAATAGATTAAAAAATTCTCGAAATATATTCCTATTAAAAATTAAAAATATTTACATATTTATTTACATATTTTAAACTTTTATGATAAAGTTAACATTTTTGATAGAAAAATTAAAGATAAATAACCAGCTAGTTTCGAGAACTAAACAGATTTAGAATTTGAATTATTACACGTATGATTATTTCAAGCAACAACTGCTTGTAGTGTTTGTCAAACAAATTGAGACCTCAATATTGTTAGTGTAAAGAGTTAGTGGAAGGAGATAGACCCAAGTTATGTTGATGTAGACGTATCCAGTATAATTTGGACGAACTAGATATACAAAAAGAGTTAGTGGAAAACGAAAAAGACTAATCCATAATGGACTCCAATCATTTTGTACCTAGACTTTAAGTTTGAGTTTGACATGAATAATTATTTTTATTTTAAAATATAACCTCGCCAACAAAACCCAATCATGGTCAACTCAACACCTTCGACAACCATGTTAATTTTCAAATTCAGTAACTATAATTGTTCATATATCTTCTCTATTACAACCATAAAAAAATAAAAATTGTAAATAAGTCCGAAAACTTCCAAAAACAAGTTTCTAATGCACATGAAAGCGATTTATAATGTTATTTAAATATTTTTTAAAGATTTTTTATGATAAAAAATACTGTCCCTGATCTCCAGTATACTCTCCCTTCATTTTTCCTTACCTTCACTATCTATCTAAAAAAATTTAAGTGAACATTTTTGACAAATAACCAGCACCGAAAGCAAAACAATTTACAAATTTTAGGTGGCTTCTTATAACACAATCATGATTAAGTCAGAACTGAAAGATAAGGATATATTCTTACATTCCAGTCTCTGTAATTTGTTGGTGTCTTCAAATACATCGTCGTAAAAAAAATTATAGTAGAGTCTAAGATTCCTGAAAATAAGGTTCCTACGTACTGCACATAAAAACTATATAGAAAAGTTAGTTAGATTGAAGTAAACTACGATCGATGTCAGCCATTTCATGACGTTTACAGTTCATTTCTTCAGACGCCTTGCAATGGGAATTAATGCTGGGCTTCTTTAACATGGACATCCTTTTCATCCTTCTTATCGACTGCTCGGAAATGCATGGATTGTCTATGAAATTAAGGACATGCGTGTTTAAGTTGATAATGCTACTTTAATTTCAAAAAGAAAAAAAAGACTGCTCAGAGATGCATTAATTCCAAACTTAAACCGAGAACAAAGCTCGTGATCCGATGGGAAAAACTGGATCTTCAAGCAGTCTTTTTTTTTTTTTTTGTAAATGTGACATTGTAAAGATTTTGTATGCATATAGTAACGAAGTCAACAGCTTTGAAAACTAAAAGACATGTTTTAGTATTATTGGTACTTATAACTATTCGTATTTTAAATGTGATCTTCTAAAGATTGCAATCACATGGAGCAAAAAGTTTAAAAATCTCTAGTTGTCCAGGGAAGGGGGGGGGGTGACTTTGGGGGACGTATCTTTACCTCACGAAGTCAACACCTCCGAAAACTTAAATAAATGTTTAAGTATTAAGTAGTTATGATTATTCATATTTTAAATATGACCTCGTAAAGTTTGCAAGCATGGTCAAGTCAACATCTTCGACAACTATGGATTTTATATTTTTTGCTCCATGTGATTGTTCATATACGTTATAATACATCTCAATAAAGTAAATTGTAATAACTAGGTTCCTCAATTCTCATAATAAACTACAAGAAAAATTGTTATTTGGGATTGATTAACGAGGACAGCTAGAAAAAGATGTCTTTAATAAAAGTAGTTGTGACAACTGAAAAGGAGCCCTTGTAAAATGAACAAACACCGGTGACGCCACTTCAACCCTAAAGCCATCACCAGTTACAATACTCATTGCAGTTTAACCATAGTAAACTCAATAGAATCCCTAATGGGGTGTTTGGTTGCACGATAATTTTTTGTACACTTTCATGATAAAAAATTGTATTAAAATAAAAAGTAAACCAACTCATGACATAAAATTATCATGTTTGGAGGGATGTGATTAAAAAAAGGAGTAACCACCGCACATGACCAAATAAAGTGGGGGACCACAAGAAAAAAGAAAGAGGTGAGACCCTCTTTTTTTGTTTAAGAAGAAAATCACTTTCAAAACATAAAATTGTCATGGTTGTCAAACACCTCTTTTAACAAGTTTTCTTACAATTTTTAAAAATTAAAATAAAAACCTCAATTATCATGCAACCAAACACCCCATAAACTTCCAGATATGGGGTACGTGAGATTTGCATTTGGGATAGCTTCAAAAGCCATCACAAATATCATATTGTCATCCGTGATGTCATGTCAACCATTGAACAATTGAAAGTCGTTGGCGACGGCTCTAAGTCATCTCAGATGACTTTAAGAAGACCATGGGGATAGCTTGAAGAGGCCATCACTTTTAATACATTCTTTAACCTCCTGAACACCCGCCTTCTTCTTTCCCTTTCTCCTCTTTCTTTTCCTCTATCTTGTTGATGTCGCAAGTTTTAGCCATTGTCGTCAGTCATCATGGAGCATGATACGTCACCACCAGCCATGGAAGGTTGCGGCTGGCCCCTTTTCTTCGAAAGGAGGGACAATTAATTTATATTTACAGATTTTGTATGTATATATAGATTGCAATCATATGAAGCAAAAAGTTTCAAATCCCTAGTTGGTGGATTTGATCTTTAATTTAATTTATCTTTGCAGATTTTGTATTTAGTAACGAAGTCAACAATTCTAAAAACTAAAATAAATGTTTAAGTATTAAGTAGTTATGATTATTTATAGTTTAAATATAACCTCGTAAAGATTGCAATCGTTGTCAAGTTAACATCTTTGACAACTAGGGATTTAAATTTTTTTGCTCCATGTGATTGATCATATGTTCAAATACATCTTGTTAAAAGTAAATTGTAATAGCTAGGCTCCTCAATTCTCATAATACACTACAAAGAAAATCCATTATTTGGGATCGATTAATGGGGACAGTCAGAAAAAGATGTCCCTAATAAAAGTAGTTGCGACAGCTAAAAAGGAGACATCGCAAACTAAACAAACATTGGCAACACCCTCTCAAACCCTAAAGTCATCACCAGTTAAAAATATTCATGGTAATTTAACCATTACAAACTTAGTGAAAACCACAGACTTCTTGATATGGGGTACTACGAGATCTACATTTATGATGTGCTCAAAAGTCATCACAAATATCTTACTAGTGATGGCAAGTCATCATTGGTGATGTCATGTCAATTGAGTCGTTGGCGACGACTCTAAGTTGTTTCTAGTGACTTTAAAAGCACCATGGAGACATCATGAAGAATCCATAACCATTAATTTCTTTTTTAACCTCCTGCATGCCCCTTCTTTCCCTTTCCCCCTCTTTCTTTTCCTCTCACTTGTTGTCAATGCCAATTTCTGCCCTTCGCGTCGGTCACTGCTAAGCGCCGAAGGTCACCACTACCATAGAAGGTTGCAGTTGGCCCCTTTTCTCTGTAGACCCTAATGGGATGTTTGGTTGAATGATAAATTGAGTTTTTGTTAAAACTTTGTGTATTTTTGTAAGAAACTTGTTAATGTTTGACAACCATTACAAATATATGTTTTCAAAGAGATATTCTTCTTAGACAATAAAAGAGGGGAGATCCTCTTTTATCTTGTGGTCCCTCACCTCTTTTGGTCACACATGACTCCCATTCTCTTTTATTGCCCCCATCTCCCCAAGAATGACAATTTTACGTCATTCGCTTGCTTTCACTTTATTTTAATATTTTTTTATCATAATAGTATATAAAAGTTTGTTGTGTAACCAAACACCCTATAAGAGAGTCTAAAAATGGGGTGATGGAAGTAGAATGAGATGCTTGTAAGATGTTTGGTTGTACAATAAATTCTTATATACTTTCAGGATAAAAAGTTGCATTAGATAAAGTTTAAACTAGCTAATATCATAAAAATGTCTTGTTTGGAGAGATGTGAAAGTAAAAAGGAGTGTTATAACAAAAGCTCAATTTATCATGCAACCATATAAGTTCAGTTATAAAAATGTGTTATAACCAAAATTCAATTTATCACGCAACCAAATACCCTGTTATCTTTGGATGTCTCTATCTACGAGAACAACTTCATACATATATAACATGACCCAATAATTGCACCAAGCTACGTGCTAAATATCACATGATAATGAATAGTTAATATCTAACCATCATGGATGAAAATTATGACCAATATTGGTCTAACTATCAAGTGGTCTAATTTGCCAGGAAGAGGTAGATTATGGTCATGGTTTAATATTTAACCATTTGTGAGGGGGAGTGGTTTTACCCTACGACGAATTGTGATAAGTGCTTTTGATAATTTAGGGTTTATGTTTGTCATAGCTGACCTTTAGTCGATCAAAAGAATGCATCCGTAAACCTGGTTAGCAACATTGATTTATGCGTTGCATGAGACTTCTAGATGGGACCAGTTTGTGGGCACAACATACTGTGGAGATGGTCAAATTAAGCAAACATGTCAGCGTGACTCTCTCTGTAGACCTAATTTCCACTTAATATAACTTTCATTAAGAATCTTTGAAGACCAAAAGTAATTATGAAATTCACTAAATATAAGAAATGTAAAATGTGTCCGTAAACTATATATATATATCAAAAGGATTATATACAAATAACGCAGTTTGCAGTGAGCAAATCATAGTGTGACGTGAAAAGAGACCTGCTTCTCCTATTGTATATATTATTTAGAATATGTAAGTACAGGGAATTTAAATAAGAGCAGATCGTTAGGCGAAATGTTACGCTAATATATATGGATTCTTACTCCGCCTGAGGACTCTTTCTCTTGGGTGTTCTGGGTAGACTCTCTCGACATGTACTCGCCCGGCAAGGGTCAGGTGGAAAATCCCCTCCCCCCATATACTTCTTCTCTATCAATAAAATCCTCCCCATTTTAATAAAAAAAGAAACCTTAAACTCTAATTAAGTTGAAAAAATATAGGTGAACTCCAGCGCTTGATGCCTTTTTTCAAAAAAGTAGCACAGTTTAAAATCTTATGTAGAATGTTAACACACTAATTTTTTATTGCAAAACTAACACACCAGATCAAATTAAGAAAGTCCGACTTTCAAAATTAAAATCAAAGTCAGATTCGACAAACTTACTTCCGACAAAAGCGCAGTAGAAATTTGAAATGTCTACTCCTAAAAAGTGAATGGGATGCCAAGGCCAATGCCATCTTACATGTTAGGAAAAGAGATTAGAACTCGATCAAATAACATTTTCAGATAAAAAAACATAACCATGCAGTAGATTTGGCTAACAAGATAAAGCAGATTTGGCTAACAAGATAAAGCCAAGATGAGGGCTCTTTTCTTCTGTTGGAAATCAGTTTCACACGATGTCTGTTTGGTTAGAGTATCAAGTATCAAAATTAATATTATATCAATTTTGATTTTGATATTTGTGTAAGATAGAATGGTAATATAAAAATTGGTATAAGTAGAAACTTGTATTATACATCATGTTTTGTTTTGTTTGAACTAGTAGTTTCGATGTTAATATTGATAGCCAAACACTTAATTCACAATTGGTATCAATATCAATTTCAAAATTGATAGTGATAGAGATGTTTGGTTAAAGTATCAAAACAATATTATATTAATTTTGATATTGATATTTGTAGAGGATAAAATATCAATATCAAAGTTGATACAAGTAGACACTTATATTGCATATTATGCTTTGTTTGCACTAGAAATTTCAAAATCTATATTGGTGGTCTTTCTTTTGGGTTTTGAGTAGTCTCTCTTGATCGACATCTACTCGCTAAGTGATCAGGGGGGAAATCCCCCCGTATACTTCTTCTTTGTGAAAAAACTCCGATCTCCATTCTAATGAAAATAGAAACCTTAAACTCTAATTAAGTTGGAAAGGTGAACTCCATCACTTGACTTGATGCATCTTTGGGTGGTTAAAATGGAGTTTTTTAAAAGTAGCATAGTTTAAAATATTATTTAGAAGATTAAGACACTAATTTTTTATCTCAAAACTAACATGCTTTTGTAGATATGAGATCAAGAAAGTCTGACTTTCACGGTCAAAATCAAAGTCAATTTTGACAAAACCAACTTCCCACAAAAGTGTACTCAAATTTTAAAAATTCAACTTCTAAAAGGTGAATGGGATGCCCAAGCCATTGCCATCTTACTTGTCAAAGAAAAAAATATTAATAATCGACCAAATAACATTGTTAGTTAAAAGCATGGCCGTGTAGTGTACTTGGCTAACAAGGCTATAAAGGTTGACTTGGTCAACTTAAGAATTTTTTCGAACTCTTCTAGCCATATCTTCTAGGCACATCCAA
Organism: Cryptocoryne crispatula var. balansae; assembly: GCA_036172225.1. Lineage (NCBI taxonomy): Eukaryota > Viridiplantae > Streptophyta > Magnoliopsida > Alismatales > Araceae > Cryptocoryne > Cryptocoryne crispatula. The sequence continues at coordinate 14,751,737 of CM069921.1, forward strand.
AAGTACTCAGATGTCTTTTAAGAACATCCAGAGAGTGCTTAGCTATTTTTTAGAGATGTCCAAAAAGTATCTTCTAGCCATATATAGAGAATTCTTACTACCTCTATATAAAGGCATGAAGAGAGGGCAAGAACTAACACAAGCAAGATTGGCCTAGCAAGCAACAAAGCCACTACCACATCTCACACCCTATTCTCTTCTTCTCTCTATTTCTTGTATTCTCTTGGGAGATATTATAGAGAGAGTTTATGAGTGTAAAGGGCTTTGGGTCTTAGGAGATCCTCCATCTTTTTGTACTTGTTTCTTATATAGTGGAAGTCGCTCATCTTCGCCCATGGACGTAGAAAGGCATATCGCCTCCAAACCACGTAAATCCTGGTGTGCTCCTCTCTATCTCTACTTCTCGTATATATTTGTTTATTTATTCTTTGCAGAGTCAGTATTTCGGTTCCACACTATATCAATGATATTCGTCACAATTCTAAACAAAGGCAAAGCCAAGATGAAGGCTCTTTTCCTTGGTTGGAAAGTAGTTCAATGCCTATTTGATACCGATAGCCACGTGTTCATGATTGGCATCAACATCAATTTCAAAATTGATAGTGATAGAGATGTTCGATATAATAATATGCCTGCTATCATGTTTGATTAGAGTATCAAAAATGATATTGTATTGATTTCGATATTGATATTTGCATATGATAGAATGTCAATATCAAAATTGATACGAGTGGATGCATATATTACATATTTTGCTTTGTTTGCACTAGCCGTTGTAAAATTGATATCGGTGGCAAGACACCTATTGTTAATTTCTATTACTACTAATTTCGAAATTGATATCAATAAAGGTGCCAATATAGTTAATAAACAATGCCTAAGAAAATAATTACCGCAACTATGCATGGAGCAGTCCAAGGGAGTAAATCAGCTGTTTTCGACTAGGGCAAAATAACCAAGATCTGACAGTGTTTTTGGTCGTCGAAACAAAGATTAATTCATTAATTTAAGTGAAGGAGATGTTCATAAGATATTAAAGCCTAATACATTCAGGAACAACAGGTACAGAAAACGAAATAGATGGTACGTACAGTTGGTTAGATTATATATGTTACTGAACGGACTTGTTAGACCATATTAACGTGAGGAAACCCTGACACAAGGAACACAATATGAGCTTTAATTACTGCTTTGGTGTCGCCACCCCCATCCCCCATCCATGAAAGCAAAGCATGATGATGTGTTCCAAACGTTCACTATCTTTCAGGGAATCTAATTTTCTTAGTTTTGGAACGTCTCGCCCACAAAAGTAAATGATTATGATAAAAACGGTACTACTGAGCGACAAAACTAGTATTAGTTGAGAAAATTACGGAGGATACACAAATCTTAATTTTAAGAAAAGAACCAAAGCCCTTGACAAGCATAGGAAGAATATTTCTTAGAGATGAAAGCTGAGCGTGAACCACTTGATATGAATCCACAAGCGTAGGCAAAATGAAGAGGACAGATTTTGAATTAGGGGACCATCTTCTCAAAGATGTTGTGTACCTTCAATTATGATTTTTGGGGAAGGAATCAACTTAGGTAAGGGATATTCTAACTGAGCTTCGTTAGATGGTACATTATCTATGTAGAATATGGCAAACATGTACGTAGGTAAGCATCCAATTCGTCAAAAGGGTACTGAGATCTCAACAAAAGGTGGCAGCGAAAGAGAGCGACATGCAAGATAGAAGATATAATATCGGTAAAAGATTAGCAGGCAGAAATCAGCAAACTACAAGAAAGAGCATAGCAGAATTTTTTTTTCCTTTGAACTGGTAGTAAAGTATCATCCCAAGAGCTAGAACACAACCTCTAGCAACCATAAAACTGGGCATTCGAATGAAAAGAAATGATAGACAAGCATGGGTTTGTATATTTCAGTTGTAAGAGATTCTTGAAGGACTTTGTTCTTCCTAAGAAGAGAAAATGCCGATTAGTTTTTGGGTCCTTCAATCTCTCTCTCTCTCTCTCTCTCTCCCTCTCTCTAACCATTTGCTACCCAGTACTGTAATACGGTAATGCATTCATATATCCTGTAAGAAAAGAAACAGAAACAGGAATACAAGGACAGCCCACAGGAATACAAGGACAGACCACAGTCAAAGCTAATCCCTTATGGCCTGTTTGTTTACAGTATCAAGCACCTGTATCAATATCAGTTTTAAAATTGATATTGATACTCTCCATTGATAGGTGTTTGGATATCACTATTAATTTTAAGATTGATAGTTAAAAAAAATATCAAAAACAATACAGCTCAGTACCTGTATTGAAATCAATCGCGCAGACGTCTCCCCGCGGCCGCCCTCCCCGAGTCTCTCCCCGCCGTCGCCCCCCTCGCGGCAGACGCTCCTCCCCCCGCGGCAGACGGCGGCCGTCTTCCCCGAGTCCCCCTCGCCGCCCCCCCCTCCCCCGCGGCGGACGGCGGTCCTCCCCCTCGCGGCGGACGTTCCCCCCCCCCCCGCGGCGGACGGCGGTCGCCCCCTCGCGGACGGCGGTCGCCCCCTCGTGGCGGACGTCCCCCCCCCCGCGGCGGACGGCGGCCGTCTTCCCCGAGTCCCCCTCGCCGCCCCCTCCCCCGCGGCGGACGGCGGTCGCCCCCCTCGCGGCGGACGCTCCCCCCCCCCGCGGACCGCGGACGCCTCCCCTCCGCGGCCGCCGTCCTCCCGTCCCCCTCCCCCCATCGCCCCCCTCCCCGCGGCGGACGCCGTCGCCCCCCCCTCCCCTCTGCGGCCGTCCCCCCGAGTCCCCCCGTCGCCCCCCTCCCCTGCGGCGGACGCCGTCATCCCCCCCCTCCCCTCTGCGGCCGTCCCCCGAGTCCCCCCCGTCGCCCCCTCCCCCGCGGCGGACGCCGTCGCCCCCCTCCCCTCTGCGGCCGTCCCCCCGAGTCCCCCCGTCGCCCCCCTCCCCCGCGGCGACGCCGTCGCCCCCCTCCCCTCTGCGGCCGTCCCCCGAGTCCCCCCTCCCCGCGGCGGACGCCGTCGTCCCCCCCCCCTCCCCTCTGCGGCCGTCCCCCGAGTCCCCCCCGTCGCCCCCTCCCCCGCGGCGGCGCCGTCGCCCCCCCCCCCCCCCCCCGCAGAGCAACTAGAGCCCCGCGGACGCCGTGTTCGGGAAAGTCTCGTGTAATACCAAACACTGTAAAAATTCGATACTGTCAATTTTAATATTGATATTTCAACTTCAAAAAATATCACTATCAATACTAATACAGTATCATTTATAATACTCTAAACAAACAGGGTGTTAATTAGTGCCCGTTTTCTACAAAATTAGTTTGAGGATAAACCAAGTTTATCCTAAAATAGGATAAATTCAGGTCTATTCCCTAAAAAATCTTGTACTGGAACGTCGTTATGGCTTCTTTTGGTGCAAGATTAATTTGGTAATAGACCTAAATGTTGGAGAGGATGAGGTCACTAGGTTGATGATCGCTACAAAAATTTGATTTTTACAAACGAGAGAAGAATCACTCAAAATTTCCCTTTCTTAGCGGTACAATGGTTAGACAGTGAAGCCTAAAGGCGCATGATTTTCCTTCTGTTGGAGAAAAACCAACTTCAGAATGTACTGAAACTATGAATGGATAGTTTGGCTTTTCCGCCTGTTGGATATACATTACCCGAGAAACCACTGAAAACCTCTTCAAGAATGTCAGTTAGCATATGTAATGGATTTCGTTATGTAAATAGTACAATGATGAAGTAGTTATTCTAATGGATGAGACCTGGGCTTCGATCCTCAACCACAAACGGGCTAGGATACGAAGGCTTGAGAAACATTTTGTGATATACGTAGTTTTAGGTATACACATTAATTAGTCGTAGGTATACTAGTATGCAACTGAACCCAGATCAACAAAGCTCTACTAATCTGGTCACTTGTCTTGGTTAGCTGTTGCACTTGTGATCATGTAAAACGGGGGAAGCAAAGAGGGTGCTGTGGAATTTTCTACATGTTGTGTGACCCTCACCATCTCAGTCTCACTAGATTTTTTTCATTTGATTTTACGACTTTAGGGACAACCAGCAGCTAGCGTACATTTCATTTTGTCCATCAGAACACGCATAATGTTGTGTATATAATGGATTACTACACATCAAATTGAGAAAGGAATTTCATCAAATTGAAATATTTCATGAACAAAATAGTTCTTTCTTTAAGCTGAGATCAAGGTACGTAGAAGCTGGTTGCTGGTGAGAACAACCTAGTGGAAATGCACAATGAACAGCAGGCAGCTAACCGAGCATAGAAAAAAAGACCATTTCTAGAAGAGAAGGATGGCCATGCAATCATTGATTCTTATGCATCATCAGGTGCAAGCAGAACATAGAGTATTGATTCTTCCCTATCAGGAGGGTAAGCTTTTTGAAGTAGTAATCAACTGTAGAATTAGGGACAACAAATAGAAAGACAGACAGACAGACACATAGCTAGATTGGTAGATAGGTTAGGTGTAGATAGAGCAATAGATAGATGAAAATTTTCTTTTGGTTGAATCTCAATGTTTCTAAGAGCAAGAACAGGCTCTTGCAACTATAAGTAAACATCTTTTCAACTGTAAAACAGGTTCAGGAAGAACAATCTTTGTTCCATGTAACGAGATAATGCTGAACAGCTTTTTCTCATTCTATCTTTGAAAGAGAAGACTGAAGATCTGTTTCTCCTTAAATTTATCTTGACTTAGGTTACTTGAAATATAAGCAAAATACAAACGGGTTACCCTTTCCCACAGCCACAGCAATATATCATGGTGCACATTCTCCAAGTACATTGCCTGGTCCTAAATTTATTTACGGTGTAAAGCATATGAAAATAGTAGTTTTCGCAATATGGGTTTATGGTCACCACGGAGTATAGGGACGCATCTTTTAAGTCAAGAATCAAGTTAAGACATTGATCTTCTGACAACACTCCGACTGGATCATACATTTCGCCAGAAGTATGGCAAATATACCTAGCGGATAAAGATGTATGCAACAAAGATGTCTTGCAAGATATCGGACATGCGAACAATGAAGAGCACGGTTTGAGATTCCCCAAAAGTAAAAAAGGATAGGAAAAAAGATAAACGCCCTATATGCAAAAGGATATAAGAGAGAAATAATTTTTATTTAACTAGAAATAGGATCATGTAAAGAGCATAAACAAAAACCATTAGTTTTCGCAATGTGGGTTGATGGTCACCACGGAGTATAGGGATGCATCTTTTGAGTTAAGAATCAAGTTAAGACATTGATCTTCTAACAACACGCCGACTAGATCATACATTTCGCCAGAAGTATGGCAAATATACCTAGCTGATAAAGATGTATGCAACAAAGATGTCTTGCAAGATATCGGACATGCGAACAATGAAGAGCACGGTTTGAGATTCCCCAAAAGTAAAAAAGGATAGGAAAAAAGATAAACGCCCTGTATGCAAAATGATATAAGAGGGAAATAATTTTTATTTAACTAGAAATAGGATCTTGTAAAGAGCATAAACAAAAACCATTGAAACTGTAGACTACAAAGTGATCTTTGGATGAAGATGAATGGTATAACCGTCAAGAGACAAGAAAGTCTTACCTGGAAGAGAAGATCAGGGTATTCTTAGGGAAAACCCCTCACGTCAAGAGGATATAGGTTGATGAAGAGACCAGCAACTAGCGGAGGCTGCTGCTCTTGTGATGCTGAAAAAAAATGTTGATATAAAGCAGCAGCTTGGACACCAGTAAATCTTATTTTATCTGTTCATGTGTTTGCGTATCTAGAACTAACGAGAACAATAGATCAATCGACACAGAAGAGAGAATAAAACGCACCAAACAAGAAATCTGAGACAAGGCATAACCAAAACGGCATTTCTAGGTCAAGTTCATAGAGACAACACAAAGCACACAAATTGCAAAAGCAGAAAAAAGGGAAATCTTAGACACGATGTAGCCACGAACAGCACGTTCTACATCGCATCTAGAACCAGTCGGAAACGAAAACACTTAAGTTCAACTGCGACATCCAAAAGAAAAGACATCACGAACTAACGAGCATATTTCTTCATCCATGTCCTACATGGCCATCGGTTTAACGGATCCATCGTCCATGAGATGTGGCTTTGAGCCTCATGGAGACTCAGCCTTCTGGATGACGGATCCTTCATATATGCGCCTATGCGTTGCCCGCAGCGAACCTCCCGCGCACCAGCGCGCAGCGGTCGTAGCGCTCGCGGAGCATGTCCCGGATCTTGGAATGCAACTTGATGAGGCGCTCGCGGGAAACGCAGCGCAGATCGACGCCCCTGAGGCCGTCGTAGAGAAAGAATCTAGCCTCGGCGTCGACGACCTCATCATGCTGGTGCCACAGCTGCTGGGCCCTCTTGCCAACCATCTCCCTCAGGAAGTGCGTGTGGCTGCGCATCATCCTGACCCTGCCGAGGCCCGGCAGATTCTTGAATTCAGTGCATATCCTGAGCGCCACCTCGATGTCCGGCCACACCGCCGGCTCGCTCTCCCCTATCCCATAGATGATGACGCAGGTCTCCACATCACAGAGTATGTTCAGCTCCTCGGCCTTCTTGAAGATCCCGCTCCTCCTCTTCTTGAAGGTTGCGCGCCGTTGAGACTCGTCCTGCAGCCACTGGATCCTGTTCCTCTTCTTCGTCGCCGAGGCTTCGACAAGCTGGTTGACGGAGAGAGGGAGGGGCGGAAGAGGGAGGGAAGGGAGGGAGTTGCAAGAACCGAGGAAAGGGTGATGTCCCTCCATTGCTCTCTGCGTTGCTAGGGAGGATGGAAGCCCTAAATTATATAGACAAGGAGAAGCCTCGATCGGCTTGTGTTTTCTTGACCGTGAAAATGATTTTCGTCATATTTTTTTGACCATTAATTGCCGAGAGTTTTCGACATTATTCATTGCATTGATTAACAAGCACCCTTTGGATACTCGAAGGTAAAAAGTATTTTGAATCTTAATGACATGGAGCACGGCCGGTGCAGTGGTTTATGAGCATTCCATATTTGCATTTTGTGTTCATTTTGTCAGAAGACTCGGTTTGTACAACGTTGATCCCGAACTAGGCCAATCATGTCAGTCATGCAAACCTGAAAAATAAGATAAAAGGCCACAACATATGTATTGTATGCTATGTATGTATGTATGTATGTATGTATGTATACATCACGTTGTATGTAGTGGAAACTATACTTTAGTCGTTTAAAAATAAGATGTTCACCGGCGGAATTTCAACCCAAAAGAAGTTTAGTCTTGAAGACTTTTCTGCTCTCAGTATAGTGGAAACTATACTTTAGTCGTCTAAAAATAAAATGGAAACGGTTTACTAAATTACATGCAATACTACCCTCATTTTAGAAACCTTCCTCGAAAGCATTATCAAAATGACATGCTGGTCCAAGCCGGATGTGTTGGGCAGAGAGGTGAACTTTGGTGAGACGGAAATGTTGAGATAGATGATCACCTAGTTAAGATGAACATCACGTAAACATGGAGAAATAGTGAGACATGAAAATTTGAAATACAGCCCTAATGGCCTCTTATTTTCTCCCTTTAGTATATCTTACATACACTGGCTATTGAGTCAGAAAGAATTCTACTTTACATATAAAAGTAGACTTAAATTATTCTTGCTTCTAGATAATCGAATCTACAATAAGTGCAAAGGAATTAGAAAAAAAAGAAGCAAACCTGAAATAGAGTAGAGGAGCCTATAAGAAACATGCTTAAGACCCGGCACCATATATGGAGGCGAATGAGAGTACGAGGCAGTCGTGTGCTTCTTTTATTATGATCTTAGCTGAGTGCTGTTGCATTTTATTAAAGTTCAGAGATTAAAATGATTGAAAGATTTTTGGCCAATACCCCTATAGATAGGATCTGAGGTGGCAATTGAGCTAGGAGCTTTGGTCCTGAGAAAATCTATCTTCGACAGATTTTCCTTTGCTTAGAAAATGATGCATTACATGACTTAAGATTACATTGGAAGCAGGGATGGCAGTTTAGAAAAGGTGATATAGAACAGACACGGCTGAATAGATCGATCTTTCTAAGATAAGCTTGTTCAGCATTTAGTTTAAAATGTGCTTCGGAGCTGAGGCTTGGTGAAAGCATTGCTGTTAATATCTTGGTGTATTTGATGTGTTATATATAATGACTGAAAACTCTAGAGAATTTCGGTATATATAGTGTGCGTCTATTAATTCCTTCTAGCAGCTCACGTACGTATGTAGTATGCTAACGTACGTGTGAGAAGTGGTAGGGAAGAAACGACTATTGTAGTTTATTACACAAGTAAACTTTAAGAAATTTCATGGCACATAGATTAGGACGATGTGACCCTGCCCCTCGAGATGTTGAAATGAGGCAATGCGAATTATATAATGCATTGTATGGGTTCGGCATTCTTTTCTTCTTAGGCCGAAAAACCAATGAAAACTGTCGTAATGGTGAAGATAGAGAAGGATAAGAAAAAGCAGCTTGTGAGGAGGAGGGTCTTTCGTAGGGCTATCACCTAGCTATAACATATTTGCATTTATGATCTACACCCTGGTAAGTTAGATATTGCTGCTTCAGCGCTTTTTGACGGCCTTTTTTCACTAGGTAATGTAATAATTTCCAAGATGATACATAAGAATAAATCATGTTTCTCCAGGCACCCTTGTATCGTTTATCCGCTAGCTTAACGATGTTCAGAAATAGTTTGCAAGCAACTAAAATATAATAAAGTTGCAGGAACTCTTGTAGAGAAAATAAAGGACAGAAAGGCTTGTAAAAGATCTAATTTATTACAAGTGGTTGTCCAAGGGAAAGAAGACAGAGATCCTGAAAATCTCAAGCAAGATGTGCGCGTGTGGTATACAGATGATTCGAAATTATTCTCAACGAGGATTTTATAATTACCCATTTATCCTTGAGCAGCCGAACAAACTGCTAGGAGGGGATCGAAATCAAAATTACATGCATGGACAAGTGGTTGAAATGAGAAAAGGAAAAAAAAGAAGAGAAGGATAATCTTTATAGCAGGATGTGCGTCGGGTGGTCAGAAACTGAGCAATTTATAGCTGACAGATGTAAAGCATTCCGGTGGCGAAGGGCGGGGAATCGACTCCCAACAGCTGGAATATCGAGGCAATCTTAAGCAGGACAAGTTGGAGACGAGATAATTTGAAATATCCTACAAATAACAGGTGTAAGGTTGCGGGTGAGAAAAATCATTGTGGAGTGCCATCCAGACTTCAAGCGTTACGGGGTGTAAATAGCCGCAAGCGAGGTTTCAGCTGTACAGGCCGCGTTCAATATTGTTGAGGGCATTAACGGGCGGGACCATTGCAGACAGCTAGCTCCCCATCTCCTCGCCTCTTTTCCCTCTTCATCTGATTTCAAGACGTGTGCCAGGCGCGTATCTTCGCTTGAGTTTCCATAATCTTTTGAGTTAAAGACAAGGATAGCGAGGGAACACGGAAATCGCTCCACGTTTCGCTAGCTTCACCGTAGAACACCGTAACGATGCGTCTCTATCCTCGTATAGGGTATGACGACGCCGACACCGTAGGCCGCAGATATACGCGCTTATCCGACGCCTGCCAAGTTGCGAAGATATGGGAGACTTGAAAGCATTGGATTCTCTGGTCAGCGTCCCCTACTCGTAAATCCTCCCGCCCCTTATGCTCTTGCTCCACTGCCTAGATCAGAAGGGTATCCAAGAACTGGAACGTGGCAAGCAAGTCCCGTTGAAATCCAATCTTGGCTAGCTAGAACGGGTAGATAATATATATATGTGTGTGCCACTAGATAGAGCCAAGATATTGGCGTCAATTAACTATCTCCCAAATTTTCATTCAAGCCCTCTTTGCTTAAATTATTGCATTGCAATCTTAGTTTTATCTGTTTCTACATTTTTCATTAAAAGATGATACTGCTAATTTCCACTTGAAGAAGAAAATGAACTACAGCTTCATATGTTTTTTTTGACCCTCGAAGGTAGGTGAACATTTGAATACAAGTTGACATAGTCTGTATTTAAGGTCAGTTTGGGAATGGGAATCATTTATGTCGGAATGCATGATTTTTAACACCAACTACTATAAAATTATAAAAATGTAAATACAATCAATTTAAAATGATAATATTATGATACACTATATAATATAAAAATAAATTAATATTTTATAAATAGTGATGAGAATAAAAGCCTCCAAACACGAAAATATAACTTGCATAAAAATATTTATATAATAATTAGTGTAATACCCGAAACATCATGCTTTTATGTAAATTATAAATTTAACTGTGATACATAATAAATTATAAATTTTAATATATCATTTACTGTATAACAGATAATTTTATAAAACATTATAAATAAATATTTATTATATTGAATAAAAAAATTAAATAGAATGTTTGATATATATTATATCTGATGTAACATTATTAGAAAAGCATAGAATAGCTCATTTCACCTTTGAGGTGGGATGCTTCTTTTCAATAATGGGTATAGAAGGCGACTTTCAACAAAAAATAAAAAAAAGAAAAAGGTATAGAAGGCATTAATAAGTTCTCCTTTCTTACACACGGAATATGCGGAACAATAGTTCTATTTCTTTCCTAAATTTTGCTTCTAGTAGATAAAAGAGAAAACTCATTTTTACAATATTATGATTTTAAAACTTGACCGATATATATATATGAATTCTGTACTTTGATTTTTGTCATTGAAGATTGCATTTATCGTTATAAAATACTATGCACGTGCATTTCCTAGTGACATATTTTTAATAATTTGGTTTCAAAGTCTCTGTGATTGTTTGATTGCACAACTTTTTGTACACTTAAATTCTTATATAAGATAACTAAAGATATAAAATTATGATGTTCCGTGAGAATGATGATAAAAAAGTAAATAAACTAAATATTTAAACGACAATGAAAAAGTGAATGGACCATATCTATATCTATATATATATAACTATAAAAGTGGGTAACAACGAAAGAAAAAGAAAATCATCTCGTTTTTGTCCAAGAAAGAATCTTTTATACATATATGCTCATTGCAAAACATTCTGCCTTGTTAGCACAATTTGTCAGGCAACCAAACCTTTATATATATATATATATATATATATAAAGCTTATCGCCGCCTAGGTAAAATATCCATACATATGACGTAGTATTACAACTCGTCACTTGCATTGACTGAATTTTCTTTACATCTAGAAATGTTCACCATCCAATTCAACCCAAAAAACTAAAGCAAAACAGAAATTGATTCCGTTCAATTTGGTTTAACAAAGTACGTAATTGGTTTAATTTTAACTCAAATATTCTTCAAAACAAATGTCGACTTTACATAGCATATTTATTTTAAATTAAAAACATTTAATATTATTTATATATATGTTTCTTATACAATAAATATTTTTAGAGTTTCAAAGATGAAACTAATTATATACATGAATATATGGACTATATTTTTATAATATATGATTTAAAATAAACTAAATATTATATATTAATCATATATATGATTTGAAATAATTTATATTATTAATAATATATTCATTCAACCATCGACAATGGCTATTAGTGTTGAAAGTCGATCATCCAACCGTCTAAAATCAATATTGATGACTATAGCCATTGCCGATGATCATAAGTACACACCATTTGATTTTAAATTTGCGTGCCCCTTTCTTACTACACATGTTTTGTTATTTATATGTGTAAAAGAGTTAGTAACATAAAAAATCTAAAAGAACATGGCTTAATCACTAATTATATAATTTTTTATGATTTTATGTTATTATTGATTTATCTTGATAGTTAGTAATATATGTAAACAATTTATAATTGAAAAATAAGGGAGAACATGAGCTAATAATTGATCATGTGATTTTTCAAGATTTTTTATGGTTAATATCGATTTATCTTAAAAATTAGTAATATATGTAAATAGCTAGCAACAGAAAATCTAATGTGTTGGTTTCAATATTTGCTTGTGGTTAATATCGATTTATGTTAAGGGTTAGTGATACATATAAAGAGTTAACTAAAAAATTTGGGAGAACCTGGCTTAGTAGATACAATTTTTTTAAGGTTAATACAAATTTATTTTGAGAGTTAGTAGTATATATAAATAGTTAGTAATAAATGTAAAAAGTTAGTAACTTGAAAATAAAAGAGAACATGGCTGAGTAACTTATTATGTGGCAAAAATATCTTTTCACTAGGAATCCAATTTAAATATTTGAGTTCAATCTTACATATAGACGACGAATGTGACGAAAATGTCAATCATAGGGTTGCCTTAAATGGAGACAAGCGACAAGGATTCTATGCGATCGTAAAATCCTCCTAAATTTGAAAAACAAAAAAATTATCGTACAGTTATAAGACCAACCATGATTTATGGCCGTGAGTGTTGAGTAACTAAGAAGAAGCATATTATCAAATTGAGTGGAGCTGAAATGCGTATGTTACGGTGAATGTGTGACAACATACTTCTTGAAAAAAATTTATGTTTTCAAAGTGATTCCTATCTTAGATAAAAATAGTCCCACCTCTTCTTTTATCTTGTGGTATCCCACTTTAATTGGTGATATATGGTACCTAATATTTTTCTTATTATCACATCACTCATGATAATTTTATGTCATTAGTTAGTTTATGTTTTATTTTAATATAACCTTTTATAAAACAATATGGTGCAGCCAAACAATCTGTTACATACTCCTCGCTTCCTTCCTCTCGTGTGTCGCTGCAGACTGCGTACATGAACACTGCTGGCAACCCTTCTTTAATTTTGTCTCCGGTGAAGAATACATCAAAATTAAAAGACAAGACATCATAGGACCTAAGGTGTTGTTTGGTATAGAGATTACTTGAAGATAACTTGAGATAAACATGGATTATTCTCAAAATTTTGGGGATAACCCAGGTTTATCCCCAAAATATTACGGTGTCAAACAAGCCATAAAAGATTAGGGAGAAAAAAATCAACCAGACGTGAGTATGATAGAGGTAGCTGCCTCATCCACTTGTACGCCATTTGGGGTGACTAGTTTTCTCTATCCACTACAATATATATATAAAAAAAGGTCAGCAAGTGATCACATCAGATAATGTGGTTTTGGCTTTATGATTAATCAATCAACGATATTTAACTGACATCACACCAAACAATGAAGGAAAATTTGATTTCCGATCCATCTTCAAAGTCAACTTAATTATTAGTCCACCGACCAAATTTATATGATATCGTTGTCTACCAAATTCAATTTCTATAGTCTTCCATCCTTTCCATCACACACTGTTTCTCTTTATTTACGTTAATTTTTATATCCCAACAACACTCCGTAGACTAACGTAGACTCTCCATCGTCCTTTCAGCTTTGCTATATATATATATATGTTTATTACTAACTGTTGTCATATATATTCTTAAGCCAATGAAATTATATTACTGACTACCTGTCATTAATTATTAAACTTATAAATACATTATTAATAATTTATATAAAATATTTTTTTTATATTTTAATAACTCTATATATAATACTGACATAGTAACATATGATTAATAAGTGATTGGATGGATTATTAACAGATACTGTGAATTAATAAATAATTATATTATTTTTATAAAATTTTTGGAGTTCATATCAATTTATCATAAGTGTTAGCAACGTATGAAAAAAATAAGTAACATGTGTAAAATGTCAGCAACTAGAAAATCTAAAAGAAATAAGTAAAAAATTGATTATATGATTTTTTATAATTTTTTAGAATCAATATCGATTTATTTTAAGAGTTAATAACATGATTAAAGAGTTAGTAAGTAAAAATTCTAGTTGAATATTAATTAATAACTTATTATTTTGAAAGTTGTAATATATGCAAGAGATTAATAATATATGAAAAGAGTTGTTAGTTAAAAATCTGGGAGAATATAACTTAATAACTAATTATATGATTTTTAAGAATTTTGTTAGAGTTAACATCGATTTATTTTGAGAGTTATTGGTATAGGAAAATGATTAATAACATTGATTTATTTGTCATTACTTACCGTTCGTATATATTGCTAACCTTTTATATTTATTACAAGTTCTTCGGATTTTTTTGGTTACTAATCCCTAATAAATATTACTAACTTCCCTCACTTTGGACTACTAATATTTTACATATATTACTATGTATCTACATATGTAACTAACCTTCAAAATAAATTGCTATTAACTTAAAAATAATTATAAAAAATAATATAATAAGTTATTGGCATATATTTTAAAAAAATTTAAGTTATTATAGAATAAATTATTAACTTATATTTTTCTGAATTGTTTAATTACTAATTCCTAACATATACTACAAATCTCTTACACTGACCTTCAAAATAAAACAATATTAACTCCATAATAGTTTTAAAAACCATATAATATGTTATTTTTTTCTCAATATTAGCCTTTTACATATATTACTAATTTTTTATCTATGCTATTAATTATCAAAATAAATATATATTAATATTAAAATATTTAAAAAATTATAATTAATTATTAGATGATACTTCTTTCGATGTTTTAGTTACTAACCATTTATATATATATATATTACTAACACTTTATTACTAATTTTTTATCTATGCTATTAATTATCAAAATAAATATATATTAATATTAAAAAATTTAAAAAATTATAATTAACTATTAAATGATACTTCTTCCGATGTTTTAGTTACTAACCATTTATATATATATATATTACTAACACTTTATGTATATTATTAACCCTCAAAATAAATCTATATTAATCTTAAAAAAAATTTGATTCAGTTGTTAACTTATATTTTTCTATATTTTTCAATCACCAATTACTTACATGTATTACTAACCATTTTTATATATTATTAACATTCAGAGTAATTTAATAGCAATCATGAAAATGTTAAATAAAGCCGGCCGAGCTTAGCTCGGTTGGAGCAGGGGCTGGGTTCGAGTCCCGGCTCCGCTGTCCGGGCCACCCCGCGGGGGCGGGGTGGATCTCGTGGGGATCGAGCGCTTGCTCGATCTCTCGCCACGCGCTGTGCCGCGCGGTCCGGCGCCGCTGCGCCGTCTCGTCAGTCAAAAAAAAGAAAATGTTAAATAAATTATATAATAAGTTCTCATATTTTGCTGACTTATTTACTAACTTTTTACATATATTGCTGATCTTTCACATATATTACTAACCTTCAAAATAAATCGATTTTAAAAAATTCTAAAATTTTTATTTAATTAATTTTTACTCATAATATCTTTGTTTTTTTAGTTACTTACATTTTACTATATTACTAATCCTCAAGATAAAACAATATTAATCTCAACAAAATTTTGATAATCATATAATTAATTATTAACTAATAGTCTTTTAGATTTTCCTATTAGTAATATTTTACACATATTATTAATCCTTTACATATATTATTAACCCTTAAACTAAATCAATATTAGCCTGAAAAAAATCTGAAAGATTGTATAATTAGTTATTAATTTATACTCTTCTGTATTTTCAGTTGCTAACACTTTATTTGTATTACGAACTATTTACATGTTTTATTACCCTTCAATATAAATTGATATTAACTCATAAAAATCATGAAAAGTTATATAATCATTTATTAACTCATAGTATATGTTATTGACCCACCCAATCACTTATTAACTACGTTAATGTTATAGAGGGTGAATTAATATATATGCAGATGATTAATAATATATAAATAATTAATAATATATTTAAAGATTTAACTATTGATAATAAGTAGTTAGTAATAGAGTTCTAGTGGGTTAGTAATTTTTGACAAGGGTTAGCAATATATCGCAAGGTTTAGTAAAAAAATAGTGTTTTCCTAAGTGAGTAGTAGAGTTAGTATACATGTCACGACCCGGAAAATAAACAACATAAAACCACGACTATGCAGCGGAAAACATAACGTCGTGACAGTGGGAGAAATCCATCATTTGGATTTCATAACCCATACAAGCATGTAATTCAACCAACCCAATCAAGACTACAAAAATTCCACAAGATTTCCAAAACCTGGAGTCAATGACTTAAAGAAATCAAGCCAACTTCATATAGTCCAACTTCAACCTATAAACTTAAACATTTAAAACAACTAACATTCAACACCAAGTCTGTTCATATGCTCCAACTATAAATCAAATCCACTAGATTGTTTAAGTACACAACAACCTAAGAGTCCAAAACAAGCAACCTGATAGAAATGAAATATATCACTCCGCTCCAACTCCAGGAGATTCTGGTTCTTCCACGGCCTCTGCTTGAGCCTCCAAGCCAATCTCCTGATCTTCAAAACCTGCTGAAAAATATTAACCCACAACGGGGTGAGTCCGGAGACTCCGTAGGATTTACACCCTTCACCCATCAATCGGGTAATTAACATATAACCAAGCAGTGGTATATAACATATCTAATTTGAGATGTATACAAAAGTATAGAGTGTCTTCTATATTAATCTCACAACCCATATCCAAACATAATTATCTTCAAAGAAAAGGTTATGCCAAAACAAATCGATTCTAGACCAATGCATACAAGACCATGAAACTAAACAATAATCAACTAGATGACCTTCAGACTTAACTTAACATGACCAATCTAACATGAGACATATCTGAATTTTTCTAACTTATCATGCTTTAACATCTAAACATAACATGCAATGGGCATAATTTCATGTTCTTTCTAAACTCATAGTCATATGGCAAGGAATTGGTTGTCTTGCCTTTCTCATCACCTATACATGTCACTTTCACCAGCTCTAATTTATATAGCAATAACATATACTAAGCTAGCCCAAAGTGCACCTAGGCAGTGGTGACACCAAGGGAAAAACCGCGGTAATCCGGGATCTGTGGGAAAGCCGGATTTATCTAAGATACCCGCTGCCCACGGGTAATTTGACTAGAATAGGCTGGTGAAGCCTCATAACATGTGGTACAAGAATTCATAAAAAATTTCAGATCATGACACACCTGCATACCATGTACACAAGACATAAACATCTCATTCTAATGTCAACCATGCATAACAAATTGTTTTTATCATATACTAGACAAGACTTGCACTAACCGACATGGTTAACATATCCTAATCAAATCTCATATCAAACTTGATAACATGAACCTAGCCATATCATGCAAGACATATTACACAATCTGGAACCAAATCAAATGATTTTTACATGATCTATGCACATGCAATAACAAACCAAATCTAGACATGCATAATTACATACACAAGACAATTAATCAAACCCAATTTTGGCATAATCAAAACAAGCTAACTTCTGATGTTAACACTCATAATCTGACCTAAACAGGTTCCAAAAGTGAAATTTGATGACTTTTGATTTTTCCAAAACTCCACATAATTATCTTTCAATTCTAGGTCCATTCTAGCATATAAACATATACATAAATAACAAATGGTCACATCTCATGGAAAATAGTTCTACCCATCCATAATCATGCCAAACATGTTCTATAATATCCAAAATATCATTTTCAAAGTTCTGGGTTCAAGGATTTTTGAGAAATTCACTAATCATGATTTAAAAGTCTAAACTAGTCAAATCTAGGTCCATAAGTTAAAACATTCATATTTTCTAATCAAAATGGGATCAAATACATAGACAAGCTTGAGAAACCTACTTGTAGCCTTCTGTGAATTTTTCTGATTTTTATGGATTTTCTGTTATTTTTCATGGCCTTTTTCAATATCTGGATTTAATAAATCCGAAAATTCGGAATTTCCTGGACCGGCTGAACCGGGCCGGTTCGACCGGCTGAACCAGGCCGGTTCGGAGGCGCTGAACCGCGGCTGGACCGGCGGCTGGGCCGGGCTCGTCCGGCGGTTCACGGCGACGGCTCGCGGGCGGCGGAGGCGGCGGCGGCTCGCGGCGGCGCTCGCGACGGCGGAGGCGGCGCTCGCGACGGCGGGGGCGGCCGGCGGCGCTCGACGGCGACAGCGATGGGTGGGGGGGGGTCTGGCCATGACGGCGACGGCGGAAGGAGGGCGACGGCCGGCGATGGCGGCGGCGAGAGGCTCTCCCGCGGCGGTTCCGGCCGGAACAGGGGAGGTCGACGGCGGCGCCGGCTTCCGACGGCAATGACGACGGGCGGCGCAAGAAGCTGGACGGCGATGCTCTCGCCGGCGAGGGAGGCGCTGGAGGGAGGAGACGGCAACGAGGAGAGGGGCCGGAGGCGGTGACGGCAAGGGGAAGGTCCGGCGGCGCTCGCTTCCGGCGGGGGCGGTGATCGCGTCCGGCGGCGGCGACAGAGGAGGAGGAGGAGGAGGAGAGGATTCACGGCGGGGAGATGGCACAAGCGAGGGCGAGAGAGAGAGAGATCCAACGGGGCTGCGTAACTGGCAAGGGGGGGGGGAGATCGCGACGCATCCGAGGGAGGGGCGGCCGGCGTTACCGCGGGGGCGGCGGCGAGAGATCCGGGACGGGGAGGGAAAGGGGGGCTGTTACGAAAATTAAATTAAATTTTTTTTTTTAAAACAGCCAGGTATTACATTCTTCACCCCTTAAAAAAAATTTCGACCTCGAAATTTAAAATTACTTACCAAAAAGATGGGGGTGAGACCGCTTGATATCCTCCTCGATCTCCCAAGTAGACTCCTCAGATGTGTGATGCTTCCATAACACCTTGACCATCGGAATAGTCTTCCTTCTAAGCTGCTTCACCATGCGATCTATGATCCGAATAGGCCTCTCTTCAAAACTCAAATTAGGTTGCACTTCCACCTCAGAGAAATCAATGACATGAGTAGGATCTGAAACATACTTTCTAAGCAATGATACATGGAAAACAGGGTGTACTCTGGACATAGCAGGTGGTAGAGACAATCTATAAGCAACTTCTCCAATCTTCTTCTCTATCTGAAATGGCCCAATGTACCTCGGATTCAGCTTACCACGGCAACCAAATCTGATGACTCCCTTAGTGGGGGAGACCTTTAGGAACACATGATCTCCTTCTTCAAATTGAATATCACGCCGTTTCAAATCTGCATAGCTTTTCTGACGGCTCTGAGCTGTAAGTAACTTTTGCCGAATGACCTGGATCTTATCATTACTGTCCTGCACCCACTCTGGCCCAATAAGACTTCTCTCTCCAACCTCTTCCCAACAAAGAGGTGATCTACATGGCCTGCCATACAAAGCCTCAAATGGTGCCATTCCAATGCTAGAATGATAACTATTGTTGTAAGCAAATTCAACCAAGGGTAACTGCAGATCCCAGCTTTCCTGCCACTCAAGTGCTCCAGCCCTCAACATATCCTCCAAGGTTTGGATTGTTCTCTCTGACTGACCATCTGTCTGAGGGTGGTATGCTGAACTAAACTTGAGTTTAGATCCCAAAGCTTCTTGCAGTCCCTTCTAAACTCTTCCAGTAAACCGAGGATCTCTATCTCGAAACAATAGTAACCGGAACACCATGATACTTAACCACACCATCAAAATATAACCGACCGGACTATCGTAGGTTGGGCTTCTTTAATCGGCATAAAATGAGGTGATTTAGTAAGTGGGTCGACCACAACGCAATTAGTATCAAACTGCTTCTTGGTTCTAGGCAATCCTGTGACAAAATCCATAGAAATGTGTTCCCATTTCCATGATGGTATCTCCAATGGTTGTAAAGGTCCTCCTGGTTTCTGGTGTTCAACCTTCACCTGTTGGCAAACAAGGCACTTAGATACATAATCTGCTACATCACTTTTCATACCTTCCCACCAATATTGCCTCTTCAAGTCATGATACATCTTGGTTGCCCCTGGATGAATAGAATACTGAGACTTATGTGCCTCTGCCAAAATTTCTTGCCTCAAGTCAAAATCTGCAGCTACACACAGTCTCCCTTGATAACGAATGGTTCCATCTTCATACTTAGAAATTTCTGCCCTTTTTACTAAGCCTTGCACTTCTGGGTTCCCTTCTTGAGCCAGCTTCACTTTCTCCACCAAAGATGACCTGATAGACATCTGAGCCATGAAAGAAGTTAGATGATTCACGAAATCTTAGGTGCATAAGTGGTAATAAGCTCCTTGCCTTTCCATTCTTGACATAATTGCAATGCCATTACTTTCTTTTACGCTAAGTGCATCCGCCACCACATTTGCTTTACACAGGTGATAGTTTAGACTAAAATCATAGTCCATTAGGTATTCCACCCATCTCCTCTGCCTCAAGTTGAGATCCTTCTGTGTAAAAATATACTTCAAGCTTTTATGGTCAGTAAATACATCAAATGACTCATCATACAAATAATGTCTCCAAACCTTCAATGCATGTACAACAGCTGCCATCTCTAAATCATGAACTGGGTAGTTCTTTTCATGAGGTTTCAACTGCCTAGAAGCATAGGCCACAACCTTATCATGCTGCATCAACACACAACCCAGTCCTACTCTGGATGCATCAGTATAGACTACAAATCCTCCTGTACCATCTGGCAAAACAAGCACAGGTGCAGTTGTCAACTTCTCTTTTAACTTCTGAAAACTCTCTTCACATTGTTCTGACCACTTAAATCCTCCCTTCTTTGTCAAAGCTGTTAAAGGAGCTGATATAGAGGCAAATCCCTCAATAAAACGACGATAATAACCTGCCAAACCAAGGAAACTTCTCACCTCTGTCGGGTTTGTAGGTTGCTCCCAATTCTGCACAGCCTCAACCTTAGCAGGATCCACCTGCACACCTGCTGCTGATATAACATGGCCCAAGAAATTTACACTCTCCAAATTAATGCACACTTACTAAATTTGGCATATAACAAGTGATCTCTCAAGGTCCGCAACACAATCCTTAGATGTTGGCAATGTTCTTCCTGGCTAGAAGAGTAAATCAAAATATCATCAATGAAAACCACTACAAAGCAATCTAAATACTCCCTGAAAATCTGGTTCGTCAAGCTCATGAAAGCTGCAGGAGCATTAGTGAGACCAAAAGGCATCACCAAGAATTCATAGTGACCATATCGAGTACGAAAAGCTATCTTAGATATATCTTCATCCCTGATCCTCAGCTGATGGTACCCTGATCTCAAGTCAATCTTGGAAAACACCTTGGCTTTCTGCAACCGGTCAAATAAATCATCAATACGCGGCAGTGGGTACTTGTTCTTTATAGTGATCTGGTTCAACTTTCTATAATCAATACAAAGTCTCAAAGATCCATCCTTCTTTCTGACAAATAAGACAGGTGCACCCCAAGGTGACACACTAGGGCGAATAAACCCCTTGTCCAGAAGCTCTTCCAACTGTTGCTTGAGCTCTCTCAGTTCTGCAGGTGCCATTCTATATGGGGCAATAGAAATGGGGGCTGATCCAGGAACAAGATCTATAGCAAAATCAATGTCCCTGGCTGGTGGTAACCCAGGTAAGTCCTCAGGGAACACATCTGGATACTCACATACAACATCAACCTCACCCACAGATTTCATAACACCTGCATCACCATCAATAGATACACATGCAAGATAGACATCACACTGATTTTCCATCATCCTTGCTGTCTTCATGGCAGAGATCAACATCTTGGACTTCTTATAAGAAGGGCATCTATAGGAGAAGATATTTCTACCAGGAATCTGAAATATAACCTTCTTCCTATGGCAATCAAGAATAGCATGGTGGTGCTCTAACACTACAAGAAATCGTCGCTTTACCTACGAAAACATTGCCAGTAGGTAAGAATTAGTAGGTAAATGTTACATTCACCTACTCGCTATACCTACTAATTTGATCATTCGTAGGTAAAACTATCAATACCTACTAAGTGCCTACGGATTCACCTCCGTAGGAAATTACATTGTTATAAAAATGTGTAATCTCATTGAATAAAATTAAAATATGGATGTTAATAATATTAATAATCTATTATATATTAATATTAAAAAAGTATAAAATAATAAAAAATAAAAAAATGTATAACAACTATAATAAAAAGAGTAACATAATATTACAAATATTTAATTTTTATATGAATATAAAATAAGTTATTAATAAAAATAAAAGTATTCAAATAATAATTAAGTATAATATTAAATATATATAAATACAATAATATAATAACAAAATTTATTTAGTGCTAACTTAACATTACTTTATAATATGTAATATAATAAATTTATTAATTTTTAAAAATGTAATAATATATAATTTAATTTTTTTCATAAATAAAATAATATATTTATATTAGTAACAGTTTAATATGTTAAATAACTATATATAAGTACAAATAATATTTTAAAAATATATGAATATATATATTTTATACACTCAATATTGTAAAATTATAAATATATAAATAAAATACGTAATAATACATAATAATATAATAATAAGATTAATGCATGAATAATAATACTCATAAAATATTAATATAAAATACATTAAAAAATATATTAATATTAAAATAAAATTATTTAATTAATCATATATTAATAAAAATAAATAACATAATATAATAATATAAATAATTTAATAATATAGTGTAATATATAGTATAATAAATATATTCATATTTAAAATCAATATATTAATTTATTATTAAATATTGATAGTAATATAAAATAATATATTAATAATAAGAAAATATAATATATTAAATAAATTTATAGATATTGAAATATGTTTAAATTTTATCTTCATTGATCTCTTGCTCAATCACCTACCATAATAAGATATTTTGATCTACTAATTGTTAACTACGGACTCACCGTAAATAAATATAATATTAAATAGATTAATCTCAAATGTTCAATCAAATAGAAAAAGTTGCCATCAAATATATATATGTTGTTATAATTTCTTCATTTTCAAACATTATCTTTAATTCTTTATAGTTGTTCACCTATTAGTCATTATTAGTCAATGAGCAAATGTTTAAAAAAAACAAAACATAACGTTAAGTTACTTTTTTCAACACCTATTTATTAGAATGAACTATACAAATAATGAAATAATAAATGAATTCAAAAATAAACTTTTGACATAAGATCATATATTAAAATAAAAATATAGTTATGGACATACTATCATCATATATTGAAATAAATCTCTTACAAGCCATCTCAAAAATTCTCCCATACTTTTTATCGACCCCTTCACCTGGTCGAAAACTTTCCCACCGTTGTAAAACCCTCCCGGTCATCGAACTCGTTTCCGTCTCCCCCTTTCTCCCTCCCATTTTGTGCCCTAGCCGCTCCATTTCCTCCCTCCCTCTCTCGATTTTCCCCCTCCCTCCCTCTCTCGGTTCCCCCTCGCGGCAGCTCCCTCCCGTGTGCCTGCGCAGAGCCCAGCCCCCCCTCCTTCGCGCCGGCGCTGTCCCGCCCCCTCTGCCCGCGTGGATGCCTGCGTCGCAGCAGCTCCCCCGCCCCCTGCTCTCTCTCTCGGCCAGCCGGTGGACCCGCGGCACCCCGCCCCCCTGCTCGCTCGGCTGCCCGTGTGGACCCGCGGCCGCGGCGTCGCAGCAGCTCCGGCCTCCCCCTCGCTCAGCTGCCAGCGCGGACGCGCCCAGCAGCCTGCAGCCCGCAGCCCGCAGCAGCCGCCCCCCCCCTCCGCGCGCTGCCCCGCACCGCGCGGGCGCTTCCCCCTTGCGCGCGCGGACGCCCAGCGGCTGCAGCCTCCAGCCATCCCCCTCTCTTGGCGCTGACCAGCGCGTTGATGGTGCTGGGCTGCTCTGGCCGCCTAGTCTCCCTGCCGCGCAGCGCGCAGCGCCCAGCCCCCTGCTGCCCAGTGTGCAGCGGCCCTGCCGCCCCCACTCTGCCCTCGACCCCCCCCCCTCGGTTCTACCTCAGCCGACCAGCAGTTGAATCATTCTGCGGGTTGCCGGCAGCATCTCTGAGGATGGAGAAGGTGGACTTCTCCAAGGACTTCTTCTCCCAGCCGGCGTACCTATCAATGTCCACCGAGCTTCATCTAGAGAGCTATGAGTGCACCCTCAGTAGCGTCTACATGTTCAGGCTGATCTTTCAAGCCAGCTCGCTGGCGCCGAAGAACTTGGTTGAGGCGTGGATGGTCGAGGTTGAGCTTGCCTTCTCCGAGCTAGAGGTACATGCCTCCTGTTTCCCACAACTCCTGGTTCGGGATTGATTTTGATCAACTTCTTCCCATTTATGTTGATTGAGTGATCTTTAGGGCATTGGAAATTTGTTCCTTCTGGAGAATGCATGTCGGGCTTCGTGGAAAGGGAAGTTGTAGGGCTGCGCCTATCTCACTATCCGAGCTTTGTTCTTAGCTTGATGCGTAGTAGATAGCAATGATTTTTGTTGTAGAAACCTGTTCTTATGGGTTGCATTTGCTCCAAGGGGATCGGCATAGACGAGCAAGTGGATGCCCGAAGGGTAGTATGTCTGTGATTCTTCCATAATATGATTTTTGTAAAACCCCATCAAGACTAGTACTCATTCTTCTAGATATCATTTCATCTTAAACATGAAAAATGCTCACTGTTCTGGATACTTTTTCTGCTAACATTTTTCATTATATTCTTCAAACAGGGGCTACATCTTTCCTGTTTACTTAATACCAGTACGTTGGGGTTTTCATGGCTGCATTTGCTATCCTGATCTTTCTTTTCCTTGGTTCCGTGGAAGGTTTCTCCACTAAAAGCCAGCCCTGCACATACAGCAAGCACAAGACCTAAAAGCCTACTCTCACTAATGCCATATTTAGTATCGTATCTTTCATTCTTGGTGCAATCACTTCTTTGGTTTCTGGCTTCCTTGGGATTGAAATAGCAAGTTTTGCAAATGCCATAACAACTTTGGTGGCTAGGAAAGGTGTTGGCAAGGCTTTATTACTGCTTTCTGCTATGGTGCGATTATGGGTTTTTTTGCTGGCTGCAAATGGATTATTGGTGTTATATATTTCCATCAATCTTTTCAAGTTGTACTATGGAGATGATTGGGAAGGACATTTTGAGACTATTATTGGTTATGGACTTGGAGGGTCTTCTATGGCTCATTTTGGTGAAGTTGGTGGCAGTATCTTTACAAAAGTTGCCGATGTTGGTGCTGACCTTGTTGGCAAATTTGAGAGAAATATTCTTGAGGATGATCCAAGAAACCCAATTGTAAGAAACTATGCATCTTGGTATTCTTAATTGTTCATTCCTTGCTTGCTTTGGTTTTTGCTTTGGGAAGAAATTAGGCATCTTGGTATTCTTAATTGTTCCTTTTCGTGTGTTTATATAGTTTAACCTAACAATGGAAACCACATTTATTAATTAAATATTATGCTGCCCATGTATAATGGATATGTATGTCATTTCGTATGATTGCTCTAGAAAATAAAATGTTTGTTCTTTCCATCCCCCTCTTTCTCAAGTTCTATCCTCTTTGTTAATATTTCATAAAATCATCGTGACCTTGACATACTTTTAGCTTGTTGCTAAAGATCCTGAATGATGGTTGAGGTAATGTTTTTACTAAGTATTCCTATGTTTGATAATATTTTGTTATTTGCTATTGGTTTATTTACAAACCTTGTGCTGTCGATACTCAGGTTGCAAATTTTGTTGGGCGTGCTGGTTTTGGATGTGGAGAAAGTAAAAGTGAGAAATGTAAAAGCTACAGAATTAGGACTAAAAACTAAAGAAAGCAAAAAATTGGAGAAGGTAAATAGGCACTCTGTAGTTGAGATTTTCATATCCTTAAGCTCCCAGGTATTTTATAGCTCTGATTATTTTTTTAAACTTATTTTCATATCCTTAAGCTCCCCGTTGGTACTTTTTCCTCAGTTTCATTTTCTACTATGGCACTTCAAGTATGTATGAATTACCAATCTTATTTAACTATATGATGTCTTTTTAGTTTTTCTAACGTTATTATACAATTTACTTATTTTGTCACTTACAGTTAACGTATCGGATAATACATTTTGGTAAACGGCGGTTATAAGAGTTGTCGATGAAGAAAAGCTGGTTTCATTAGTTCAAGGTAGGTGCACTACTTCGGAGTTCTCTATTTTCATATACTGTTTTCGATTATGCTCTTGTTATCACAAATATCAAATATTTTTCTTATATATTAGTTCTCTGGATGAGACAATGCTTGAAACTTTGTGACTTCATTTATTCTAAACAACAAAACTTGACATCACTCAGTTCATGGTCTACCAGATTGTCTTTTCATGATCAATCAAATATTGATCTCTATTTCATGATTAACTAGATTTTTTTAATCATCACCTATAGCTTGAGACTTCATATACTATCATGTCCTCTTATATACTTCTTAAATCTCATGATATATGGTGGTATGTTTTCATTTTGTATGATTAAATTTTATGTTGTGCTCAGTTTCTTTAAAAAAATTTTTGTGAAACAAACTTGATTGTTGTTGTTTGCAAGGACAATAAAGCCTCTTGATGTTGATGTGAACAAAAAGAGAACAAAATGTAAGTGGAACTACTGTTGCTATTGTGATCATTTTTTCTGTTATTACTTTCATTTTATGTGTTGGAGCTCTGTGGTTCCTCTTGTTGAAGTTCGAGCAAGTGCACTACTTACTACTTCGGACTTCTCCATTATTGAGCAAACTAAATGGTGTATATAGGAATGTTTTATTGTGAACTTTTTTTTAACATGTTTTGTTTGTAATGAGCAGAGTTTTTTCATGTTTATTTTGTTTGTGAAATGTTGTCAAAATTTAGATTAGATTTGAGTGATGACGTCTTTTGAAGGTTCTGTGTTTTTGTATGAATTGTATTTGCATTGAATAGGTGGAATGCGTGAAATGTATTCAGGTCGACTGGATTGATTTCAGGTTTTAGTTATGTAACATTTACCTACGGATTTTACTACGTAGGAAAAGAGAAGGTGGGTTGTAGGTATAGACCACATTTGTGTAGATTACCTACCCAAAAAAATCGTAGGTATAAGCTATTTTCCCGTAGGTAAAACCTTTACCTACAGATCTACCTACGGATTGGTCGCGTCGGGCTAGTACATGTAGGTAATTGTTTACCTACGAACGGTTCCGTAGGTATAGTATGACTTATACCTACAGGTGTATGCTCACCCGTAGGTATAGTACATGTACTATACCTACGGATTCGTCCGTAGGTAAAACATTTACCTACATGTACTAGCCCTACGGATGGTTCCGTAGGAAGGTCCGTAGGTAAAGGACATTACCTACGGGAAAATGGCTTATACCTACGATTTTTTTGGGTAGGTAAAACGCGAATTTCTTGTAGTGTAACCAGTCCATCCCCAAAATAATATCAAAGTCTTCCATATCTAGCACATACAATCTGGCCCCTAAAAAGTTCCCATTGATCTCAATCTCACACTGGGGTATAAAATAAGATACCTCCATGGCCTGCCCTGATGGAACACTAACTCCCATAGGTTCACACTCTTCCACAGTATAATCACAGTTCTTAAACAAGAATGCAGAAAAATGAAATGATATGAACGAATCGGTAGCTCCTGAATCAAACAAAATACGAGCATAAAGTCCAGCGACTCGAAGAGTACCTTCTGCTGCATGAGAGTCCTGGGAGAGGTCCCTGCGCTCCATAGCAAAAACCCTAGCCTGGGCACTGCGAGACTGCTGAGGTGGGGCCCTGTAAGATGAAGTCTGCCTCTGAACTGGTGCCTGCCTCACCTGAGTCGCTGCACTACGAGTCGGAGCACTAGAATGAGTCTGAGATGGTCGAGATGACATAGCTGGAGTAGCCTCACGCCTCTGCCTGGAAAGAGGGCAATCAGCAACACGGTGCCCAAACTGCCCACAACCAAAGCATGCTCCTGACCTGCGGCGACACTCACTGCTAGCATGGTTCTTCCCACAGAACTCACATCCCCTCGGTATGGGTGGGGGTCTTGAGCTGGTGATCTCTGACATCTTCCTCTTCCTGTCAAGGGACTGCTGAGGCTGGTCCCTAGATGGTGCCCTGCTGCTCTGACCTGGTGCTCTGAAGGGTCCAAGGTCCTTCTCCACTCTGCAAGCTGCCTCAAAAGCTGCTCCCATCGTGGGCCAGACTACAGCAACGAGTCTGCCACGAATACCACCTCTGAGCCCATCAATGAATTTCCTAGCTCTTTCTGCCTCATTCTCACAGATGTGTGGTGCATAAGCTTCTAATTCTATGAACTTACTCTCATACTCCATGACTGACATGGTACCCTGCTCAAGCTGTAAAAACTCCTGCTTCTTGGCATGACGAACATGTAATGGAATGTACTTCTCCCTGAATAGCATGATGAACTCCTCCCAAGTGATTTCCTCCTCTGGGACTCCAGCAAAATGAGTCCGAAGTACAGATTCCCACCAAGCTCCAGCAGTCAAATGGAGCACGTGGGTAGCAAGCCTGACCATATCCTCTGGAGGACACTGCATCACCTTGAAAATCTTCTCAATCTCTCTGATCCAGTTCTCTGCCAGAGCTGGATCCCTATCCCCTGCAAAAGATGGTGGACTCAGACGCCGAAAATGTTCCACCATTCCAATAGGTGGGTGATCTGCCCTGGCATTAGCCTGCTGCATCAGACCCTGAGCCATAGCAGCATTCAAGCCCTGCTGAGCCTGAACCTGAGCCTGCACAGTCTGGAATAGACCCTGAATAGCTTCTAATAGATTTCCTGTGCCAGGTGCTTTCCTGTTCCACCATTCCAATAGGTGGGTTGATGGATTTGTCATATGGAGTATTGAAGAAAGTAGTCAAATAAATGTAAGTGTTTTATTTATTTTTTTAAAATTTATAATTTATTTCAAATGTTAATGAATGTACACTTTTAGGACAACATACAACAACTAATGAATACCCAATCATTAGTGGAATTAGATGCCAGGGTTTCTAAATTAATATTTAGTTCGATGGAGGCATTTGTTCATCTTTGGTAGAGATAGATTGAGATAGATCTAATGTGGAGGAAAGATAGACTCGTAACATCCAGTATGGTGGAACTAGTTGGGCCGCTACTAGCTCCATGAGTCAAGATTTTCGGGAGTTGAGAGAGTAGGTGTAGAAACAATCAACAAATATTACTTTTCTGAAATAGCAGATGTGTGATCACCAAAAATCTTTTCAAGAAATAATCAAACAATTAACTCAAGAAATGTTAGCCAAAATGGCTTTCGAGACTCTCTCAACCAACTAATCTATCCATATCAATGTCACCTCCAAGGTAGAGAGAGCATGATGATGAGGGTGAGGAAGGGGTTTAGAGAGGATAAGTGATTGCATACTCCTTATCTTATTTTATATAAAGAGTTAATGATATACGATTGTCATACTCATTTTTATAATTGTAATAAGTGGATGTGATTAAATATTATATAAATATGTGTTTGAAGATTGTTATTGTTTTGCTCATCTTATGTAATTTTGATTAAATGAATGAATGTACATGTTATGATTGAATAGATATACGTGATTGTGATTGAATGAATGAATATTTGTACATGTGATATGTCACTGGATGAATGGAAGGAGCACTTCTTATATATCCATTGAATGAATGACATTGAATGAGTGCATAAGTAGTGGATTATGAAATGAATGAATATGTATGTCCTTTTAGGTTCTTATGAACAAGTTGAATGAATAAATCATTTTTGTGATACAGGCATTGTAGAGTCCATGTAATAATCATAGATTTTCAAATTTCAAAATGTAAATTTTTTAATAAAAACCTATTGGTGAAGACTTATCTTGTCACTGACGGGCAAGGGCTTAAACTATAGTAACTAAGTATTGGTGATGGCATAAACTACCACCAAATTAGATCAAAATGCCCCCAATGTGCATTATGTACAATTTACGTAATGGCTCCTGTAATATCTGACGTTTAAAAAAAAAAAAAAAGTAACAGCCCACCCCACCCTGCCCTCTCTCTCCCTCCCGCCGGTCACCCACCCTGCCCCACCCGCTCTCTCTCTCTCTCTCGTCGGTTACACCCGCCCGCCCCGCCCTCTCTCTCTCTCTAGCCGGTTACGCGCCCCCCCGGACTCTCTCTCTTCCCCCCGCCCCGCGCTCGCCGGACTCCCCCACTCCACTTGGACTCTCCTCTCTTCTCCCTCTTGGCTCCGGACCTCCCCCACCTGTATATTTTCCTCACGGAACCCCCCCCCCCCGTCGAAGCTCTCTCTCCCTCTCTTCCTATCATTGACGCCGCCGCGCCTGGGCTGCCTCCGCCGTGCACACCCAGCGCCGCCTCTCGCGCGCGCACACGTGATGCCGTCGCGGCATCAGCCCCGCCGTCCGCCACCGCCCACCGCCGCGTAGCCGGTCGCCCCCACCATCGCCAGCGTCTTCCCCACTGCCCCCTCGCGTCATCCGGTCCCCGCACGCGGACATCGCCGTTCCACCGGCGCTCGTCGCCCAGTGCAGCGCCGTCACCCGCCAGCCCCCACGGCCACGCCTCCCGCCACCCTGCATCGACCCCTCGGTGCGGCAGTCACCCCCTCCCTCCAGCGCCTCCCTTGCCGGCGAGAGCGTCGCCATCCAACCCTTCCCGCGCCGCCCGTGGCCGTCGCCGGAACCCGCCGCCGTCACCTCCCCTGTTCCGGCCGGAACCGCCGCGGGAGAGCCTCTCGCCGTCGCCATCTCCGGCCGTCGTCTTCCTCTCGTCGTCGCCGTCGTGACCAGCCCCTCCCCCGCCCATCGCCGTCGCCGTCGAGCGCCGCCGGCCGCCTCCACCGTCGCGAGCGCCGCCACCGCCGTCGCCGGCACCGCCCGCCCGGTCCAGCTCCGCCCGGCCCAGCTCCACCCGGTCCAGCCGCCCGGTTCAGCCGGTCGAACCGCCCGGCTCGACGCCGGTTCAGGATTTTTCTGATTTTCGGAATTAATAAATCCGGAAATTAGATTTGAGGCCAGAAAAATAGCAGGAAAATTCTGAAAAAATACGAAAAATTCACAGGAGCTTACAGGTAGGTTTCTCAAGCTTGTCTATGTATTTGATCCCATTTTTATTAGAAAATATGCATGATTAACTTATGGACCTTGATTTGATTAGTTTAGACTTTTGAATCATGATTAGTGAGTTTTCTCAAAAATCCTTGAAACCAGAACTTTGAAAATGATATTTTGAATATTATAGAACATGTTTGGCATGATTCTGAATGGGTAGAACTATTTTTCATGAGACTTGACCATATGTTATTTATGTATATGTTTATGTGCTAGAATGGGCCTAGAATTGAAATATAATTATGTGGAGTTTTGGAAAAATCAAAAGTCATCAAATTTCACTTTTTGGAACCTGTTTAGGTCAGATTATGGGTGTTGACATCAGAAGTTAGCTTGTTTTGATCATGCCAAGCTTGATTTAAGTTAATTGTCTTGTATATGTGATTAAGTATTGTCTAGTTCGGTTTGTCATTTCATGTATGTAAATCAAGTAAATTTTGGTTAGTTTGGTTTCAGATTATGTAATATGTCATGCATGATATGATTATGTTCATATGGTTAGGTATGGTATATGTTTGATTCAGAATATGTCAAACAAGTCGATTAGTACAAGTCTTGTCTAGTTATGGCAAAATATGTTTAATTTGGTTTCAGATCATGGGCTATGCTATGCATAGTTAGTCATGTCAGTTTGGTCATGATTAGTACGAGTTGTCATTCAGAACAAGTTCAATTATGTCGGGTTATCATATGTCTTGTCAAGTTCATGGTGGATGTTATGTCTTGCATGAAGGGCTATGAAATTGATGGTTATGTCATGTATGCATGGTATGATCAAGTATGTCATGATTTGAAATTATGTTATGAACTCTTGATATGACGTGCTATGAAGGCTTCACCACCTATGTTAGTAAATTGCCCCGTGGGTGGTAACTTAGATGAATCCGGCCCTCCCACAGATCCCGGATTACCGCGGTTTTCCCTTAGTGTCACCACTGCCTAGGTGCACTTTGGGCTAGCTTATTATATGTTACTGCTATATATATTAGAGCTGGTGAATGCATTTTGTACATGTGAAGCAAGACGACCAATTCCTTGCTCTTTGGCTATGTGTTCTGGAAAGGATATGAAATATGTTACTTGTGTGTCATGTATGGATGTTAAACCATGTCATGTTAGAAAAATCGATTTGTCTGTTTTAATTTGGTCATGTTAAGTTAAGTCTTGAGGTCATTTAGATGATATTTGTCTAGCTTGTATGGTCTTGTGTGCATTGGTCTAGAATTAATTGGCTTTGACATAATCTTTTCTTTGAAGATAATTATGTTCAGATATGGGTTGTGAGATTAATATAGAAGACATTCTATACTTTTGTATTACATCTCAATTTAGATATGTTACATACCATTGCTTGATTATATGTTATTTACCCGATTGATGGGTGAAGGGTGTAAATCCTACGGAGTCCCCGGACTCACCCCGTTGTGGGTTAAATTTTTCAGCAGGTTTTGAAGATTTAAGAGCTTGAAGATGAGGATCAGGTGGAACCAAAGGAATCGAGTCATTTGCAGATGGAGATTCTTGGTATTCTCTACTTAGGTAGATGATCTTGCTTGTTTTTGAACAAGAGTGTGGATAGACTTAGAAGTATGATTCTGTTATCTTGTTTTGATGGATCTTAGGAGATTAATTGTTTAAGTTTGGGTTGTGGAATCCAAGTGTTGGGTTTCATCCCACTGTCACGACATTGTGTATTTCCGCTGCGTATTTGTGGTAATGTTGTTTAAATTCCGGGTCGTGACAGCTCCCATTCAACCATTGCCACAATTTACTGGAGATGACTTTAAACCTTGCCAAAGTAGGTCAGAATGTCCCACAAGGTGAGTTAAGCTTAAACCGTCATTGATAATTAATTATAAGTGATTGACTTAAGTCATTTATTTTAATTGACTATAAATGACAAACTTAAGTCATCGCTCTAAGTTTTGTTCTGATCGCTACAAATATTGTCAGTAATTAGTTAGAGATGACTTATATCCATCTTGAATAGTGTTATTTGTGATGGCTTTTCATTAAGTCATCGATAATAACATTAGTAACATACTTATTTGTGACGATTAGACAATGACTTCGAAGCTATCTCAACAAACTTTTGGCAATGACTTTAAGATTTGTGGCTACAAATACCTATTTTTCTTGTAGTTTTTGTTTCTTAGCAAAAATAATGCATTGCTCACACTTTTTTACTATGATTTATTTTATAGTTTTTTACTCAAATTTAAATTGTGGCTTGTGTTCACAAGCGACAGTTAGTTTTAACATTGTAAGAAATTAAATTCTTATTTTTAAGAATATTTATAATATACCTATTTTCTCTTGTGAGTAATGTTAGGCGTAACTCTTGCAAAATGTGATGGTAATATCATCCCTATAAGATCATCTTGGCGGGATCATCTTATTAAAGCTTAGATTAGAATAGGATATGGCCTTTGGGCACATGAGATACGTGTTCTAGTCAAACAGCCATCTGCGGTTTTTATATTTTTATGAAATTAATAAAAAATGTAAATATTATTTGAATTATGTTTTCTTTATGCTAATATATATATGTTTAAGTTATATACCAAAATCATGGAAATACTAAAAGTTAGACAAATATTCTAGTTGAAAGAGTTCTAAAGAAAAAGACAAAGAAGGAATAAGAAATGAAATTCAGTAATATGGCTAAAAATTATTGTCATTTTAGAATGTTTTTTTATTTGTTTGTTTCAAACATAATATTATTTATAAAAGTTTGAAAGACCAATTTAAATTTCTTCACACATTGATTTTTACGCAACCATTAAAGTTGGTACCAATAACCATACAATTTCTTGTTAAAAGCAATTATCGGTTGATATTATCATATTCAACGTCCCAATTAAAATATGAGAAAAATCATGTCTAGGATCTTTGTACTCATCACCAATGTATGTAACAATACATACACAATGCAGCGATGAAACTCAAACCATATAAAAAACTTATTTTGGTAACCAAGTTAAGTATTCCAAACAACAAACACTACAAGAAATTCGCGTTTCACCTACGCAAAAAAATCGTAGGTATAGGCCATTTTCCCGTAGGTAATGTCCTTTACCTACGGAGCTACCTACGGAACCATCCGTAGGACTAGTACATGTAGGTAAATGTTTTACCTACGGACGAATCCGTAGGTATAGTACAGGTACTATACCTACGGGTGAACATACACCCGTAGGTATAAGTCATACTATACCTACGGAACCGTTCGTAGGTAAACAATTACCTACATGTACTAGCCCTACGCGACTAATCCGTAGGTAGATCCGTGGGTAAAGGTTTTACCTACGGGGGGGCTCCGATGGGGAGTAAAAATTGGGAGAAAGGAAAGGTAAAAGAGGAAGGGAGAGAGTGATATTAAGATATAGCTCTCTTTTTTAAAAAAAAATAGATATTACACCTTCGGACGTTATTTGACATCAACTTAGTCATACAAAGCGCCTCAGACATTATTTGACATCAACTTAGTATTTATACAAAATAAATTAGGTATAAATCATCAAATTGACGCACCAATAAAGTGTAACGTTATTTAAATTTAATTTTTAAATCTTATCAATTATTTTAATTTTAGACATAAAAATATAATTTTACATAATATTAAAAAATAAATATATATCATAAATATAATTTATTTATAATTTAATTAATATTAAATCATGCTTATCAAGTCAAGAAGAAGAAGTTATTTATAAATATAACTTATTTATAAATATAAGTTAATTGAATATTTTATCGAGTTACTCACGAACTTATCGAGTCGAGCGAGTCTCTATTCAGACTTAGCTCATTTATAAGCCGAGCTTTTTTTTGTTTAGACTTGTTTGTTTAACTTAATAAATGATCCGAGTCGAGCTTTTAACTAGTTGAGTAACGAACTACATGTCGAGCGTATTGGTTCTCTTGCACCCCTAGCCACCACCTCTACCGCCTAGTATGTGACTGCTGGGTCAAGAGAGAAAGGTATCGAAGCAGAAAGGGGCCGCTCTAGGCAATCTCCAACACCGGGAAATAAGTAACAGGAGGGAAAATTTTCAGAGCGTGATTGGGTTTCGCAAGGGGGGGAAGGGAAGCGGGAGAGAGACAAGGAGGCAAAATAGAAGGTTTCGGGAGTTGGTTCGACGAGGGAGCGACAAAAAGAGTTTAAGTGTATTTTTATTATTAAATTTTAAATTTTAAATATTATATTTTATCATTTTACATTTGATTCATTATTTTATATATTTGATTAAATATTTGAAATATTTTTATTTTTATTATTAATATTTTATTTTTATATTAATATTTTATTAATTTTATTATTAACATATTAATTTTATTATATTATTTATTTTTCTTATTATATAATAAATTAAAGATGTCAATTAATTGATCGAGAGGGTTGATATTTTTGACATTAGATTACTTGCGAGGTGAGTCCATGAGTGTTAGTTAATAAATAAAATTATTATTTAAATGATTTTCCATGCAATTTGTATAATTATTATTTAAAAATAATATATTTTTATTGATATAATATTTAAATTTTATATTATGAATTTTTTATAATTTTTATGTTATGATAATAAATTTCCCTTGGTCCGACACGGTCTGACCTAGTCAGATTTGGGGTCGTCCGATCTCGAGTCAACCCTCGACCAGACTTTTCTTGATAGGTAAAACTATTTTCTGGTAATAGGTGATTGAGCGAAAGATCAATGAGCAAGAAAATTTTAAAATATTTTAAAATATTATAAAATTTATTTAATATTATATATTTTTTAACATTATATATATTTATTTAATGTATTATATATTTATTATTAATAATATATTTTTATATTAGTATCAATATTAAATTATATATTAATATTTACAACTAATATATTAGTATATAAAATATTTATATATTGTAAAATTAAATTATCACTAAATAATTTTATTATTATATTATATTATTTATATATATTTAATATTATACTAATTAATTTATAATAATTTTATTAATAGTATTATATTATTTATATTCGTATCATTATTAAATTATTTGTATTATTATATTACTCTTTTATTATATATATTAAACATTTTACATATTTGTTTATTATTTTATATTTTTAATAATATTAATATATAATAAATTATTAATATTATTGATAATCACCATTTTATTTTATTGAATAGGATTTGACATTTATGTAATAGTGTATTTACTTACAGAGGTGAATCCGTAGGTACTTCGTAGGTATTGTTAGATTTACCTACGGATCACCAAATCAGTAGGGATAGAGAGTAGGTAAACATGACTTTTACCTACTAATTCTTACCTACCAGTAATATTTCTGTAGGTAAAACGAAGATTTCTTGTAGTGAAAGAAAGACAATGTAAAATAAGTAAAATGCCTAAATAATTAGTGATAACAATATTGTGTTGTTTTACGGTATATGCCATGAGATTATTATTTGCCTATCTAATTAACCGCACAGCCTTCATGCAGTGCACCTTTTTTTGGTCAACACTCCAACAGTTGTAGGAGAGGTCAGGAGGGCAAAGATTCCCAGGATTGAATCTGGGATCTTCTGTTGGATCATTCTGAAAATCAAGAAAAACATAACAATATGAAATAATTATAATCAAATAATTAGATTTATAAACATAACATGTCGGGTTGGAGAATGTAATCGTCAAAACTAAGAGTTATAGTGCCAACTTATGTACGGCTCCCATGGTCCCTAAGAGATACAACAAGTCTCAGGTAGGCGATGCCTTGCTCTTCCATCTTCATGCCATTTGGAAGAGTTTTGTGAATCCAATTTTGTGTTAAGTGTTATTAATAATAGTATTAGAAGAAGAGAAAAAAGTGTTGAGTTTCAGAGAGCTTCAAAGGAATGTACTCATACACTAAATTCAGCCTTTACCTACACAAAAAATTGGTATGTATAGACCATTTTTCCTTAGATAAATAGATTTACCTATCAAGTTACCTACGGAATCAACCATAGATATAATACAAGTTTGTAAAAGTTATCCATACAGATAGATTTGTAAACATAGGACATGTATCATACCTACGGATGAACATAGTGCTAAAGGTATAGTAATGACATACATATGAACCAATGTCGGTAGATAAATGTTGATTGGTCAATTTTAACCTATTCATACTATCTAACCCCCGTATGTAAAAGAAGCTATACCTACAAATGATTCCAATCAAACGCAACACAATCCAACACAACTTACTTTTGATCACAAGATTCCACAACATGACAAACATAGAGCAAGACTATTAGTTTTACAAACATTAAGTTACTATTCACAACCTTCTTGGTTTCACAATATATAACATGTAAGAGATCTTTTAGATCTTTTTACCATGAGAGACAACCTTCTTGGTTAATTTTTTCAGTCACGTCGGCGGATTATTCCGTTGTGCATGTTAAAATACGGGACATGATAATCATCCACAGATACTATGTTGACTTGATAGTCATTGTTAGAAGAATCTTGTATTTTCCCCTTACGAGCATGTCTCTTCTAAGTTCCTATAATAACATTTATTTGCAAGATGATTATTCCTTCCACGTACATAGAAGCACCACTCTTATCTATTCTTATTTGGTTATTTGTTGTGAGGGTAAAGTTCTAAAACTTGACATTAAATTACCATTGATTTTTTTTTAAATTCTTATGCTTCAAATAAAAAATTTTCTTATGAGAACTAAAATGTTTATTTTCAACCATATTTTCTTTGGGTTTAAATGTTTGAGTTGAGCTATCTATTATACTTTATTGTTCTTCAATTCTAATTTCACCATATAGTTGAGTTAAAGTAGTGGTGCTTTGAGTGTGGTTCAATGTATAGTGAAATCAGACCAAGATAGGGCAACATATACATAATACATACAATTTGAAATAATTCATCTAGTTAGGATCCAAATTTGTCATTACATTATTTAAATGAATAAGTATATATAATGAGTCAAATGGTTCTAAAAAATAACTAATGACAAGGTCTACTCGACATGGATTGGACGTGAATGAAATCTTTGAAAAAAAATCTTTCAAACAATTTTCAATTCAATTATCAATTGATATTTTCAATTAATTAATAATACCATATTATGGGTAACGTAGGAGACATATTTTTTTTCCCCAGGGGATCCTTATAATTGTCACGATTTTCAATTCATGAACCTAATTGTCAAATTCATGAAATTTGATACAAAAATGTTTTGAAAACACAAGATGCATGTAGATGTGTCTAAATTTAGTTAATGTTTGCTTGAGTTTCTAATTTTCTATTTTTTATAACTGATGTTTTGATAAATATATTTGTTATTTTTTGGTAACCTTTTATCATGTCATTTTAGGTTGTGTTTGATAGAAATGTATGCTCTGCAATTAATCATATATGATATGATTTGACAATTTTAAAAATATCTCATCCAATTAAATAGACAAAGTTTCATTACTAACTCTTATTAGAAGCATATATCATAATGAAGTCATTGATCACATGCAATGATGATTGAATCATGATGAAATCATGATAATGAGATCGATCATCGAGAGATATGTGATTTAAATGTTCCTAGTCATAGGATCCTTGAGATGAGACATCAAGAATTCAGATAGACTAGTATGTGTGATGACTTCTCATGTGGTGAGGATGACCGATATCATTAGTAATTGGTGTGGGGACACTGAGATACACACATAGGTGCTTATTAGTGGGATAAGTTCGTTGAACTAACCAATTTAGGAAAACCTGATTGGTATCTTACCAAATTGTCTATCAGACTATTCTTACATCTCAATATATTATGGTTGGATCTTTGACCTGAGTCACCAAAGATGTCTTACCGAATATATCTTATACTTTGATTATTAACTTATAGATCACCATCATGATGGTCCAGTATAGTTGATATATTGGGTGCAAGAGAAATCTAATGAAGATAATTGAGCGGACAACAATGGATCATTCACTCTCGACAGGAGAGGGAGAATGTTCTATGGGATAGTACTCTAAATCCTTAGCCAAGGTACTTAAAGATAATTGAAAAATAAAATTTTCAATTTATTTGAAACCAAGTACATGATCCCATAGAGTCAGAATATTTAGGGGTGACAGTTGGTGCCGGAACCCTGATCGACTGAGACATTGTATGAATGAAGATTTAAATTCATGTGATAATTGAAGATGAAAAGACTCAATGAATGTTATTTAACTCTCAAAAGTCATTTGAGATCATAAGATATGGTTTGTACCCTTCGGAAAGTTGTAAAAACTATCGGATAATATTTTTATCTAATTTAAAAGAATTATTCTTTTAAATTAATTAAGACTTCAACCAAATTGACTATTGGGCCTAGTGTGTCACACACATTAGAACTGGTCAATAAGATGTGGACATGGGCATATTTTTTAAAAGTTTTGAATTTTTGTGAAAATATTATCTTCTATAAATAAAAGTCTTATGAAGCCAAACCCGAACAAGTCATAGGGCTGGAACATGTCCCAAGCAGCCTCTCTCTCTTTTCTCTTATCTAGAAGGTTATCTCCCAGGGTCAAGTTTAGATTTGGAAGGTTTTTAGAGGCCCAAAGGAAGAGAGAA
The DNA here is from genome assembly GCA_036172225.1 of Cryptocoryne crispatula var. balansae. Classification (NCBI taxonomy): domain Eukaryota; kingdom Viridiplantae; phylum Streptophyta; class Magnoliopsida; order Alismatales; family Araceae; genus Cryptocoryne; species Cryptocoryne crispatula. The sequence goes on from CM069921.1 coordinate 14,791,394, forward strand.
CTCGTCTATTAAAGCAGATCATGTGGATACTATTAGAGACCATACACTTGAATGATTTTCAGCAAGGAGGAATATTCTCTCTTTATCCATGGTGAGAGATTTTAAAAATCCCATGAGGTACTCTCATTTTATTTCATATTTGGTTCTCGATTTTACATATTCGGCATCAACCAAGACAAAGATCATAGTTTTAAAGTGCTAATTGAACATAGTGTTTGGATATTTGTAAAACTAATGTGTGAATAGTGAGAATCAACAAATTGTGGAATGTTGTGTAATATGTTATGAAATCTTGTGAGACTCAATATGGTTTTGAATATATTGTGTTTAGAAGTTGAAATAGGTTGTGGAAATATTGTGTTTGGATGTTGTGAGTTTTTTGTATGTATGGAATGTAAATAGAACAAATGTTGACTGTATATATTATATATATATACCTATGAACACTTCTCCCGTGGGTAAATGTTATATCGATGTGTTATTAGGATTATGAGTTTTTTTTTGATAACGCATGATTTACCTACTTGACTATCCGTAGATATAATAGGGTCATTAGTAAATATAGGTCAGTACTATATCTAAATGTGTTTTAAGGTAAATCTATTTACCTATGAAGCCACCTCGACAAGAAAGACCAAATTAATTTGTAGTGATATTGTGCACAAGGAAGATGAAATTATTTTCAAATAAATTATTTACATAATATGCTTTGAAAGGAAAAGTAAACTTTTTCCCTGAATGTGTCTTTAGCATGCTCCTCAATTCCTTCCTCTCGGGTGTTCATACGTATTGTTCTGTAGGTATAAATTGGTATTGTACCTAATGGAGTGTTTGGTTGCATGACAATGGAAGCTTTGATTTTAATTTTTAAAAAATGTAAAAAAACTTGTTAAAAGAGGTGTTTGACAATCATGACAATTTTATGTTTTGAAAGTGATTTTTTTCTTAAGCAAAAAAGAAGGTCTCACCTCCTTCTTTTTTCTTGTGGTCCCCACTTTGTTTGGTCATGAATGGTAGTTATTCCTTTTTGTTATCACATCCCTCCAAACATGATTATTTTATGTCATGAGTTGGTTCACTTTTTATTTTAATATAAAAAATAATCAAACTATTTGTCTATCCATAAAATTATTTGGTTCACTTTTTATTTAGTTCACTTTTTTATTTTTAATACAAAAAATTATCATGCAACCAAACACCCCCATAAATATTTGTCTATCCATAAAAAATTTTCCTACTTGTACTGTACCTACGATTGATTGTGTAGGTAAACATATTTACCTACAAAAAAATGTCACCTAAGAAGTTATCGGTAGGTAAAGACTAAATTCCTTGCAATGTTAGTGTGTATAAGTGAGATAAAACTATTTTTAAATAGATTATTTACCTAATATTTTTTTTAAAAAAAATATCAAACTTTTTTTCCTGGATTGCGTATTTAGCATGCTTCTCAATTCCATCGTCTCAATTGTCCCTGCAGCTGATTGCGTACACAACTGCAGGCAGCCCTTCTTTAATTTCGTCTCCGCTGAATACATCAAAATTAGAAAAACAAGACATCATAAGACTTATAAAATTGTGTTGAAAAATCAACCAGGCGTGAGTATGACAGAGATTGCAACTTCACCTGCCATCGGAAGCTACCTCTCCCACTTGCACGCCATTTGGGGTGACTTGTCTTCCCTATCCACTGCAATATAAGGGAAAAAAAAAAAACCTTCAACAAGTGATCACGTCAGATCTCTTTTTTTTTTGTTGAAGAAAGACAGGACCATATTCATTTATACAACACTAAAGAGAATACATAGTTTGTACAATAAGAAAGATAAAACAGTAAAGCACTAGACCGAGTCATCAAGAGAGTTATCTTGGAAAAATAAATTTCCAAGAAAAGACTGTACCACCACAAGTTGACCAGCACACACCAGTGCAAACGTGGTCGGGTGGTATAAGTAGGAACTCCTACATAGGAGTTTGTCAACTGCATCGAGACCGAAATATCACTCCAAACGGGAGTGGATAAAGCCCAAATCAACGGTCTCGGGAAAGTATTAGCGTCTAAAATGCTAATAGAGATAAAGTTGGAGTTATAACTCGGCCTTAGGACTACATACAACAACGACACAGAAAAGAAACGGAACAAACTTAAGTATGCCGAACTCCACAAATCCAACACAACAAAACGGTACAAAATGCCTAAAATCATTTTTTAGGCAAAGTGTTGGAAAAGAGAGAGTGGGAGGGAGGAGGACTAAACGGACCTCAAAACGACTATGCTAATAACACGATCAAGAAGTGGTCACCGGCTGAGGGTATGTTGGTTACGAAGAAAATCGGCAGAGTACCGCAAGAGGATGCCGCCGTGCGAAGAACCTCAACGCGAGGGTGCTGCCCTGCTGGAGAAGAGCCGCTGGACTTCACCGGGCTTCGAGAGGCTCACGCGGGAGTGGTCGGCCGCCGGGGAGGGTTATCGCTAGGAAGGGGAGTCCGCCACGAGGAGAAAATCCGTTGATGAGGATCACCGCCGGGGAAGGTTACCACCGGGAGAGGGGCCGCCGAGCGAGAGGGCCCGCCGGCGAGGGTTACCGCCGGGGATGGAACCGACCAGGTACGGGAGGCCACCGGCGAGGGTAACCGCCGGGAAGGGAGACCGCCGAGCGAGGGGCCCGCCGACGAGGGTTGCCGCGGGGAGGGATTCCGCCGGAGAGGATGGCCGCGGGGGGACCGCTGGCGAGGGCGAGGTGACCGCCGGGCGAAGGGACTGCAGGCGAGGGGGTCCGCCGCGGAGAGCTTCCGCCAGCGAGGGGACCGCCGGCGAGGGAGCCAGCGGGAGGGTTCCGCCGCGGAGGATCACGTCAGATCTCATGTGGTTGGCTTTATACTTAATCAAAGTCATCTATATATATATGCATACCCGCGATATACAACTGACATCACACCATCCGATAAATACTGGACATATGATCGATGCGTGCACTGCAATGACCGAGTCCAAACTGAGAAGTAGGCGATATTGAAACGCCACATGACATGCATCGGTAGCTGCCTCGTGCGCTGCATGCCATTGGCGGTGAGCTGACTTCGATTAATGTGAAACTTTGAGTTCTTAACTATATATTCTGTTTAACCTCCAAATTAATCATAAAATTTAATATTTACTTTTTCTATCATAAAGAAATGCATGTAAAAAAGTTAAATCTTATAATTTATTTTTAAAATATTTATTAAGATATAAGGTATACATATATATAGGTAGAAGAAAATAAAAATCAAAACACTCTAAATTTACCGACTTCTGATCCATCAGAGGTCAACCGATCGAACTCCCAGTCTAGCTACCTGCCAAAGGGATGGTTTAATTCGGTTCAGACTTCATTTATCTAATGATCTTTTGAATTCTTGTTGGTGATGAAAACCATGGATCGATATTTGAAGTTGCCAGTAAATTGAAGTATCTAATGCCTACCGATGTTTATGCATTGGCATGCCTCTCCCTAGCATGCGGATTTAGTTTCATGATATCAGAAGTGTGAAATGGTACAGGGAAATAAAGATGTTAGGAGGGCAACATGCACCACTTAGTGAAAGCTTCACCTGTGCGTTTGGCTGAGCGTAAAATGGCGAATGATGATAACATCTGACACGAGACGAAATTTAATTTCCGAGAAAAAGTGAGAACACAAATTCTGTCTCCTTTAGTATCACGGAAAATAATTATGTGAAAATATTTTCAGTCGTTCGTTTGATTGTAAAATATTTTCAGATCGCTTGAGTCCCCCTTTTCTAGATGGATGGCTCCCTTCAGCCTTTGGAAAATGCTTTCCCGCCGATGCCCTTGACTCCGCTTTCCCGTGGACAGCCCTCACGGGTCTTCGAAAAAGACCATGCGGATGAAAGAGAGGGGTGCCAGAATCCGCAGCTTTGGATGTCACAAATCAGAGTTTTCCATTGACCACTGCGTTCTAGATGTCCAGATAAGAGGGTTTCTTATGCTTTGGAGAAAAGGAGGCTCAAGTAACCTATCTTACAGGGATCCAAGCGATCCTTAGAATCTTGCTCATATAAATTGGATGAAGTATATTCTCCGGCTGACTAATATGTGAATAAATAAGTATTTGAGAGCTAAAACTAGGGTGGCGTTTAAGGCACCGATCAGTTTTCCTAGCAGAGGCATATTTATCTTCTTTTAAGGTTTTTTAATGATCGAAATATAAAATTTTTAAGCTAAGATTTTATGCAAAACCCTTTCTTTTAGTAAGTCAAAACCAAAGCGGCATGTGTTAAAAGAAGTTTTCAGTTTGTTATCTCTGGATGGATCTTTTATGCAACAAAAGTAATGTGTACCGGAAGTATAGAAAAGGCGTAGAGTTATTTTTCTCTTAATCCATGTTATTGTGCGACATCTAATAACAAAATAATAATTTGCTCAACTTCATATTTCTGGAGAATAACTTGCAAGGCTTCAGCTGGGAAATTAGACACACAGAGTAGGGGTGAAAATATGATCCCAAAACCTGACCGTCACGCCAATTCTTTGCAGATGATGTCCGATGACGTGATTAGGTAAGATTTGGCTCCCCATTTAATTAAGGTGGTGCTTGATTTCACTTAATGAATGCTTAAAGTCTTAATTAATTCTATATCTAATCTTTTTTAAGAAATGCAAAATCCTAGTTATTCTTATCAAAAACTGAAAAAAAATTATGATAAATCAATTAAAATTAAGTGGATTTTTAAAAAACTACTATTATGTTCATACCTTTTACCAAAGGTCTCAATATTCAATCTCTTACCAAATCAGAAATTAGATATCAATTAATTTTGCCAAAAACAAATGGTGCTAATTCTGACGCTCTTAGCCGTTTCGTCCTGTGCAAGGATGGATGCTAGATTTTGGTTCACTATGAGAAAAAAGTAAGTTTTTTCAAATCCCATATCTAAATAGATCCGAGCAAATTTGTCAGAACTTATTATTAATAAAAAAATGCTTCTTGTCTCACTCAAGATTGACGAAAATTATCTGCACAAATGAAAGAAAATGAAATATTTCTTTGTTTCATTCTATTCAGGATCTGCATCAAATTTTTGCTTTTCTTATTGGTTATCGATTAATTAATAAAAACTACACAAAGTGATTGGTGTATGTTGTTCTAAAATTATATTATATTGATAGACAAAACATTAAAAAGAGTTAATATAATGAAAGAATTTTGAAAAATATTAATGTTTAAGAATTTTAAGATAAGTAGAGTCAAGATAAAAAGATATGTGTTATATATCTAATGAAACTTGAAAGCGTAAAGACGAAATGTTAATTTCAGTACTGCTCCTAGCGGGCGTCGGTGCTTGCCTGAGAACGGCAAGCACCATGACAGCGGTTCTTCTCTCGATCGACCTGGTTGCTGCCGGAGAAGCGAGCCGGAATTGCAGAGGTGGGGTTGAGAGGGCTGGTTCCGCTGGTAGAGGATCGACGGTCTTCGCCCCTTCTATGTTAAATATGACGAACGAAATTATAAATAAAATGGTGTATGATTAAACTACATACTCTTGCCATTTAAGCGCCGTAATTAAACTAAAAACCAGTGAAATGATATAAGATCCGATGAACATAAAAATTATCAGCGTATCAGGGAATCACATTTATTGTCATTACACAGAAAATAACCAGGACAAACCTTCAACTCACGACACAAACAACAAAAGCCAGTGTGGGCATAGAGAGAAGCCAGCAAGTCCACACACGGTAGCCACTCCTCCTTTATTCTATCATAGCATAGATACTAGACAGGCGTTAAGGAACGCCGATTTCAGCACACCATGTAGACGCTTTTGAAGCCAGTGTGGGAGCAGTAGCGCTTCTCCTTCCAGAGGTACAGTGCAGGGCTACCCGTGCAGCCATATCCGGGGTAGAGGTGAGCCTGCTGGCCCTCCGTGAACACGAAGTGGAAGCCTCCCTGATAGTTGCTGATGTCGTAGCAGCCGCAGACGGAGTTGACATCCTTGGTCTTGCCGCTGCAGCCGGGGCCGGTGAAGACGGTGAGGGTGCTGGCCGTAGAAGGGGCCAGGAGGGCGGCGGCAGCCACCAAAGCAAGTAGCAGCAGCGCGGAGGCGGAGGGCTTGCTGGGGGAGGCCATTGGGGAAGTTTGATGGGCTTCCTCGGAGGCTCTTCTTTCGCTGCGAGGTGAAGAGCACCCTCCCCTAAACAGGGTATTTATAGGCAAGAGAGGGCTGGCCGAGGCTAACCTCGAGCAGTCGGATTATATTATTTTTCTGTTAATTCAAGCGGAGGGGCATGCAGGCGATAGGTATTGACCGATGGCTGGCGGAGTTGATTTGTTGACATGTGGAGCACACATGATCTTTTCCTTCGGGAGAACTCTTCAAGGTCTGTGAATAGCGGTCGCTAAACGTTGTGTGAACAAGTGGATTCTGTAAACTTGGAGTACATTTTACTTTACTCTCGGAGCAGTAAAACTCCCATTTGAAAAAGGGGCAGCAAACAAGATGGGTAAAGGAAACCTACGAGATGTGCGTGGGGAAGACAACAACATGGAAATACCAAGTAAGAATATAACTAGCTAGCTAGAGAGCCGTCGCTGAAAGTACGTAACGTAGGCACTTTATTTTTTTATGGGTAATTAACAAGATGGTATTTCATTAATCATTTATCTACATTTATCGAGTAGGCCAACGCTACTTTGTCGATAGACACTCTGGTTTGTGTATTTCTACGGGCACAACTTCACCCTCGCAGGTACGTACGTAGCTTCTCCGGTTTCTTTCTCTGCAAGCCATATCTACCTACTCATCGGGACTGCATTTTTTTTTAGTTGGGATCGCCTAATGGGGGTGTTTGGTTGCATGATAATTGAGGTTTTTATTTTAATTTTTAAAATTGTAAGAAAACTTGTTAAAAGAGTTGTTTGACAACCATGACAATTTTATGTTTTGAAAGTGATTTTCTTCTTAAACAAAAAAAGAGGGTCTCACCTCTTTCTTTTTTCTTGTGGTCCCCACTTTATTTGGTCATGTGCGGTGGTTACTCTTTTTTGTAATCACATCCCTCCAAACATGATAATTTTATGTCATGAGTTGGTTTACTTTTTATTTTAATAAAATTTTTTATCATGAAAGTGTACAAAAAATTATCATGCAACCAAACACCCCATAAGATGCCGGAGAAGGTAACTTGCTTAGTCTCCACTCATAGAAGATCGCCTGATTCCCCTTGCACAGGTATTGAAGAGAACAAAAGAGAAGAAGCGTGATGAATAATGTCCTATCTTCGTGAATTAGATCACATCCGTGAATAAAAATTATATTATATATATTATATATAAAATAAATAAAGGTATTCATATAAAAATTTATATTAAAAATAAGAAATAAATAATAATTTTATAATAAAAATAATTATAAATTTATATTATAAAAATATATTATATAATAAAAATATATTATTATGATTTATAAGCCTATATTATAAAATAGTTATATATTATAAAATAAAAATATATATTATTATTCTTAGAAAAAAATTTCGTCTCTTTATTTACGAGGATGTGATCACATTTATGAAGACTTAGAAAGTATTTATGGCACACATCCTTCTTTGTTCTCCACACCCAGTGCCTACAAAACAAGTTAACTAGGAGAACCCAAATGGCTTCCTCTTATTGGAGACTTATTAAGGATTTGCCTTCTCCAAGCGTGTAAGGCAATATCCGTACTCCTTTTTTATGTAACACACTTTCATGTCAAATTATAAAACTAAAACATTAATATATTTTTTTTCAAAAATAACACATTCTTGAAAGTCGTGTTTCAAACACTAACTTAAACTCGAAGTCAGACTTACTCATTCTAAGTTTAACCCTAAAGTTGTATAACACAAGTGCAACTTTAAAAGTCAGAGTTATACACTGATCTTATTTGAATGGGTGATAGATACCTTGGTTTGCGTCGAGTCACAATATCGTTTGTGATCTCTACCTTGTCCATTTTGTTTGCTATACACTTATGAAATCTTATAAAAAATGTTTTGAAAGCGTGTAATGCTTATTGATATCTCTAAATACAGGTAATATTTGCTTGAGTTTCTCATTTTTTGTTTTTATAGTTGTTGCTGATGTGTCAATGCTTTTTTTATCTTGTCTTTTTAGGTGCGTTTAAATGACAAATGATTGACGGAGTCTCCCCATATGATGATACAATATTATATTTCAAACTATGTATGTGGAGGGCTCAACAAATGTAATTCATGAATGTCTTTAATTATGATCAAAAGTTTTCGACCGTTTTTGACGGCGAGTTCCAAGCGCTCGCCTGCAGAGCCTGTCTCCGGCGGACCCCCTCGCCTGCGGAAGCCCTCGCCTGGTGGACTCCATCCGCCCGACGGAACCCCTCCACGGAGGACCCCTCCGTCTGTGAGAAACCCTCACATCCTCTTTGCCCCCCTCTCTTTGACTCCCTCCGGCTTACCCCCTCGATCCCTTTCTCTTCTAGCTTCCCGGTGCCCCCCCTCCCCTTCTGTCCTCTCCGTCGCCTCCCCCTCGCCCTACACTCTCCGAACCCCCCCCCCCCCCCCACCATCTGCCCTCCCCCCTTGAGGGATCCTACCCGAGCACCCTCACCTTTAGGCGAGACCACCTCCACCGCCCCTAAATACCCCCGGCGACCCCTCTAGTGCTCTGCAGCCCATCACCACCTGCCCCAAAACCCTCTCCGGCGTACCCCCACTAGCTCCGCAACCCACTTTGGTTTACCCCCTTCTTGCTACGCGGCCTTTCCCGTCCCTCTCCACCTCATCGGCACAACACCCGGTCCCTAGTGCCTCCTCACCTGCCCCTTTCAACCTCTTCCAACATTCCTTTGCTGCAAACCATCTCCAGTAACCCCTTCTCCTCGCCCCTCCCCTGTTTGATATCTCCTGATCCCCTCAAACCCCCTTTGGTTGCGTACTCCCCCGCCGTCTGCTTCTCTCCCCCTCCTCGTCATCAGTTTTTCTCCTCACTTTTCCATCTTAATCAAGCAGGGTTCTTTCGCGTGGATCAACAATCTCTGCTTCCAACATTGTATCTCCATCATCGGTTTTTTTATCTGTTATTTTGAGCACTTTGTGGTTTGGGAGGGGGGGTTTCCCCCTCCTCCCAAATAATTAAGGCTCGTAGTGTCAGTCTTGCTCCAGCACTTTGCCTAAATACACTTTTAGGTTTTTTGATTGTTTTGTCATGCTGGAGCTTGAGAGTTCGGTTTATCTATGTTGGTGTCTTGTATTTGTAGTCTTGTTTAAATTCGTCGTTACGTGGTCAGGATCCGTCTTGATGGCTTTCTTTGTTATGCTCATAGTCATCCATCTTATTTCGAGATCGTTAGTTTGGGCGATATCCACACCTTTTTGGTGTGGTCATCCGATCTCGTGACAGTTATCAAACTCCGTTGATGGAGTCTCTATCTCTGTTGTTCGACCTTTCAAACACTTATACGTGTTGGTCGATTTGTGGTTATGCTTTTTCTTGGAAAAGATTTCCAAGAAAATTTTAACCATCTTTGCGTGATTAATTATGATCAAACATAAATTTGACAATGATTTGAATTCAAACTTTTTAGGATTTTAAATAGTTGACATAATGAAAAGGATGCTTTAGATCTCATACATGTGTACATAATGTATTAATTGTTGTGATGAATGTTATGTTCGGTGATGGAATTTGTAGTATTATTTATTTGTGTTCAATATATTAATTGAACATATTATATTTGGATGTTTGTGAAACAATTGTGAGAATGGTAAAACTCTACGGGTTGTGGAATGTTATATGGTATGTTGTGAAATCTTGTGAGAGGTTGTGAATATATTATATTAGGATGTTAAAACATGTGCAAATAATATGATCGGATGTTACGACTTACGAATTTCTTATATATACGGGATGTAAATAGAAAAAATGTTGACTTTATATATTGTATACATTTACCTATTCATACTCCTCCAATAAATAAATGCCATATCAACAAATTATTAAGAATACTTTTTGGTTATTAAGAATACGTTACTTTTTTGATAAAACACGATTTACGTTTCAGAGTATCCATAGATAAAGGAGGAACATTAGTAGGTATAACCTCTTTTACCTACAGATAAATAAGTCTAGATCAGCAACTAAATTTTACCAGTGGACATTGTTCCATGAATATAGATAGGTATTATACCTAAAGATCTGTCTATACTTAAAGTTTTTATCTACTTGTATTATAATTACAATCAATTCTATAGGTAAATCTATTTATCTGTAAAAAATAAGGTACACCTACAGAGTTCTCGGTGGGTAAAGGCTAATTGTAGTGATCGATAGTGTACCAAAGTGAGATAAAATTATTTTTAAATAAATTGTTTAGCTAATAATTTTATAAAAAAAGATTAAACTTTTATCTCCTGGATTGCGTATTTCGCATGCTCCTCTAGTCCTTTCTTCTTCTTTTTTTGAACACAAAGACGAATACTTATATTATTGTGAACACTCAATTTCATTTTAAAAATATAGAGAGTTAATAATTCAATAAGTTAATATCATTTTTGTTTAAAGATGTCATGCCTTCGCCAAGGCCCAATTAAGGGGATCGTAACCCATTTAGGTCCATGCTCTCCAAATGCCTATTTATCTATTCCATGAATAAGAAAAATAGCCAACCGCAGGTCCACAGCCAGCTCCCGTGTCCTAGTCTGGTGCAGGCCTATTTTTCATGATCCCTACAATCCAAGACCAAGAGCAAGTCACGTAGTGGAGGAGGGGTCGTCCGGACCTTATCTGCTATTTTCACAGCTGAGAAGAAGGAAAGGGGGAAGAAAAAATAGAAACAGGCAGGTGGCAGCCAGATCCTCGCACGCCACTCTTACGCACACGAGCCTCTTCCCGTTGCGAGGATCTTTCTAAAAAAACTAGTGCAGATCAAATCGAGCACCGTCTGCCTGTCAGAGCTCAAAAAAAAGGGGAAGGGGGTGATTGCGGCAAGCGCTCCGGTGGAAAGCCAGCCGCCGCCACGGCCTGTTTTGAAGGAGTAGTCGAAGAATAAAAGGAGGACAGGGGGCTAACGCGGCAGGGGGTGCGGGAGGAAAAGAAAGAGAAAAAAAAAAGAGAGATCCGGGTGGAGAGAAGAAGAAGGCATCTTCTGGTTCGCCCAAGCAGAGGAGCGCACGAAGGAGAAAGGAGATAGAGAGAAACGTCCCAAGGTAAGAAATCTGGAGGGGTTTAACCTCCAATGCCCGCCCGTTCTCTTCTGGTTCACCCTGTTCCTTGGTGACCGCGGTCACCACGATGGGATCGGCGGCGAGTTACGCCGGTCCTTGTTCTTCTGGGTGACATTCAGGAGACCAGCCCCCCCCCCCCGGTGAGCGTCGATGGCAGCCCAAAGCTGCGACACCGTTTCTGGCACAATGGTTTGATGGCATTAACGTCGGCAGCACCTCCCTTGGTCCCCCTATGATGGCAAAAATGGTCCCTCCAAAATCCTCACCGGCAGCTGCGACCTTCTTATCCTCCGACGACAGTGGTAGCTCCAGAGGGAGCTCTCGGCAGCAGCAAGAACCATCGCACCAACCCTCACCTCATCGAGCGGCTCCGGGTAATGCCGATCGGCCTTAGTCGGTTCAACAGTGCCCGTATGGGCTCCTCGCGGCTTCGGCAGCCCCTCGATCCTTCAACAGTTGCGGCCCCTCTCAACCGCAGCACTTGCGGTGTCAACTTGTCCTCCCTCTACAACGGCGGAGGCTCCCGCAAATAGACCTGTAAACGGGTTGTATTTTGATCGAATCTACAAGGATCCGGATCCAAACCCAATACGTATAACCCATACCCGAATTCAAAATAAGTTTCTTTGAACTTGCGGATCGGATCATTGATCCGGATCCGAAGTGACTATCGGATTTTGGGTCACCTGTTAGGCGAAACCAGTGTCCATGTCGCCCCCCTCCCCCACCCTCCCCCGCGGACAGTCGCCCCCCTCCCCCATCCCCCCCCCGGCGGACGGCGCTCCCCGGCGGCCCGCGGAACCCCCCTCCCCCGCAGACGGTCGCCCCCCGCCCCCGGCAGACTGCGCTCCCCGGCGGCCCGCGGAACCCCCCCTCCCCCGCGGACAGTCGCCCCCTCCCCCGCGGACAGTCGCCCCCTCCCCCGCCCCGCCCCCCGGCGGACGGCGCTCCCCGGCGGCCCGCGGAACCCCCCCCCCTCCCCCCGCAGACGGTCGCCCCCCGCCCCCCCGGCGGACTGCGCTCCTCGGCGGCCCGCGGAACCCCCCTCCCCCCGCGGACAGTCGCCCCCTCCCCCGCCCGGCCCCCCGGCGGACGGCGCTCCCCGGCGGCCCGCGGAACCCCCCCGTCCCCCCGCAGACGGTCGCCCCCCGCCCCCCCGGCGGACTGCGCTCCCCGGCGGCCCGCGGAACCAGGGAGCACCACTTTCTTCTCTGTTCGGCAACCAGGACATGGTGGGCGATGCCATTTTCTGGGAGCTAGCTTTTGGGTCATCCATCGGGTTTTAACATTGAACCCGATAAATAAAGTTCGGGTTTCGTTCAAAACAGATACACCGGAACCCAATTTTGAGATATTTCGGAGTCACCAACTAAATATTCAAACCCCTATATTTTATTTCGGATTTAGGCTGTGTTGCGGGTTGACCGGATCCATTGACAGGTCTACCCGCAAAGAAGGGGAACTTGGTTCTCGCAGCTCCTCCAATGGCATCCTCAGCAGCCAGCAGTGGAGTTGCGACCAGCGCCCCCCTTGCTGGTGCCGGAGGTGGCAGGTGATGAAGCACCCCCCGTCGGCGACCAGATTTCCCAGTCAAAAAAAAAATAGCGGCAACAACTGTCCTTGACGAACCCAACACCTTCAGCTGGTGGCCATGGCGATGGCAGTCCCTGGTGACTGCAACCCCTTTCTGTGGCGGACGTGGCTGCAGTCGGAGCCCCGACGGGAGGTCCTGCTGCCGCCCGCGGCTGACCGCGACAGTGCCATCACCGCCGCTTGGTGACAGCGCAGCTGCCGGAGGAACCCCGCGGCGATGACTATGGCTGCGGAGGGGGAGCCCCTTCATCGCGTGCACGTTGCCGGGTCCATCGGACTCGGCCTACGCCGATGGTGGGTCCATTGGGCCGGCAGAAACTGCTCAGATCGCCTGAGGACTGTCATGACGTGGTCGACTCGACTCGGAGCAAGTCTAAAAGACTTTGACAAATAAAAATTTAAATAAAAATTGAAATGCGAAATGACATATTAAATAAAGGGTGAGCTCAAAATTTGAGTGCCCTAGGACGGCTATTCCGACTACGTCTCGGGTAGGCGCTCCTGGACGTGGGCGCGGGCATGTTCCCGTTGCAAACGGTTCCATTCTCCCCGGTGCGATAAGTCAAAAGACTTCGTCGTATTGGAGGTGAGCCCACTCGATCGAGGATCGGCCGGCATACTGCCGAAATGCCGATTTTTCCTCCGATCTTGTGAGAAGCGCACCGGGGAAAAGAAATTTCAAACCTTGGACTTCGGCACCGACTCAATGTAACCCGGCATGATTTGAAATGAAATAAAGATGGTTCAAGTGTCGACGCGAATGTTCAAAAATGGGCACCGATTGTTAGCCCGACAGGTCAGATGAGATACGAACTCAAATCAAATAAATAAGATAGAAAATAATAAAAACATTCGTCAAATTTGAAAACATAAAACTAGACTTTTAAGCAACCCAAAAATCAAACTAAAGTATGCGTAACGCATGGGACTAAATTTCTTAATTAATTTGTAATTAAATAACACCAAAGAGAATTAAATAAACAATCTCTAATGTATAAAAAAAACATATCAAAACGTAAACACCAAAAATAAGATTTTAAAATAAATTGCAAGGAACAAAAAATCAAAAAACATATTTAAACAACTTAACCAAATCTTAAATTAATTAAAATACTTGAAACATACTGAAATCAACGTCACAACAAAAACAACATATGAAATTAAATAATACTAATCAATGTGTTAACCATTAAATCTCAAACCATAGCACACCTAATTCATTTAATCAAACTTTAAACTCAAAACAAAATCATAATCAAATTGAAATTCAACAAAACAAATAAATCAAACTCAACCCATTAAATCAAAACATTAATGGAGCGATCAAATTAAAAAAATAAACAACTTGAAAAATAAAATTTAAATCAATTGGAAAAATCACATCTTAATCAAATAAAATCAACGTCAACCAAACGTAACGCAACTTGTTCGCATCTCATCGGGCCCGCAAGGCTTACGGCCCTCTAGTTTATTGTTTTGTATGGATGTGCACTATCTACCAAACGGATTGCTATGGCGGTTAATCAAGGGCGTTCGAGTACTTGCTCGATGTAAGTTAACGCCGGGTATTCGCACCATCCGGCGGAGAGGGGTTAAAAATCAAATTTTTCAAAGAACCCGAACCTCGGTTTTAAAAATTTTAAATGTATCGTCAGACTATTTAATACATTTATAGGTTAATACCTATTTTCCTAAGTAGTCCAAAGGAGATGCAAAAATGATTTTGAAAAATAAAATAAAATGTAAAAACGAGGTTCTCACAATTACCCTTGCAAGTCTTTACAAAGTTCATAAGTAACTACATGAGGTAAAAGAGAAGGAAACATGGCCTCACTGAGCGAACTCAGGGCCCATTTAGCTAAGTAGTGTGCTACAAAATTACAGGACCGAGGAGTATAAACAACTGAAATATGCGGACATTGCTGAATAACAGAAATACATTCCAGAATAAGGTGTTGAGATCTCCAAGGCATTAAACCCTCACGAGAGATGGCATCGACGACCACCTTTGCATCACTTTCAATCAAGATACGTTTCAAAGACGATGAAGCCCATAAACATGCCTGGAGAATAGCCTGAGCTTCAAGAACCTCCGAATGTTGAGCTGGATACAATGTAGTCTGCCAAAATGTAACCACACCCTTCTTATCCCGAACAACCAAACCAGTTGCCCCTGCATCAGCCGAAAGAGCCCCATCGACGTTAATCTTCAAATGCTGAAAAGGGGGTGGAGACCAAACTTGCCTTGGTGCACTTAGGAGCGGTGGACCCAAATGTATCCAAGTATAGGCAGAGTCAGAAGCCTGTGCAAAAACTCTCTAAGGAGTATCTAAAAGTTGCTGGAAGGAAAGCCGACAGCGAGCCTTCCAAAGATGCCATATAATGGAAAATGCTAAGATGCCCAAATATGCCAAATAAGAGTCATTAGATAAAATCCAATCTAACCAGCAAGAAAACAACTCTGAAAGTGAAGAAAATCGCAACGCAGAGTTATTACCAATTGGGGAAAGTAACCAAACAGCCTGAGTTCGGGGACAATGAATGAAAATGTGATCTGTAGATTCAGGTGACAGGGAACAAACCTGACAGCTAGGGTTGACCCATAAACATCTCCTATGCACCTCCAAATTAGTGGGTAAGTTACCAGATAAAATTTTCCAAAGACACAAGTACTTTTTGGGGCAAGTATTTTCTTACCTTAGGATGCCACAGATTTGGCCAAATAGCGCGATTTGAAGGACCCGGTGGAAAAAAATTTTCCTGTAAGACCCGATAAGCAGATTTAAGAGTAAAATTGCCATCAACTGTATATGGCCAAATTAAAGTATCCCTTTCCAAATAAGAATGGATAGGAGTTTGGAGAATACGTTGAGTAGATTCTTGATCAAACCAGAATGAAATAAGTTGTTTATTCCAAGACCCATTAAGAATGAGATCTCTAACCTGACCAAGGAAGTGGGCTCCTTGAAATCTGGAGTTTAGAGGGCCTTTACCATCCGGAATCCACTTATGTTGCCAAATAAGAATATATGAACCATCTTTAACCTTCCAAAGAGCAGATTGCATCATTTGTTGTCTAGCATGGAGGATGAAGTGCCAAGCAGGAGAATCGGTACACCTGAACCTAGCTTGCCATATATTAGAAGTCCTGAGATACCGATGAGTAAGGAGTTGAACCCATAAGGATTCAGGTTTATGTAAAAAATTCCATAATAACTTCATGCCCATAACTTTATTCAAAGTGATAAGATCCCGAATTCCCAGCCCCCCAAAGAATTTAGGCTGTTGGAGAACTTTCCAATTAGAAAAGTGAATACACTTCTGCTGTGGTGTCTTATGGGCCCACCAAAAATTCCTCTGAAGTTGTTCAAGTTTATGTAAAAACTGCACAGGCATCTTAGAAACAGACATAGCATATAATGGCAAATGGGCTATAATAGAGTTAATTAGAGTCGTCCTACCTGCTGAAGATATATAGAAGGTGTGCTTTCCACCCAGCCATTTTCGCCTGACAAGAAGAATACACCTTATGCAAAAATGACAATCGACCTCCCTTAGGGTCCCATGGAATACCAAGATACAGATCCTGCTTGGATGCCAATTGAAAACCAGTGATAGTACAGATTCTAGCACATAAATCAGGTGGTACATTGCGACTAAAACAGATTTTAGATTTTTGGCAGTTAATACCTTGACCAGACAAAGATTCATATACCTGAAGAATATGTCTTAAATTCTGAACTTCCTCCTCAGTCGCTTTTCCACAAATGATTAAGTCGTCCGCAAACATGAGGTGTGTTATAATTGGTCCCCCCCTTGCAATTCTAACACCTGAAAGTAGCTTATCCTGCACCGCTTGGGCCAGCATAGAGGATAAAACCTCAGAACATAAAAGATACAAAGCCGGTGAGAGAGGGCAACCTTGCCTAATACCTTTCGAAGGAAAAATCCTATCAAAATAATGACCATTAAGATTTAAGGAATACGAGACTGATTTGGTACAGTTCATAATCAAGTGGACTAGATGAGCCGGAAAACCAAACTTACTTAACACAGAAGCCAAAAAATCCCATGAAAGTCGATCATATGCTTTATGTATATCGAGTTTAACCATAAAACAACCCGCCTTACCCCTGAACCATCTGAAAGCATTCCGGATTTCTTGAACTATAATAACATTGTCAATCCCGGTCCTGCCCGGAACAAAAGCAGATTGGAGTGGAGAGATCAGTCCTGACAGCAAAGATTTCAATCTGACAGCCAGAATTTTTGTAAGGATTTTAAATAGCACATTACACAAACTGATTGGTCTGAAGTGCTCTGGTAAAACAGGTCTCTCCTTTTTAGGAATAAGAGTAATAACGGTGTGATTCAAAGCAGGTGGAACATAACCCATATCAAACAAGTGTTTGATAAAAGAGTAGACATCATCCTTTAAGAGAGACCAATAGTGCTGGAAAAATAAAGGTGGAAGCCCATCAATACCTGGAGACGTACCAGGTTTCATAGAAAACAAAGCATAATGTATCTCCTCCATTGAAGGAGAAAGTAAAAGAAGATTCGCCTGCTCCTGTGTAATGCGAGGTAACTGCAAAGATTCAAAAAAATTAACAGGCATAGGAGAGTAATCAGCACAAAAAAGCTTCTGAAAATAGGCAGTAAAGACATGCTTAATATCTTGTAAAGCCGTGGACCAGGATCCATCTACCCTGTATACCCCCAAAATCCGATTCCAACGCCTTCTGTTCATGACTCTGGTAAAGAAAAACTTAGTACATTTATCTCCAGACGTATGCCAATAGGCTTTAGCCCTCTGTTTCCAATAAATGTTTTCCAAGTCTTCCAGCCATACAAGAAATTTTTCTAACTGAAACTCTTCTTCCAGCACCTGTGGAGATAAAGGGATCTGTTGTAGGAATAGAAGTCTAGCTTTAGCCGACTGAATTTGGCTTTTAAGACTACCAAACACTATCCTTCTCCAAGAAGACATAGTTGTAATGATCACTCGCATTTTGGCTTCATAATTCTGAGTTAGAGAGACGGAATGGTTCCAAGAAGCATCCACCAAATCATGAAAAGAAGGCAATTTTAACCAGGTAGCTTCCATCCAGAAACAATACTGTTTGGGATAATCCGGAGGACTAGTATTCAGATAAAGAGGTGAGTGATCACTATGATAACAAGGAAGGGTGTGCAATTGAGCCTTGGGGTAAAGAATCAACCAAGAATCCGAAGTAAGGCATCTGTCCAATTACTCTCTAATATTAAACTGAAAGGATCTTCTATTGGACCAAGTATAAATGAGCCCATCATTACGCACTTCCAGAAGATTATTAGACTGAATAAACTGCTCGAAGTGTTGTATGTGAGAAGTAATAGGCTTAGCACCCCCCCTTCTTCTCCCTAGGTGAACGGATACAATTCCAATCACCAATGAGGCAGACAGGCAAATTAAGCTCCTTTATAGAAAGAGTGATCTTAGCCCACATTTCCCTTCTAGCAGTATAAGAGATGGGGGCATAAACAGCAACAAAAAACCAAGGATAGTTCATATCCGGGTCAGAAATGACACCGCCAATCCAGGAAGAATCCGAAAATAAAACTTGAAGGTTAATAAGATCATCCCACCAAAGCCATAAACCACCACTTCGATTCATAGACGGCACAATGAAATAGTTCTTAATACCGCGCTTAGAAAAAAAAACTCCCGGCTGACCAAAAAGGAACATTTAGTCTCCGACAGAAAAAATACCTATGGATTGATGGAACGGACTAACCGATCAACGTGTTGAATTGTCGGGTGCCCGTTCCCACCCCGACAATTCCACGTCAGAATCTTCATTGCGATGTGGGCAGCTGAAGAGGGTCAGCTGCCATAACCCCAGCATTCAGGACATGGGAAAATGAAGCCTCAACTTTGACCGGGACTAACCCTACATCAAGAACATTGGTGGAATGCTGAATGGCTTTAGTAAAATGCTTCCATTTGGATTTACCTTTGAGGCCTGACTTTTTCATCGAAAATTTAAGAGCAGATAAGCTTGGTCTAGCCGAGACATTTTCAAATGAAGTAATTGGCCCCATGGAAGCTGACAAAGGATTCCACATAAACTGATCCAACGAATTTGTGAATCTATCATTACCGGAAACATTACCTGGACAAGCTGCAGAAACAGACATAATGGGAGTAGAAAAATCAATAGATACCCGATTATTAGCTTTACCATGTTCAGTAGTACTCTACAGTGAAGGGAATTTGGACCGTTGAACCAATACCTCTTCAGAAGGAGCCGGTAAAGCCAAAAAAGCCGGTTGGGACATACAAGAAGTGGTGGATTGCTGTGCTTGGGACGCAAAGTGAAAGTCCCCAAAAGATGAATTATAGGGTGGGCGCAGCCCACCACAAGCCTCCCTGCCTGCAGTAGATAACCAGTCACCATAATGAAAACTCAACTGTGATGTCATATGTTCCTGAAGCTCCTTGGGAAGATCATCTGTGATAAGGGAAGTTAATGACTCCAACTGACGACAGTTCCCATGTTCATGGCCTAATCTCCCGCAGAAGAAACAAAACCGAGAAATACGTTCATAGGCTAGCTCAAATGATCTCAAAGACCCATCCGGAAAAATAATTACCACCTCCTTAGGTAGTGGATCCAGAATATTGATGTGGACTTTAATCCGAGCATAAAGACTCCAAGAGGCAACAATATCCGGATGAGGAGTCCAAGGAATACCTATTTGTGATGCAAGCTGCATAATAAGATCCGTAGTGAGTAACTCTTGTGGGAGATCATATATGCGTACCCAGATATCACCCATATTGAGAGAGTATTCCGACGGCGCTGTGAATGGTTTAGCCTTTTCCAGTAACAAAAGGTCCGAAATGAAGAACCACAGAGTTCGTCTGCAAGCCTTATCCACCTCATCCTCAGAGTGAAAAATCAAGAGAAATGTATCATTGGGATAATTCAACAGGAACCACGGAGCGATAGGATTCCACATCTTACGTACCCATTCTTTCAATCCAGCCGGTCGAGGTTTAGAGGAAGAAAGAACTTTGAGAATCAAACTTCGTTTCCATTTACTATCATCGGAAGAGGGTATATGCTCAAGTCGAAAAGGGGACTGAGATGAAGACGGCATGAGCAGTTTCTGAAATTTAGAGAGGATATGTTCCTCGTCCAGGTTGGAGGAAGCCATAATGGAGAGGATCAGAATGGAGAAGCAGAGAACATTACCAAAACACTACCCCGATAAACCCCAAAGAGGACCAGAACATCCGAGAAGAAACTAGAAAAAAAGAAACGCCGAGAGAACTCGTAGAACCCTCTAGAGAATTACAATTAGAGTAAGAAGGGTCTAGAACCCAGAGTAAAATAAAACAGGAAACTAAATAGGGAGTGAAAATAAGATCAACAGTACATCGAAACGAAAGACTCAAAGAAAAGAAAGAAACAAAATAGACAAGAACCACCAGCTAACTACCAAGAAGCCAAAAAAAATGTACAGAATAGACAAGAACCACCAACTAGCAACCAAGAAGCCAAGAAAAGAAACCCCAATACAAACAAGAACAATTGGAAACCAAGGCGAAAACTGACAGCAGAAAAACAAGATGAAACTAATGAAGCAGAAAAGGAAGGTTCATACAGAAAGAGAACCACCAATGGAAAACGGAAAAGGAAAGAACAGGAAGCCAGATGAACAAAGACGCACCCTAACCCTAAGCTCCGACAACAACAAAATGCGAAGAAGATAGAGCAAGAAAAAGTTTGCCAGAAGGAAGACGAGTGAAGACTTTCTGGAATCCCAAAGGGGATGACTAGAAGAATGCCACCACCGGCGGCTAGCTTTCCGCAGCAGAAGACCACCAATGGAAAATGAAAAAGGAAAGAACAAGAATCCAGATGAACAAAGGCACACCCTAACTCGAAGATCCGACAACAACAAAGTGCGAAGAAGATAGAGCAAGAAAAGGTGTGCCAGAAGGAAGACGAGTGAAGACTTTCTGGAATCCCAAAGGGAATGACCAGAAGAACGCCACCACCGGCGGCAAACTTTCCGCAGCAGAAGACCTACCGCGACCCTTCCACAACAGAAGACCTACCGCGCTCAGATTCCTCCTGCCATCCGAACCATGCTCCTCTAGTCCTTTCACTTATGTGTCTCTACAGATTGCGTACACTATTGCAGGAAGCCCTTCTTTAAATTTATCTCTCGTGAATACATCAAAAATTAAAAACAAGACATCATGAGACCCATAAATTTATGTTGAAAAATCAACCAGACGTGAGTGAGATAGAGATTGTGCATCTTAAAATTAACGTCGATGCTGCCACGGATGGTTAAAAAGGAGCTATTGGCATCCTGGTTCGAGACGATCGATGATGTCTTCTGGCCTGGAAAGCATGCACATCTATTTTCTCAGATCCCTTGATCTTAGAAGCAGAAGCCATTGAAGAAGCTTGTTCTTATCCATACCTAGATCTCTGTTAATCCGTGATCGAAAGTGATGCTCTTTTGGTGGTTGACGCCATCAACAGCAAAAGGAAAGATCTCTGGCGCGTCAACAACATCATTCAAAGTTGCCAACGGCATTTGCACAACCTGGAAATTACTGTGACATATAGCCCTAGAAATACTAACGAGGCTGTCCACGGGCTTGCAAGGTGGGCGCTCAGATTGTCTATAGATCATCAGTGCTCATCGTCTTTTGTATTGCTCCCAAGGGAGTTGTTGGATCAGTTGCAACTGGACTCGTCGCTCGATTGCCCGGTTTATTGGTATTTCGAGTCTTGTATAAATATATTATATATATAGTATTCCTTTTTTTTCTGACCAAAAAAAAGAGATAGAGATTGTGACGTCACCTGCCATAGGAAGTTGCCTCTTCCACCTGCACGCCATTTGGGGTGACTTGTCTTCACTCTTCTCTATCCACTACAATATATATATATGAAAAAAAAGGTCAACAGGGGATCACATCAGATCAAATCACAAAGTCATCTATGCACTGAGATCACACCATACGATAAATACTGGACATATGATCGATGCGTGCAATGCAATGACTGAGTCAAACTGAGATGTAAGCGATATTGTAAATACCACATCCTATGCATCGGAAGCTGCATCTTGCGTTGCACGTCATTGAGGGTGAATTGACTCTTCGATCAATATAAAACTTTAAATTCTTAATTGTATGCTTAATCTCCTAATTCTTGATAAAATCAAATATAAAATTTGATTAAACTATTTATATGAAAATTAATTTAATATTTGCTTAAATATATATATATGTAAATATTACTTTTTATGTTATGAAGAATTACATGTGCAAAAAGTTAAATCTTGTAATTTATTTTTAAAAGATGTAATAAAATATAAGATAAATGTATGTTAGATTAAATGAAAAATTAAAACACTCTAAATTTACCAAGTTTTGATTCATAAGAGGTCAGCCGATCAAACTTACAGTCTACCTTCCAAAGGATGGTTTAATTCAGTTCAGACTTCATTTATCTAATGATCTTTTGAATTATTGTTGGTGACGAAAACCATGGATACTTGAAATTGCCAGTATATTGAAGTATCTAATGCCTACAAATCTTTTGGCATTGGCATGCCTTTCTCTAGCATGCAGATTTAATTTCATGATATCAAAAGTATGAAATGGAGGGAAATCAAGTATGTTTGGAACTTTGGAGGGCAACATGCACCAAGCAGTACTGAAAACTTCACCTATGCATTTGGCTGAGCGTAAAATGACAAATGATGAAAACATTTCACACGTGATGAAATTTTCCGTGAAAAGTGAGAACACACATTCTCTCTTCTTTAGTATCACTGAAAATAATTTTCAGTCTTTCGTTTGATTGGAAAAATATTTTCAGATCACTTGTCTCCCCCTTCTCCGGATGGATGGCTCCCTTCAGCCTTTGGAAAAATGCTTTCCCACGGATGCCTTTGATTCCGCCTTCCCGTGGACAACCCTCACTGGTCTTTGAAAAACAGCATGCGGATGAAAGAGAGGGATGCCAAAATCCTCAGCTTTCGGTGTCACAAATCTAGTTTTCCATTGACCACTGCTTCCTAGATGTCCAGATAAGATGGTTTCTTATGTTTTGGAGAAAAGGAGTCTCAAGTAACCTATTTTACAGGGATCTAAATGAGCCTTATACCTCAAAATCTTGCACATATAAACTGGATGAAGTATACTCTCCGGCTGACTAATATGTGAATAAATAAGTAATTGAGAGCTAAAACTAGGTTGGCGTTTAAGGCACCGATCAGTTTTTCCTAGCAGAGGCATATTTATCTTCTTTTAACGTTTTTTAATGATCGTAATATAAAATTTTTAAGCTAAGATTTTATGCAAAACCCTTTTAATAAGTCAAAACCAAAGCGGCATGTGTTAAAAGAAGCTTTCAGTTTATTTTTTTTTGATCACGCGCTGGTGTAGTGGCCACAGACGCCCACTGCACCACCGGCAGCAAAGGTTCGAACCCCGTTCGAACCTCACAGAACACCTCCCCACGGGGTGCCTGACTTTGACGCCGTCAAAAAGCGAGGCCCGACCTTGCGCCCTCATGCGCTCGGCTGGCAGTTTTCAGTTTGTTATCCCAACGAAAGTAACACATGTATACTGGTACTGCAAGTATAGAAGAGAAGTGGAATTATTTTTCTCTTAATCCATCTTATTGTTTGAAATCTATTAACAAAGTAATAATTTGCTCGATTTCTTGTCTGGAGAATAACCTGCAAGGCTTTAGCACCATTTTGGTATGGGAAATTAGATATACAGAGTAGGGGTGAAAATATGATCCTAAAAGCTGACCTTCACGCACTTCAGTAGGCTTTTGGCTTTGAAGATGAAGCCCGTTGATTTGATTAGGCAAGATTTAGCTTCCCATTTAAAGTGGTGTTTCATTTGACTTAATGAATATGTAACATCTTTATTTTATCTCTAATCTTTTTGGTGGAATACAAAATATCAGTTATTCATATCGAAAAAAAAAAATGATAAATCACTTAAATTTAAACAGTTTATCATGAAGTTAATAATATATATATTTAGACCTAAAAGGTTTCAATATCTTTACTGATTCTAAGGGGGTGTTTGGTTGCATTTTATTTTTTTGTATGGTTTCATGACAAAAAATTATATTACAATACCAAACATGATAATTTTTAAAAGTGAAAACATGACAATGAATGTGTTTGGCAAAAATATTTTAATTTTTAAAAATGATAATGGAGTGTTTGGTAGACTGAGAATAAGATTATTTTTAATTGTTCGATCACATGCCAGATAGAAATTCAGAACCGGTAAAATTTTTTAAAAAAATGGTAAAAGATGAGAAGGGAGAAGAGAAGGCACCGTACGCACCAGCACAAGACGCGAAGAGCTTTATGCCGAGGATGCATTGAAGTCCGGGAAGTTTGTAACTTGAATTTAACTCTGAAGCTTTTGTTCCGGTATCCATCATTCCTTTCCGTGGTGATGCTGCAGAAGTTCTTTTACCTCCTTCGATCCCAAGCTACCCACAAATCAACCGACTCCATCCGCACTCTCCTGGTCCTGGCTCGCTCCCTCCGCCCCCCGCCGGCGCCATGGTCTCCACCAACCCACCTTCCCTCCCACCTACCTCGTCTCAGGAGAACGCGGAGGCGCCGCCGCCGTCGCCGGAGGACGGCCACCATGTTTCGGCGCCTCCGCCGCTCGTGGCCTCCATATCTCTTTCTCTGTCCACCCTCCTCTCCCTGTCCGTTCCCAAGTCGTCGTCTCCCCCGCTCTCCGCCCTTCCCTCCAAGGTGCGCATCCCCTCCCAGATCTCTTCTGTTGCCCTGTCCTCCACCTCCGCCATCTCCAGGCCCCCCCGCAGCGCCACCCGCTGCTCCGCCATTTCGGCCTCGCCGCTCCAGTCTCCCCTCGGCTGCTTCACCCGCCGTCCGGCAGAGCCCTCCATAATATGTAAACGTAAACATCAAAGGGGACCCCCCTCCTCCGGGCGAACTGATCTCCTACCTTGGGGGGAACGGAGGACCACCGCTCACGGCGGCCGGAGGGGAATCGGGCTACAGCCACGCCCGCATCACATGCCGAGGATGCGGGAAGTCGAGTAGCTTGGGATCGACTTCCCCAGCCATGGCTAGGGTTCCGTCTGCCCTCCAATTTTCACAAGCGATCCAGCGGGATTCGCGCAAAGACGCTCCCGGACCGACCGCGGCACCTCCAGCACACCGGGCGAGGAGGACGATCCCATCCGAGAAGTTCCTGAAGAGGGAGTACAAGTGGGCCTTCACCTCAGACTTCGAGTCCTTCTCCATCCCCAAGGGCCTCTCCGAGGAGACGATCCGATCCATCTCCGCCATCAACGAGGAGCCCCAATGGATGCTCGATCTCCGCCTCGCCGCCTTCCGACGCTTCCTGCGCATGCGCGAGCCTCAATGGTCCGACAATCGCTATCCCCCCATCGACTTCCAGCAGATCTGCTACTATTCCTCCCCCAAGCGGAAGCCAAAGCTCAACAGCCTAGACGAAGGCACCATACGCACCAGCACCGCCGCCGCGAGCTCAGGGTGCGACCGGGAGGAGCACTGGTGAGGAATCGGGGGAGAGGGTGAGTCGCTTTCAAAAAAAAAAGAGGGCTCAACCTCTTTTTTTTTCTTGTGACGGACAAAAGCGTAGAAACATTTTCAAAATAAAAAATGAAAACGTGGACCAAACACGTTTTTAAGATCTCTTTCGTTACAAGTTTCAAAAATTAAAATAAAAATAGTCATTGTCATGCAACCAAACACCCCATAAGGCTATATATCAATTAAGTCGAAATAAATGGGAGATGCTCTTAGCGGTTTTGACAGGTGCATGCAAGCATGGATGCTCAATTTTGGTTCACTATGAGAAATAAACAAGCTTTTTTCAGAAAATCCCATATCTAGTGAATATATCTGAGTAAGTTTGTTAGCACTTATTAAGACAAAAATTGCTTGTTACGCCACTCAAGATAGATTTTCATACTGATATATATATATATGTTCAATTAACTTTGTCTGCACAAATGGAAGAAAATGAAATATTTTCTTATTTCAATTACCTTCGATTCAGGATCTGAAACCAATTGTATTTTTCTGATTGGTTATCAATAACTTAATAAAAACTACACGGTGATTGGGTGTCTATATATATGCTGCCCTAAAATGAAATGTTAATTTCGCTGCTCTCCTTCCAAAAACAAAAAAAAAACAAAAATTCGCAGCTCCAAGCGGGCGTCGGTCTTTGCCTGCTAACGGCAAGCACCATATGACAGCGCTTCTTCTCGATCGACCTGGTTGCAGCCTGAGAAGCGAGCAGGAATTGCACAGTTGGGGGCTGAGGGGGCTGATTCAGCTAGTAGAGGAACGAAGGCCTTCACCCCTGCCCTTCTATACGTTGAAGATGATAAAGAAAATGATAAACCAAAAAGTGTATTGTTAAGCTACTTACTCTTGCCATCTAAACGCCGTAATTGAACTAACAACTAGCGAAATGATTTTAGGATCAGACGAACATGAAAATTATTATAAGCATACCAGGGAATCACCTTTATTGCCTTTACACAGTAAATAAGCGGGACAAACATTCATCTCGCGACACACAAACAACAAAAACCAGTGTGGGAATGACCTTGCCGGAGGAGCAAGTAGAGAAGCCGGCCGGAACACAGTGGCCGCCACTCCTTTATTCTATCATAGCATAGATACTATAATAAGTGGCACCAGACGGGTGTTTGGGGAACGCCCGCACACTCAGCAGATCATTTTGACGCTTTTGTAGCCAGTGTGGGAGCAGTAGCGCTTCTCCTTCCAGAGGTGCAGGGATCTGCCCTTGCAGCCGGCTCCGGTGTAGAGGTATGCCTGCTGCTTCTCTGTGAACACGAAGTGGTAGCCGCCCTGGTACTTGCTGATGTCGTAGCAGCCGCAGACGAAGTTGACATCCTTGGTCTTGCCGCTGCAGCCGGGGCCGGAGAAGACGGTGAGGGTGCTGGCCGTAGCAGGGGCCAGGAGGGCGGCGGCAGCCACCAAAGCAAGTAGCAGCAGCGCGGCGGCGGAGGGCTTGCTGGGGGAGGCCATTGGGAAGGGGAAGTTTGATGGGCTTCCTCGGAGGCTCTTCTTTCGCTGCGAGGTGAAGGGCTCCTCCCCCTGAACAGGGATTTTATAGGCCAAAGAGATCAGGGCTAAGGGCGAGTATGAGCTGTCCGCCTATATTATTAAATGTCTACTAACCTGATAGTTCTCCGCAATGGTACGTCTAAGGTACGTAATCAGATTGTGATTTCTTAGAAATGCAGGCAATAAGCATTGACCCAAGGCTGGCGGAGTTCGTTTGTTCATATGTATATGCAGCGCACACAAATGTTCCTTTTTCTTCTTCTTAAGAACTCTTCAAGCTCTGTGAATAAATTAATTAACGTTGTGTGAGCAAGAGCATTTTGTTAGACGGAGTACATATTGATCTCCTTCCGAAGAGCTCTCGATTAACATGGATTTAGTTAACATGGAGTACATTCTACTCAGAGCAGTAAAACTCCCATTTGAAAAAGCAGCAGCAAACTAGCTAGATGGGTAAAGGAAACCTATGAGAGGCGCGTGGGGAAGACAAGAACATGAAAATATTAAGCAAGAATATAAATATATGTGTATAACTAGCTAGAGAGCCGTCGCTTCAAGTACGTGCGTAGGCACTTTATTTTTTTATGGGTAAACAAGGTAAGAAATCATTAATCATTTATCAAGTAGCCATCGCTACTTTGTTCGGAGACAGTCTGGTTTGTCTATTTCCACGGGCGCATCTTCACCCTAGCAAGTACGTGCGAAGCTTCTCTGGTCTATATATCTGCAAGCGATATCTATCTATAATCATGAAGGACAGGATCCTCTTCGGCTCATTTCGTGACTAAGAAAAATATCTCCACTTGATGCTCATATAATTAGGGAAACACCACCATATGGGATTTATCTCAAATTCTCAATCACGTAGGGATCCCGTCTTCTTGCCCATGGTTTGCGCGTACACGTGTGGTCAATTTTCGCACCCGATCGTTAACCATGTACGACGAAGAACACCTCTCCTTGTATGCAGCTGGTAGAAAAGAGTAACACGCTTAAAAATTGTTTCGAGAGACTAAATCAAGAAATCACCGACAACATAGACATTTTTCGAAGTATCAGTTGAAAAGCCATTGAAATTCTAGAGCGAAGAGCCTTATGGGGTGTTTGGTTGCATGATAATTTTTTGTACACTTTCATGATAACAAATTGTATTAAAATAAAAAGTGAACCAACTCATGACATAAAATTATCATGTTTGGAGGGATGTGATTACAAAAAAGAGTAACCACCGCACATGACCAAATAAAGTGGGGGACCACAAGAAAAAAGAAAGAGGTGAGACCCTCTTTTTTGTTTAAGAAGAAAATCACTTTCAAAACATAAAATTGTCATGGTTGTCAAACACCTCTTTTAACAAGTTTTCTTACAATTTTTAAAAATTAAAATAAAAACCTCAATTATCATGCAACCAAACACCCCATTAGACTCTCCTGTCAACCTCTCACAGAGAGAACTGAGGTGATGATGTTTTTGATAATTATAAATGTCATCACATCGACTCTTCCTCCCAAGACTCTCTGCTCTCTTGAAATAAAGAATCCGTTGAGAGACAAGTCAATATTAGACTATTAACAAATTTTTTCTCATCTTAATTAAGTTGTAAAGAAGGTTCGAAATTGAGCATACATATTTGGTGGGGGAGTGATCCTGTGATTTTTCTAAGAGGACTGTCAATTAATATGATTGATGAGTCATTTTATTTGATTCGATTGTCAAAAAATATATATATATTCAGTTTAGGACAATTTCAAGATAGATGATTTTCTTAGAAAAGTGTATTGGATATTAGATGTGTGTGATGATGTTGACGAAAAGGACAACACTTCGAACGGATAGATAAAAACATCTCCATAATAGATTAAATCAATAAACTATTAATAATTTGAGTAAATTAAGTATTTAAATTGAGTTTAAAACTTCAAAGTTAAGCATTCTTTGAGTTCATTTAAATAAATGTAAAAATAAAATCAATGAAAATTATTTTCAGGTGACACAACTTTTAGGAAAATAATAAAAAACTAGATGTTTATATATTTTTGGTTTTCATGAACTTTCTTTCTCTCATTTAATTATCGATAAAATTGTCTTATTGCAGATCGTATGCCACATAGAAATCAAAAAAACACAAACTCTAAATTTTAAACAAAATACATTATTTAATAAAATGGTTTTAGACGGATGAAAGTTTTAAATAAAAAATGTTATTCAATACATGAGGCTTCTTATAATTCTTTTAACTTAAAATTTTATTGGCTTATCTTATTTAAAAAAGTGAATTTCAATCTATCAACAACATTTTAAATAAAATGTTGAATAAGCCTCTTGGGAAAACATAAATATTTTATTTAATAAAATGCACTCTTCCTAATTAATTGTTAATATAAAATATATAAAAATATTTTCTTAAATAAAAGTGAAGGGCAACCGTGTCTAGAACCAGATGATCTACTCATTCCTCTGAGATGCCAAAATCCCGATTTATAATCAGTCAACCAAAAAATAACACTTCCTTAGTCACGTATATTAATTTGCATTTTTCCTTTAAATAACACTTTCATTTAAAAAATGCAAAACTTTTTTGTAGTTTACTTCCTAACTTGGCTTTACTGTATCGACATCTAAATGACAAATACAATTGTTTGATTTTGTATGCATTGTGATCCACGAAGTGCAAATTTCTTTCTTTTTTTTCTTATAGCGGTAAAGAAGATGGCCTGATAGTTCAGAGGAAACATCCAGAAAATAATAATAATAATAATATCATCATCATCATCATCATCATCATCATCATCATCATCATCATCATCATCATCATCATCATCATCATCATCATCATCATCATCATCATCATCATCATCATCATCATCATCATCATTGGAGGTCGACAGCATGTGAACATTATGAAGCTTGAGCATGCATATTTTTATTGTTAAATTTAATAAAACTTAGATCATTTTTTGTCTTTGGTACAAAATTAGAAGATGGTTTTAAGTAAACAGTCCAGAAAAAGATTTTGTTTGAACATAAAGGTCCGGACAAAGATTTTGTATGAACGTATGTATTAAAGTTTGTACCGATAATGACATTGTTCCTGTAAGTAGAGATAAGCACAGCTCAATTTGCCTGATTTGCGATCTCTCTCTTTTTCTCTTTTACAAACTGAATCAAACTGAAGAGGGACTCAAACTAAATAGAATAAAATTGATTTAATTCTGGTTGATTTTGTTTAATATCATAAATTAATTAAATTATTAAAATAATTGTTTATATAATGATTTATTTTTAGTTATAAGTTATTAAAATTATATTTACCATGATATAAATTTAAACTTATCGATAATATCATATTATTTTTATAATTTTTATCATAAATTATGTAAGTTAATTTTGCTCAGTTTAATTCGGTTTGAAAGACCTCCAAATCAGTCTGAAACTGGACTGAATGAATGGTGTGATTTGGCTCAATTTGAACACCTTTGAACACATACGTATATCAGTGGGGAGCTAGCTAATTCTCTGTTTGGTTAGAGTTTCATTTTTGGTACTATATCAATATTGATATTAATATTTTCAAATGTTAATGACCTGTTTGGTTAGAGTATCAAAAACAATACTATATTAGTATTGATATTGATATTTCTAGAAGATGCAGTATCAATATTAAAATTGATACAAGTTGACACTTGTATTACATAACATATGTTGTTTGCACTACAAATTTTAAAATTGATACTATTAGCCAAACACGTCAAGGTGATTACCAGCAATATCAATTTTAAAATTAATAGTGATAGAGATGTCTAATAGTGTTACCAAACAGGGCATAAAGTATAAATATCAAAATTAATACAAGTTGACATTTGTATTACATAATGTGCTTTGTTTGTACTACAAATTTTAAAATTGATACAATTAGCCAAACATCTCTTAATAATTCCCTGATGATACTTAATAGTGTTACCAAACAGGGTGTAATATAGGCGGCTACGATTGTTTGCTCCTCCATTACTTAGTCAAGAGATCATCCGAGTATGCCAAGTATACGTCCAAGAAGCAGAAATAGATGAACAAAGAAAAAAAAAAGAAGCAGAAATAGAGGTACATCTCAGAACCATGTACAAAGAGCAAGTCAAAAAAATAGATTTGCTTGATCGCGTATGACGAAGCATATATATTCATATGATATATATTTATTTATATTCATCTCCTACGCACACGTATGACGTATGCCATAGAAAGAATAATGAAATGCGCGCTAGTATGACCAATACCAGCGTTGAAGATGCGAAGGATATATGCTATTGTTTGAGTGCTGGTCAATTAAGCTCTTGTGGATCATATATGATCATACTTATGCATATTTTTTTAGTGGATCAAGCTACGCTTAAATCACCACACAAACACTTTCTGAAAACTACAAGAAAAATAAAGGCACACTGGAGATGAAGTGACGGGGACAATTTCATTAAACTATCCTCGATGGCATCAGTCGTGACAGTTGAAACAAAGGCGCCGTCGCAATTGTAAAATGTCTCCGGTGACTTCTCCAAATTGTCACTAGATATGATAGTAAAAAAACTTTATTAGCGACGACTCTGAAAATCCGTCTCCAATAAAATTAGTATGGACGACTGACTGATCATAAGCTCCGACAAGTGAACAAGCATGGGCGCCGGCGTGACTTCTCACAATAATTTCTTTAAGTGTTGTATCGAATATGACTCATTAAATTAGCATCCCTGTGGACCCTCTCTAAGTTGATTATGCGGAGGGTGACTCACAGCCGTGTTGCAAGGCATGATCTGAGCAGCGTGGAATGAGAAAATATTGTAATACCCTGTTT
The DNA here is from genome assembly GCA_036172225.1 of Cryptocoryne crispatula var. balansae. NCBI lineage: Eukaryota > Viridiplantae > Streptophyta > Magnoliopsida > Alismatales > Araceae > Cryptocoryne > Cryptocoryne crispatula. The sequence goes on from CM069921.1 coordinate 14,823,235, forward strand.
GGTTACGTTTTTCTTTGCCTACTTTTGATTTAAATTTTAAAGATGAAAGAGATTTCTAATTTGGTTACTATTTTTTTGTTCTTTTCTTTTTTTTAAAATCGTTACATCTTTCTTTATAAATCTCTCTTGAAAACAAAATAGGGAATGACCTATTTTATTTTTGAAATAGCCGCGGGAGCGCACCACACCCGGCTCTTCTCTCTCTCCCCCTCTTCGCTCCTCCAGCAACCATCACACCTTCCAGGGACAATAGGGGTGCAAACGAGCCGAGCCAAGCTGAGTTGAGTAGTACGGTGTTCAAGTTTGACTTGTTTATTTTACATGAGTTCTAGTTCGAGCTCGAGTTTTAACAAGAATGTTGAACTCTTGTTCAAACTTGGTTCAGTTATTAATCGAGCCGAGTCGAGTTCTAACTCAAGTAGTAGCTAAACTAAAATTCAATTTGCATTCAAACTTAAGCTATATACTAACTCGTTTATAAAACACAAAAGCAACGAAAAGTCATTTGTAAAATTCTAGATTTAGCTCATTTATAAAACTTAATCTAAGTTTAAACTCAAATTTTGAATTATTTAATATATTTAAATGACAATATATAATTATTAATATAAGTAATTTAATTTTTAAAAATAAATATATAATATAATATTTAATCGAACTACTCACGAACTTATCGAGCCGAGCAAGAGTCTATTCAAGCTCGACTCGTTTAATGAGTCGAGCTTTATTTTTTATTCAAACTTGTTCGTTTAACATAACAAACGAGTCGAGTCAAATTTTCATCGAGCTAAGTTTAGAGTCACTTGTCCGAGTGTATTTGTTCGTTTGCACCCGTGAGGAACAGCCGCCACTCCCTTCCAGGGACGACCGCCTCCCTCCTCCACCACCCCTCTCCCCCTCCCTTGCACTCTAGGTTTCATCCTCAAGACACTCCTTTTTGCATTCACGTCTGTCTTCCTCGTCAATCTCGTCCTCATCTTGATGGCCCCGGACGCCTTCGAACCCCGTTTACGGCAGCCCTCGAGCGTTGACATCTGCTCCGCGACCTCTGGCATTAGTGTTGCATGGTCCCTCACGGGGGATGTCCTGCAACATTCGGCCGAGGGTGTCCATGCTGGGGCAGCTGGACATGATCATCACCCATGGCCATAAGCGGAGGGGGCTGAGGAGGATGAAGCTCAATCGACGGGTGGGGGACAACTTCGCGTCGGAGAGTACTGGACTCCCCCAGACAAGTGCTTCATGTGGCAATACCATCTTGAGGATGATGAACCATAGGCAGCAAGACATTAATTGTTGGGGGTCATGTTGTCAAACAACTGCATGTAATAACTTTTAAATTTTGTGATATCTTTACCAAACACACATTAATCATGTTTACTTAATTTTAAAATTGATAACACTCTACGAGGTGATCTCAATTTTGAAAATAAGATTGTCTTAATTAAAAAAAGAACAACCAAACACCCTATGAAGGTTTACGGTGCATTTGGGGTTGTCTCTAAAATGAGTCACATGTACAAACATTTCCGGAAAATTCAAAATAGTTCCATCTTTTTTGGATGTTTGTAAATTTAGAGTCAACGTTAACGGTGATCTTTTGACTCCCTTGACAGATTGATTTTGGCATCCCTAATACTTACCTTGATACCATTTTCAATAAAACTAAATAATAGAGTGCAGATCATCTGCATCAAGTGATAGAGAGAACTCATTTTACCGTGGATGTACACATGATAGATGAGTTATATATGATACATTAAAACTTGTAAATATATATATATATATATATATGAAAGGGTACGTGGGTTTAATGCACTATCACAATTAAAATGTTCATCATTTATTTTTACAGGATATCTGTCAAAGAAATAAACATAATAGATTATGTTTATTTATACTCTATATAAGAGAAAAAATAAATAGTCATCAATTATGGTCAAATATTATGAGTATCTATTTGATTTGTCAATTTGTTACTAAAATAACATATATTATTATAATTATAAATTATATAAATAAGTATAAGCACAATTTCATTCACAAATTAATGACATCAACATTAGAGTAATAAATAAAGTTGTCAAATGAATGAAATAATTTTTATCTTTTATCTTGAATTTCAAAGAGTTTTCTTAATGTTAATTATATATCTTATTTAAGATAATATGACACAGTTGATGACTCTCACCACGACTTTAGATGATTCAAATACTAAGATATTATCAATAGCTATTAGTCTTGATAAATTATTTCTTACAATTTTTATAGAGATAGATCAGAACATAATCGATGTTGATGGCAAGAACAGACACATATGATCAAGTATGGTGAAATCGGTTTAAACAATTCTAATCCACAGTTCAATAGTTGTAATTAATAGATGATCGCAGTGTGAATCTGAGATGTCTAATTTAGGATAACAAATGCCATATCAATAAAATTTATTTCAAGACATATTCTAATAAAGAACTCAATAAATGTTCAATATGCTAAATGAATTTTTCTCTTGAAAAGATAAAGAGCCATACACACCAATGTCATCTTTGAGACAAACAAAAGAGGATGAAGAGGATAATAAAGATGGAAAATGTTTTTGGAGAGGATGACATGACTTTCTTTTATTAGCCTTGTATGATTATCATTGATATGACACGTAAAAGCTTTATACATTATTTCTTGTACATATATTCTACGTTCTGCAAGTATTTGTATGAAATATTGATTATATATGTGTTGTGTCATTATTCTTATCTTTACATATGTTCAAATTGTTTGCAACAGGTTGTGTGATATGTTCAAATTGTTTGTTATGTTCAAGTTATATATGATAGATTGTACAAATTATATATAATATTGTAGGCCATTGATGTTGTATGTAACAAGTCCTGGGAATTCAACAATTTGTATAAATGAGAGAACACTGTATCATACGAATTGTTGTAAGAATTCAACCATGATAAGCTGGGTCATGACTAGGTCACCTGACCTGTTGGTTTTGGTAGTAACTGGCTTAATCTTAGTCGAGTGACCCTATCGTTTGACTTAGTCCAGTCACATGACCCAACGCTAGGTCACACGACCCTACGACTTGGTCAATGACTCAACCACCCAGGTCACAAACAATCATACAACCATTAAGGGGGGCTTCTAAAGCCTCCCAAGCTTCCCCGGGGGGCTTATATAAGGCCCTCAAGATGCCAAACTAGATCAAGGTGACCTATAGGTGTTATTCTAGTTTGGTGATGATTGACTTAAACCATCACTAGCATAATCATAAGCGACAACTCTAAGCCGCCCTTATATATTTGGTAGTGATGGCTTAATTAACGGCTATAACCTATACTTTTATGATTAAAAAGTTTAAAGTCATTAATTTATAGGCTAGTAGCGATGACTGGCCGATAAGCCATCGTTTATACTATTAGTGACGGGCTTATTTGTGATGGCATGACAACAACGATGAAGTCATCTCCAATATATATTGGTGATGGCTTGTCACATTTGTGTGACGATTGATTTTCAAGAGCTCCAGGGGCTCATCAGACACTACACGATATGTGGTGCTCTTTCGGCTACTAAACCCTATCTCCAAATGAGTCATTCTAGGTAGGTGGACTGGTAAACAGAAAAGATTACCCTTTTATGTGCATGAATGTATAATGTAATTGTGTATGTAAATGAAAAAATATAAGTTTTGTATCTATGATAACATATATGTAAAATTGTTTATTAATGTTCATATACCTTGTTATAACAAGTTCTACTCATTTCAACCAATTGTATAAATATAATAAGAATTGTATGGATCAACGGTATCAACTACTGGTTATATATATGCATTGTATGAATTAAATAGGCATGTACATATGAGTTTTGTACATAATTATTATTTTTAAAAAATAATTTTTAATATAACATATTATTGATGATTGTTTATACAACCGTTGTCAATAACTTATTTGGGATGGCTTTCAACTATCTTTATAACACTTAGAGTTGTTGCTAATAAACTTGTTATGTAACAACTTGATTTATGAATATATTAAGATATTAAATCAATGGACTACCAACAACTTTAATTAACCATTTTTTTTGATATTGAGTTTGAAAAAACTCTGAAGTTAAACATTCTCTATTAAGAGTAGGTCAAAGATGGGTCAGTTAGTTGATTTAATCATCACATATGATATCAAAGCATGACCTAGTTGAAAGGACTGTTGTGACTAATATGGGTGTGTGATATATGATGTGTGTGATTTTGATGATGATGTCAAGTCTTTAAGAAAGGTAGATTTTAACACACCATTTGAGAATATGTTAAGAGATTAAATCGGTGGACCACCAACAACTCTAGTTACCATTTTTCGAAGGTTAAGTTGAAAGAATTCTGAAATTAAGTGTGCTCTATTAGAATCTTAGGTAGTTGAAAGAACTTTGAAATTAAGCATGCTCTATTAGGAGTAATATGAGGATGGGTGACATCATAGAAAGATCAATAATTAACAGGGTTGTTCGGTCAATTGGTTTTAGCAAAACTTTTGCTTACAGCCGTAGTTAATAACTTTAGCAATGTACTTTTTCTAGTCAAATCTATTATGCCTTTGAAATTGTTACCAATAGCTTTTGTAGTGAGTAGTAATAACCTACCCTAATAACCTACCTTTACCAACTTATTAAATGACCGTGTCACAAGTAGTTAAGAGCAACCATATTGAGTAAATCCCCTATTTTTTTAGGCTTTACATGCTTCATATTATAGCATCAATAAAAATATAATTTAACTTCATTTTTTTGGGTCAAGGAGTATTCATAAGGATTGTTCAATTCTTCTATTTTGTAAATCCACATTTTGGTCTCGCCTATTTTAAAATAACTTTTACCATAAACTAGAATTTAATTCGATTTAAATTATCAAATACATAAAAACTAAAGAAAGGGACACATAATTAACGTCACATCCTAGATGGGAATACATGTAGCAGACATATCCGATGACGTAACTGAGAAAAATAAGCTGTCAAATACATTGATTTGAAAAATAAAATATAATAATAAATTTGATCTAATAAGTTGGTTAATTTATATCCAAAATTTCACGTTCAGTGTATAGTTTAACAACTCAAATATCGATATAGAATACATAATGATCCCTCAATTGGCTCTTTAGATTCCAAAACACTATGTTTCTGCTATGTTAAACTTGATTATCTTTAAATGTTAAAGATTGAGATGAGTCATATAGACTTAGTAGGTTGCCCACAATAAATGTTACTTATCAGCGCTAACAAATATCAAACATTGAAAAAATAATGTATGCCACATCAAAACATGATGGTATATCAAAGTAATTATTGATCAACAATTTCAAGAGCAATTGATTTAACTCTAGATCAAGCACACATACACATTTTTCATGATTCCAACTTAGTTATGTGAAAGAGCTAACCTACATGATAATGTAGCTAACTATTCTCTTAATCTCTAATCTAAATGTAAATATTTTATATTTACCATGAACACTTGACTTTCTTATGGACCTACCATGTCATCACATACATGACCTTGGCAGACTTATACAAAATGTCATATACTAATTAACACTTTTTGCACATCAAAAATACAACTTGTCATCTTGTATACCAAGAAGATATGTCTCGATGCATATGCAACAATGTAAGAAAATCTACATCATATCTATTATGTATAGAAATAATATATAGCTACACTAAATCTCAGTTCATTTAAGTAATGATACATGTAGCATGAGCTGCAGTATCTGAGATTAAAGAATGCTTCGAATTGTTCTAATCTTTACTATCCACAAGCACTAACTCTAGTATGTTATAAGTACAATAATATATCAAAATACAGTACATAGCATAAACCACATATTACAAATCAAAAGCACGTATTGATAAAATATTTGACACAATGGTTCATGAGTCAGAATACATCTAATGCATGCATACTCTAACATTAGACCACCAAATCTAACCATCTTCACTTAGACTCTAGTCTATAACATAGAATACACCTTACACTTACTTGCCATGAGCATAAGCATCAAAATATATAAATGAGATATAACCATTTGCATAAAAAATAATCCAAACATTAAAAGAGATATAATTTTTGTACACGAGACCACATACATGGCTAAGAGATCTAACAACATAATCTAAATGCACCTAAAAATCTTATGTATAAACTTACCTAATTTTACATGTATTAACTCAATGCCCAAAATATCAAAACTTATACAATTTCTTTCTTTAAATAAAGCACATATTCTATAGGTCCAATCATATGATAAAATATACTTAACACATAATTTCAATACAAAATATTTTTATTAATCATTAACATAACTATACACACTTTAAAATAATACATAAGGCAGCATAATAAAAATAAGTAGGAAGAACCTATCAATTTGATTATTCATTTTCCAAACTCATAAGTAACTGTATAAATGGAAGTTGAATGATCAGAGATGTTGTTAAGATGATCGATTCTAGGGATCAGCTACTCATGAAGCAACATGGTGGTAATCGGGCTATTTATTGGATGATCAAACAACAACTAGATTGTGAATCGTACGATCAGGCAACAAATCTATAGTTGCTGGTCAACAATCAAAGGATGAATGGTGGTGACTGCAGTTGTTGATCGAGTAATTATGTAACATTCAGGCAGCAAGGACAAGGTGATTTGCACCCTTTGGTGCTAAGGCTTCGTTGTGCTGATGCGGTGCATGGCAGGTGGGGCACTCCTGAATACATGGCAGATGGTGCATGAGGGGGGCTCTTCAGATGATAGTAATAGAGAGAGAGAGAGCAATGGAGAGAGAATGGTGGCTAGGGGCTCATGGAGACACTGCTGGTGGGTGGTGGTGGCACGCAGGAGGGTGGGCGACAGGGGGAGAGATATAGGGTGGAGCCATTGGGCTAGAGGGAAAGTGACTCGGAAAGATAAAAAAAAGATAAGAGAGGTGGGGGTTTGATTTTTTTTTTTATACTTCTACAATCATACAGACAAACCCTTAATTATATAGTTGATTACATTTTTCCATCTATCTACATGCAATAACAAAAATAACAGATGTATGGGGAAGAGAGAGAGAGAGAGAGAACCCGAAGACTTTCAGCTCATCGATAGGTTGCAATAAGTGCAGATCACCTCAGGAGGATGTCTGAGGCTACAGCCTTAGGCCCCTTACATAAAACCCACATTTAATGTCTAATTTGATTGTTGATTTGAGGATTTCTCAATTCTTGAGACATTAAATAAGAGCTTTATGTGAGAGGCCTGAGACTGTAGTCTCAGATAATCTCCTGAGGTGATCTGCACTCGGTTGTAATTTGTCTTGTGCACAACTACGCTATGTTTACTATTATAATAAAAAGAGGAAATAAATGGAGATCTAGAATTGACTATTCTGCTCTTGATCGAATCATCACATGCTGATTAATCAGGTCAATAGGAATGTGATCCCAATCAGATCCAATCTTATTTAGATCTCAACCTTAAAAAGGTGATAATTGTGCTTAAAATGTTAAAAAAACTAAAATATGAAAATGTAGTAGTAGATAATATTTTATTATATATCAAAAAGATAACTTTAAATATCATAATTCCTAGTCAAGTACAAAAGTACGTAGTTGTCCAAAGTAAATGTTGATTATACGACTAATGAGTTTGTTGCACAATAATCTTCAGCCATGTGTCAATATGATCAAGGTAATATCATGGACCATCTTTGTCTTCAACCTGGTGAGTTATAACTAGAACATATAGATGATGAATTAGATGATATTAATTACAGTTCTAATTGGTGAACAAAGGTACGTGTTAGAAAGTAAAGAGGTAGTTTAGCACTGTTTTCAACCCGAAAGCAACCAAAACAAAATAAAGAAGGGCTCCAACTTATAATATACGATGTTTTGCAAAAAAAAAATGTTAGTAAAGTTTTTCTTTAAGAGTAACAAATCGTAACAAATTTTGCATGAACAAGTACTCTTCTTTGGTACTAGGCCTACACCATGGACTTATTCTCTCACCTACTCAGAACGGATGTGGAATTAGATGATCACCTTCGAAGATAGAAGCCGACTTATTCTCTCACCTACTCTCAGAACGGATGTGGAATTAGAATATCACCTTCAAGGATAGAACCCAGCTTATCTTTGCATACTTCGTATATAGTTCCTCGACTAGCTGAAGTTGCCGGTCAAAACTATGGAAAGAATGCGTTGTAATTCACTTGCATCTTTATTTTTACACGGCAAACTAAATTCCAGCTGAATCAGTCGACACTTGTGCATTCAGGGCAGGTAGTTCAGAAGCGTAACCATACATGCTACCGCTACGTCGCGTATGAGAGTTGGTAGGCTTAGATAGAAGCGTTTCGCAGGAAAGGGACTCGAGAAAATCTAAGGGCCGGCGCATAAGACGCCAGAAGTTTTAAGATGTGTGGCTAAGCCTCGATTGAAAGCTTATCTAGTTAGCCGCAAAGGTTTAGTCTTCCTTTCCGCTTCTTGTACGTCAGATGACAAGGAGCGAAGTAGTTGCAGTCTTCGTTTTCCTTGTTCCGCGTCTACGGTTCAGAAAGTTCTGTATTGTAGTGCTAAGCTAATATCCTGATGTTCTAAACTGATATCGCGGCCTGAGGTCATCTCTGTGACAAATATGCGTGTCGAACGATTCTCCCGAAGTCGTCGACGTACTCTTCCCGTACAAGTTATCAGGAAGGAAGAAAAATCACATCTACTTGATGCAACTCGTCATGCTTGACCAACAAAAAAAAGAAAAAAAATACAATTTAAAGGTATACACACAAAACACAGCTTTTCCCACCCCTGTTGTCTATAGATATATAGATACCTAACTGGTTTGGGATGGACACTAGCTGAAGAAAAAGTGACCACGTTTTTTTTTATTTTTTTTGTTAGTAACATTTACAATGCAATATATTTCTAAGCCCCGCCAAAAAAAAAAACTCGTGGTGGAGAGGGGCGTGACCGTCTCGCATTGGCACCGGTGGACCTGTATCCGGTTTCATAAATACATGGTAAAGCGGAGGAGCACTTCATCACCTTACAACGGAAGAAAGAACAGCCCCTATCAAAGAATGCTGCCTTGCGCATACCCTCGAAGAGATTCACATTCTTCAACTCTCCCAATGGCCTCGCCCAGCAAGCTGCCCTCCACCGCCTCACTAATGCTAGTAATAGTAGTAGGGATGTGCACAAAATGGTTCAAACCGATAAACTAAACTCAACCAGCCCACCCAACTCAGCTTGGTTCGGTTTGGACTCTTTTCGGTTTGGTTTGATTTGAAATTTCTCGGAACCGATTTAAATCAAACCAAATCATTTAAATTAATTTAATCAAAAAAATTATAAAAAATTAATATAGTATTAATAAAAATGATATTTTTATAAGTTTTATAATAAAATAATATTTATTTTGATTTTTTAACTCAAAATTTATTATATATATGTAAAAAATAATTATGTTAACTATTTTAATATATATTTTCGATTTAAATCGAACCAAATCAAATTGAAATCAGTTTGAGTTTGAGAGGTTGATTCGATTCAGTTCGGTTTGAAAAAAATGATCTAAATCGGATCAAACCGAACCATGCCCACCCCTAACTAGTAGCTGCTGCCATCCGATAGGCAGGAAGATTATAAACCACACCCTGGTTGAAATACTATATTACAAATAGTCTTGTAACATTTTACTTGTGCTGTGCCCCATTTACGTAAAGAGCTCAATATAATGTACATATATATATTCATTTGCATATAGAATGTTGGGCTTATTCCCACCCAATCTTGTTCAAGAAACCCTCATCTTGTTTGTTCTCTACTTCTATCTATTTCAGCAAGAAACTCGTTCTCATTCTGATATCATAGCATGATCTCAATATGATAAAGGTTTATTCTCCGGCTACCATTTTTGGAGCTTGTTTGTCTTTGTGGAGTAGGTTTCCTTTTGTAACTTCTTTTGTTTTTGCATCTCTTCCGAACATCTCCCACTATATCTCAGTTAGCACAATGGAAAAAATTATATGGTGTGGAGAGCTAGCCCAATTTATCCCCCTTCAAAACACATACAAAAGATATGCCAAATCCTTATGTTGATAAATTCTTATATCTTCTACGTCCAAGCCAATTTTACCATTGGTTGTTAATCATACTACTTCAGCTAGGATTTAGAAAACAATTGCAGCAATTTAATTATGCCAACTATGACTACTAAATTATTGAAATCAATGTAAATTTGGCACAAACTTCTTTAAATTCTTCTCAACAACATAATACAAACTATATAGAGACAATAATTCAGGAAGTGGTTGAGGTTTCAAAAGAAAAAATGGTGGTTGAAATAAATTTGAATGGGTGGCAGTGGCTATAGTAATTATGAAAGAAGTCAAAATCAATGCAATTTTCAGAGCAATTTCAATGACAATTTTGAAAGAAACAAAGTGACAATCATAATTCAACACTATATGTCAACTATGTGATAAAAGATGACATATAGCTATACAATGTTGGAAAAGGTATGATGTTAATTTTGGGAACACAAGAAATGCTAGCAGCAACAAATAACAATCAGTTATATTATGTAAATTTTGCTTCTAATATGAGCTCAGTCAGTTAATCTACAAAATTAAATTGGTGTCCGGACTTAGGAGCCAACAATCACGACTCTTATGATATTGGGTTATTAAGAAATTTTCTACCTTATCATAGAGCTGATAAAGTTTAAGTTGGATGTGGTCAAAGATTAAATATTTCTCATGTGGAACAATCAGGTTTTCAATCATCCAAACTCAAGAATATTTTACATGTTCTTAATTTAGATAAGAATTTGATATATATGTCTCTCAATTTGTAAGAAAAAATAATATATATTTTGAATTCTTTCCTAACTATTATTTAACAAACAAATATCAAGACATGAAAACTCTATCTTAACGTCACAATATTAATGAGTTATATTGCTTGGATCCTGCATCAACTTATACATCTATGGCATTTTTAGATCAATCAATTTCAATGTGGCATCAATGACTAGGTCAACTAGTCTTCAAAATAGTTTGTCAAGTTCTTAACACTCCTAGAGCACCATTCAATTCAAATAAAAGCTTCTTTTGTTCTCCTGGTGCAATGGTTAAAAGTCATCAACAATATTTTCCATCATCATCTCATATTTCTAGTTTTCCTCTTGAAATTGTTGCATCGAATGTTTGGGACCAAGTCCCTTTGTTAGCAATAATAAATGCAAATATTATGTAACTTTTATATATCAATATAGTACATATTGTTGGTTTTATCCTTTTGCAACAAATAGTGATGTTTTCTTAGTTTTTGTTCACTTCAAAAATAAAGTTCAGAATCTATTTTCAAGAATAATAAAAAATTTTAAAGTCACTGTGAAGGTGAATTTAAAAAGTTGTCTAAGTTATTCTTAAAATATGGGATAATACATAGGATTGCATGTTCCTACACTCATAACCAGAATGGCATACCAGAAAAGAAGCATATAAGTATTGTTGAAACATGCTTAGCTTTGTTAATCAAAGAATCATACTACAAAATTTGATGTATTGGAAGCAACAACTCCTATAAATGAGTTCATATTGATCTTGTCTTAATCGAAATCGAACAATGAAAATCAAAAATTGATCAAAATTAGTTCAAATATACTGGATAAGGATTCATATAATTCCTTGGAGAGGAAGAATAAGAATTTTTTAAGCTCTTTAAACCATTCAAGTGTCCAATCTCTAGTGGTATCCACATGAACTTCATCCATACCAAGTTCTCCATTTGCACCAAGCTCGAGAACTCTTCCTAAATGAAGCTCCATCACCCATGGATATCTTCCAAAGAGAGAAGATAGGGAGGAGACTGAGTATGTAGTTTTAACCCTTAGCTTGTAGAATTTGCCCAAAATAATTAGTAATTACATAGAATTTAGAATTTTTCATAAAAACCTAAAATATATATAAATTAAGTCTTTATCCATATACTTATGGATAAGTCTTTATGTGTGTGACATATTAAACCCAATAACCTATTTGGTTAAGACATAATTAAAATAGAATAATTCTATTTAATTTAATGAAATCTGTTATCCGATGATAGATTAATCGACATACAATACAAGTCATATCCCATGTTCTCAAATAGCCATGGGGATAATATTATCTCCATTAAGTATTTTCATCATCAGTTATGGCATAGATATAAACCCTCATCATGTCACACCCCGAGTCGAAGGTGGAAACACTCGATAGCGTAACAATGGGAAAACAACCCTCTTAACTAAATATTCGGGGACGGAATGAAATTAATAAAAGATCATTCAAAATTGTTTACAAACTATCAATTGTCATCAACCAAAAAGTAAACATGATACCACAAACTATAGTCTCACTGAACAAAACCAACATAGTAAAATACCACAACACTATAATGTCTAAAACCTCTAAACAACTAGATAGATAGAAAAAGGTCCAGACTATAAAGTCTACTGCTCAACTCAAACTTCCACATCTTGATCACTCAAACATTGAAAATATTCTTCTATAAAAAATTTCAACCAAAGTAGTATGAGCCACCATGAAGGTGCACTCAGTAGGCCTTACATCACTTACCACCAAAATAAATATATAATAAGACATGCATAACTCATATATCCAAACAAAAAACATGATATATACATTATCATAGAAAATAGGATTTAACTTGTTCAAAAGCATATCACAATAACTAATAGCGAAGTAAGATAAACAATTAACTAATGACAACTAAAAGAACTAATGCATTCCAATGCAGTTAATGAATAATATGAAAGAACGGAAGAATTTTAATACAAATAATGACAAATATGAAAGAACTAATGCATTCTAATGCACATAATTTCTCTTTTACATTTCACTTGTCTATTTTGCTTGATTACCAATTTATTTTAGTTTTAATGAACTAAATCTAAATGCTCAATGCAAATATTCTTATCACTTTCACAAAAAGCTCATTGTCCCAACTCTAATATATAGTATTCAAATCGCGGTATTCGGAACCATCGGGTACTCCGGACAAACTAAGAAACCCATTGCCCTCGGGCAAACTAAGCCTAGGTTGGGGAAGCTCACATTAGCATATTTTCAAATGATACACATGCAAATGTGACATATACATGTCCAAATACCAATCAAAGTTCAAATGTTCACATACAAATTGTCATAGACACAAATATCATAACCAATTTCAAATCTAAATGATGCATGGCATCCTAAAACAAATGAGGTTTCTAAATAAATGCATATATAAAAGACTTGAAACATACTCTAAATTTGCATGGGGATAACATACTAATTCTGGGCATATGTACAATATCACAAGCAAAATGAATATGAAATAGTAAGCAAGGTAATGACGTGCTGTGTATCGTCTAGTTTAACTTAAAAATAATCATATAAAATGCCAAAGATGCTTGCATTAACATTTCCATAAAATATTTAGATATGTCTTTTTTCTGGACATGGATGGCCCAGCGGCCTGAGACTCGTCGTGCACACGGGTGGTGAGGGATCGAGCCCTCTCAATCCCCACAAGTCGCCCCCCCTTGGGGCGCCCAACTTGCAGCCGCCGGGAGGCGAACCCGGCCTTGCTCCCCCCTGGAGCAGGGTGTTGCCAACCGAGCCATGCTCGGCCGGCAATATTTAGATATCAAAACAAAGTGATACGAGTAGAGGCTTCTGTATGGACGTACAGCTCCTTTTTTTCTCTCTCTTTTTCATTCATAAAATATTTTAAAAATAAATGATCAGCCATAAATTTTCAACAGAAACCACAAAATATTCAATCATGAAATAGCCTTACGTTGGAACGTGACGTGAGGGAAAGAGAGGATACATATATACATATCAAGGAGATTAAATGAAGGGAGTACTAAACATAAAAAGAAACTATTTGTGAATAGCGTAATAGAGAACAAAACAATAAATTCCATGGTATATATAGCATCACGTATGTAAGATAGATTTCTCTTCTTCTCACGCAAGACCCGGCACACCATTAACTCAAAGCCATATTGAAAAGTAATTTCACCGTAGATAAAATATTTTTCCCTTTTTCTTTTTTTACATGCTAAAACTTCTAGGTCGTACGTCATCACCGTATTCCAAGTGCATGACCAGAGATGGTTTAAATCAGAAAAATTTTATCATACTGTGGCCAAAATCATGGTTACGGTCACACCCGTTAAAAAAAATACAAAAGAAAGGACTTAGAGTTTCAACGGAAATCACATCGATCATTTGGCGAATCATAAATCTGAATAATAACTATTCCAAAATATATATTCACACGCATCTATTTTGAATTTTTTTTAAAACTCGGAGATAAGATCCGTAAGAACCTACCTCAAACAAAAATCTCCAAATCGATTCTGATTAAACATAGAACTCGAAGTCAAGTTCTAGCAAGCCTTGGGGTGTCTCTTCCAACACGTTCAACTCCTTCCTTGTCCCAATCAAGCACGAACAGTAAAGAAGACGACATCTCCTAAGGTTCTCGAGAACTACCGTAATCTCTCTCCCTCCTCTCCTTCTCTCTCTCGTGGGTTGGGTGGGTAGTTATGATAGCGATATGAGCTACGGCAAAGGCAAAGGGGGGGTTAAATGAGATAACATAAATATCATATTAAATAATTACTATCTATTATAAATTCTCTTTTTTTTTACGTTGCGGCCGTTACACATCTATTCAATGTCACGGTCAGAATGGAGTATGACATTGACTATCAACTCATTTATATATAGATCTTATAAAATTTTATACTCAGAATTAGATCAATTAGAAAACTTTCTTTTCCATTTACCCTTTCTAACTTAACTAAGAATTTAGTGTACTATCTCATTATTCACTTATTCTCACTTATCGAGAGCAGACGATCTCTTGTTGTTTGCTCAATTGTCTTTATCGACTTTTCCTTGTATCCAATTCATCATTTTACTAGACTATATAAATAACAATCCATTAGTTTATGGTCAAAGCACAAGTTATACCCAACAAGACATCTTTGGCGACTCAAGCAAACATCCAACCATGCAAATGTAATGATAGAAACCTTAATTGACAGTTCAGTAAAATACCATTTAGAGTTTCCAATTCGAATAGTTTAGTGAACTCATTCAACTAATAAACACATATGTGCGTATCTTAGTGTCTCACACTAATGACCAATGAAATTGATCATCTTCATCATAGGAAAATACATTACACATTAGTCTATCCAGGTCTTTGATATCTCATCTCGATGATCCTATAACTAAGAATATTTAAATCACATAACTATTGATGATCAATCTTATTATCATGATCTCATCATAATTCAATCATGATCAAGAACGTATTCATGATGTACGCGTTTAATAAGAGGTAGTAATAAAATTTTGTTTAATTAATTGAATAAGATATTTTTAGAAATATTAAATCATATCATATATGATTGATTTTATACATTTCTATCAAAGTAGTGCTAGATTACCATACAAATTATAAGATGAGGCTATAGCATGTGTAGTGCACTTAATTAATAGGTTACCTACTCTAGTCCTTCAACATGTTTCACCATATAAGAAGTTTTTTTATAAACCCCTTGATTACAAATTTTTGAGAAGTTTTGGGTTTTCTTGTTGCCCACATCTCAAACCATGTAATCAACACAAATTTACATATAGGTCTGAGTGTTGTATGTTCTTGAGCTATAATAATGAACACAAATGGTACAAATGTTATTTTCCTAGAACTGATTAGATGTATATTGCAAGGAATGTAGCGTTTCATAAGAACACTTCCCCTTACGACATGCTAAGTAATACTTATAATTTACATAACTACTCTTACATAATAGACAAAGTAGATATGCATTAACATTTGAGAAACAATTAGAGGCTGAACCTAGAAATTTTAATATGGATAGTTGGTACATACCTTGGCACAATGCTATGTCTCAAGAGTTTTATGCTCTACAACATAATGGAACTTGGAGTTTGGTTCCTCCTCCCTCTAATGTAAGCATAGTTCATTGTAAGTAAAAAATTAATTAATCAATTAAAAAATAATAAATACTTAATTTTAATCAAGTTAAAAAATAACATATACAATGTATCATTAAAAAATAATAAATCAATCAATGATACTTTTTAATCAAATTAAATACTTAATTTTATCACAAACTAAGGGCTCATTTGATAACACTTATTTACATCATAAATCTGATTCAGTCAGACCATGCATCATCCAGATCATTCAATAACATTTTCTTTTCAGATCTTAATGCACCAAAAAAAGACGTTGAGCGTCTGAGTCGTTAAGTGGGATATATCCACTTAACGCTAAACCGCTTGATGATCACCTAGACAGGCTCCCGATGTGCGTAAAATCTCCAAGGTCACATAAAGGTCGCACTCGCCTGTTGCCACATTGTGCCCATCGTTGTCGCCTAAAGGTTGCACTTGTTTATCACTACGTTGTTTCAGTCTTCTTCAGGGAGGTCACGCTCGCCATCCCACGCTATGCCAAATCTCTGTGAAGGTCATCATTAATAGAAATGTATGTCTTATAAGTCAATCATATGTGATACGATTTTATATTTTTTGTAATATCTTATTTAGTATAAATGTCATAATCTTCATTACTTGCACTATTGAGACGCGTCTATCGTAATGAAGTCATAGGTTGCATGTAATGATAATTGAATCATGATAAAATCGTGATAATGAGACAAGACATCAACGATATGGTACTCTAAACGTTCCTACTCATAGAATTCTCGAGACAAGACATCAACGATATGGTAAGACTAGTGTATATGATATCTTCTCATATAATGAGAATGACTGATCTCATTTGTCATCAATGTGGGGACACAAGTACTCATTAAAGGAATGAGTACACTGAACTGACCAATATAGAATCCCTGAATGGTATAATACCGAACTGTCGATCAGGGTATTCTATCATCACAGTTGCACGATTGGATCTTTGACCTGAGTCGCTTGACCTGAGTCGCCAAAGATGTCTTGTCAGGTGTACCATGTACTTTGACTATTGACTTATGGATCACTTAGTATTGTGGTCATGTATAGTTAATGAATTGGGTCTATGAGAAACTAAGTGGAGGCAATTGAGCGGGCAATAAGGGATCGTTCAATCTTGATAGAAGAGAAAAAATGTCTTACGGATAGTACTCTAAATCATTGGCCAAGGTAGATAAGATAATTGGAAAAGAGTTTTTTAGTTGATCCAATTAAGAGTACAAGATTCTATAGTATCGGTATATTTAGGAGTTGACAGTCAATGTCGTACTCCTATCCGACCGAGACATTGGATGGACGAAGTTTTATAGCCATGTGGTAAGCCATGCATGATAGAAAGGCTCTTTGGAGAGAAGTTTATCCCCGAAGCTGTTTGGGATCATAAGATGTGGCTTGTACCTTTTATGATTGGTAGACTGTTAAATCTATTATGAGATAATAGATTTGATTTGAAAACGTTGTTCTTTTAATTAAACCTCAACCAAATGAGCTATTGGGTCTAGTAGGTCACATACATAACGGCTAATCCATAAGTTTGAGGGCAAGGGTGTCAATATAGAGAAAGAAGGGGTTTTGTGAAAAACTCCAAATTCTCTATATAATAGCTAATTGAGCATAAGCCCCACAAGCCAAGGGCTGCAAAATTCGTCCCTACCTCTCTCCTTCATGTTTTTCGATGCTGGAGGCTGTCAAGAGTCGATGGGACTTCATCTAGGGCGAGTCGGAAGGTCCGACGCGAAGGAGAACCCGACTATGGAGGCAACTCGTGTGGATACGACTAGAGGCGGCACACTTGAGTGGCTAAACGAGCGTGAGAACACTCCATTTTCTCCGGTCTTTAGGGATTATTTGAATCATGCAAAGGTATGTGTTCGAAACTATTTCAAATACCGATTTTGGCAACATCATTCGATTTCGATTGCGACCAAGAAAATGATATATGAGGAATCGAAAATTTTTCGCTGCGCCAATCTGATTGGACCGATTCATAACAATCATCGCCATCGTCGTGCTTTGCCACTCATCTTCGTCAGAGTCCTCGTTTGCGTGTATATGAAAAAAAACTATGTTGTCTCTGTCGCTTCTACTTTGGACAAATGCCCAGCAAGTAGATGTCATCTGCCAGTGGGGATTATCCCTCGCCCTTGCTATTAAAGTGCCTCTTCCTCACTTATGAAGTGAGCAACAATGGAGGAATCAAAGGAGGATGTGGCATCCCTCTCGTTAGTGGTGTTCAAACATTCCTCTATTCAGCTGTCCATCATCGTTCTCCTCTCGATCGGGGACGAGGACGACTGTCTCTCCCGTCGTTGGCTCTTCGCATAGGGCTTAATTAATGCCAGAGCCTTTGTGAATTGAAAGCTTGGAAATACAATTGCTTCTTGGCAGAGCTGACAGAGCGGTCTCTCTTCAATGCCAATGATAGCCTCTATCTCGAAGTGATGTGGGATCTTAGCTTGACCTTCACTAACTTGGTTGCTGTCATGTAGTTGGGCACGGTCGCCGTCTCTACCACATCATGCAGCGGGCGTCCGACAATGCTATTGTTGTATGATGACTGAGGGGTGTGGGTGGAATAGAAGAACATCCTCTCTTCTCCAGCAAAGTGAGGACCCGCCAAATTCACTTGTGGTTTGGTTCTAACTGGGGGCTGAGTGGCTACCAAATAGATACACTGGCCGTCATTACTATCGTAGACCTAGTGGCGATGGGCATTTCGTAAGCAGTAGCGCTAGCACACACAGATCCGCCCTCTAGTCGTGATCTTCTATTGATACAGAACTTCTCGGCCTACCCTCGTTGTTACCCCAATTTACTCCTTTGTCACTCATGATTTCACTATGCATGCTTTTTTCAAGCCCGCTGATTGATCTGACTGGGCGGTGGAAGGAGAGAGAAGAGACAAGTCCCCGTGAAAGGGAGGGTCGATAAGGGTGGGGGGAGGGGAAGAAGAAGGCAGCGGCTATGAGTTGCTAAAGGTGCCCTCGCCGAAACTCACCGTCGCTATCACATACAAGATGTCAACCCCTCTCAGAAGTCATTGACACACTAGCTCACCACCGTCGTTTGTCGTCCACCATCTTCCTATACACCAGGTCACTCGAGGAGACCTTAGAGTGGCCTCAAAGGCCCCGGTCCAAACAGTCTTACAAATTCAGATATTTTATCAAACAGTCTTATCTATTCAATCTCCAGATTCAGATGTTTTATCAAATAGTCTTATAGCTTATTTGGTAACAGTATTAGACACATCTATCACTATCAATTTTAAAATTCATATTCATAACAATCACAAAGAAGTGTTTGGCTAATAATATCAATTTTGAAATTGGCAGTGAAAATAAAACACGCTACGTGATATAAGAGTCAACTTGTATCAATTTTGATATTGATATTCTAACTTCTAAAAATATCAATATCAATATTGGTATAGTATCAATTTTGAAATTCTAACCAAACAGACCATTAGTCATTAAGTTCACAGATATCTATACGACATATTTAGATATAAGAGATGATTCTCATATTTCATATTTCAGATCTCAATGTTATCAAACATCACTTAAGAGGTTATCAAACTAAACCAATACAAAGTGTCATCTAAATTGCATGAAACAAATGCAGCCTCCCTGTTAACACATTTATGTACATTGAGTAAATTCTAACGAATGACGAGTTCGCTGATAAAACTGACTTCTTTATGTTAGAATAATCACATTGGTAAAATAAAAAGATCCATTAATTCACTCGGATACAAACTATCTCCAGTTGCATGGCTAAACAAAGTTAACAATATATCAACTGGTAGTGCATTTTAAGACTCTAATTCATGGGCCTTAACCAATCTCTGATGTTTGAAACCATTAGAGCTAGGTTGGTAATTTTAGATTGTTTGATTTTATATCTTAATTAGTTCTTAATCAAATCCTTAATTAAACACTAAATTGATTAACATGTAAACATATTGATCAATTTAAATACTAAATTTCACCACAAACAAATTTAGTGTCATTTTGATTAGTCTTACACACACACGGCCTCTAATTTAGTTGATTTAATATTTTAATTAGTGTCTAAACACTGATCTTATATTTTAATAAATCTCTTGAAATTAAATTAAGTTTTAGAATCTAAGTAGTAACATCAAAAAAAGATTAATAGAATGTTTGGTTGCACAATAAATTTTTGTATATTTTTATGATAAAATCTTATACTAAAATAAAATTTGAACTAGTCAATAACATAAAATTGTCATGTTTAAAAAATATGATAACAAAAAAGAGTGGACATCATATATGACAATAAAATGGGAGGACCACAAGATAAAAAAAGAACTCATACCTTCATTTTATGTCTAAGAAAGAAATCATTTTAAAAACATAAATTTGTAATGAAACACCCCTTTTAGCACGTTTTATTACAACAAAAAATGTAACGAAAACTTAATTTATCATGTAATCAAATACCTCATAAAAGTTCAATGTAAACCAAAAATTGTGAGAACAATCTACGTGGAAATAATTTTTTAAGGAAATGGAAATATAAATATTTCCTTTGGTAGACTTATTGCTAGAAAACCAAAATTAAAGAAAAAAATCTTATATGTGATAGAATTTTCTAGAAAATGAGAGAGATTGGCAATTTAGTTTCTAAAAAAAATGTTTTATTAAAAAAATTAGTTTTGAATTTTGAATGACAATGTGGCTTGTTACATCATTAAAATTAAATCTTATTATATAATATTACATTCAATAAAATGAGTTATAAATATCTGCTTGAATTTTAAATGAAATTTATACAAACAAAGAAATTTTTTAATATATTATTTAGTTTTAAAATAAATATTTTTGTTCATGACAGTTTATATAAATTAACAAGTAATTTATAATTAAAAATTAATTTATGACCTTACATAAATATTTTATATGATAAAATAACTTTGCTATTATAGTTAATAATTTGTACAAATTATTTTTTCTTTTAATAATTAGACTCATCCTACATATAGTGTATAAAAATAATTTTTATTTAAAGCTGATAATTCTACGTTTAGATGTATGTGTATTTTTATCTTTTATTCTTATATAACTATATGGAAACATGTTCCTCCTTCGAAGGCAGTGCTACGTGCAACCAAATATGTTAGCGTACTGGCTTTTTCCAAACGATCTAAATGTCTAATCTGTGATGAATTTCTAACGAAGTCAGAAGTCAAACATTTTATCAAGCGATCTGAATATTTAACCTTTGACCAATTGAGGTTAGACGTCAAATAAACCCAAACAAACATAACTTAACTTACCTAAACATGTAAAATTTTAAAACCAAATCAAGCACTTATTTTTTACCTGAAATTAAGAATTTAGACATAAAATTAAGCAACATTTTCAAATTAAACCCAAGCAAATGCCACTAAGAGTCAAGGTTTTTCACAGAAAGTAAAAGAAAAAGGCACGTTAAGATATAAACAACCCATGCATAGCTTCAAGTTTAAGCAACAATTAAAACCTTTATCACGTCCCGGATTTTTGATATGCACCATGGAATAATCCGACGACATATATGAAAAAATTAATCCCTCAGATATATCAATTTGAAAAAAGTGAAAATTAAACTAGGTCCCAACGCATAAGTTCTAATGATTATACAATGTTGCAATTTAAACAATTCATATATCGGTCAGAAAAAAATGCATATTGCATATTAGAAGACCAAACCACAATATTTCTGCTATGCTAAATTTGATGACTTGAAAAATGTTAAAAGATTCGAGTGAGTCACAATGACTCAATAGACATCATTCACCAAATCAAATAGCCAACAAGTCCCCATCATCATAATTTATAAGTACCCAATCTTACATCTAAATTATAATGGTAATAATCTAAACCATAATTAAATCTTGTAACATTCCACAATTTATTAACCATACAATCATAACCTATTAAAAGATCAACTTAATGAAGACATCACGACAAGATAGAACTTCTAAATGAACCAATGCAATGAAAAACATACAATTAAGACTTGCTATATATGCAACATACAACATATATTCAAGACTAACCAAAGTACACAACATGATGTATTAACCACAACCACAATAACAATAATACACTTATTCTTTAAATGAAACATACATGCCACTAACAACCATTCTCTTGATGAACTACACACATCTTTTCATTTTCGCAGAGAAAGTGTCATCTTGCGATCTCAACTAGTTAGCACCATATCTGATACACATAATAGTAATCATATAGCTAAGTTAAATCTCATATTACACCTAGGCAGAGGTGTACTTAAGAGAAACTACGGTATCCGAGATCGAATAATGCTTCAGACTTTTCTAATCCCCACTGCTAACAAACACAACTAAGTAGTCTGGTGTAACTCAGTTTTCATATTTATTTCAATGTACACATATTCACATCAACTCATGCCTTGTCATAAGTCCATAACATTCATCTCATGTCTTGCAATGAGTCATTCATATTATCACATTCACAATGCAAGATATGTCATGCGATGACTTGCTATTCACATATAACATGAACACCATGTAAACATGATAACCAAATGTACATATACACGTAGACAATGCCATTTATCCTCTCACATACCACCTACACATCTTATGCATGACACTAATACATCTCTCAACATACTTTATGCCCTGTTTGGTAACACCATTAGGTACCTCTATCACTATCACTTTTAAAATTGATATTGATAGGAACTATTAAGAGGTGTTTGGTTAATTGTATCAATTTTAAAATTTATAGTGCAAACAAAACATATTATGTAAAACAAGTGACAACTTGTATTACTTTTGATATTGATACTCTAACATATGAAAATATTAATATCAATATTGATATAGTACCAAAAATGAAACTCTAACCAAACATGGCATTAACAAACATCAACTTGATGCTAAATAACACATGATAAGAACGAAACCTCACATAATTAAGACCTTAGCAATATAATTTTTAATGATAAGATATCCAAAAATTAGATTTAACAATATATCTAGCAGTATCTAATCTTGTTTACATATCACAAATTATATAGATAACATGATGAGATAACTATGTAAACTGATATCTACCTGGATGTGAGATAAATAATTAAGATTACACTAGTAACATGCTCTCACATGACAAATCCTAAACTAACTGCATTCTACACCATAATGCTAAACATAATTAAATAAAATAACTCATGTTAAATATAAACCAACTACAATATAATCATACACGCTAACTAATATAACAAAATCAAATTCTACGTATCATAGAAGATTTTTAACATCTAAATTTAATAATAATAAACACGTCAATGATGTATACTATATTAATACTTTAAAATTATATTAAGATCGACGTGGAACAAGGTCGAATGACGATGACTCGGTGTAACCGAATCAAGCCGGATGGGATTTTCTCCTTCTCTTATTGCTGACTAGCTGAGAAGAGAGGGATAAGAAAATTGTTAGTGAGAGAGAGAATATAAGAGAGGAAGAGAGGACAATCGATAACATTGGAGAGAAGAAGAAAATAAAAGAAAAAAAGAAAGTTAGTAACTCCTGTAGTAGGAGAGAGAGAGAGAGAGAGAGAGAGAGAGCGAGAGAGCGAGAGAGCGATAGGCGGGCGGCGCATGGCGGCGCACGGCGCAGCGTGGGCAGGCGCACAGAGGGGGGTGACCGGGTGCAGGGCCGGGCGGCGTAGTGGCAGTGCACGGCGGATGGTGGCGTGGGCGCGGCGGCGGCAGCCGCGTGGCGAGGTGGGGGCCGCGCGGGGTGGAGGCTGTGGGCAGCGGCGGTGGCGTGGTGCGAGCGAAGGCAGCCGCGTAGCGGGGCCGCGGGCGGCTGGGCGGCCAGGTGGCGGCGGGGTCCAACGGGCCGGGGTGGCGCGGGGCGCAGGCCGAGGGCGCCGGCGACGGGCAGCTGCGCGCGGAGGGGGAAAACAAAGAGGAAGAGGAGGACTTCGGTAGGTGCTGGCAGGAGGAAGAAAAGAGAGAAGAGAAAAAAAGGGAAACCGAGGGAGAAAATAGGAAAAAGAGAATGTTATGGGGTGTTTGGTTGCATGATAATTTTTTGTACATTTTCATGATAAAAAATTGTGTTAAAATAAAAAGTGAACCAACTCATGACATAAAATTATCATGTTTGGAGGGATGTGATTACAAAAAAGAGTAACCACCGCACATGACCAAATAAAGTGGGGGGACCACAAGAAAAAAGAAAGAGGTGAGACCCTCTTTTTTTGTATAAGAAGAAAATCACTTTCAAAAAATAAAATTGTCATTGTTGTCAAACACCTCCTTTAACAAATTTTCTTACAATTTTTAAAAATTAAAATAAAAACCTCAATTATCATGCAACCAAACACCCCATTAGGATTTTGGGGGGTTAATAGATTAAGAAATGAAACAATAAGAGAGGAATTAATTACCGTAAGAATAAGTCAATTAAAAGAGGATTAAAAACGTACAAATAAATATTTTTAACACACTTATTAACTTAAAATTAAACACCTAATATAAATAAAATATATCCACCTGTTTAACTAAAAGAATACAATATAAATAATTTAAAAACTCCTACCTACCTACATAGACCTCTTAAAAAAATAGAATAAACACAATACCTAAATAAATAAATCACCACGAAATTAACCTAAATGATGTTATAAAAATACAAGTTATTACGAACTTGCCTTGTTGATAACACCTCGTCTTAAATTTAGAAACCCCCTAATGTCAGCAAAGTCGGCGGTGCATCTCTCACGGCGGCACATAGTTTATTATCTGGGCTTACGCAGGCAGAAGCTATTTTCAACACCCCCACCCCCCACCCATCGACGTTCTTCGAATTTTGAAATGAATAATCCGTTCAAAGGCGGCACTCCGAAGCTCGACGGTCGCTTCAGCGAAACAACGGCTTGTCCAGGAGTCGAATGATGGAATGCTTGGATCAGAAACGGGCGTTTCCGATCGTTCCACCAAAACGCCAAACACCGCGGCGCCCGTTGGGGGGGGTCCCCCCGGATGGATGAGAGAAACTTCGTGGCAGATACTGAGTAGGCAATAATTTCCAATGTTTGGTGGGGGATTTTAATATTGGAAGGAACGTTATGCAGCTAGTCAGTAACTGATCAGTTGCAGATTTATAGCTTGAGACTCGAGTAGCTTGAAAATTCGTGCACGTCTTAGAAGTTAGAACCAGCAAGTTGATGAATTTTGATTTTCAGGCACCCCACAAGGTGCAAAGCGAATGTAAACAACCATCCGAGGCAAGGCTTCGCGGAAGAGACGAATTCAGCTAGATCGTTCAGCCAACGAAAAAAATAGAATTAAAAAAAAAAACTGACACGAGGGAGCTCCGATGCCAGCAAAATGTGGGTTCTAAGCGATAAGACCGACGTTCACGTTCCAATCAGGGGGAGAGCGCTAAACAAGGGAATTGAAGAAGGATTATATGGGTACCCGACGGGCTAGGGAAACTACGGGCGCCAAGATCGAAAGGATGTGCCTGCCAACCTCTGTTCTTTGCTGTGTTCTTGGACGAAATAGTTCTGCTCGATCAAGAAAAAAAAAATGATATTTTTCGAGCGAGATCGGATTCCATCGGGAGGTC
Organism: Cryptocoryne crispatula var. balansae; assembly: GCA_036172225.1. Taxonomy (NCBI): domain Eukaryota; kingdom Viridiplantae; phylum Streptophyta; class Magnoliopsida; order Alismatales; family Araceae; genus Cryptocoryne; species Cryptocoryne crispatula. Next base: position 14,849,004 of record CM069921.1, read on the forward strand.
CTGAGAGAATCCGATCAGGACACACATATTTGGGTGATGTGACCGATGATATGATGAGACATTAAATGTGATGCGATAACGGTCACATCACTCATATGTGTGTGCACCTGACCGGACCCCTCAAGGGGCCTCCCGAGGGGATCCGGTCTCTTTCCGAGCACGATGTCAAGGATAACAGTGCAGAATGCGCCCATCACCCCCCAACGAGAGCATCAACATGACGGCACAAACAAAGGCAGGAGTGGTATGACTTGAGACTGAGAAGAAGAAGAAGAAGAGGAGGAGGAGGGGGGAGGAGGAAGACAACAGAGCACGACATGAATCAGATGTGCAGAGCACCATCATGGTGAGGAATATAGCCGAGCTAGAAATCATACTGTCTTCTTCGGCGCCGCGACGCCGTCGACCAGCGCCACCGGGTACCCGTCGATGCAGTCGTGCCAGGGGTTGCTTTCAGACGGCCGCGCGGTGCGGAGAGCCTGCCAGACGGCGCTGTTGCATTTGAAGCCGCTGCCAAAGGCGATCTGCCAGACATGGTGCCCCTTCCGCATCCGGCCTTTGGCCTCGATGTAGGAGAGCTCGTACCAGATGGAGCTGGAAGAGGTGTTCCCGAATCGATGGAGGGCCATCCGGGAGGCCTCCACATGGATGGGAAGAAGCTGGAGGTTCTTCTCCAGCTCGTCGATCACCGCCCGCCCGCCGGCGTGGATGCAGAAGTGGTCGAAAGCGAGCTTGAAGTCCGGAATGTAGGGCTTGACCTTGGCGTTGAACACCTTCCTCGCCACGAGGGTCGCGAAGAAGAGAAGCTGCTCGCTGACGGGAAGGACTAGGGGGCCGAGGGTGGTGATGTTCGCTTTCAGGGCCTCTCCGGCGATGGCCATGAGATCCTTGGACAGGGAGACGCCGACCTTGCCGGCGTCGTCCTGCTCCTGGTAGACGCAGCGGAAGGCCCTGTCGTCGGCCCCCCGGTGGGTGCGGACGACGTGCAGGAGGCGGTATTTGGCCCGCCGGCGGTCGGAGGAGCGGTTGGAGAGGAGGACGGCCGCCCCCCCGACGCGGAAGAGGCAGTTGGGTATGAGCATGGACTTGCGGTTGCCGAAGTACCAGTTCTGGGTGATGTTCTCGGTGCTGACGACGATGGCGTATGTGCCGCCGTGGACTTGGAGGAGGTCCCTGGCGAGGTCGACGGCGATGACGCCGGCGCTGCAGCCCATCCCGCCCAGATTGAAGCTGCGGACGTTGCCCCGGAGCTTGTAGCGGTTGACGATCATGGCGGAGAGGGACGGCGTGGGGTTGAAGAGGCTGCAGTTGACGATGAGGATCCCGACGTCCTTCGGCCGGACGCCGGTGTTGCGGAAGAGGATGTCCAGCGCGCCGAACATGACTTGCTCGGCCTCCTTGCGCGCGGCGGCCATGGACGGGCGGGGCGGAAGATAATGCATGGCCTCGGGGACGTACGTCTCGTCGCCCAGCCCGGAGCGCTCGAGGATCTTCCGCTGGAACTCCAAGGAAGATTCATCGAAGGCGCCGCTCAGCCTGGAGTGATCCATGAACTGGCTGTAGCGAGCACGAAGAGCTTCCGGCGGGCGGTAGCAGGCGTGGTCGACGAGGTAGACGGCGCGGGGGCGGGTCATGTAGTAGACCGTGGTGCCGAAGACCAGGAAGGTGGAGCACACCAGCACGCCGACGAGATTGTACTGCAGGCCGAGCCAGAGCTGCCGGAGGTCGTCCGGGCTCGTGCGGCTCGCCTCGACGACGATGACGACCATGAGAGGAACTAGGAGGAGGGTGAGCAGGTGGGTGATGAGATAGTGGTAACCCAGCTTCACATACTTGAGGTTGACGCTCTGGAGGAAGTCGGGCAGCCGCCGGCTCTGCTGCGGCAGCCCCTGCCGATTGACAAACCTTGCGCCATCATAATTCTCATTGCCGGCTCCGCCGCCGGACGCCGGTGTTTGCGCTGGTTCGTCCATGCTCGCCTCTGCGTAAAGCGGATCCCTTCGCCCGTCGCCGCTTCCGGCGGAAGTAAAAGCGGGAACTTTGAAGACTTCCCTGGATAACAGAAGGCTTTATCAGACGAAGAAGTAAAGAAGGAAGCGGGAACAATCTGATCAGATGGCGACGGGATGCGGAGGACTGCTCGATTGGGCGTCAAATAGCGGCGTGAGAGGATCTATCGCCGCTGTAAAAGGCAGGCTGGCAGCCGGCACCAGCCAGCTGGCCTAGCCCACGGACAAAAAAAACCGACCGGCATGACAGAGGAGAAGTAAAGCTCCAAGGCTCCCAGCAGGGCTAGACGATTGCTTTATGTCAATCCGGAAAGATGGCGCAAGAGCGGACGAATCATAGAGAGGCAAATAAACAAACAGAAGGCGTGCACAAAACCGCTCTACACCTCTCGGCGATGCGGCGGCGACGGGGCGGCGGGGTTAGAATCAGGATCCACCCGGCCGAACACCTCGGTCGACCGACCAGATGAATCGCCGAGGAGAGAGCTCGGCGAGAGAAACGGAGGGCGTATCCCGCCTTTATAGCAACACCAAAGGGGAAGCGAAGAGGAGGGCGGCTCCGAGCGGAATAAGGAGGCGCCGGCCAGGAAAGAGGCGGCCGGCGATCTCCGTGTGGGAGGAGGGAGAAGGAGGAGGAGGAAGAGGAGGGGGAAGATGCGGGTGGGTGAGCGATCGATTGACCTGGAGACGGCGCTCCAACGAGATCCGACCGCCGCCGACGGCGGGGGGCAAACAAACGCCCGTGCCGCGCACGAGACCAAGCAGCGCCACGCCGCCACCTGCCGCAAGCCCCCGGCGGGCAACCTCCGCCGCCCACAAGTGCCGCGACGGCGGCGGAGGAGGAGGAGGAGGAGGAAGCAGTAGAGCCCTTCTCCTATACCAGCGTGCCAATGCGGGGGGTTCTGCGCTGGCCTGGCCGGCGCTCCCGAAGAAGACAGCTATTATCCCCGATTTCTCTGAGTCAACACAGCGCCACCGCCGCCGCCCCCTTTTCCCTTACCGAAGAAAAATAGGAGTAAAATAAAATCGGGAGGCTCGAAAATACGGTCAGAGATGGCGAACCCGAGAAAGAAAGATTCGCTGACGTCAGCCCCACAAATCGCCGTGGGGCGGACGGAGCTAACAAGGCAGCCGAGGCGAGTGAAATAATATATGTTGCAAATATGAATAATTTATTTTGGGTGAGTCTTTTTTTTTTTTTTAAATACAGACTATAATCTTGTTACTTAACCGAGAAATTAGGTGTACGTACTTATCCGACCCAAGACAAATACAAGCAGATAATACAAACATGAGACAGAGTTACATATGGAACAAACCAAGATCAAAGATTGACCACAATAAAGATAGATATAAACCTAATAGTGAAACTGCTTCGAAGCTTCGACTTCAGTGCATTGAAGAATTGCCACAAAATAAGTTGAGCTTGTACATGAATGTACCTTAACAGCTCGCATGAATGGACTCTCTTCTTGAAGTCAAACATAAGTTTGAAAGTCGGATGATCACATCGCAGAGATGTGGGTGTTGCCCAAACTAACGACCTCACAAATAACCACATGACAATATAACCAACGTCGAAGAAAATATCAATGCTAGAGCAGAAAATAAGGACAAACAGACTAATAAGTCTGTTTACAAAAGTCGAGACGATCTCACTGCAAAACATAATAGGAACCCAGATAAAAGATGATGAGATCTATTAGTCTAAGCAGACATTAAAAAGCACTAACAATAGAAAGACAAATAACAAACGTTAATAAATATAAGAGATCCTAGGTGAAACCTAGCAGAGTTCCGGAACTCTCAAAATGGACTTTCGTAGAAGAAAAATGGGAGGTTTTTACCGTGATGGCAAAGAGACGGTTGGTAGGGAAGATAGATAGACGCAACCCAAAGGAGAAAACGTCTTTCCCGTCTCCAAACCAACCATATACCTTGCAATCACCAAATCTCCACTGGAGTACAAGACCACCGGTGACAATAGAGCGAGGGGGAGGAGGAGCGACGCCTCCCCCTCCCCCCAGCGGCGGCGGCGGCGGCGAAGACCTCCGCGGCGCGGCGTTCGCTCGCCAGAGCGAAACCTAGCGGAGGGGCCCTTATTTTGGGTGAGTCGAACTTCTGAGTTGGAGTTTTTTTTGTTTAAACTTGTTTATTTGTTTAATCGAGCTGAGCTCGGAACTCCGAGCCAGAATAGCAACCAGCACAAGTTTTTTTTCTTTTTCTTGGCGGTCAAATTCGAAATCGATACCAATTTTTATACAAAAATTAAAATTGATCGAACCAACCATGAAACTCTAAATTTAATTAATTAAAAATTTTAATCTAAATTTAAATTTAAATAAAATTTTATCATAATTTAAAAAACAATATATAATCATTAATATTTATATTGTAATTTATCAGAATAAATATTTAATTGAGTATCAATCGAAGTACTCACGATTTTTATTCTGCATCGAAAATTATTTTTCAACAAGATAAATATAGTCGAGTCAAAATTTTATCTGGTGTATTTGCTCATTTGCATTTAGGGTTTGTTTGTGTTATTTTTTTTCCCCCAGAGAATTTCGTGCCCAGTGTTATCTGGATGTGTGAAAACTGATGGTCAAAGTAAAAGGTAACTTGTTGACCAACGGACAGGGTGAATTTCTCATAAACGACGCTGCCGTCTATTGAGTGGTGCACTTTTCTTAGTATTAATAGATAGTAAATTTTTAAATAATAAATTATGAACATTTTAAAATTAAATAACTTTATTCTAAAATTATTCCGAAATAATTATCTTAATAATTAATGACTATAGAAAAGTATTCTATTCAAAATTTATATTTTTTAAAAAATTTAAATACATTAAGTAAGGGAAATGGAGTCGGGAGTCGAGACCGGGTCGGTTTGGCCCCAAACCGACCTAGGTTAGCCAAGATCGCGACCTGGGTCGGGACGGGGTCGGGTAGGGTCAGCAAAAATAATAATAAAATATTAATATGAGGTCAGGGTCTTGAGATCAGGACCAAGTTGGTCAGCCCCAAAATCAACTGAGTCGAGACAGAATTGCGACCCGTATTTCACGAAATTAAGCACCAAAATCATGTTTAAAAAATAATTTACATGTAATTCAATAATAAATTAAGTCATAGCTCGAAGGAAAATGAATTACCCCGGACCAAACACTTTGCAGGATCATGTTTTTAATTTCCTCGAAAAAATTGTTTAATATTGAAATATTTTACTTATGGCCCGTTTGGTTAGAGTTTCAAATTTGATACTATATCAATATTGATATTGATAATTTTAGAGGTTGGAGTATCAATATCAAAATTGATACAAGTTAACTCTTATATTACATAATGTGCTTTGTTTTCATTACCAATTTCAAAGTTGGTACTATTAACCAAACACTTCTTAGTGATTACTAAGAATATTAATTTTAAAATTGATAGTGATAGAAATGTCAAATAATGTTACCAAACGGGCCATTAGATTTTACTTTTTAGGTGAATGTAAACGGACCCTTATCTTGCACGGGGCAGGAGGAGAGAGAAAGCGGTTAGGTGAGAGGCTGGGCCAACCGCGAGAGCGTACGTCCGGTCGCACCGGAGCGCACGCACGGATGCTCTGTACCATCTTATTCGTACGAACATTTCTGTAATAGCCCTCAAATGTTTACAATTTAAAGCCATACCCTCGATACCAACGGACTGGTGGGTGTCTGGCGGGGTGTGCCAAATCAAACCGACGATGACGTTTTGTTTTCAATAAACGGGTGCAAGCCCATTGATTAATGAATTAATAACCTATTTATTATTGGGTCCACGAAATCTACGGTTGAGAATTAATTATTGAATCACCCTAGGGACGCAAGGTGAGGGTTCTCCTCCCGGCGACGTCAAACCGGGGGTGCCCTGTGGGTAGATCTGTCAATGGGTCGGATTCGGGTCTAACATAGGTGAATCCGAACCCGGATCCGAAATAGTCGAACCCGTTTTTTCCCAAAATCCGACAGGAACTAAGTTATCGATTTGAGATAACGATGAACCCGAAATCCGTTCCGACAGGCTACCTACACACGGATGTGCGCCCACAATGAGCTCACCGTGGAGAAGGCCGTCCAGAACTGGGTTCACGTCGATGGCGACAAGTTCCGATTCCCCGGTGGCAGGACCTCCTTGAAGTCGACGCCGTAAACAGGGGGCGGATGGTGCGGGTGGAGTCGCGGATTCCTTCCTCGCCGTCGGCACCGCCGCCCGGGGTCAGGGGCGGCCGAGATCAGGACTCGGAGGAGGAGAGGTGGAGGCTAGAGGCGGAGGTCCTTCGCGCGGAGTGCGACTTCCTGAGGATGGATAGGGAGGTAACTCTGCAGAAGCTCAAGAGCAACCGGGTGCAGATGGAGGCCGCTCTGCGCTCCGCCATTCAAACCCTCGTCTCCGTACGCCCAAGCCCATCTCCTTCGCCGCCTGCCTTTTGCGTGTGACGTTCCACACCGATCCTTGTGTCTCATGGTCGTGTATCTTTCGCGCAGGGTAGGAAGAAGATTGATGGAGTGCAGGGTCTGGAGACCGCGTTGGAGGAGGAGATCGGGGAGCTGAAGTCGAAGTTGGACTTGCTGGAAAGACGCAGCAGGAGACGGAGGAGCAGCAAGAGCTGCAGCTCCATCGATCTGAAGCCGTGCGGAAAAGGCTCTGCTGGCAGGAACTGCGATAGGAAGGCACTGCTCCTCCGGAAGCGGCTGGAAGAAATGGCCGTGAAGGCGTCGAAGACGGCGTCGACTTCAAGGAGGGACTCCGGGCCCGGCCCTCTTTTCCAAGTGGATGTCCGAAATACATCCGAGTATTTTGCTTTCGGGTCAGGCTAAATCCGAAAATAATTTGACGGGTTCGTTTGCTGTCTCAAACCTGATAACTGATTCAGACTCGGGTTGAGATTTCGGATCCAAAGATCCATTGACAGGTCTACCTGTGGGGTTCGGGCGGGGCTCGAACCCTCGCTACCTGCAATGCAGCGGGCTTTTCCGGCTGCACTGCACTGCAGGCAGCGAGGATTCGAGCCCGAAAGACACTGGGGTGATTCCTATTCGAGCATCCAAAGAACAGTTATAAAAAATGTTTAAAATGTCTAAATTTAGTGAAACATTTAAAAGAGTATAAGACTGTAGATGCAATCCGAGATTTTAAATTTCTTCTTTGATATCACACAAGAATTAATTGGCTCAGATCAGTTAGTACCATGTCTGTTTACTTGATTTCGATAAATTTTTAATATACGTATTTAAAACTAATAACATAATAAATAGGAATGGAAATCATGAAAAACGACGACGAAAATATAAAGTATACAAAAATATGACAAATGGAGCATTAAGAAAAGTATAGATAAAATTTTGAGGATGGCTTGACCAAATTTTAATAGTTATGCGCGAATCATTAACTAACTTCTGAATAAATTAATGCATCATATATACATTTCTAGTATAAACAAATGTAGTTTCAATTTTGGTAAGAGAAGGACGAGAATGAAAGATAATGATCCGGATTCAATCAAAAGTGAAATCTCTTGTGTCATGTTTGGTTAGAACATACAAAATGATATTATATCATTCTCGACGATATTAATATTTCTAAAGAACATGTTATCAACATTACATATAATAATACAAGTGGACACCTGTATTATATAATATTTTTTTTATACTATAAGTTTAAAAATTGATGGTTGAAATGATTTATATCGATATCAATCTTAAAATCAATAGTAACATAAATATTTAATATCATTACCAAACAATATACTAGTAGGTTTCATCAAACCAACACTGTACCAGATGTAAGCAGCCCTGTGAAAGCACCCTTCATTTTTTCGATTGGGGCTTCGAAAATTCAGCTAGCCGAGTTTATTATACTTCTACTTTCCCGTGAGTAAGTTCCCAATTTATTTTTACTTTACTTTATTCAGCGACGTTTAACTCAACAAATCGATCCGGACAAATAACGTTTCATAAAATTTTAAATCTTTACTCATAAATGAGTCGAGTTCTAATATATCTATGCTCAACCTGATATCGCTTCCGCGTAATCATTTATTCAAAAGTGTATAATATTATCGACCAAATACATCAAATAAATTCAGATTTAATTTAACTTAAAGTTAAAGTTAAGTGTCACAAATAAGTTTGAACGGTGCTTCATGAATGGGTTTAAACGGACGTCAAACCTGAGTTGGAACCGGTTTTTATTTTTGGGTCATGATCGCATTGGCTTGAAAACCCGCCGCGCATACGGGCGACGGGCTGCTGGCTCAATCCCCACCGACTAAATCCTCCCCCCAGGGGGAGGGCCGGGTGTCTCCTGGCGCCCTCGTACCCTCGCCCTCCTGCAAACCCGGCGGAAGAAGGTGCCAACTGAGCTACGCTCGGCGAACCGGTTTGTTACTCGAGTCTCTTGAGCTCAATCAACCGCGTACTATTCATCAACGCCGAGCCAAACTCGGAACTCCAACGTGAATAGGTGAGTAGAGCCGAAGCAATATATATATATATTAATACCGGAAGGTTCCATTGCAGCCATATTTTATCCGAAGGAGAAAGACGTCCCCGGAGAGTCTCCGGTCAACGCCGGCGGGTGGGACCCCCATTTTGCTGACCGAGTCCTCCGTCTAGACGCTGCTGACGGAGAGGCCGATCTGTCACGGTCGTAAACAGACGGGGCTCAGGGAATTAATTCACCGATTTAATTTAATCCGAAGTAATGATTTGTTCTATCTGATTCTATCGTTCCTTGGAAATATACCAAATGGATAAGCCGAGTGCAGGGATTAGATTGTTCTAAATTATTAACAATATTTATATGTTGTTGTATAAAAGTAAATATTTAATAGTTATTAAGATAAAACTATTCACGGTGGTTCTTATTCCGGTTAAGATAAATAAATTACTTTTGAATAATATACTATGTATCGTCGTTTACTTTCAAACATGATCTAATTAGGCTGTCAATTTCGAAATTGAGGTGGCAAAGCTGTACTGTCGTTTTTGACTTTGTCAAGGTTGAATTGAAATGAGGGCATATCTGCTTTGTCTTTCATCTCTTTGCTTGGCCCTATTTTGAATATTTAACGTTCATTAATTGGAACGTGAGAGGAGCCGCCATGACAACGTACGTGATAGAGAGAAACAAAGAGGGGGTTACGGCAGCAGGCTCCGACGAAAACGTGGAAACTTCTTCGTCATCGTGCTTGATCGTTCTTGATTCTTCTTATCTTTTATGTTTTCTCCATTCGTGAAGATCATGATGTTTGTGATATCACCTATTCTATATTTTATGAAGCTACTTAGAGATGTGACGTCTAGAGAAAAATTGGGTATCTAGAAATGCTTCATCTTGGAAAAGATTACTCTGTGTCGGTGTAAGACTATATTTTCTCTTTTTATTCTTCTACATTTAGTAGAATCTCTCTATTCTCTCGATGGACGTAGGAAGATACATCATCTCTATAAACTACTCAAATTTTATATTCTTTTTTATTTACTTCTCTATCTTATTATTGATTATTGGTTATTTTTGCTACATAAGTTACTTGTTAGATTGCACGTTTATTTCACTGTGAGAGTGATTGGGATATCTCCATCATTTAGCATCTGGTACCAAAGCCAAATTGGTTACTTGTGTAATTCAGCAAGTGTTAAGTCTTACAAAGACATCAATAAATTGATATTGAGAAGTGCAATTGGAGCATCAATTTCAGTTTATGACAAATCAAGATGAAAGGGCTTTTAACTCATCAAGGACCACAAAAGACTTTGCTTAGGAAGAAGAAGATGCTAGCCACAATGTCGATAACAAGAAACAAGATTTTGTTGAGAAAGCTCTAGCTTTAATTAAGTTAAGCTTGTTAAACGAAGTTCTTCGAGAGCTCATTCACGAGAAAATAATAATTGCGTTGTGGTTAAAATTAGAGTCATTATATATGACGAAATCATTAACCAACAAACTATATTTGAAGTAGTGTCTCTTACTGCTTAGAATGGCAGAAGGTACATTTTAATAAATCATATCTTAATAAATTCAATTCTATTTTGATAGATTTGGAAAGTAGTGATGTAAAGATAAAAAAAGAAGAATAAGCTCCACTCCTGCGTGTTCTCTACCATTATCGTACAAGATCTTCGAGAATCTGTTGAGGATATGAAATCTTATTTGTTCTCGACAGAATTGATAGATAAAAATATGACTAGTGGCAGTTCAATCAGACAACATTTCGAAGGTTTTATCGCAAGAGGCAAATCAAAAGAAAGAAATCAACTTGGTGGAAAAAGTAGTGAGAAGAAAATGGTCCAAATCAAAGTCAAAAGACAAGGACAACATGTGATGTTACTACAAAGAAGATGAACACTAGAAGGCTGTTTACCCCAAGTTGAAGGAAAAATCCAACCAAAAAGGAAAGGAGCAAGTTGAGGCTAGCGTAACTTATGATTCAGAGAAGGAAGGAGAAGTTATCACCATTTCCTCAGGTATAGATTCTTTCAATACATGGATTCTTGATTATGGATGTTCATATCATATGTGCCCATATAGAGATTGGTTTGATTATAAGTCTTATGATGGGGGTAAAGTTCTAATATGTAATAACATTGAGTGGAATTGATGAGATAGGAAACATTAAAACCAAGATATTTGATATGGTTGTTAGAACTTTGGCAAAGGTTAGACATGTTCCAAAATTGAGAATGAATCTTATCTATCTTAGTGCACTTAATGATTTTGGATGCACCTTTAGCAATGTTAATATTATATTAAAAGTGGCATGGTGCTTTAGTTGTTAAGAAAGAAGAAAAGACAAGTTATTCATATAAATTGCTTGGTAAAACTATTATAGGTGATGTTGCAGTTTCCTCCTCTTTTAATAATGATACTACTTTGTTATGGTATGATAAACTTGGCTATGTTAGTGAGAGATGATTGTACAACAGAATGCTACTCAAGAATATTAAATCTTGCAAACATGACTTTTGTGAATCTCGTGTTATTGGCAAACAATGCATGGTTAAATTTGTTACTTCTAGTCTAAAAGTATTCTACAATATATTGACTTTGACATTTAGGGTGTATTACCAGTTACTTCTTTAGATGGAGCTCGATATTTTGTCACTTTTATCGATGATTTCTTAAAGCACAAGTCAGAGGTTTTTGAGACATTCAAAAGTTGGAAAACTAGAGATGAAAAGGATATAGGTCAAAAAGGTGAAAGTCTTCTGGGCCAACAAGGGTGGTGCGTACACATCAAGAGAATTTGAACAATTTTGCAGAAAAGAAGGTATTACTCAGTATTTCACTATTATGGGCAAGTCACAACAAAATAAGGCCGGTAACACTATTAGACACCACTATAACTACTAATTTTAAAATTGATATTGATAACAATCACTAAAATGTGTTTGGCTAATAGTATTAATTTTGAAATTTGTAATGTAAACAAAGTATATTATGTAATTTAAATGTCAACTAATATCAATTTTGATATTGATATTTTAATCGTTAGAAATAACAATATCAATACTTATATGGCATAATTTTTTATGCTTCAACCAAACATACCATAAAAACTCACTACACGAAATGATCTCTATTTTAGTTGATATATTCTAATAAGTTTGGCCAATCGAAGAGTTTAGAGGTGTTCATTATTTGATTAGTATTATTTTTCTTTTTTCTCCAACCTAAACCAAACCAAAATGGGTACATAACCAACCTAATTCATTTCTAATTCAGTTTGGTAACAACTCGGACACCTTTATCAAGTATCATTATAAATTTTAAAATTGATATTGATATAAATCATCAAAAAATATTTGGCTATTAGTATCGACTTTCAAACTTAAATTTGTGTTTGGTTAGAGCATAAAAATGGGTACTATTTTTTTGGGTAATAGTATCAACTTTTAAACTTAATTTTGTGTTTAGTTAGAATATAAAAAGTGATACTATATCAATTTTGATAATGATATCCGTAGATGATGGAGTACTAATATCAAAATTGATATAAGTGGGGACATGTATTACATATTATGTTTTTTTTGAAGTAAGAGTTTCCATATTAATATTGGTAGTCAAACACTAATTGATGATTTCTATCCCATTCAACACAATTACCAAGCATGACCAACAGTACAAATAAAGCATATTATGTAATACAAGTATTCAATTTGAATCAATTTTGATATATATATTTTATGTCCTAGTTAAAAAATATATAAAAGATGTTATATCAATTTTGATATTGATATTTTAAAAATATAAAATATTAATATCAAATTGATATAATTGGACATATAAACACATAATATATTTTTAAAATATAATTTAAACTATATAAGAAATCGTACACAGATATATATGTCATACCTTGATGAAATGTAGTTTGAACTCAATCAAATCTAGCTAAATCAAATCAACTTGTATTTAGTTTAATTTAGTTAAAAACGTACATTTATTTCAATTTGATTTAAAAAAAAAGATAAAAAAAACAAATCAAACTCTGAACACTTACTTGCTCCCCGTAATCTAATCATGACGTCAAAACGCTGGTGTCGTATGCCTCCCCGCCGCGACGACTTGTCTAACGAAAAAGTCGGTCGTCTTTCACGCGGTTGACGTGACCCACTAGGCCACTGTTCAAGAGAGCAGTGGGCAAGATTCGAGAGCCACCAGAGTCCACCCTTCCTCCTGAGGGAAGGTTATCAGTGAGAATTGAGCCTGCGAGATAGCTCGATCCCTCGCTGTGTGCAGTGTTACGTACTTGTGTGATCACTCGGCCAACGTGTCCAAAAACAAAACTTGTCTAACAAAAAAGTGTCCCCGAAAACTTGTCTTTTTTGGGTTTATACCCTAGGATCTAGTTGACGAAGTTCCACTTTCTTGCGATAAGACTTATCCAGAAGAGATGATTATTCCTTCTCTCCGTGACGAACGTGAAGACTCTAGGAGAGGAGGTTATCTATTTCAATATTCCTATCTTTTACAAGATCTTATAATCAAACGAAGAGAAGGAAAAAAACTGTCAATTCAGATAGTTTCTCAGATAGTTTTTAATCGCCTCAATTCAGATTCGTCGGTCCAAAATATCAAAATTGTCTTCCGCTTCCCACGTTTTATGGGAAGACAATCTAAGGTGACATTTATTTTAATTTATTTTAAAATTTTGAACTCTTAATTTTATCTCTAATTTGTTATCTTGAAAAATGAAAAACTGTGATAAATTATTTAAATTTAATTACTTTTTTAAAATATTTATATTATATTTAAATGTTAATTCAAATATTTTATCAAAATATCTCTGATCAAATTTTTGACCAAATTAGAGATTAAACATTTTATCAGACAACGACCAATTTAGAGATTAAATGTCAAATAAAACCCGGACAAACAAAACCTTAATTGTCTACCTCCTAAAAAAAAGCCATGTTGAATCACTTAAAATTAAGTGATTCTTTAAGAGATTTTTGTTGTATTGAAACCTTTTAGACAATTTATCAAACAGTCTGAACATCTATCTTCTGATCGAATCTCCGACCGAATCGGAGATTAAGCATTTTAAACGATCTGAATTTCTAACCTCCGGTCAATTTAGAGGTTAGATGTCAAATAAATCCAAACAAATAGAACTTACGACAACAACGTATGGCAAAGTCACGACCCGTGGCGTCACAATGATCATATTCTTAACAGCACATTTGACTGATCTATGTTTATGCCTATCCACAGTTTGAATCACTATTTCAGCAATGCATCTTGGGAGAAATAGTACCGTCTGCATAGCACAAACAGTCATCGTACCTCAAAACAATCAACAACCGCAGAAGGGGTCAAAATTCTGAGGCACCATGCTCAGGAGAAGAGGGATAGCCCACGTCCGTTGGCGCCCATCTTTCCTCATCTTCCTCGTCTTCATCACAAAAATCACCTTCAACGGCAGGGCATCCATTGAGATCAACTTTTGCACCATTCAATTGCCTAGCAAACTGGCCCCGAACCCTGGGTCGCCTCTCCGCCAACCGTTTTCGATTCACATACCTGATTTTCTTGTCGAAACATCTGTCCTTCCTTTTCTGCCTAAACTTCATGAGGGCTGCTTCCCTTCTTTCAATTCGACCAGATTTTCCCTCCACAGCTGAGGTATTAGGCATGGAAGTCCATACAGGATGAGAAGGCATTTGTTCTTGTTGCACTCCTACATTAAGCGGATAGTAGGCATATGAAGGCAGCATAGGCACCTGCGCACACTGGGACAGCGGGTTGTACTGAGGAAAGACAACTGGAGAACCTTGTGCCTGCACGTCATGGAAACCACCCTGATAGAGTGGAGGACAGGAATGCATTACGTTCTGTCTCATCGTTCCGGGAAAGTAATAGGGAACAAAAACCGGTGGAACGCCTGAAGCATTCTGGACATCATCATGTTGTGACTGTGACACACAGGACGACTGCCCCTCAGATGGGTACCTTTCTCCTGAAATTTGCAACGTTTCTGAAAAGAGGCCAACTTTTCTAGAATCACTATTTTGAAATCCACTTCGGTCTTGATCATACGATACTTCATTCCTGTGAATCATGTCTACCTGATTACAAGACATGATATGTTTGTCCTTGCTGCTTGAAGATTTTAATGAAAGTTCGGGTGGTTCAATCCTATTTAAGTTTTCATGTTGTGTACTGGATTTGACATAAGTTAAAAAAGCTGATGACTGGCCAACCCTTAATTCATTTTTCCTTGGATACGAGACAAATTTTCCTGAAAACATGTAATAATGGTCAAGAAACCTGAAAATATTAAGTAAATCAACATAAAAATAAACATCAAATATCTATAAATAAATTTACCTGACCTACGCAGGCCCTCCGAGACATCACCTTCATCTTGTGGCAACTTATCTTGTCTGACGTCAAACAGAGTCTCCTTAGCCTAGAAAACTAAATATAGCCCTTAGAATTTAAAAGAAAAGCAAAAAAAAAAACAACTTTATGCCTTCGAAGTTGCAAGTAATATCAATGGTCTCAAAGTGCCAAAAAAAATAGATGCATTCTGCTTGCTTAGGGATCAACATCTCTGAGCATAAAGTACGTACTGCTGTAACTTTTTTCATATATAATATTGTTCTTAAAGTTAGATAAAATAGTTGTTTGTGACACTGATCTTAACCGGAAAATAAAAAGGATTTCTTTATAACTGTTCATATCTGAACCTTGTATATCTTTATCATTTATCTGGTAAACCAACCTTTTCAAACCTTCTCATCTTAACAAACCTTTCAAGCATCTCCTATTGAGCATTCAAGGGAACCATCTTATAATAATTGTTCAGTCACGGACTAGGGAAGACCAAAGTGCCTAAAGTAAAGGTACAAGGGGAAGATTCCAAGACACGGAAACTGATATCGTCCAAGGGTGAAAAAGACAAACTTGCTTTTGAAGCTCCACTGTGGAGTGAACATAGCTGTGGATTATCTTCTGGGAGACTTGCACCACTTCCATGGAATAATTCATGCTACTGGCCTATGTAAAATATCCCACTGGCCGTGCAGGCATCATTCATAAGCAAATCAAGCATCCATGAAACAAAGAGAATAAAGAGAGGGAAAATTGCTCAAAGGTTCTAGAGCTTAGAGCTCCAAGAGTTCAGAAAAGGGATGTTGATTTCCATAATGAATTGAAGGATCTAGCTCAACGTAGAACTGGCAGATTTCTTGTTTCATTAGAATAGCAGGACATGTTCAAGAAACTGTCTAAATGTCTTCTAGAGACTGCTACCACCGACCAAACCAGAGTATATTAAATTAGTAATAAGATAAAGTCTGCAGGTCAAGTTGGACCGGCAATTTTCTTTAAGCAAAGGGGCCCCAAAACAAGCTTTTCTGATTTACAGGGTTTAGTTCAGAAAAGTGATTGTAGGCCTCCTAGTTATCACAATTTGAGGATGTCTTTGTTAAAGAAATCAGTTAAAAAGACTACTACATTGCATTCTGAGTATGAACAATGTTGAAAAGTTTATGGTTGTATTATAATGTGTGATAGTTGAACTGACAAAAGGCATCGAAAATTAATCAACTTCTTAGTCAATTGTCCAGAGGAAACCTATTTTTCAGAGTTCATAGATGTCTACAACCGCAAGAAAGACGACATTCTTCTTTATGAACTTTCAGACAAAATGGCTGACAAAGTTGGTGAGCAGGTTCAGATTGTGACGGACAATGCGGTATACAATGTTGCACTTGAGAAATTGTTAATGAACAAAAGAAAACACTTATATTGGACACCTTGCGCAGCCCACTGTCTAGATTTAATATTAGAGGATACTGGTAAGATGAAAATTTATGCAAATACTATCTCAAAAGAGAAAAAGATAACTAACTACGTGTATAATCATTCACGTTTGTTGAATTTCATGAAAAAAGAAACATAAGAAAAAAAACTTGTAAGATGTAGAGTCACTTGATTTGATACATCTTTTCTTACTTTGGAGAGAATACATGATGTTGTTGTTAAAAAGGGACTGAAGAGATTATTCTCTTCCGATGCATGACATAAAAGTGTGTGGGCCAAGACAAAAATTAGAAAAAAATGCTTCTTCATATATTTTTCAAGTTAAGTTTTGTCGTGGAGTGGAAGAAATTTTAAGAGCATGTCAACCTATTTTACAAGTTTCAAGGATAGTAGATGGAGATGAAAATCCAACAATGGGCTATTTGTATGTTGCAATGGAATGTGCAATGTAAAAATTGTTAAAAATTTTGTAGGGAAGGAAGCAAAATATACTCTCATTTTAAAATTTGTGGATCGTCGATAGGAGGTACAAATGTACCATCCTCTATATTTGACTAGATATTTTCCAAATATAAAATTTTACTTTGATGCTAAAGTTAGAGATCTAAGTGCAGCTAGAAAGTTGAAAAGTGATTTTACACATGTTTGCAAAGAATGGTGACAAATTCTGATTTACAAGAAAAGATTGATGATCAGCTTCCAACATATGTAGACTCAAGAGACACATTTGGCATCTCATTTGCTATAAAGTCACGTCACAACAAACTTTTATGTAAGGAGATAACTTTCATTATATTTTAATTATTATGTTTACTATTTGTTTAACTTATAAGATATTAACTTCTTATCATGTTTTTATGCCAACATAATTGATTGGTGGACATAATATGGTGGAGAGACACCTGAGTTGAAGAGTTTTGTATTAAAAATTTTAAGCCTTTGTTGTAACTCATTTGTTTGTTAGCAAAATGAGAGTACATTTGAATTTGTAAGTTTTCTAAAATTATATGGTAATCACATAATCTATATTTAATAATTTACTTTTCAATTAACGATCTTGTATTTATTACTTTTTCAGTTTCATTGTAAGAAGAGAAATTGCTTGGAACATAAGCGATTAAATGATTTGGTATATGTTTAATACAACCGTCATCTTCGTGAAAGATTCACAACACAAAGAAAAGAACATAAAAGATATGATCCATTTTGTTTTAATGATTTATATTAGGGGAAATTAGTGGATGACAAGGGAAGATATAGATCTAGTTCATGAAGGGGAAGATCTCACATGAAAAGATGTGGATGATGTTGTAGGTGCTTCAGAGAGAATACCGCAAAAAGTAATTAGACAATCAAGTACATCACGGTCTATGAGAGGGAGACAAAGATAGTGATGAAGAGCTTCCAAAGGATGAAGAAGATGATAATGATGATGGAGACACATCATGAGAGGAGATATACAAGGAAGATAATATAAATGAAGAGGCTAATCCAAATGATATTAACACATGGATTGCAGAATCGGCTGATCCGGATCGGAATCGGCCGATTCTTGGATCGGATTGGACCCCTCCGATCCGATTCCCGGCGGAACTACCGATCCGGACCGAAGATCGGTCCGGATCGATGTTTGTAGGTGGAATCGGTGCCGGAATCGACCGATTCGGTCGATTCTGGATCGATTCCGGCGATTCCCTCGCCGGAATCAACCCACAAGCTGTCGCGGCGGCCATCCCGCCGCGGCAGCCCTCTTCCCCGCCCTATCAGGCAAAGGCGGGGAAGATGACCTTACCGGGTCCATAAGGCCAGGATCCGGTGACTTAAAGTCACCATAGGGGGGGAAGATGTCACGGCGGCAAGCTGCCGCCGTGGCGGCGATTTCGGGCCACTTTTGGGCCCGAAATCGCCCCAAAACATGCTAGATCAGAATTATTTTGATATTTTTTTTAATGTTTTAGCACCTTTGAAGAACCGATCCGGAGCGATTCCGGATCGAAATTTCTTCCGGAAGATCGGTCGGAATCGGATCGGTACCCACCGATCCAGTGGCCGATTCCGATCCCGCGATCCATGTATTAACAACCTAGAAAATTATGTGTTTGAATTTAAACTTTGAGTTGGTGATGTTAGATTAGTTTTAAACATTTTGTCATTTAAATTTTATGTACTCTAGTTAAATATATACTTTGTGATGCTAGACTTTTAGTTATCGCTTTTGATGTACTCTCAATCTTTTTATGTTGTTTTATGTTTCTATTTATGTTTATGCCTCACTACCTTAGTGCATTGTGTTGTGGTAACTTGGATTGCTTCGCATTTGCATTTTGCATGTATTTTGAATAATACTTTGCAAGTTTTTAGAGAAGAAAAGAATGTTCAAAAAATATTTATATTATTTGATAAGTCCATTTACTCTACTAAATTTATTCAAAGTTTGTTATTAATCTATGTCAGTTTTATTACATTTTGTAACTTTACATTAAATTGTTATGTATTTAATTTTTGTTATTAATGTATGTCAATGATTTTATACATGTTATGATCATACCAATTTACCTCGCCTTCATACCCCGCTTTACCGCCTAGGAGACATCTAGACAGACGTCTTGTCACCTAAGCAGAATTGGCACCCTTCAACGCCTTGCCACCTTGACAACTATGCTTGCAAATTTAAATATGCACACCTTCCTTTTTCTTTTGGGAATATATTAGCAGCATTTTTTCATGTTTGGATGAGATTGGCGTACACGCACACAATCTATATAAATATATCCAAAATAGCATTGTTTTGCATATAAAATATGCAAGCTATTTTGGTTTCCACCTTTTTTTCTTGGGGGGGGGGGGCGCATTGATTTCCCACCTTTCGGGGGACAATGGGATAAATATTTGATATTCTCTCTCTTCCAACTTATGCTACTTGAGCTTTAGCTCTCTAGCCCAGCCTCTCTATTCTCCAATCCTGTGTGCACAAGATCTCAAGGTTTCATTTATAATGTGCTTAAAGGGGGGTTTTGTCCTTACAATTGACTCACTTCCCACACTTTCGTGTAGGTGAGGAATTGGCTGAAATAGGGTTGAGTTATCACCCTTTCTTTTCCTTTGTTTGTGATGTTTGACCAAACCAAATAGAAGGGCACACAAGGGTGTTAAGCCCACTGCCGTTTACCCCAATCACACCTTGACCAGGTCATGCCAGGTAAGATGCACAAGATGGGTCCATGGCCATCTTCCCTGATGGTTGTGCATGACTTACAGGGTCAAGGGCTCATTGCAGCAGTGATCTTCCTTCCCAAAATATTTGAAATAAAAGTATCCATAATCAATTAAACCATCCATAACTTTTCACTCTTTTAGAAACAAGATTCTTCTTACATTCTAAATCAAGAGTTCTTGTTTTCTTAATGTGGAAACCTCAAATTACCATGATTATCATAATTATACATATGGCATGATAATATATACATGTGGTTCGTGTGTTAGCCATGGATTTCTATCTGCATGCTCAAATACACTACAAAACCAAGTGGCCCACACGTCACTTGGTAATTGTGTCTTCCATGGACTGTCAAGGCCTTGCCAAGAGGCCCCTTTACATATTTATGAAAGTCGTCTTCAGCCATATTAAAGGGGCTCTAGTGACTTGTTTCTCGGACTCATTATCAGGCTATCAGCCCATTTAGGGGCAAGTTTGAGACATGTTTTGAACAAGAAAAGTGAAATCAATTCAGAGACCAGATCTGGCAATGCCAATTTCATGGGAGAAAATCAATCTGAAATATCAAACTAGATCAGTTCTTCAAAAAAAAAAGTAAAAAAAAAAATCCTTGCAGTAGTTCTTCCATGGGATTCCAGTCCAATCTTGACTTTTTGGGGGGCCAGAATCGGCCCAGAACTGCGGCCGCAGAAGTGCTGCATCTGGGTGGGGAAGACACTTGTACCAGGTCCCCTAGACTTGTACAATCCGGATCCGAATCCGTCTTCCTAGGGTAGAGAAGATGCTGCGGTACCACAAGGGCGTGGGCACCACCACCACCTCAGCAGTCAATTCCAATGAGGAGTCGCTAGAATAGGTCCCAATATAAGCCAATTCAGTCTATTCCGGCCAATTCCAGTGGGACTCCGAGGGTGGATTGGTCTCCCCCCTACAAATCGAGTCAGCTAAGCATGTTGTTGTATGGGGCCAAATTCAGAGCCCATTTAGGCCCTCCATAGATCAGCTCATGTGCCTTTGGGCCTGTGGATTAGACCATTACAAAGGCTGAGGTCTGGGCACAATCAAACCATTGATAGGTCATTCAATGCACCCACAATGTAAGCCTTCGGTCCAGCTTTACATAGGCCCAAGAAAAAGCACAATTGGACCCCTGATGGGCTGCCAAATGAAGCTGAAATATCAGACCATAATCCTTGTCCATTGACTTTAAAATGCAGCCATGATATATCACGAATGAACGTAGGTATGGATCAGTTCACAAGGGCGGTTTCAACCAAACTGACATGTAGGAATTACTTAATCCTCCCATATACGTCAGTATACAACAATCCGGGGTTACCAGTTTACTTTGTAAAAGACAGGAAAACAAAGTAGGGACCACATGTCAGGTAAGCTCTCATTTATTATCTTAACTCAACTTGGACCTTATCATATGTTGGCAGCTAAAAAATCTGGTTGGTTGGACTTAGTCAAATACTGGTCGTGGATATAAGAATAAAAGCAATCAAATACTGGTCGTGGATATAAGAATAAAAGCAATCAGAAGAAATGGGCCTAATTTGTCTCACTTAGGCCCAATGGGCCGGGCAAGCACACTAAGCCTTATTGGGCCCGAATGACTGAGAGCCAGCCCAACAACAAATTACAGCAGCATATGGTATGTGAACTTAGTTTTGACGAACACCAAAGTCGGATCGGAAATCCGACCAATATTCGGCAAGTTATGCTCAAAATACCAAATTTTGAGCTTCAATGCAGCCTTTTTCGAAGTTCACTAGGGAAGCAAGGACAAAGAAGTGGACCCACATGTCAATGCCAATAGAAGCCTCGGTAACAAAGTTACAAATATCAAAAAATAGATCCAGGTGGCAAAATGACCTTTTTGCCCATCTTGGGCCAAAGCAACCTAGGGGTGGCCCATTAATAAAGTGGCACAGGCATAAAGTTCACCCGACTTAATGTCAAGGAATAGTAGAGTAAGATTAAAAAATCTGACCCATATCTAGAAAGTTATAAACAAAAGACCAAAATTTGAGCTTCTTCATGTCTAGTCATTTCAAGACCAAAATTTGACCTTCTCCATGTCTAGTCATTCTAAGAGCAAGCCCAGATGTCAATAATTCAAATCTTTAGAACTATAATAATGGTCCCGGACCCATCTTCATAGGAAGACCATGGTTCAATGAAAAATAGATTCAATTGCATTTTAAATGTAATTTTCGCAATAATCAAGAGTTGAGATTTCCCCAACCGATGAAATCACATAAATCATAGATTTGATATAAATTGGAAGCTCTCAGTCATAGATCTTGATGGAACATGTGATTTATGATAATTGGAGCACGTTTGGAATAATATCCAGTCATATTTTATTAGTTTAAATAATTTCGGAAGAGAATTATTTTCCACCATCAGATCTGGAGCATCCTGATAAGAATTAGGTCAATCCTTGACCTAATCTTCAACCATCATGACAGGCCAGCCAGATTACTTCAAGGTTAAGTCTTACTCGGATAAGTATGCCACAAACAAGGAAGGGATGAGAAGGAGAGACTTTATCTTCCTTGCGTCAGCTCCCAAGGAAGGACAACCACTGCCAAATCCTGGCACCATCAGCACCCTGCGCCAGCCCATCCTCTCTCCCCATCTTCTGTAAAATACAAGGCCAGGCAAAGGAAGAAAGGGTTGGATGTTCTCACCTGCCCTGCTCCCGTCCTAACTGTCATTTCCTTCTCTTCTGCATTCCCCACTTGTTGCTACCATAGCTCCCACCTGCAGAAACCCAAGGAGGAGAAGGCTAGAAGAAGATCCAAGGTGGGTTTCCACGTGCCTTTATTGCTCAATCTCCAGTTGCTGCAGCACCCGCCAAAGGAAGAGAAAGAGAGAAGGAGAAGGATAAGGAGAGGGCTGCGGCCCTCTCCATGCTGCCATTCCAGGCCCTGCTTTGCCACCTTCTCTTTCTCACATTTCTCCTGCTTCTGTGCCTACTTCCTACTTCCCTGCTTGACTGTCAATGCCCACTGCTGCCCTCAAGGTCACCTACACAACAGCCCATAGTAGGCCCTAAACAACCACCACACAGCCCCCGTATCGGACTGTCATCGAGCCTTTAGACAGACCCTCAAAGAGGCCCCTTTTCACTGCCTCTTTCTCCTCCTGCCAGGCCCTAATCACTTTTAAACAGGCCCTATGCAACAACCTGTTTAAGGCCCCCCACACAGTCCCTTAACAGGTCCCTAAACCAGGTCTGAAACCGACCCTCGAAACAGTCCTCATGCAGCCCCCATTCCGGCCTGGTAACAGCCCCCTATTTAGTCTCCTTAAACAAGTTGGTTGCAACCCCTTTCAGCACCGCCAAACAGGCATCATTGACCCCTTAAACAAGCCCTTTCTAGGCCCTGCTTCTGGCACCCGCAGACCCCCTTGTGCGGTCCCTTTTCAGCCCTTGTTCAGCTCCCCTAAACAGGTCACCAAACAACCCCTTTTCCAACCCCAAACAGAACTGGTTTCAGCCCTTTAAACAGTCCTTTAACCAGCCCAAAAAACCACTTTCAGACCTCAAAACAAAGGACCGAAAATAACTTTTCCACCTCCTTAGAACCTTAAGGTGGGGGTCGATGCTTGGTATTCTTGGAATCCGCATGACAGGCCAAGTCTCCCTGGGTGGGTCCTCAATTTCCTATCCAAAACAGCAGGCATGAAACTGAGTTCAAGGAACAAATAGGCCAACTAAACTCAAGGAAGTATAAGCCGTCCCAACCAGGCCCACAAGGATATGAAGCCGGCCAACTGAGCCATGGATGATTGGCCCAATGGGCCTAGACAAATAAAATTGATTTAATTTGAATATGAAACAATAAAAAATTAAAAATTAAGGAGTTAGCTCAACCAAGGATTGCCATCTCAGATCTCGGCTTCATATCGGAAGGGTGAAAGAGAAGAGATCTCGTAAGATTCTCGAAAAAATCTCGGGAGATCAGATCTCGGATTTCATTTATATAGGGTATGCCTTACTCAAAAATTGTCATTTTGCATCTAAATTGATTTCATAGATACTGAACAGAAGAGATCTCGAAAAAATATAAAGAGATTGGATCTTGAAATAACAATCAATGTATATGTTTAGATGTAAAATGTTATGTAATCTCTTCAAAAAGAACAAGAGAATTCATATTAAACATCAAAATAAAATATGAGACAATTAAAAACGTAATACAAAGATGGTGAACTATTGTTAACATGAGACATATAAGAGATCTTATGTTAAAATAAAACTTCATCTTGAACAATATGGATAGAAGATTGATGACATTTTGGGTCAATTGTACATAGTTAGTCATAAAAATATTAAGTTATAAAATTTTATCAAACAATAATGTTTAGATAAATATTTGTATGGATTCTATAATATATGAATCAAACTTATTCTCATTTCGGCGATCTCATTTCTCGGACATATGGAGAAAAAGAGATTCTCGGAAGATCTCGAGAGATTCTCGAGAAATTGCATTCCATGAGCTCAACATCTTGGGCACTCCAAATTTGACCACTACTCAGGACCAGTCCCGGTTTGTTAGTATCTTAAATGTAGACATGAGACGGCTCCCATTGTCTGATGATCCTTTCCCTGATGTGATGAGTCGAAAGACTTAACCTACAAAAGAAATAAATTTCTTTCAATCAAGGATAGAGCGTGCATACCATCATACCCACCCTTTCCTTAAATCTTATAAAAATATGCCCAGGGCAAAGAATTTCATCATTATGCCCATCTGGGAGTGACATCATAAATTTCATATCTACAGCATATATGCCACACCAATGTACTCAAGTCCGATGTTCAAATAAGTTAATTACATGTGCCGATACTGATGTGAATCTTGGACACTTGAATGTTAGCCCAATGGACTCGATGGGATGCGAACTTGAACTAAATAAACAAGACAAAAAACAATCATAAAACATACTTCATTAATCTTTATGGAATATCACTTATTTTCCTAAGTAATTTGGGACTAAAAAGTTTTCAAAAGAAAATCAAGGTTTCACATCATTTTTCTTCACATTGCCATTAATCTCAACATTGTGTTACTTTAGGTGAAACGTTACTACCTCCATCATCTTCTTGTGACACCATTTACATACACCTTCCTTTTCACCACGTCAACCATGAATCCCTCATCTCATCTGATGTCACCAGATCCAATTGATCCAACATCATTATGTCCTTAAGAAGCCTTCCTATAAAACATATATTCCACAAATGTTAATTAAAATAAACTTAAAACCATAGATCATTATGCTCTCCTAGATCTTCAAGTTGGAGGGAAAAAAATCCTACATCATTATAATTTCTACTCAAAACAAGAAGACAATTGTCAAAAACAACTTGTTACTTAGTAGATCTATGATCCACTTTGAAAAAACAAACAAAAAGACATAAAAAATAACAAATAACAAATGTGATGAAAAACATCTGCAAACTCCTGCAGCAGGAGGCTCTGGCAGCGGGGAAGCTTCGGCTCCGCAAGAACCCTATGTATGACATTCTGAATCAGCAGTGCAGGAAAGGGATTCCTGGTCCCAATCAGACCAATTTTATTTTTTGTATTCTGGAGGATCAAAGTGGATTGGCGACCCCAATCCACATTGTTGGCGTACATTTTTTTCAAAAAAAAGAGAAGAAAGAGAGGAGAGCAGATGGGCTGGTTTAGAAGCTGGGCCAATAGTCCATAAGATTAGCCACAATTGGGCCCAATTGGACACCCCAGCAGGGGCCGGATTCATCCAGCCCATAATTGGCACAATTGGGCCAAGTTCAGGCCTTGTGCGCAGCCCATAGGAGGGCTTGGGCCTCCTCTCAGCCTGCTGGCCCAGAAACCAGGCTCAATTGGGCCAGGCCCACTTCAGTGGCAGTTTAAACAAGGCCCAGCCGCACCCACCTGCCACCTCAGCAGCCTTGTACGCACCCATCTGCCAGCACAGCCCCCCAGGGCCCCAACAGTTTTGTGAAGGGGGAAGGTCAAGGGACAGCAGGTCAATAAATTGATATAAGGTCAATAAATTGGAATAAATTGAGTAACTGCATGGGGGAGACCAAGAGGCTTACGTACAAGCCACCTGCTGGCTCTTCACCTCCCCCTCCAGCCTCTATAAAAAGAGGGGGGCGCACCAGCAAGAGGGGGGGCTGCTTCAGACGCCGGGAGGCTGCCAAACTGCCGCCTGCACCCTGCTGCCAAGCAACCACCGCCTGCACCTGCTGCTAGAAGAACAGAGCTGCTGCTGCTCTCCTCCTGCCCACGTGCATACCTGCCCGCAGCCAAAGAAGAAGGAAAGAAGAAGAAGAGAAGAAGAAGAGGTAAAGGCCAGTTGGTGCGCCCATGTAGCCCTTCAAAGGGCCTTCTTTTCTACCTGTTCTAGGGTCCATCTCCACCCTCTGGTCGGTCTGCAAAAATCATCTTCTACAGCCTATGTTCGGACCTAAACCAGGCCCCTAAAAGCCCCTCTGCGCAGGCCTATTTCAGTCCAACCGAACACCCCAATCCTGGCCCAAATCCGGCCCCAACATGGTATGCCAATCAACCCTCCTGCGGCCCATTTAGCAGGCCCATCTGCAGGTCCACTTGGCCCAGCCGTACACTCCCTCCCACAGTAGGGAAAACTCCCCATAACCGGCCCATAACCTGACCCCTGTTCAGGTCCATAGCCGGCCCAATAGCCCAAAACCAGGCCCATGTGGAGCCACCTGCAGCCACCCAAACAGGCCCCTAAAAGACCCCACATAGGTCTATGATCGGCCCATCTCCCAGACCCAAAACAGGTCCCTAAATCAGACCCCTGCACAGGCCCCTGTCCGGTCCCTAAAACAGACCCCAAACAGGTCCTCTCTCCCAAAAAAAAATGCTTGAAGTCTTCTTTCAGCGGCCCCCCTGTGGCCTACCGAGAGGACAGCAGCCCAAGAGGCTCCAGAGGTGGGCAGCACCGTGGCACTCAACCAGGGAGCAGAACCTGCCAACTTTCAGTGATGGTGGGTAATGGTGAATGTCCCGGGCCCTTTCGGAACTCGTGTGGCGGGGCCGATCGTCCGCCCGGGGCACTCTCCCTACCTTACCGAGAAGACAGCAGTTCCAACAGTCCAGGGAGCTCCAAACAGGAGGACAGCAGCCAGAAGGTGGGCCGACTTGAAGGTGACGGCCCGGCCCCCCTTGGAAACCGTACGACGGGCCAAGGGCTTAGCCGGGTGGCCTTCCAAGTCGGTCCGGTCAGGCAGCTCCAGAAGTGCAGCAGCTCCCCAACAGGCCCTTCCGGCCCAAACAGTACAAGACAGGCCCAGCGGGCCTATGAAGATGAAGGCCGGCTCGGAACGCCGATGAAATTGAACCGGCCTCCATGGCCTTGTTCCATAAAATGAACAAATAAAAAATCCAAAATGCGAAAGCAATATTAAAATAAGGACTCCACCCTTCGCGGGGACTCCAACCTTGGACGACTCCCCCCGGGTACGCCCCGGGATGTCGATCCGGACGGTGGCGCGGGCATGCTCCCGTAGCCAGCGGTTCCTTCCCCCAATATGGCTAAGCTAAGGCTGGCTATGTTGGATGGGTAAATTTTCACTAAGTTGGAAAAATAGCCAGCATGCCGTCGTAATGCCAAAATTTTTCCAAAGTAGTGGAGATAAACCTATATTGGGGGAAGGACCAATCACACTCAACATCATTGTACTTCACCACATGAAATGAAAGTGACCTTCTATGTCAATTGGAAGTGCATGAAACCGGGCATCCGATGGCAGCCCGATGGGACGAAGGTGATGCAAACCGCCAAAACCAAATAAGCAAACTGTTAGTTTAAACAATCTGAAAAATAAACAAAGCAAATCAGGTTCTGAAATGGGATTTCCCTGCCACATTTCCAAACTGCCTGCAGGTCTCTATTTGACCCGATTCAAACCACCTGCGGATGCTCCAAACAGGCCCATGAACATCACTTGTTCGGCCCACCTGCTGCCCCCTTTTTTTCAGACCCAATTTGAACTCATATGTCAAGCCCAAATCTGGCCCAAGTCCAGTTCAAATCAACCTGCGATCAGCCTCCCTGTCAGGCCCATAATCAGCCCATCTGCAAGCCTATGTCCAGAGCCTAGAACCAGTCCCCTTGTGACCCGGTTTCAGCCCATCAAGGACATCCCAGACAGGCCCATAATCAGCCCATTTGCAAGCCTATGTCCAGACCCTAAAAACCAGTCCCCTTGTGACCCGGTTTCAGCCCATCAAGGACATCTCAAACAGATCCCCGACCGGTCTATTCGAGGCCATCTGAACAGACCTCTTAAGCAGGTCCGAAGCTGCCCTTGCTCAGCCGACGTTCAGGTCCTAGGACCGGTTCCAAATCAGCCCTCTGTGCAGGCCCATTTCGGCCCACCATAATCCATTCAGTCTAGCCCCTTTGTGGCTCGGTGAAATCCCAAATCAGTCCTTAAATAAATCAGATTTTGATCGAATTCAAAGCAAATGAAGCTCGGAAATCAGAAAGACCAAAGTCATCCAAAAAAAATAACAAATCAACAAACCCAAACAAAACGGTTTGCATCTGATCGGACCCAAAAGGCCGCTGCCCTTTTGAGTTCTTTACTTTATTTTGTGGATGTGCATGTCTCCAAAAAAACAGGTTGCCGCGACGGTTAATCAAAGGCGTTCGAGCCGTTGCTCGATGTAAGTTAACGCCGGATACTCGCACCATCCGGCGGAGAAGGGTCAAAAAATGAAATTTTCAAAGAACCCGAACCTCGGTTCTAATATTTTAAACTATAACCGGACTACCTAATATTTTTAGGATATCACATATTTTCCTAGAAAAGTCTGGAGATGTCTTTCTTTCTAAAGAACAGACGCAGAAAAAAGAGGTTCACACACACATCTGCCAATCCGACCAAATCCAAGGGGAAGTGTGGGTGTGGGTCAGACCCCCTCTCCTTCTCAAAAGCTCGTCTGCCGAAAGGACCCCTTCTCAAATGCATGTCCGCCAACCCACATTAGTGAATGACATGAGAGAACTGTCCAGCATCATACCATAAGAGTTCTAACCAATCTCCACCCAACTTGTACCTTTAATCAGGGACCCTCAACATCAGGCTCACTGATGCAGGAGGAGGCACTGAAATCCATCAAGTCATACAAATAGATCAACATGACAAGCTGAAATTGTTAGAACCGTGCTGGACTGGTTGGCTGGACCCATGGATTGCAGAATCGGCCGATCCGGATCGGGATCGGCCGATTCTTGGATCGGATCGGACCCCTCCGATCCGATTCCCGGTGGAACTACCGATCCGGACCGAAGATCAATCCGGATCGGTGTTTGTAGGTGGAATCGGTGCCGGAATCGACCGATTCGGTCGATTCTGGATCGATTCCGGCAATTCCCTCGCCGGAATCGACCCACAGGCTGCCGCGGCGGCCATCCCCCCGCGGCAGCCCTCTTCCCCGCCCTATCGGGCGGGGAAGATGACCTTACCGGGTCCATCGGACCCGGTAAGGCCAGGATCCGGTGACTTAAGTCACCGGATCCGGCGATTCAAGTGTATCGGGTCCCATGGACCCGATACGCCAACCGGTAGGGTATAAACCCTACCGGTTGAGGATCCGGTGACTTCCTATCCTTACCGGGTCCGATGGACCCGGTAAGGTCATCTTCCCCGCCCGATAGGGCGGGGAAGATGTCACGGCGGCAAAGCTGCCGCCGTGGAGGTGATTTCGGGCCACTTTTGGGCCCGAAATCGCCCCAAAATGGGGTAGATCGGATCGGAATCCGATCTACCTCCTTATTTAGTTAATTTTTTGGTGTTTTAGGGTTTTTTTAAGGGTTGATCCGGATCGATTTTCCTTCCGACGAATCGGCCTGGATCGGTCCGATCCGATCCGGGATCGGATCGGATCGGTCCCCACCGATCCAGGGACCGATTCCGATCCCGCGATCCTTGGCTGGACCTACTGGATCAATTGGATGAGACAGAACAAGATTGAACCAGCCTGAAAGATTGACCAGCCTGAACCACCAGCCTATTTAAACCTAAGCCGACCTGGATTGAACTGGCATACCCCCTCCAGCATTGGTGCTCTGTACACTAGAGGTGAGGCCTCTTCATACAGCTACAGCAGGGGAGGCACCGAAGGCTGTTGGAGCTTGATGCGCACAGCAGAGGCAGGCAGGTGGGTAATGTAGGAAGGCGTGTTTCAGCGATGCTGGTAGGAGGTACAGCCTATACAGAGAAGGGGCACATGTGATCATGAAGGCAGTGGGGCTCGTGGGTAGGAGGATCGGTAAACAGGCTTGAGATGCCATGGCTAGCTGGTATAGTGCACCAGTGAGGCAGAGGAACGGTGGCTATGTGATGGGGACCGATACGGACCGGATCGTCCGTTTGTTTGGAGATAGCGTCTTCCGGGTCTTAAGGAGACGACGTATTTATTTCTTTTATTTCGTAGTATTAGATTTTTATTTTTATGCATTTTATTTGAGTATTTAGAGTCCTTTGAGTCCTTTTTATTTTAGTCCTTTAGAGGACATATATGTAATTAGGGTTTTTAGAGGTCCATCTTGTAATGTCCAGCTCTATTTAAAGAGCCCAAGTCTTTGAATGAAAAAGGAGAGATGGATGTTTGAAGAAGAAAGGAGCTCTCCCGTTTTCCCCCTTTCCCCTCCGACGTCGACGTCGTTCCCCCACCTCCGGGTGCTCCCGGTTCTCCCCTCCCCTTCCCGGTGTTCCTTCCCACCTCCGGAGCTAGGTCCGGTCCCCTCTTCCCCTATCCTGTTCTGTTTCCCGGTTACATCGACACCTCCGTCGATGCTGCCCTAGGCCAACCGGACCTTCACCACCTCTTCCCCTCACCCCTACGGACCACCCCTTGCTGGAAGAGCCGCTTGCAACCCCCCCTGCTGGAAGCACTACGGCACCCCCACCCCTTCCGGACCCGCGCGCACACACGCGCCCTAACCGAGACACCCCCCCTGTGCGGCTCCCCTACCCCACGAGCACCCCTCCCACAGGGCCCTTGGCCTCCCACGGAGCCTCCCCGAACCCCCCCTTCCCTCCTACTGAGCCGCCGCGAGCTCGGACCCCAACCCCGCTTCCGTCGACCGTCGAAGACACCCCAATTTTCCCCCATTCCGGCGAAGCTAGTCGACGGCGACGAAGGAAGAGAGAAGAGAAGGAAGAGGCGGCGCCTTCGGGACCTCCGGCTGCCGCTGCCGCGGCCTTCCCTCCCGTTCCCGCTGCCGCTGCCGCCGCCGGGTCCGCCGTGCGCGGAGACGAAGACCGCCGCCCTCCCCGCGCCGTCGGGGCTCCGGGAGAGACGCCACGACCCCCGCCCCGTCCGCCTCTCTCTCTCTCTCGAGCCGGCTCCCCGGCAGCACGCCACGACCCCCCCCCCGAGGGGAATAAGTCGCGCGGTCGCGCGGCGCCGCCCCGGCCTGCCACGACCCCCCCCCGCGCGGCTCGCCGCGTAAGTGGCGCCGGCCGAACCGGCGCCGGTTCGCCTTCGTCGGCCGGCCCGGGCGACGGTTCGCCCGCCAACGGGTCAAACCGCCGGGTTAGCGCCCAGACCGGGTCCGACCGCCGGTTCAGGGCCGGTTCGACGCTCCAGGACCCGGTTCAGACCGGTTCAAGGCCGGTTCAGCCCTTCTAAGGCCGGTTCAAGGTCGTTTTGGACCGGTTCAGCAGTTGTGGGCCCGGTTCAACGGCCGTGGGGTCCAGTTCGGTGGATTTCAAGCCCAGTTCGGCAGTTTCCAGCTCCGTTTGAAGCGATTCAGCACGGTTCAGGATCGGTTCAACACCCCATCAGCTCGGTACAGCGTCCTCGGGCCCGCCGACGCGTGCGGGGATGGCGGCACCTCCCCTCCCGTCCCGCATCACTATGCCTGCAGATGGTACACAATGGCCCACAAGAGAGGGGAAGGAGCTGGTGATTCCAGGCTGCAGGAGAGCTGGATGTCGACACAGTCGGGTGCACAGACAGCACAACCCATACAGGAACAGCAGGTGTGCTGGAAAAGCCAGGGTGACAGAGGCATTGCAGAAGAGGGGGGAAGAAAGAAAGATTTTTACCTGGCCACAGGAGCACCAATGCACTGAGAGCTGGTGATGGTTACCGATCCATGGGATTCCAGAGGCGCGGGATGCAGCAAGTTGTTGGCTTGTTCCAGTTTGGCATACCGCTTCCTCAGCAGTGAAGGGTAAGGTGGCATTTGTTTACACTTAAATGCAAGGATCGCGGGATTGGAATCGGTCCCTGGATCGGTGGGGACCGATCCGATCCGGATCGGATCGGATCAGACCGATCCAGGCCGATTCGTCGGAAG
Source organism: Cryptocoryne crispatula var. balansae (assembly GCA_036172225.1). Classification (NCBI taxonomy): domain Eukaryota; kingdom Viridiplantae; phylum Streptophyta; class Magnoliopsida; order Alismatales; family Araceae; genus Cryptocoryne; species Cryptocoryne crispatula. Next base: position 14,880,899 of record CM069921.1, read on the forward strand.
GAAAATCGATCCGGATCGACCCTTAAAAAAACCCTAAAACACCAAAAAATTAACTAAATAAGGAGGTAGATCGGATTCCGATCCGATCTACCCCATTTTGGGGTGATTTCGGGCCCAAAAGTGGCCCGAAATCACCTCCACGGCGGCAGCTTGCCGCCGTGACATCTTCCCCGCCCTATCGGGCGGGGAAGATGACCTTACCGGGTCCATCGGACCCGGTAAGGATAGGATCCGGTGACTTAAGTCACCGGATCCTCAACCGGTAGGGTTTATACCCTACCGGTTGGCGTATCGGGTCCATGGGACCCGATATACTTGAATCGCCGGACCCGGTAAGGTCATCTTCCCCGCCCGATAGGGCGGGGAAGAGGGCTGCCGCGGCGGGATGGCCGCCGCGGCAGCCTGTGGGTCGATTCCGGCGAGGGAATCGCCGGAATCGATCCAGAATCGACCGAATCGGTCGATTCCGGCACCGATTCCACCTACAAACACCGATCCGGATTGATCTTCGGTCCGTATCGGTAGTTCCGCCGGGAATCGGATCGGAGGGGTCCGATCCGATCCAAGAATCGGCCGATCCCGATCCGGATCGGCTGATTTTGCAATCCATGCTTAAATGGGCTCTGAAATCTGAGTTGGTCAGATACAAGTTCTTTCAGATTGTTTGATAAAATTTTAAAATTAAGATCTTAACAACTATTAAAGTGATGGTTAACCTCTTAATCGTTAAGTGATAAACTGTTCACTTAGGTCTAAACGACCATGCTTCGTTCTTATCGCCGCTCTCACAGGCTCGCAGCAACGTCATATCATGTTCTTCACCTATTTCTCTAAGGCGAAGGATGATTTCATCTTCAAGTAGCAGTGATGTCCATCAATCACATGAGCATATATGGCTGACCTCTTAGTTGGCGAGATTTTGGCCTTTAAAGGAATGAAGCGGATTAAAAGACATTAATTTGCATCAAATCTTTTCTGAGTAATTTAAAAAATTACTAATAAAAGATATTCTAGGCAATTTGTTCACCGGGCACAAGTAAGCAGGCATTCCAATAATACAAGATATCTTTATGTATTACATCAATTTAATTATTTTTCATATCAAGAGTAGAATGAGTTATATTAAAATATAAAGAGGTAATATAGAAGATAACTGATTGCATTCCTCAAATCATTAATACCAAAAATAAGTAAAATAAGTCCTTATTATGTTCCCAAATTAGCCCATAAAGATCTTCACTTCAATTACGATGTAGACCACAAGGTAATCATGCCAGGAACTCTCATTACAGAGACTCCATAAGATCTGAAATATGAAAAATTATAGCACATTTGTTTACAATGTTAAACATCTCTATCATTAATAATTTTTTATTGATATTAATATAAATTATCAAAATACAAGATATTGAATCAGTGACTTTCATCCATTTATGTGAAAATATTGCAAATATTTTGTTCACTATTCAAAGAATGCATGCACTTGGAAATGGAATACCATAAGTTCATATTATTCTCATATTTTGATGTTGTTTTATTATTATCTAATATTATTTGTCACATTTTATTTTCATGTTTATATGTTGTTGTCAGACAATGTGTTCATATTTGATACTCAAAATGTTAGTTATGCCTATTAAACAATCTTAATATATTTAGATTTCATATTCAAATGTTAATCGTCAATTTATCGAACAATCTAAATAATTAAGATTTCATATATCTATGTAACATATTCAGATGAAAGAAGTGAATCTCAGATGTTAGATGTCAGATCTTAGCGGTATCAAATGGCACCTAAGGGTGTTCACTTCTTGAGCCAACCCGAGAAATCGATCCAATCCAACCCGAAAAATGTCAAGCTGGGTCAGGTGATCAGGTTAATCAAGTTCAAAAAATTCTAACATGAAATAACCCGACCCAAACCGCAACCTTAAATAGCTATTTGCTTAGGCCATTCACCTGAATGGGCTGGCCACTTTAATGGTTTCACATGAGCTTAAGATGAGTATATATGGTAGGCAATAGTTTTGGCATGTCCGAGTCCTAGGCACTGAGGTGAGGCAGAGCGGCTGAAAACTATCTCACATTAACCTAAAAATGCCTTAGGCATTCTCCTTGAGTGTCTACGGTGCCTAAGTGCCCAAGACAAGGCAAGATGCCTACCTCGCCCACTTCTTTGGATCAAGATACGGATCCAGTAAGAATTGGATCCAAAAATTAAACCCCCCTTCAGCCTCCTTTCCTTGTACGAAGCCACCCCTCCCCAAAACCCTCAGAGCACCACCCGTATATGCTGCCACTATCCCCTTCACCTCCTCTCGACACCACGACAAGCTTCTTTTGTTGCACACACAAGCAAGGAATGCGATCTCCCAAGAATCCCTCGAGATCTCCTAAGAATATATCTTTCCACTCATTTGAGAAACGAGATTGCCGAAACGAGAAGAACCATATAATACCCTTGGTACCTAGATCTTCTCTGCCTATTACTATCCCTAACTTGTTAGATGGTCTTGTTAAATTTGCTTCATATATTTTCAATTTTATTATGAAATTCATACAAATTTTCATCTACACATTATTATTTGATAAAATTTTATAACTTAAAATTTAATGACTATATATGTGCAATTGACCCAAAATGTCATCAATCTCCTATTCATATTGTTCAAAATGAAGTTTTAGTCTAACATAGCACCTTTTGTATGTCTCATGTTAACAATAGTTCACCTTCTTTGTATTACGCTTTTAATTCTCTTATGGCTTATTTTGATGTTAAATATGAGTTTTCTTATCATTTTTAAAGAAAATACATGACATTTTACACTTAAACATGTACATTGATTGATATTTTCGAGATCTAATCACTCTAAATTTTTCCAAGATCTCTTGTGTTCAGTCTTCACGAGATAAAATCTAGATACGAACTAGCAATCCTTGAATAAGATATACCCTACATAAATAAAATTCAAGATTCAATCTCCCAAGATTTTTTTTGAAAATATCACGAAATCTCTTCTCTTTCACCTTTCCGAGATGAAGACGAAATCTGAGACAGCAATCCTTGCAAACAGGGCCGCCAAAAGGTGAGTTTTCTGGGTTTTTTTTCACCACATCTTCTAATGTTATCTTCTAAGCATTTTTTTTTGTTGTTCATAGTGTCTATTTTAGGGTTCTTTACAAGTCAACTCAAACCAGCCATGATAAATCCAAGTCAACTCATAGTGTCTATTTTAAAGTTCATTCAAATGAAATCTAAGTCAACTCAAAACATAATAAAAAATCAAACAAATTTAAAAACACATACTAAATCCAAAAGACACCGAATCTTGATAAAATAAACAACCAATTCAAAAACAAGCCAAATCCCCAAAGAAACCTTAATCAACTCAGATTAGATTAAAGATAATCTCAAAGATAAAAGACATCTAGTCTTGATCCAAAAACAAATCGAACTCTCAAACAAACTCAAATCAAAAATCAAATCAAACAAAATGCAAAACATTAAGTTTGCATTCCATCAAGTTCATGGGGCCATTGTTCCCAAGTGATTGTTTATTTTAATATTTTTTGAATGTGTCTTCAATTCATGAATTACTATAGTGGTTAATCAAAAATTTCAAATGGTTGTTCGATATAATTAACACCGGTACTTTGCAAGTTCGATGGAGAGATGTCAAAAATTAATTTTTTTTCAAAGAACTCAAACAATCTCAACAAATACAAAATTGTGTGGTTCAAGTGGTCCAAGTGATAGGGTATTCCCTATGTCAACACTTTGAAAGATCTGTGTAACCTATTATGTAGGCTCCTAAATATTCATACCACCGAAATTAGATAATACTTATATAGAATACTATCCATTTTCACAATTGTCAATGCTAAACCCAAATAAATAAAAAGTATTTATTTTCCAACAAAGAAGAACATGGATTTTCTTAATCAAAAGAAAATTGAGGTTACATCAGCAACAAAACGTGGCAGTACATTCCCACTGAAGATAGGATTCCTAGACACTAGAACAACTTCCCCAAAGGGGCCCTCAATGAGCGGATAGGCTTATACCACAGCCAGCATTCAATTAGCCCAAGGGTGTTTTAATTCCATGACAGGGAACCATGGCATCTATCTCCAAGAACTCTTCCTCCTCCCCCAAAATAGAAAAGAAAAAGACCTGTTTACTGATTATCTATTATTTATCATACGACAACTGATAATCAGTTGTTATCTATCATCTGTAGCTAGCCAGTTTTTTTGAAAGGTGGAAAAGTCGCAAATTCGCAATTCATTTTTATATGTATCTTTAATTTCTTGCAATAAATGAATGGTGGCTTTACCACCCTCAAAGAAAACAACTGATTAGCTACAGATGATACAGTTTTGTTATTGATGCACCATCATGAATAATTTTTTGCATTCTTGATCATACTACTTTCTGATCACTCCTATCCAAACTATGTAGGAACTGGGTCTGGACCCCAGTTCGGAGACTCTGACTCCTACTCCACAATCCTTGCTTCAGTGGATACACTGATTTTGCATGCATAGGGCATGGCTATTGTGGATTGGCTTGATATGTACTTGGGCACTGACCATAACCTGCAAAAATGCATTTCGTAGAAAGTGCTTTACCGGACAAATTTTAGAAAACAACAGAGAAGAATTGACAGCGATGATGAACACAACTTTTCCCAAAGAAATGCTCTTCTACTATGATTCAGGTAAGAAATGAATTTATGAAGCTCACTTTCACCTGAAGCTCTTGAAAGCTTAAAATGCCAGATTCAGGACCCAAGGACTTGGATTGATCATCCGTATCATCTGAGAGAAGTGTGCTATTTGTATTTCCATCACTCAGATCAGAAACTAACAAGTCGAACTCATGGCTCAGGATTTCCTTCTCTGACAATCCAAGCTGCTAAAAAGGAGCTCCAAGGTCAAAGACGGAATCACCTATAACTTGAATGACATGTTAGTTATGAACATGATTCACTGCAAAAAAATTGACAGTTTACAGTAAAAACTATTCCTTAAATGAGTAAAAGAAATGGATATACCATGCGCCTCCGCCTCCACATATGAGTCCACAGGTTTAACAGCTCATTTGTTCGCAATGGCTTAACAAGGTAGTCAACTGCTCCAAGCCTTAAGCACTTGACAACAACAGGAACTTCATCTTTTGCAGACATCACTAAGAAATATACAAGGAATGAAGTAACTAAAACTGTCCGATTCAGATAAAGCAAATATGAAGTTTTTGCAGGATAAGTAAATTGAGAAAAAACAAGAAAATATGCATAAGTTAAACAGGATGAGACTTACTGACAACAGGAATGTGTCTCCAGTCCTTGTTTCTCACTATGTACTTTAACATCTTCAGGCCTTTTGAAATTGGCAGGTCAACTTCCGAGAGCAAGATGTCAATGTCAGACCCTTGTGCGTTGAGGGCATCAATCACCTGCCTGGCGGTCTTCACAGATATCACTGAAGCAAAAGAGCAAGACAACATGACCATTATTTCCTTAAGGTACTTCTTTCCCCCATTTTGTTCACACTACTGAGATGGGTGAATTTCAGACGACCTCTTCCAAAGATAATCAGATTGCTAGACATGATTCTATAATCCTCTAAGCACATTCTAAAAGGCTAAAACAATGAATTTTTTTCCCATGAGTTATATTAGATAGCATAATACAAACTAGATTATGGCATCATCTCATTCTTGAATAGGAATTTTGAGGTTTGTGCACTTTAATATCTGGAAAGAGGAAGAAAGCCCTCATTGTGTTGACATCCTGTGCTCGGCTGAGCGTCCTTTCCCGGGAGTACTTCACCTGTGACATCTAACTGTGCAGGCTTGGCTTATAACTAGAAACCGAGCATTGCGTGCATGAGAGAAGAGACTACTGAAGTCGGGGCCGAGCACCTCCCTCGTGGACGCTTGTGTTCACAAGACCACTGCTCGCCGTTAGCCAGACCGAAGCTGTCGACAGAGGTCAAAGTGTTCTACGGGTGCATGGGGAGGGCCTGCACCATTGGGATCGTTCTCCAGAGCATCTGCTCGGGAGACTGATCCCACATTTGTCATCAGGCCCAACTGGAGAGTGCTGTCTGTGCACTCGCTCTGAGGAAGAGCTCGGGGTATGCAGTATGCGGAGTCCCCCTGTTAATATCAGTCCAGGGCCTCCAGGCCATTCAGTCAGGGGCCGCTTCTGCTCCTTTTCAGCTCGACAACCGGCTGAAACTGAGACGATTAGTCATGTGTGAAATGGTAGCTGCTGCTAGCCTGCTAGATACTTGAACACCCCATACGTCATTCAAGAACCATATTAACCATCCTTCTGGGCTGCTTCAAGGTTTATAAAATTTTATGAGGTTGTGCTTCTTCCTATCAATTCTGCCATATTTGTTTCTTTCATTCTTGTGGTTCACGGCGTTCCCATCCTCCCTGGAGTTCCATTGACTGTGGGTTGAAGCAGTTGCCCCCTGGTCCCAGTTGCCCTTCGGGTGTGCAGAAGGTTCCACCTTTGAGCATCCTTCACGGCATCAATCGTCGCAATGAGCCCACCTCTGAGGAGCTCAGGGTTTGCAGCTTGTGGAGTCCCTCCCTTTGAATTTTAGCTCCAACAATAAGGCGGAGCCACGTAGCACCATTTTCAGTTCTCTTTAGTGCAGCGACCAGCTCTTCTTTGATGCGATGATCAGTTGCAAATTGAAGCAGTTTCTGCTTCTGGTTCACCATCATCGCACTCCTCTGGTAGTAGGCACCCCTAGTTCATCATCTTTAACCCTCTATCGTTTGTCCTATCATATTGGAAAAGAATAATAGATTTAAGAAAATCATATTTTAATGAGTGATTTGTTTAAACTTGTATAATTGAATAAGCATTTTTTATCTTGTGATTATGGTGTGAGCTCATTTATTCATTTTTGTATATCAAACAGAATTTTTGTGATATCATGTTATGTAGGTTTATATAATTAATTGTATGCTTTGTTATTTAGCCCTTGTTTTTTATTATGCATTATTGTTAAATTTTCATACAATAAGCACACCAATTTGTTCTTAAAAGATAATTGTACATGTTTTTAGTGTTTTATTTTGAGCTTGTCTTAGTTCAATCTGATACCAGTGGCTTCATATTTAGTGTATATTTATTAATATTTAATTCTCTTGTCATTGTCGGCCCCTAACCCCGAAGAGAAAAAGAGAGGGTTGTGGTAGGTGTCAACCAGCATAAAATTTATGTCATTTCTACTTTCATGAATTTAAATCTTATTTATTCTTGTGTCAAATCAGGAAGGAACTTGAGAGCAAGGGTTACAAAGGGTTGGGCTAGGGCGAGACCCACCCACTTAGGATTGTAGAATAGGGAGTCTATTGGGGGCGAACTTTTAGAGTAGAGAGAGTGTTGGATTAGAAATGACGGGGTGGACCTACGAGAGATACCGAATGAGGAGAGCATCTTGATTGGTGGTGATCTCAATGCTCATGTTAAGTCCCAAGGAAGTGAATTTGAGAGCATCTATAGGAGCTTTAGTTATAGGAAGCAAAATGAAAAAGAAAAAATTATTTTGAAGTTTACAGCGGCCTATGGCCTAATCAATGAATACCCACATCATCAACTCAACGGAAACTCCCACCTAGTAATGTTTAAAAATAGGAGCAGGAGTCAGATTGACTTTATTTTTACTAAGTAAACAAGTCGTGTTCTATGTAAGAATTGCAAAGTCATACTTATCGAAACACTTACAACCTATCATAAACTCTTAATCTTAAAATTTAAGGTCCTAGGATAGTTGTAGACAATGCAGCTAAAGAGTGTCCCTATGATCAAATAGCATGAACTTAGGAGATTTAAATAGAAAGTATTTAAGAATGAGGCCTCCAAGGTTTACGAATGGAATCTAAATGGAGAGACCGAATCATAGAATGCGATCTCCCGAGAATCTCTCGAGATCTCCCGAGAATCTCTTTTCTTCCGTGCGTCCGAGAAACGAGATCGCCGAAACTAGAATATTTATATAGTACCGGTGATACTTGATCTTCTCTACCTATTATTATCCCCAACTTTTTAGATGATATTGTTAAAAATTTTATTATGGAATCCATTCAAATATTCATCTAAACATTATTGTTTGATAAAATTTCATAACTTAATATTTTAATGACTATATATGTACAATTGACCCAAAATGTTATCAATCTCCTATCCATATTGTTCAAGAAGAAACTTTGGTCTGACATAAGATCCTTTATATGTCTCATGCTAACAATAGTTCATCATCTCTATATTACGTTTTTAATTCTCTCACAGTTTATTTTAATATTTAATATAAGTTTCCTTGTCCTTTTTGAAGAGATTATATGACATTCTACATTTAAACATGCACATTGATTAGTATTTTCAAGATCTAATTCCTTGAGATTTTTCAAGATCTTTTATCTTCAATCTCCATGAGATAAAATATAGATGTAAGATGGTAATCATTGGGTAAAGTATACCCTGCATAAATAAAATCCGAGATCCGATCTCCCGAGATTTTTCCGATAATCTCACGAGATCTCTTCTCTTTCACGCTTCCGAGATGAAGCCGAGATCTGAGATGGCAATCCTTGGACTGAATCAATGTGGGCCAACATGACGTGGAAGATTAAGATGATAAAAAAAATGTTCTTGGCGAGTCTACTGAGTGAGGTCCACCTATAAAGGATTTATGGTGGTGGAATAATGAAATGTAGAGAGCAAGAGAGAGTAGTTTAACAAATTGCCTAACAATAGCATCGGCGAAGCCTTCAAACATTATAAAGAGCTAAAAGTGAGACAAAAAAGATAGTTAGACGAGTTAGGGAGTTAGCATGTAACATGTTATATGACAAATTGGGCACAAAAGAATTTGAAAAAGATATTTATCGATTGGCCAATTTGAGGAAGAAGAGATCTTAGGACCTAAGACAAGTTCAATGTATTAAAGACAATGAGAGTATAGTTGTCAAGGCGACAAGGCGTTCAAGGTGTTGAAGGGTGCCAATTCCACTTAGGTGTCAAGACGGCCACTTAGGCGTTGTCTATGTAGTCAAGGCGGTATCATTATATGTGCATATATATATATATATACATATATATATGAATATAAGCAATCATATATGTAATTAGATATTAATACTATATATATTTATGCAAACATACAAATAATACATAAATATAATTATATTTGTATTTTATAATTGAATGTATATGATTGTGTGTACATACATATAAATGTGATTTTATATATGTAATTATGAATGTGTGAGTATTTATTTTTGAGAAAAGAGTTAATCTTGATAAACTAAGTGATAATAAAATATATTAATATATTTAAACTATCATTAAATAGGTGCCCTTTGTGGGGGATATCAAGGGGGAAAATCCACAAAAATTACTTTTTAAATTATGTAAAAATACCCGGGATGCCTTGCTTGAGCGCCTAGGCTAGCGCCTTGGGCACCTTTCTAGGTGCCCCACAAGGCGCTCTAGCAAGGCACTCGGGCAAAAGTGCCTTGGCGCCTAGGCGCCTGCCTTGACAACTATGAATGAGAGGAAGATGTTAACTTGGGATGAGGACATCTAGAAACGGTAGAAACATTACTTTGAATGTTCCTTAATGAGCATGTTCCAGAAAGTACAATAGAGCTGGAAAGGGACCAAGGGGCAAGGTGTAGGGTCCTTCCAAAAAATTACCCCGCTAGAAGTGTGCCTCGAACTGGAAAGAATGAGAACCTCTAAGGCGTGTGGTCCCGATAACATCCCAATTAAAATCTGAAAGTGTTTGGGTGAGAAAAGAGTGAAATGACTAACTCTTCTCTTTAATAAAATAGTTACATCTGGAAGGATACCAAATGAATAGAGAAAGAGCATCATCATCCTTCTATTTAAGAGGAAATAGAACGTACAAGATTGTGAGAACTACAGAGATATCAAGATCATACATCAAACTATGAAGTTGGGGAAAAAGATTATAGAAAGGAGACTTTGTAAGTATACTAAGATCTCAGGAAACTAATTTATATTCATGTCAGGTAGATCAACTACGGAGGTCATCTTCCTAACTACATCCTTAGTGATAAAATACAAGGACTTGAAGAGAGATCTCCCTATGATTTTTCTCGATTTATTAAAAGCCTATGATCATGTCTAAAGAGAAATTATTTGGTAGATGATAAGAAAGAAAATAGTGCTCAGTGCATTCATTAACATTATCAGTGACATCTACGAGAGTGCGACTGTCCAGGTTTTCTCCCCAAGAGGGGAGTCAGGAGTCTTCCCGATGTCAATCAGGTAACACCAAGGATCCGCTCTAAGTTTGTATCTTTTTGTCTTAGTCATGTACGAAATAACTAAGGATTTACAAGATAGTTTACATTGATGCATGTGTCTGCAGATGATATTGTTCTCATTGATGAAACTCAAGAAGGTATCAATAAGAGACTAGAATGATGGAGAACCAAGTTAGAAGTTAAGGGACTCAAAATTAGTAGACAAAGACGAAGTATATGAACTTCTGATTTATTGAAGCCCTTAGAGTTGAAGAGGTCAAAGTAACATTGGACGGAAAGGTCCTCACACCAAGTACACAATTTAAATAATTGGGTTCAATCTTACATATGGACGGAAAATGTGACAAAGATGTCAACCATAAGATTAAAGTGAGATAGTTGAAATAGAGGCAGGTGATGGAGATTCTCTACAATCATAAGATATCCTAAAATTAAAAATAAAATTATATCGCACGACTATATGACCCGCCATACTCTATAGTTTAAGTGTTGGGCAACTAAGATTAAATGTGATGCCAAATATGGTATAACTGAAATACAGATGCTAATGTGGATATGTGGTCACACATGAGTAGACAAAATCCATAACAATTACATTAGGGACAAAATGAGAGTTGCAAGAATCAAGGATATAGTTAAAGAGAAAAAAATTCGTTGGTTTGGACATATCAAACGACATTCTCTTCAGGCACCTGTCTAATGTTATCAGTGCAGAAGAAGCAGAGAGATAGGCCAAAGTTAATTTGGCGTAGGCGAATATAATTTGACCTGGAATTGGAGGAGTTGGACATACCGGAGGAGCTAGCGGAAGAACGTGGAGAATGGAGAAAACAAATCCATATAGCCGACCCCAATCATTTAGAACTATGGCTTAGGGTTTGAGTTTGATCCTTTTAAAGAAAATGAACTCAAAATAGAACATTCTATAAAAGCGATACCAGGAAACTTCAAAAGATGAGAAATGTTGTTAACCAGATCACTTGGTACTTGGTAGGGACCATGCAAGATAGAAAATACAATTTTTTAACTAGTCACCGTGTACGATTTTCAACAATTTTAACTTGCAAGGATGTGATCAAGATAGATATTTGCACGCCTCACTAACCCTTGAATCGACCGACCTGCCCTTGTACACAACCTAGTTCTAACAGGTGGAAGAAAATAGGAAAGAAAGCTGATGAAGATAAACTTTTATTTTTGGCTCTGCACCACAGAATTTCCAATTGAATTTGTACAAGCTTTCTAAACAATGTATTCACCTGACAGTGAGGCATTGTTACCAACATAATGTCCTTAAAGTTGGGGATAAGTGGTGGAGTGGTAGGGAGGAAACTTAGAGCCGAAGGGATTGCGTCTGAAGTCTGAACATTTCACTCCCGTATAACAGCATGCCCTCTACCCCTCCGTAACAACATCACCCAAATGGACTGGCCTTTATGAGTTCATCACTGGTATCATACAACATCATAATCCGCAAAGTTCAGACTAAGGCAGCAGCTAGGCCTTAATGGGCCAGTGAAGAATTTGCTACAGGAAATCAAAAAGAAAAACAAAGTTCCAACAAACTAATCCAGAAATTCAACTGACATTTCTTTTAGCACGGCACATATAAAACATGCCGCAATTAAACGAAATACGAAATGCTACAAAAACCAGAAATATATACCGAGATGGTAAAGAAAGAAGGGGCGAAAATGAAAATACACCAAACAGTTCCGTTTCCTATCCTTAAAAAGAGGATGACTCAAAAGCATAGCACTTACAAGCAAAATAGCGATCCAGCAGTAAGAAAAACAATCTATTCAATGTAACAGAGTTAGGCCCGAAATTCTGATGAAAACTTACCGTTGGGCTTTGGCAGGCCAAGTGCTCCATTACAATGCAAGAAAGCACGTTTTCGAAAAATCCAAATGTCGGTAAACAATATGATTATGAGTTATGACAGGAAGGAGATAAACCAGTGCATATTACACCATGCTGTTTCGACTCGGGTAGCTGGGTGTGGTTGTTATTACCTTGGTACGAGCATTTGCATAGGAGCGCAAAGACTTGGCTTGAGCTCGTTGGATCGCTATCACAGTGGATGACCCTCACCTTGCTGCGGTCGAGAAAATGATGGGAATGGCGGCCGCTACGCGTGCTTGCATCGCCGCCAACGATGCCACCTACCAACCTGGCCGGACGACGTCCGATTTCTTCTTCCTCCCGAGCTTGATTGTCGTCGGACTCACCACCTTGGCGGCCCTTTCTCATACCTTCCACGTGACGGTGAAAAACGAGAAGGCAAATCTCTCAGTTCCCCTCCCACCCTGATCTCCGAGGAAAAGCCCTATTCTGTTCCAGAACCCAGAAAAGGTAGATTAAGTGAAATCGAGTAAGAAACCCAGGTCCCAAAGAGGGCGGCAAGCCACCGTGCGTGACGGAAATCAAGGGGAGATCTGGGAAAAGGTGACGAGCGAGGACGGCTGAGCGCGGCAGTTGATTGCTTGCCAGAAGACAAAACGCGAGAAGGCTGCCGCGACGGTGGAGCAGATAGGGGGCTTGTAAGGAGGATCCAGTAAGGGAAGGAGAGAGTACCAGGAGAAGCTGGGAATGGGGAGGCGAGAGACAGATATGACGGCGGCGTCGGAACCGGCGGTAAGTTGTCTAGTTCTGCCGTCGGGAAACAGCGGCACCGCTGGTTTCCGCAGCTGTGGCAGCTGCCTTCTTGCTACCGCTATTGCTCTCTGCCATGACCCGCGGTGTCGAGAAGTGGTGTCAACGACCGGAGGCCAGCGGCGGCCGGCGGCTGCAAGGTGCTATCGAAGTGACTTTCCCCTTCCGGTCCTCATACTTAGTTGTAATTTTAAAATTACACTAAAAATTAAAAAATTTTAAGTTATTATATTTTGAAAAATAACTATTTTTTATAAAAGATCTTCGAAATATTATTACTCACAATTTTTATATTTTTTGACAAAAAAATCTCTTGATAGAGAATGATGGATGAAAAAAAGAGAGAAAGAGGTATTATTACGATGGGATTTTTTTATAAAAGTCTAAAGAAAAGTGAAACTAACAATATTTTGGAGATTGTAAGACATCTTTCGTTACAAAAAGGCTTTATGGGGTGTTTGGTTGCATGATAACGAAGATTTTTATTTTAATTTTTACAAATTGTAAGAAAACTTGTTAAAAGAGATGTTTGATAATCATGACAATTTTATGTTTTAAAAGTGATTTTCTTATTAAACAAAAAAGAGGGTCTCACCTTTTTCCTTTTTCTTGTGGTCCCCCCACTTTGTTTGGTCATGTGTGGTAGTTACTCTTTTTTGTAAACACATCCCTCCAAACATGATAATTTTATGTCATGAGTTGGCTCACTTTTTATTTTAATACAATTTTTTATCATGAAAGTGTATAAAAAATTATCATGCAACCAAACACCCCCTTAGCGACCCAATTTGGGTGTTTAGTTGTCTGGGGTTTGAAGATTCCACTTCCTACTAATAAAAGCATTCCAAGCTTATTCTACTTCCTACGTTGTCTGGCGCTTGTTGCATCGAAGAATATATTCCTGGCAAGGCTTGCATAAAATTTATAATATTTATCGTTGAAGATGTAACTAGAACTCCTTAAGTCATTCTTTTAGGAATATTATGTAAGAAATCGTACTATATGCAGCTAAAAGTTTGATTCTTTGAATTTCATAGTCGTAATGTCAATCAAAACCGAACAATGTATAATTGTGAAATTTGACCAATTCCTCGTGCAAGAAGAGAACGAGCATTCTCATGCTTTCAATGTTATCCAAGTTTATGACTTTTAACATTATCCATACGTACCACTTTCATAGATAATTCTCTTTACACACCGGACCCTTCGACTCATCTCGAATGGAGCTCTATCGTCTGCCTCCAAGGTGGAAAAATGTGAAGGAGAGAGTTAGTCATGAAATTGGCATTCTTGATTTGATGATGTTTGGCTAAATTCATTACTATATATAGAAATTAGATTGTGTTCACAAAAATCACTCAATTTCTATAAATTATGTGCATGCTCCCATACTTACGAATCAATCTTTATATGTGTGACCCACTTATCCAATAGTCAATTTAGTTAAAGTCTAATCAAAATAACAACTTATTTTAAATTAAATTTATTATCCAATAACAAATTTAACCGTTTGTTATCATAAAAGTACAAGTCATATTCCATGATCCTAAACAACTTTAAAGATGATTGCTTCTCCATTGAGCTTCCTATCATCAGTGCCACATAGATATGAATGCCCTATCCATCCAATTCTCGGTTGGATAGGGGTATGGAACTAACTATCAATTTCTTAGTATGCTGACTTTCTTGGATCTTGTACTCGAAATTGAATCAATTAGAAAAGTCATTTTTCAATTTTTCTCTCTACTATGGCCAATGGACAGATATTTAGAATACTATCTCATAGGCATTTTCTCTCACTTATAGAGAGTGATAATTTCTTATTGTTTACTCAATTATATTCATCGAGATTCCCTTATACTCAATCCATTAACTATACTAGACCATCGAATTGGGTGATCCATAAGCCAATAGCTAAAGCACAAATGTTACGACCAATAAGACATGTTCGATGACTCAAGTTAAAGATTTAGTCATGTAATCATGTGATAGAAAATCCTAATAAACAGTCAAGTAAGATAATATTCAAGATTTCTAATTCGATCAATTCAGTAAACTCATTCTCCTAATGAGAAAGTGTATGTGTTTCTTAATGTCTCCACACTAATGATCAATGACATTGGTCATTCTCATCATATGAGACGATATCACATATTTTTATTCAGTAAACTCATTCTCTTAATGAGAAAGTGTGTGTTTCTTAGTGTCTCAAAAATCATATGACTATGAACATTTAAATCATATATATTTAAATGATTGTTATCATTATTATGATTTCATCGTGATTTAATTATTATTATTTATGATCAAGAATTTCATTCGATATACATATTTAATGAGAGTTAGTAATGAAGATAAGTCAATTTCATTGAATTAGATATTTCAAGAAATGTTGAATCCTATCAAATATGACGGTCTTGTGGAACATATATTTCTATCATATTATAGGTTACACCCAAGCATTTTCCACTCTAATGTTATTAACACAAATATCATCAAGTTTTCCCCTAACTATTTTCGGTAGCATACCTATCAAGAGATAGTTTATAGAAATTAATACTCTGAATAGATACCAATTTTTCAAATACCTTCAAGACAAAAAAACTTAAAGTGGGAAGATTAGGTAAAATGGGAGTAAATTTAAAAATTTTAACTCCCAATTAAGCTTTGACATCACCAACATCCCAAACTATCACTACAGTAATTGATGCTCACTTAGGTTATTTGATGCACTGCATTAAATAAACTCATATAACATATGTTGAGAGATGAATTATTTAATTTTGTAAAATTTAAAAGTGATACCTAAAGTAGTCTATCAAAGAATCATACTTGTAATCAAATTAATGTCTTAAAGTCTATAGTCAATAAATAACAATGTCAATATTTCTTAAAACTAAAAAAAGACACTTTTAAAACATGTTCTTTTTTTGAAGGAAAACACATCAAGATTAAATTCATGTCATTACAAATTTACACCCAAAGTGGGGAAGGGAAATAAGAAGCATCAAAAGGAACATTAGAAAACTCTAAGCCCATTTGGCTAGTAGATGTGAGGCCTAGCACCAAGAAAGAAAGGTGATCGAACCAAGTTGCTTCAAGCCTAAACCACTAGCACCAAGAAAGAAAGGTGATCGAACCTAGTTGCTTCAAGCCTAAACCATCTCTTGTTGGGACCCATTGGGGGATAGGTATTAATGTAGACCAAGCAATGGTCACTAGCAATGGAGGGTAGGGTGTGTACTTGGGAGAAAGGGAGTTGGGATGTCTAGGAAGAGTTGTCCAAAAGTGGTCAAGCTTCTCTCTAACATTTTCAATACAGTTTGTGCAATTATTCTAGGTGTATTATGGGCCCTATTGTCTAAGTTCCATTAAGTCATTGAGATGGATGAAATATTCAAAATGTTGCATATGGGATTTTTTTGGTTTGCACCTCCCCATTTTTCAAAAAAAAAAGATCTGATGTAATTCCAATCCTTTACTAGATAAATTTTAAGTTGAAAATCTTGTAGCACCCATGACATGTGGTTCCACATCTCCAACTTGTCACTATCTGAAGTGGGAGCATAAGTGGTGATAAGTATCCAGATGGAAGAGTTGACCTCCTTGTCTTGAACAATAGCCCTATCTAATTTTTGTTGGATTCAATTATCTCTAAGTGGATATAAGTTCTCAGTGCATATAAGTCATAACCAAAAGCCACCAACTCAATTTTTAGAAGAAACAGTGGAAATTACTAATGCTTCTGGAAGAGAAAAACTTATTACTAAATCGATTACTAAATTTAATCTCAAGAATGAATAAGGTATCTAGCTTGATTGAATGGGCAAGCATATCAAAGTATTGAAATTACCAATGTGTCTAGAAGAGAAAAACTTATTACTAAATTGGCTACCAAATTTAGTCTCAGAAATGAAGAAGATGTCTAGCTCGATTGAATTGGAAAGCACATTAATGTGTCAATAGTGGAGCACACATCCCCCATGGTAGTTCCAAGTAATGATTTACATTTGGGTTGGGGCAACTTATTTGTTTGGAGCAACTATGTCAGCCCTCAATAGTCTCTCTTGGAAGAAAAAAATGTTAATACTAATCAGGATGGCATCCCCATCCATTCAATACACTTCCTCATCAAAATTAGTGAAGTTTCTTTTGCTATGCCTATCTTTTAGTTTGATACTTGACCTCTTCATTGGGGTCTTGTTTAGCATCTGGATGGGAGAGTGGGATGAAGACTATGACACCATCACTGTTTTAGGTTCTTGGGTGACTAGAAGAAGAAAATAAAAGTTGTGGGGTGCATGGAGGTGGTACCTAACTGATTGTAAGAGAGATGAGGAGTTCGCCTGGGAGGATATTGGGGAGTTAAAATGATAAGAAGCCTATATACTGGTTAATGGTAGGTGGCACTAGGCAATGGGTGGGGGTAAGTTGTTAGCAATGGGAGTGTTAGTGAATTGGTGGTAGGTGATAGAAATGTATGCCCTACAAGCCAATCATATATGATATGATTCGACATTTCTAGAAATATCTCATTCAATTAAAGAGGCAAAACTTCGTTACTAGCTTTTATTAGAAGCGTATATCGTAATGAAGTCCTTGATCACATGCAATGATGATTGAATCATGATGAGATCATGATAATGAGATCGATCATCTAGAGGTATGTGATCTAAATGTTTCTAGTCATAGGATACTTGAGACGGGACATCAAGAATCCGGATAGACTAGTGTGTATGATGTCTTCTCATATGATGAGAATGACCGATCTCATTGGTCATCAGTGTGGGGACATTGAGATACACACACAGGTGCTCATTAGTGAAATGAGTTCACTGAACTTACCAATTTAGGAAAACCTGATCGGTATCTTACCGAACTGTCTATCGGGTTATTCTTACATCTCAATAGCATGGTTGGATCTTTGACCTGAGTCGCCAAAGATGTCTTACCAGGTGTACTATGTACTTTGACTATTGACTGATGGATCACTTAGTATTGTGGTCCTATATAGTTAATGGATTGGGTATATGGGAAACCTGGTGGAGGCAATTGAGCGGACAATAGGGGATCATTCACTCTCGGTAGGAGAGAGAGAATGTCCTATGGATAGTACTCTAAATCCTTGGCCAAGGTAGATAGGATAATTGGAAAAAGAGTTTTCCAGTTGATCCATTACTGAGTACAAGATTTCATAGAGTTGGAATACTTAGGGGTTGACAGTCAGTGCCGAACCCCTGACCAACCGGGACATTGTATGAACGAGGATTTAAATCCGTGTGGTAATTGATGATGGAAAGGCTCAATGGATGTTATTTAACTCCCCAAAGTCATTTGGGATCATAGGATGTGGCTTGTAACCTTTATGATCAGAAAGCCGTAAAAACTGTTATCGGATAACGATTTTGATTTAATTTAAAGGAATTGTTCTTTTAAATTAATTAAGGCTTCAACCAAATTGACTATTGGGCCTAGTGGGTTACACACAATAGATCTGGTCAATAAGATGAGGGCATGGACGCAATTTTATAGAAGTTTTGGGTTTTTGTGAAAAATTCCATCTTCTATATATAAACGGCTTATGAAGCCAAACCCTAATAAGCCATAGGGCTGGAGCACGTCCCAAGCATCCTCTATTCCTCCTCTCTCCTCTAGAAGGCGATCTCCCATGGTCAAGCTTGGATCTGGAAGGTTTCTGGAGGCCTGAAGGAAGGGAGAACTCGTCTATTGAAGCAGATCGTGTGGATACCGCTAGAGACCGGACACTTGAACGGTTTTCAGCAAGGAGGAATGTCCTCTCTTCATCCATGGTGAGGGATTTTAGAAATCCCATGAGGTACTCTCGTTCTACTTCATATTCGGTTCCCGGTTTTACTCGTTCGGCATCGATCAAGGCAAAGATCATAGTTTTATGGAATCAAAATTCTTCCGCTGTCATGTATTGATTTTTTACAGTAGGTAGGTAAGGCTGGGGGCAAAGTAGGGTGAGGTGTGTCAGGTGATATGATGGTCTCTCCAAAGAGTAGAGCTATGCTTTGGTAAGAAGGGGAAAAGCCAGTATGGGATTGGCAGGATGATAAGAGTGCCAGAAGCTGAGGAGGGGCATGTAATAGTATAAGTGATAGTAAAATATTGTTATACTATCGATAAATGGGCATCGATGAATCACAGATCGACCTGACACACCTCAGGTTGCAAGGGTCAAGGGGGCAATGTTCCTTGTGTCAGGGGGAAAAGCCCACTGAAAACAAAAATTAAGTCATGAATGGGACTTGGGTAACTAGCTAGGTGCTTTGGGCACCAAGGCAGACACCTTAGTTGCCTTGGGCAAAAGGTGCCTTGGCAAGGCGGCCTTGGAAAAGTGCCATGCCACCTAGACAACGCCTATGATTTCTTTAGACCAAATGGGCATGTTTTATGATTTGTGAGGACCTTGATGTAGACACGCAATTTTGGCCTAGTTGGAGAGTTTAAATTCTTGTTTTCGTGGAGAATATTTAAAGCAAATCGTGTTTTCTGGACGGATCAAGTTTTGGCACATTCCGAAGGGGATCGATAGAGCAATTGGCCGGACCGAACACCCTGTATATAGGGCACCTGGCACAGTGACTCCTCTTGTTGATCTGGCAAGCCTCATGATGCTGGCGCCCCATATACAGGGCGCTATGCCGCGTGGCACTGCTTTTCGGAAATGGCCAAAGTGCCTTCTTTTGAGCTATAAATAGACCCCCATTTGGAGCTTGGGGGAGGTTCCAAGTCCGTACCATCTTAGAGCCCATCCAAGACTACGTTTCCAAGCCATTCTCACCTCCCATAGCCTTTCAAACCGATCCAAAATCGTCCACCAAAAACCCAAAAAACCTTCTGTTTCTATCACCCAGAAACATATTTTTTCTCCAACTTTGAGAGCTTCTATCCATCTCTCCTCTTGCATCCAGCATCCAAACCACCTTTCATTAGCTTCATTTGCATATTGTCTACAAGGAGGAGCCCCTACTTCGTCCCGAAAGCCGCCCAGCACTCCGAAGCGGCGTCGCGAAGAGGGGAAGAAAATCTGTTTGGGCCAGACTTAGTGCCCCATATACAGGGCACTTTGACCTTGGTCAACACGCCCCATAAGGGGGGCACCTGCAGCTAGCGCCCTATATATAGGGCACCAGCAGGGGCAGAAGCTCGTTTTGCCATTTTCGGAGTCCGATCGCCCGTTTGATCGAGCTTTTGTCTCCCTTTTTCACCTTAGCATTGTTCATCATGTTATTTAGCATGCATTTGATCATTTTGCATCTCATATATGTTTAAAAACTTACCAAAAATAGGGGTTGGGATTCTGTCCCGATCCGGTTAGTTTATTCCCTTTTGCATGATTCAGAGTCTTTATCAAGCATGATGCTACACTCACGCCAGAGCTAATGAACTTCATTTGTTTTTTCTTCATGTTTTATGCAGGACATTCTTAGATGAATCGACCGGAGTGAAGCTTCAATCCGATCGTAGGTGAAAGAACTCTTTAAAGCTCTCCCCTCTCGGCCGGCCGAGAAAGGAGAAGTTAGAACCAAACAATCTCCCCCCGTTCACATCCCAAAGGTACGACGGTCAAACTCCTTCTAGTTCATTTGCTTAACACCTACTCACACTTTGGAGCCTTCGGCTCCTGGCGACCACACATATCACCTTACACTACACACTCTCCTTCTCTTCTTCTTCTCTCTCTCTCACCGACACGCGCGAGCCGAGCCGGCTCATCTGGGTGCCTACACTTGATAATGGTGCTTCTTTTCCATTTTGGTTGTCCAAGAAGGGAGGGTCACAAATTTTCATTGGGGTGTGAGTAAGATGAAAGGAGAAGAGTGTTTTGAATTTATGGAGTATGGCCTCCTCTTCCAGTGAAATAGACAGAGATTTGGGCGTCGTGAACAAGGGAAGGCATCTATGATAATGAAAACCAGGCTTCAGACCAAGTAAGGGGGAAGGTGGGTCTAGATAGTGTAGTTGAGTGGGAAGGGGGGTTGAAGTGGGAACAAGGAGTAAAGTACACAAGAAAGTGGGGTGGGAATAACACTGTCTATAGCACCTAGAGTAGTAACTTAGTAAGATGACGTCAACCAATTTGGAGCACCCAGCTTTGACCCATTGCAGTACCTAAGTCAAGGACTCAATGAAAACATCCATATTGGAGGGCAGCCATTACCAACACTTGGGGTGATATCTAAACTTCGATCAACACTTGGATCCACCAACCTTGGCCAGGAGCAATAGCGATGACGAGGAAGCAATGTAAACTCTCCTCAAAAAATGCAACGGTTGGGAAGCATTTAAGGAGCATTACAACACCAGTCGTATCTGAGAGCTAGCTACCAATAGTGGTGGTAGTGGTCCTAATTGTTGTGTTTGGAGAAAGGAGCTATCACAAGAAAGTTAAAGTGAGAAGAGGTGGGAAGACTTCCACAAATGATAAACTTTAATAGATCCTAAATGCAAACCCCAAGGTGGGGTTGCCCAAGTGTGGGGGTGTGGGAGACCAATTAAGAAAAAGAAAACAACAAGATGACTTGAGAGCCACCAAAGGGAGAGGTTGATGATGGGGAGAGATCAACAAGAGAGAACTCCAAGACAAACCCTTTGACATTTCCTTGGTAGATGTCGGGAGATGGCCACTTCTAAAACTTGTTGTTACACAATTCTACATCATATAATAATCAAACATAGAGTAAAATAATTTTTAAATATTTATTTTATTTAAGATATGAAAAAAAATTTAAAAATCAAGGAGAGTTAAACTCGTAGTGTTCATGTATCATTCAAACAATTGAAATGAAACAAATCAATGGACAAATATCTCTCATATGTTATTTTAATATCAATTCTTGAATCAAAATCATTTAAACACTTATGCCTTCCCATTGTGTCAATTATGAGTCTTAATCATATTCTTTTCGTATTCTATGCATGCAATGATTAAATCAATTAGTTAGCCCAACAATTATATTAATTAGTAACTTTTCTAGGAGGTCACCTATTCTCGACCTACTCTCAATAAAGCACCCTTAACTTCAAAATTCTTTCAACTCAATTTTCAAAAATTAGTTAAATGGAGTTGTTGATAATCTACTAATTTAATTTATTAATATATTCATAAATTGAGATGTTACAATATACTCCCTTTAAAGACTTGACATACCTGTCAACATCACACATGCATTATATATCACACATTCATGCGAGTTACAAGAGACTTTCTAACTTAATCATACTTTGATAGCATATGTGATGATTAAATCAACTAATTAACCCAACAACTATGCACGCTAATTAGTAGTTTTTTCGGAAAGTCATTCATCTTGAGCCTGCTCCCAATTGAAGACATTTAATTTTAGAGTTTTTGTAACTCAATCTCCAAAAAATAGTTAACCAAACTTGTTAGTAATTTAATGCATGATTTAATCTCTTAACTTATTTACAAACCGAAGTGTAACAATGTATATTTATTTGTATTTATTACTTTATTCTACTTAAAAAAGATATTG
This sequence comes from Cryptocoryne crispatula var. balansae, assembly GCA_036172225.1. Lineage (NCBI taxonomy): Eukaryota > Viridiplantae > Streptophyta > Magnoliopsida > Alismatales > Araceae > Cryptocoryne > Cryptocoryne crispatula. The sequence goes on from CM069921.1 coordinate 14,903,402, forward strand.
AATCAGAAGAAAAGGTTACATAATATATACACATATCATCCCCGTCCCTAGTTACTCGCACTGGAAAAAAAAATCCTAACCATGCACATCTTTTTTTTTGGTCGGGTGGTTGAGTGGCCCGAAGACACGCAACACAGCGCACGGATGAGCGATCGAGTCATCACTAGATACTATCCTCCTGGGGCAGTCGGTTGTCCAAGACAGCCAAAGAGGCCGCTCTGTTGCTCGAACCCATGACCCGGTGCCCCCTCATGAGCAGGGGGATATCATTCGGCGGTGCACATCGTCGAGTGACGGATTCCCACGAGACGATCTGTCTTTGACATGTTAGAGAGCTCTATACGCTAATGGGGTGTTTGGTTGCATGATAATTTTTTGTACATTTTCATGATAAAAAATTGTATTAAAATAAAAAGTGAAACAACTCATGACATAAAATTATCATGTTTGGAGAGATGTGATTACAAAAAAGAGTAACCACCGCACATGACCAAATAAAGTGGGGGACCACAAGAAAAAAGAAAGAGGTGAGACCCTCTTTTTTTGTTTAAGAAGAAAATCACTTTCAAAACATAAAATTGTCATGGTTGTCAAACACCTCTTTTAACAAGTTTTCTTACAATTTTTAAAAATTAAAATAAAAACCTCAATTATCATGCAACCAAACACCCCATAATTGTTCCCAATGCTGATTCGTTGCCCTTTGATAAAAAAGCTTTGACCTTCAGGTTCTATAGTGTGGCGTAGTCCATGTTACATCTAAAATGACATTGTGAAAATTATTTATTTAATTTATTATTTGGTACAATCTAAATGATTATTTTTAATCGTAATAATGTCATCCGATGTAGGTATGCATCAAATATCAATAAAAGCATGAACTACTCGTTCTCAAAACTTTAACCACAAATACATATGTTTTGATAGATTTAATAATTTAAATAACTAAATATTTTATTTATATAAAGTTGATAAGTATTAAAAAGTATAAAAAATTAAATAAAAATTAAAAAAATCAGATAAAACTTATGGATAAGGTCTAACATAATTTTATAAACATGGTATATATATTATGGAAAGCGTTCTAATGCATTCCGTATTTCGAGCTTCAACTTGCTCCTTCTATAATATACATATAAAATTCCTCCTCTCCTTTTTTTAATTGCTTCAACGTGCATATATGAAAATGTATAAAAATAAATTTCAATGTAACATGTTTGCAACCAAAATTTATGTTATGGACTTTCTAATAATATCACAATTTTTTTTAAAAAATATAATTTTAATCACATAAAATATTTATGTACATATAAAGAAATGTTTTTATGTTCTTAAAAAGATTCTGCTGCATAAAATAAAAATTAACATTTAGACTTTTATAAATAAAGACTCAATACATTCTAAAAGGCTGTATTACAGGATATCATCATACTGGTTTAATTACTCAAATTTTCTCTTTTTTATTTTATTTTAATTTTAAAATAAAAAATTCAAGTTGAAAAATAGGATGGTGGATCGTGGGTGTTCATGAACCAAGTACAGAAGGTCTGAATGTAATGGTTTATCCATATGACAAATTTATAGTATATTCTTTTTTTCTTTAATACAATTTGTCAATAATATATAATTTTAACATCATACATATAATAGAGAAAATCATTGATCCTTATCAAATACTCAAATAGAATTTAGATACCTCAAGAATAAAAATCAAAATAGACCTTAATTATCTTGTTCCTACCTCCAGAAAGCTCAAAAACACCCAGAAAAGGGAGATTTTTCCACGTGTCCACGAGAATCTTCATTTTTGTTCATACTTTTCATTAAGTTCTCCACCTAAAATTAGACATCCGAAGATGTTTCCCATGATGATCTTGCCCCTAGGGTTGAAATGAGACGAAGAGGAAGGAAAATAGCATTTCTTATGATGTAGGGATGTAAAGAGAATTTGATATTTTCAAATTCTCATTCGATTTTGATAAAATTTAATGAGTTTAAAAATTATTTTTGTATCTTATAAATTATCGAAATTGAAAACGGATATTTTGATAATTTATCGGAATTGAAATCAAGATCGGGTGATTCCATTTTTATTTAGCCAATTTTTTAAAAAAATTAAATATTTAAATTAAAATAATTAAAATGAAGTCAAATAAATTATAAAATATAATATATAAATTGATAAAATAATAAATTAAAATTTTAAAAGTATTGTATTAAATTTTAGTTTATATAAATTATTAAATTATTTTTAAATAAAATTAATATTTAATATTAGAATCAAAAATTATCCGATTCGATTTTGATTTCGATAAGAAAATCAGAATTGGATCGAAATCAGAACATAGTGATTCCGAAATTATTGAAATCAGAATCTGGACACCTTAATCCTTATCGGAATCATAATTGGAACACCTTAACCCATATTGAAATCAGCATCAAAGAATTTGACCCATTTACACCTCTATTATGATGCAATATGGTATCCTTCCATCGTTATTACGCAAATTCTATCTTTATAGAAAAATGATGGGATGCTTCCTCTGCTATTTTTTAAAAATAAAATTTATCTTATAATAACTCAAATCTCTCTCAGCCACCACATACAAGATAAACCATAACTAGCTTAGTGAAACTTCTTAAAATAAACACTATTTTGCAAGAACATACACGTGTGAAAATATATTTTATAAAAGTTATAGACATAAAAATTAAAAAATCGAGAGAAAAAAGCTAAATTTTGAATTTTTTACGAAATTTATTCGAATTTTTAGGTTTCTTTCACTTGGGCTTGTTTAATTTAATGGGCGTCATAAGTTCATTAATCTCAACTCACTCCTTATACATTGAACTTCAGTTTTATATAAAACTATGCCTAATGATTAGTTTACAAGATTTATTTGTATGTCAATTATGTGAGAGATAATTTAAATGGATGCTAATTCTTAAGTAATTATGTCAAGAGGTATAATAATGTTGCCTGTGCTTAGTTCAATAGACATTATCTCATGCGCTGTGAAGCCTCTCCGCCCATCTCTGGAGGACGTACGTCCCGAGTTCGATCGGGAGACAACCGCCTTCTGTCACGACCCGGATTTTTAACATGCACAGCGGAAGATAATCCGGCGACGTAACGAGAAAGGATATCGGTCTGGAACCAAATAAGACTAAAATTACAATCCAAATTCATAATTCCACACTTTACAACTTAATAACATAATAATCAAACACATATCTAAACAAATTAAATACCAACATTGAATGATACTCCACTAGTTCCTCGAATTCCACAACACCACTACGCTTCTGCTGCGCTAAACCTGTAATCCTGAAAATATTAACAACGGAAGGGGTGAGTCACAACAGACCCAGTAGGACTTACACCCGAACTAGCCCATTATAATGACAATTCTAGTGGTATACTATACATATTAAGCCTAAAAATCAGATTTAATACATAGGGTATAAACTAATTATATATCTTTAATTAAGTGATTACAAAGGTCATTAAACTACCCCATATGATGACATGACTACAAATGCATTAAAAACCAACATAACCTACACATTAGGCTACTCTAGGTATGCACATAACCTGACATAAAACCAATGACACATCTATAACACTACCATTTATGCCAAACCACAAAACTAGACACCTGTCTGAGTAAATTTCATGCTCCATCTGATAAATGTAGTCACATCACAAAACTAGCACCAGATTTACCATATAGTAGGAAGTAACATATAGTAACTAAATCCCATAGTACCCCTAGGCAGGAGTACTTAGGATGAACCGCGGTATCTGGGATCGAAGGATGCTCCAGATTCAACTAACCTCCGCTGCCCACGGGCCACTAATTTAGTCTGGTGAAGTACATACAACCACAATGCAGCTCACTGCACTAACCACATTCAACACCATGCAAGCATATAATTAAGCTCAGACAGTAAAACATGAATATTTAATTGGCAATCAAACATGAAATACATAGATGAACACCCATGGTTCTATGCACCACATATTTGCATACCATACCACAGTCTAACATGAACTAATGCATATACATGGGATCATGCAATTTACAACCTAAACATGACAATTACATGCTTAAACAGAACTATCTATCTAATAAAAGAAAATAAACTAAATTCTAATCACATTATGCCTAAACTTTACAACGGCTTTTTATCAAATCGGAATATACATGATTAAGGTTCATCGCGATGCAAACATACTAAACTAGCTAAATTTAGACATACTCAACCTATCATGAAGTCTAACATGCATGAATAACCAAATTAATCTAAGTATGCACAACTTAAACAAATTAATCTAACTTTATCTAAATATGCAAATAAATCCAAAACAGCCCATTAATCACAATCTTCTAATCCTGATGATCTAAACATGATTCTTACGGTTTAATAAAAATATTAGAGTGCTAAGAATAGCCGAGACGCCTACCTTAACGGCGACGACGAACGGCGCACGGAATTCCAACGGAGTCGATCCAGGTGAAGAATATGCCGCGGTCACGACGGCGATATAAAGCCGAATCTAATGATATCATGACAATCCGCTAGCATAAGAAAGAATAGTGAATAAAAGATAATAATAGAGAGAAATAGAAGAGAGAGAGAGAGAGAGCAAACGATAGGAGAGAGAGAGAGAGCGATATGAGAGAAAGGGAGGGAGAGGGGCTTCACCGCGCGGAGGAGAGGGCGGCCGGCGCACGGCGGCGCATGGCGGAGGGGCCGCGCAGAGGGGGTGGCGCAGCGGGCGCACGGCCGGCCGGCGCGGTCGCGGCGTCGACGGCGACCGGGTCGGGCCGGCGCCGCGCCGGGCGGCGGAGGCCGGCGCGCGCGGCGGGCGGCGCCGGGCGGGCGGCCGCGGACGGCGGCGACGGCGCAGCGAGCGCGGGAGGTTGACAGTGGGGCGGTGCTGCGCGCCGCGGAAGGCGGTGCGAGGAGGCGGCCGGGGCATCGCGCGCTATCGCCGGAGGGGAGGCGACGAGGGCCGTCATCGGAGGGGGGTCAACGGTGGCACCCGCGATGGGGGTGGTGCAAGGCGGCGCCAAGGTGGTCGGTGCAGGCCACACGGCAGCCGATCGCAGAGGCGGCGGCCGGTGGCGTCGACCGCGCGGGCGAGCGGGTCAGAGAGGGGGGGTCAACGATGCGGCGGCGGCGCTTCAGCCGCACGGGGTCAACGGGCGGGAAGGGTGGTGACGCAGAGGTGGCACGGGGGCGGCCGAAGCGTGGTGGCGGGCGCGGGGGCGCAGGCGGCGGCGGCGGCGCGGCCGGGAGGCCGGCGGAGGGTGCGCAGGTGGCAGCGGCGGTGGTCACGCGGCGGCAGCCGGACGACTAGGTGCGCAGGGACCTGATGAGGGGGCCGGGGTGATGGCGGCGGGGTGGTGGCAACCGCGAGAGGGTGCAGGCGCGGCGAAGTGCGGCGGCCGGCAGGGAGAGAGCGCCAGCGGCGTCGCGGGCGGGTGCGCGGGCAGGAGAGAAGAGAAAGAAGGAAGAAGGAGGAAGGCGGTGCAGGAGGGCCGGCGGCGTCGCGGGCTGGCGTTGGCGTCTCGCCCGGGTGCGTGCTAGCCGGAGAGGAGAAGAAGAAGAAGAAGAAGGATGATGCGGCTGCTGCGCGGGGGAATAAAAATAGAGGGGGGGAGGGTTCCGTAACCAAGAGGGAGAAGAGAGGAGAGTCCGAGTAGAGGGGGGAGCAAAATCCGGCAAGCGGCGGGCCGAAGGAGGGGGAGGAGAGAGAGAGAGAGTCCAGGTGGGAGGGGGAAATCCGCGGAAGGAAATATTTTTTTTTTTTATATAACCGGGGTATTACACCTTCGGACAATTTCGTAGCTGGTTGTTGACAACTACGACGTTCATCAAGATAATAATAATAACAGTAATGTCAATGGAGATTTAAGCTCTTTAATTGGACCTCGTTTCAACTCTCTATTGGCGTGAAGAGTCCGTCAAAAGGTATGAGTATGTCAAACTCATAAATTGTCCTGGCCTTGCTCACCAACCAGCAGATCGTCCAATCCCTTGTCAACCCTAAAAGATGAATGACAAATCACCATAGACTTAACCGTATGACAGAAGAAAGTATTCCTATCACTATTAATTCTGAAATGGATGATATTGACATAAATCGTCATATATAAGACATTTGGCTTCTAATATCACCTTTGAAATTTGTAGCACGGATAAGTTATGAATTATAATATATGTTTTCATTTGTATCTATTTTGTTTTTGACACTTGTCTTCCAAAAATATCAATAACAAAATTTGGATGATATCATTATAAGACTCTAATAAAAAATGGCAATATGTACATATATGACCAAACCAAGAAAGAAGCTCTCCCTAGCCTTCAAGTGGGATACCTATTTTGCAAGTTACACAGAGAGTAGGATGCGACTTGGTCCTGTCTGGTTGGTTGAACCAACGTTTAACGTCTGACCGACATTTTAACTCATCTGGAATTTAGAGGTTCAAACTTTTCTGGTCGCTGGTTTGATAACAACATGTAGATTAATATTCGAATACAAAATTTAGCTTAATTTTTAGTGGCTTGACATGACTTTTATTTTGAGAGATAATGTATAAATATATGTTTTATTTTTATACAGTAAAAAATTAATTAAATTAATTTTTAATATTTAAATTAAATCAAATGACACCCAAATTTGTCCACCTACCGAGTAGAAGTCAATTTGCTCAAAAGAGTTGGACTGTCTTATAACGTATAAATATAATTAACAATTATGTCTATAATTTAATAAGTATTTAAAAATAATTTATCTGATTATATGATAAAATCTTTTATTTAAGTCCTGTTTGATAATATTATTTGACACCTCTATCACTATTAATTTTAAAAGTAATATTCATAGTAATCACTAAAAAATATTTAATTAATAATATCAATTTTTAAATTAGTAGTGAAAACAAAACACATTATGTAATATAAATATCAACTTATATCAATTTTGATATTAATATTTTAACTTTTATATTTATCAATATCAACATTGAGTAGTGTTCATTGAGGTGAGTATAGTGGGTGAGCAGAGGACTGCGGAAACCCCCCACTCTCCCACCCGTGACGGCTTTCGTATTTTTGTTGAAATACGGTGCTAATTATTATATTTGTTATTAACTCCTCTAATATGTCATTAATCCTTTAATAAATATCACAGAATTCAGTAACTAAAAAAAGATTATCAAGGTATTGGCTGTTAAAAAAAGGAAAATTATATATTTTAAAACCTCACGTAGCTTTTGGACGAGACGTTGCCGTGTTGACTACTGGTATGACTACCGCAGTCATCTCAGTTGGCACCTTAGGGGATTAGCTGTCCGGAATGATGAAGGCAAGAGATTTGTCTTTTAGGTATGCTGAGAGAGCTAGCTACGCGATGGATGATTGTGGTCAAGGTCTTCTTTGGAGCTACCAAGAATCTTCGAGTGGGGTCGCGAGGACCGTAGTAGGGCTAGGACAACTAGACATGCATTTAGCTTTAGACTAAACCAACCCTAACCCTAACCCTAACCCTAACCCTAACCAAGTTCGGAGAGAACCAGCCTTGTGAACGGCCCGTGGAGGAGGTGAAAAAGGGAAGAAACAAACGAAGACACAGACAGGAACCACGACGAAGAGAGCGACCCGCACGGCGTCCGGTGGCGATCGCTTGACGAGATGCCGTGGCCTTTCACAGCCTAGGGGATCCGCAAAGCCTTTGCTCCTCCTCCGTAGCGTAGAAAAACGGAGTAAAGTGGCAAACAACAGAACAAAAAGTAGGGAAGAACATGGGGGGGGGCGGTCAGCACGGTGCTGGAAATTGTTCTCCGTGTCTGCCGCCGGGGCGCGGACAAGAGCTAGCGACGAGGCATGACGACGTGCCGCGCCGGCCGGCAGCGGCGCGCGCCTCCCTCCCGGCCGAGCGTGGAACGCATCTATCTAGTGATCCGGATGTTGTCTTTCTCTGCCTGTTTATTTCCTCCAAGGACGGAAACTTTAACATTCTCATTCGTGCATGTTAGGGCATAAGAAAGGCGTCTTATTCCTTGATGCGGCAGCGGCAGCAGCCTTAGCAGGTAAAGACTGTGAGCAGGAACATAAGCACGTTCTTCTTTCAAATTTAAGCTCGCCTTGTAAGCTTTAGGGTGCTCCTTGCAGCTGCTGGGGACATTATGGCCAGCTGGTACTGATCTTACCTTAAATTAAACTAAGTTTACTAATCAGCGCGCTAGCTGTGTAAGGCGTTCGATGGTCGCCGGTGGCGGTGGCTTTTTCTCCCGCCAGCTGCACGGCTGCCCTATGATGCATGGAAGCGCTGCTTGGGCTGCACGCGATTCAGGGCGAGGTACGCCACGAAGCGGTAGCCGACGAGCATGATGGCCATGATGCAGACATCCGCCCACAAGCGGGTGAGGCCGACGGATCTGACGGAGGGGAAGTCCGCCACCCGGCACATGACCCCTTTGCCGCACTCGTAGTACTCGTCCTCCCGGAACTGCACCCCGAGCAGAAGCTTGTAGCAGTAGTAGCTGTAGCTGAGGTACTTGAGCCACACGATGAAAGGCGGGATGTTCTGCACGTAGTAGCCGCCGGCGATGAGGAAGACGAGGGTGGTGACGGAGGCCAGCGTGGTAGCCTGCTTGACGTCCATGAGGATGGCACCGATGGCGAGGCCCAGGCTCTGGGAGACCAGCACGCTGTAGAGGACGACCAGGAGGGAGAGGAAGAAGGCGGCAGGGTCGGGCTTGAGGCCGCCCATCCAGTAAATGATGACGACGAAGGCGGTGGGCAGTGCGAGCTCCATCGGCAGGTCCCCCGCCGTGCGGGCCAGGAAGTAGGAGGACAGCCGGTACATCCCCGACGAGCGCTCCTTCACCAGCATCGAGCGCTCCTGCGGGAAGGTGAACACCGCGTTGTACAGCGGGAAGAAGCCCCAGAAGACGGAGAAGAAGAATATGAGCGCCGTCTGCACGCATCCACAGTATACCCATCAGCTGCGAGCATCGGATCGATGTTCTTCCATCGAAACGAAACTGTTACTAAAAGGAAAAACCTGGATCAAATAAATATATAAAGAATGAAAAAAAAACATCTACTATAGGTTCAAAAAGAAAGGTGCACACGTGCGTGGACATCAAAATCCATCTGCCGCCTGCCTAGTCCGACTATGAAATGAATCCGGTCCGTTGAGACACGTGTGAGAGTTGGAGTAAAGTTTTTCGTTGATTACTAAGCTTCCTATCTTTAATTAATAATATGGATAATGTGTTATCAATCCCTTGATTATTATGGAACTAATTAGCAGTTAGTAACCAAAATATGGAAGTTAGTTACAACATACACTGAGTCAAGTCACATACGTCTGTTAGCAACTAAAAAAAGTAACGCCGTCGTTTGAATGGAGGGGAGCATGATTCCGCCGTAGTCTGATCCCGCACTCCGAAATCAATGATGGCGGCACGGCGGAGGAGCGTCGATCGGGAAGGTAGGCGGGCGGTGGACCCTCGGCTTTACCGCCGGCGAGGCCGAGGCGCGTTGTTGGCCACTCGGACGCGCACGGTGGTCGCACTCAGGCGGGCAATCAGACGGCCGGTGTCGGTTCGCTGTGACGAGACCCCGGTGCGTGGGTGCTCGTGATTGCCTACGGCGGCCTGTCCGGATAACGCGACGCACGTAGATGGGGACACGGAAAGCTCAGGAACGTTCCCAGTGGTGCACGTCACTTTCAAGACAGATAGTCTATCTAACAGAGTACGTGGGAATATGCGTATGAATACCACATCCAGCCCAACTAGCTCGACGCCGAATGCAAAACAAGAAGCTCGGATTTGTTAAAGACGGGAGTTGGCCGAGAGGATGAAGATAAGGAAAGTGGAGGGTATGCGTACGCGATCTTGGACGTGGGACGGCGGCGTGTGCCACCAGAGAAGGCCGGCGAGGGTGGCGACGCTGATGACCTGGAAGATGCGCAGCCTGTTGAACGCCTCGTACCGCCGCTCCTTCAAACTCCTGCTCAGCAGTACCCGGAACTGTCCCCACCAGCTGGTGCTCCACTGCTCCCTCCTCCTCCCTGCGGGTGATGGCCGGCCGGATCGTAAAAGACACGTACGTAGTACGTTTTTTTGTAGGTACGTACCGTTGACAGCCGAGGTTTCAGTTGTGTTCTTCTCTCCCCTCTCTCTTTTCTCTCGAACGGCGAAACAGAGTGCGACGAGGGGGCGATGCGGTGTTTTCTTACTTGTGTGACGCGCGCTGTCCCTGGCGTGCCCGCTGCCGCCGTAGGCGGCCAGGTCCGAGGCCCCGCAGAGCTCGGCCTTGAGCCTCGTGGCGATGTTCTTGTCGTAGGCGGAGACGAGAGCTTGCCTCACGAGGCTCTGCTCCTGCTCGATGGAGCCGGCGTTGAACTCGCCGTGTTCGGCGGCGGAGTGCTTCGAGTCCGGCGATATGCCTGTAGGAAGAGAGGCGCGCGACCATGGTCAGGATTAACGACGGCCGGAAATTGGGGGGGTTGGAACAAGGGGGGTGGTGGAGCTAGCCTTTTGAAGTGGAGCTGAGAAAAACCCAAATCTTAAAAATCATTATGCAATTAATACATGAACTTTGAACCATTTAATTTAACCTGGCTTTTCCGGTCTCCATATATTCATAACACTCGTGAATGACTCACGGGAATTGCGATTTTGGAACCATGGCGATCGAGGACGATCTAACCGTCGACATATTGACATGGGAAATGCAGCAAGCTAGGGAACCCTCAACTAGGTTAACAGAACATGGCTATATAGGTACATATGTATGTATATATACTTAATAATTACATGTGTATATGCTTTGTATGTATATATCGAAGTGTGTGATGGCTGGTGGATGCATGCAGGGGGGGGATTCCAGAGAGAAGCTTTATACGTCCGTACCGTTGGCAAGGTCCAGCATGAGGTCAGCCGGGTTCACCGTGACAGAGGTCCGGAAGCCGATGGAGGAAAAGTAGTCGAGGGCGGCGGCGGCGGGGCCGTGGTAGATGGGGCAACCTTCCGAGAGGAGCACCACCTTGTCGAACATGTGGTAAAGGCGGCTGGAAGGCTGATGGATGGTGGTAACCACCGTACGGCCGCCGCCGGCGAGCCGCTTGATGGTGGTGAGGATCCTCTGGGCGGTGGTGGAGTCGAGGCCGGAAGTTGGCTCGTCCAGCAGCAACAGGCTGGGGTTGATCAGCATCTCCTGGCCGATGCTCACCCGCTTCCTCTCGCCGCCGGAAATTCCCCGGAAGAGAGGCCCCCCAATCATGCTGTGGGCACACCGCCCCAGGCTGAGCTCCGTGATGACACGCTGCGCCTGGGCCACCTTCTCCAGCCGTGTCACCGAGTCCGGCAGCCGGAGCAAGGCGGTAAAGACGAGAGTCTCCGTCACCGTGAGATGAGGGTACAACACGTCGTCCTGGGCCACGAAGCCCGTCCGCCGGCGCACCCCCCCGGAGAAGGGCTGCCCGTTGTAGGTGATCTTGCCGCTGAGCTTGCCTCGGAGTCGCCCGCCGAGCGCCGTGAGGAGCGTGGTCTTGCCGCTCCCGGACGGACCGAGCATGGCCAGTATCTCCCCTGGGCAGACTACGCCGGATATGCCGTTGAGTATAGTCTTCTCTGTGCCGGCACCTCCTGGTGCGCCGCCGCCGCAGCAGCCAGAGCCGGGCCATTGCAAGCCTACCTTGACTTTGTATACGATCTCCTCAAACTGTTGAAATTGCATGAAACGGAAGGGGCATCAGACTGAGAGAGGATGATGGGCCATAATCACCCAAGACGATGATCAAGGCGCGCTAAGTGCGTGCATACCTTGAGTGTGACAGGATACACTTCATGCACCACCGGCGAGCGAATCACGGCCCCTGCTGGCGGCGAGGACGCCGAATTAGTAGTGTCGACCGGCCGGTCCCCCGGCGGGATGCTGCAGGCAGCGGCAGGGTCGTGGGGCGGCATCGTCTGATTGGATGGCAGCCTGGTCTGGAGGTGGTGTTCGATCGCTCGGGGGAGAAGAGGGTGTAGACGCGCGCGGCGGCGGCGGCGGTGGCGGAAGCTAAGCTAGAAGGGGAAGAAAGGTGGTGGTGGTGGTGGTGGTGCTTTGAGATTGGGGAAGGTGGGTGGGAGGGGGCGAGTTGTACATATACGCGCAAGGAGAGGAGTGAGTGGTAAGAGAGAGGCCGTTGATCGGCGACGAGGATGTCCTCCTCTTCGAGTGCGGCGGATCTTATGGTGGGATGTGGTGGTGATCGATGGTGTAGTGGCGATGGTGGCGGTGGTGGTGGGGGCGGGGGCCGGGGCGTGTTAGTCGAAGGGAGGGCGGTGGCCCGCCATTCTCCTTTTGCACTTTACTCTTGTTAACAAGCAGCCTATCGGGGCGACGCCCGTCTAATCAAGGAGGCCGTCCAATTAGCCGCGCGCGAGGGCACCGCACTCGGGCGTGGCCGGCCGCCTGCGCCTCCCTTTGTTTCGTCACCCGACGGCTGCCCTGCCCCGGCGGCAGTGCGTGTGGCCCTCTCCCTGCCTGCGCCTCGGGGCATCCTGCAGCCTTCTCTTCCCTGTGGCGCCATCTCGATCCCAGTCCTCGCAGATGCGATGCCTGTCTCTCTCTGAGATCTCTCTTCCTTTCTTTCCTTCCTTTCCTCCACATTGTAATCCCTTTCTCGATCGTCTTTCGATTGGCATCGACCCGAAGCAACGGGGAGGGCAAATTATGTGCGTATTCCGCGCTCTGTTGAGTATGTCGATCGACAGCAACCGCACCGATCGATGGGAGTTAACTTCAACCGGAGAGAAGTCGACCAGACCACTATTTGAGATGACAGAGTACGTACGTACGTACGTGTGTGTCTATCCGTTAACCACTGGATTGGAATTTATGTCAAAACATAATTTATAAATATGAATGGTTAGATATATTGTTATTTAAATATATTTAATAAATTTTGATTTGATGATTTTAGTTAAAACTTGGATTGATTTTCATAATGAATAAAAGTTAGGGTCTCACCGATGGGTTTAAAACGGGGTTGGAGTTCTATAAAAGCGTTAATATTAACTCGAATTTGTACTAAACTTGAGTCCAATTGCTATTCAATTTCTAACATCGATTAAATAATAAGACAGGCTTGGTATGAAGATCTAGCTTAATCACTCGTGATCAGAGTTCAAACTGACGCAAATAAATGCATTAAGCGTACAACATATATGCTATTCTCCTCCTAAACTTGACTTCGACGTTTTGAGTGTATCCCAGCAAAGGCGCCATAGTTAGCTTTCTCTGCTTACTACATGGCCGCAGCTGAAACCTTCCTCTCGCTCGATGCCATGGAAGATCTTTATATATCTCTCTTAAAAAATAACAAAAAAAAATCATGGTGAGATTTCACAAGTCTGCACCGGCCGATTATATGATCGGTTCTGCATATGATAACGATTAGTAATTAATCAAGCACTTAATATTACAATACATACAGAAGGGCGAGCGATCAGCCATATGGAAAGCAACAAACCTACCTCAAGAAGAACTATATATATATATATATCTATTGAGGGCGAGAAGTCTCGAGTACCCACTTGCACATTCCGTCGTTCCCATAAAAATACATTAAATATATAATTTTATGATATTAAATCATATATTTAATAAAATTTTGTGAAAGAACTGATAGTACACTTTAAACCCCCCCGCCCTCATATCTATCTATCCAGGAACCTTAACGTTGGGGGCATCTAATTAAGAGCTCAAATTCGTTCACAACGAGAAGCCAAGAGGAGTCCAATGGTCGATCGACTCGTTTTCTCTACTGTCAGCCCCGGGATCGATCGATCTTAATCCGGCGTGCTTTGCTTTCAATTTCTTCCGCCAAGCGCCGACGACGAAGCTGCCGCCCAAGGCACACGGACCTATCAATCAAAGCCAGTCATTGAATCGCCACATGGGCGACCTCCTTTTTGTCGTCCCCAAGGCACGTACACATCTCATCGGCCCCAGAGTTTCGCTTTTCCGCCGGTACTGTTTCTCGAATCCAGAGGGAGGTGCATGTTTGGACGGGGGGGAATGATGGTTGCTGCCCAAGAGAAACGTACCCTTCGTCGCCTCCCGGCCCCGTGCATGTTGGTGTTCGGAGGACGGCGCCGTCGTCGATCGCTTCGCTCGGACTTCCGACGAGAATTGAGGTCGTGATCGGTTCTTCGGGGGCTGCGGCAGGTACCGTCGAGTACAAAACAAAGCCGGATGTAGGTAGCCTTCTTTACAAGAGAGAAAAAATCGTAGGGAGGGATTTGAAGGCTCCTTGGGGGTCAGAAGAGATTTTGAATAATAATCCTCGTCCATGGATCTCTGTCTCTATACGTGTTAACCCACTCAAGCGACGTTGTGTTAGAAAAGTCCAAACTTTTAAACATGATAACATGTATTCTCCATTTGATAAGAGATTATCTAACTTGTTTCCCTGCGTGTAAATTATTTTAACTTTGTTAAGTGTTCACTGTGTCACGGATGACGGTTGACGAAAGAGATTCACTTACCTTTGACCCTGATAATATGTTAACCAATTCAAAATCACGACGTTGAGTTATAGAGACTCAAATATTTAAGTATGAAAACCTCTTCTTTCCATCTGATATGGGACTACCTCACCATAAGTATCTATCTATTTGGTACTTAGAAAGGATTTGCAAGGTGGGGGCTTTAGTAGTATTTCTTTTATAACATGGTCGTTAATTAACTGCCATGCTTTTCCTTTACCAACGCTAAACAAGTTTTGGTTATACCACAAAATATTTTTCTTATGTATAATTAATTAAGCTCGTTCAGATACTGGCTTATGGGGTGTTTGGTTGCATTTTATTTTTTTGTATGGTTTCGTGACAAAAAATTATATTACAATACCAAACATGATAATTTTTAAAAGTGAAAACATGACAATGAATGTGTTTGGCAAAAATATTTTAATTTTTAAAAATGATAATGGAGTGTTTGGTAGACTGAGAATAAGATTATTTTTAATTGTTCGATCACATGTCAGATAGAAATTCAGAACCGGTAAAATTTTTTAAAAAAATGGTAAAAGATGAGAAGGGAGAGGAGAAGGCACCATACGCACCAGCACAAGAGGCGAAGAGCTTTATGCCGAGGATGCATTGAAGTCTGGGAAGTTTGTAACCTGGATTTAACTCTGAAGCTTTTGTTCAGGTATCCATCATTCCTTTCCGTGGTGATGCTGCAGAAGTTCTTTTACCTCCTTCGATCCCAAGCTACCCACAAATCAACCGACTCCATCCCCACTCCTGGTCCTGGCTCGCTCCCTCCGCCCCCCCGCCGGCGCCATGGTCTCCACCAACCCACCTTCCCTCCCACCTACCTCGTCTCAGGAGAACGCGGAGGTGCCGCCGCCGTCGCCGGAGGACGGCCACCATGTTTCAGCGCCTCCGCCGCTCGTGGCCTCCATATCTCTTTCTCTGTCCACCCTCCTCTCCCTGTCCGTTCCCAAGTCGTCGTCTCCCCCGCTCTCCGCCCTTCCCTCCAAGGTGCGCATCCCCTCCCAGATCTCTTCTGTTGCCCTGTCCTCCACCTCCGCCATCTCCAGGCCCCCCCGCAGCGCCACCCGCTGCTCAGCCATTTCGGCCTCGCCGCTCCAGTCTCCCCTCGGCTGCTTCACCCGCCGTCTAGCAGAGCCCTCCATAATATGTAAACGTAAACATCAAAGGGGACCCCCCCCTCCTCCGGGCGAACTGATCTCCTACCTTGGGGGGAACGGAGGACCACCGCTCACGGCGGCCGGAGGGGAATCGGGCTACAGCCACGCCCGCATCACATGCCGAGGATGCGGGAAGTCGAGTAGCTTGGGATCGACTTCCCCAGCCATGGCTAGGGTTCCGTCTGCCCTTCAATTTTCACAAGCGATCCAGCGGGATTTGCGCGAGACGCTCCCGGACCGACCGCGGCACCTCCAGCACACCGGGCGAGGAGGACGATCCCATCCAGAAGTTCCTGAAGAGGGAGTACAAGTGGGGCTTTACCTCAGACTTCGAGTCCTTCTCCATCCCCAAGGGCCTCTCCGAGGAGACGATCCGATCCATCTCCGCCATCAACGAGGAGCCCCAATGGATGCTCGATCTCCGCCTCGCCGCCTTCCGACGCTTCCTGCGCATGCGCGAGCCTCAATGGTCCGACAATCGCTATCCCCCCATCGACTTCCAGCAGATCTGCTACTATTCCTCCCCCAAGCGGAAGCCAAAGCTCAACAGCCTAGACGAAGGCACCATACGCACCAGCACCGCCGCCGCGAGCTCTCGAAGAAGGGTGCGACCGGGAGGAGCACTGGTGAGGAATCGGGGGAGAGGGTGAGTCGCTTTCAAAAAAAAAAGAGGGCTCGACCTCTTTTTTTTCTTGTGACGGACAAAAGCGCAGAAACATTTTCAAAATAAAAAATAAAAACGTGGACCAAACACGTTTTTAAGATCTCTTTCGTTACAAGTTTCAAAAATTAAAATAAAAATAGCCATTGTCATGCAACCAAACACCCCATTAGTGTTGGTTCATTTTCCAAATTCATATTTTTTTTGTCACTGGTTCTCTGCTAGGGTCAATGCAGCCGGCATGATTGATCGATTAATTAGCTCGGTATAATCTCTTCATTTTTCCCCAGGAACCACCTAGCCCTTATATATCACACGGACTCGGAAAATATACAGAAGGGTTGACGTTGAGCTAAGCTCTATGCTGAACAGCCATTTTCTCCCTGAGTTTCCTTGATCGTTGGAAAAGAATCTCGACTTCCTAATGGAACTCTCCCCATGGAAAGCAACAAATGGTGATTAGAATTGACCAATATATAGGGTCTTCAATCTTTGTTGAAATAAGCACATTTTGAGCATCAATATGAATTGAGTTTTTTAAGCTAGATCTTATTCTTAACCATTCGTACTTTCACATATCACGCTAAAATTTTGACCCTACTTTTTATTTTTTTCAAATTTTATTCTATTTTCAAATATGTTCTTCCCTAAAATTTTTATATCAAACATATTCTCTCTCTCTCTATCTCTATCTCTATCTCTATCTCTATCTCTCTCTCAGGGTCTCTGTCACCTCTGATGCCCCTCTCTCTCTCTCTATCTCTCTCTCTCTTTCTCTCTCTCAAATCTAGAAAAACACCGGAAAAAACAATAATGAATCTTAAGTTACTGGGCATTAAAAATTTATGCGACAGAAACTAGAGAAAAATCAAGTTGAATTTGTTTTAGGAACATTCGTGATGCAACTCATTATCAACCATTTTTTTATTTATGAGATGTTTGGTTGCACAATACATATTTATACATTTTCATCATAGCGATTCATATTAAAATAAAATTTTAAAATAGCTAGAGACATTATGATGTTTGGTTATATATATATAATAAGAAAAAGAGTGAGGACGATGTGTATAACTAGAAAAGATGGGAGAGCAGAAAAGATGGAAGGTGTCACCTCTTTTTAATTTAAGAATTCTCTGTAAAATAATTTTTTGAAATGATGGTCTAGCTAGCACTCCTTTTAGCAAGTTTCGTACTCAAAAATATTTTTGCAACAAAAACTTAATTTTGTCATGTAACCAAACATGCCATTATAGTTTTTAGCACTTTGATATTAAAAGTCAATAATTAAGAGATATTGGTTTCATATTTTGATGTTCGAACATTCAGTATCTCCACGAAATGCGAGGTGTAATTTTAAGCTTTTGATGAATATTTCACTAGAATGTGGATACACCCCTCAAAGGTTATGTTGCATATACACATGATGTTCAATCATTTTGTTAGCAACTTCAATCTTCTAATGCTGATTTCCTTAAACCATGTTTGGTAACATTATTAAATATCTCTATCATAATTAATTTTAAAATCGATATTGATATCAATTAATAAAAAGTATTTGATTTATAATATCAATTTTAAAATTTGTAATACAAATTAAAGATAATATATAATATCACAGCTAACAATTTGTATCAATTTTGATATTGAAACTAAAAAAATATTAATATCAATTTTGATACTCTAACTAAACGGACCTTCAGAAATAGTTGGTGCTCAAGGGGTCTACATGCATGTGAATCAATTGTCCTAAAGCAAACGTCATTGCCGACTCGGCTTTGTTCCCTAGGTTAAAAGTATATATGGTACGTGTCATTTAGCTTAGGGTTAAAGAAGAAGTTTATCAGTTTCGTGGCTACAGTATATGACATGGAAATAGTGTCAAAAGAATATACATGATGGTTACATGATGGAAAGAATATCCAAATATTTTGCATCTACTGCTTGGTCGCTTCACGTAGCTTAGACCCATGCATGATGCTATGATGAACAATCATTCTAGTGGTTACTCAAATTAAAAACGATGATTATCTCTATCTCTTTCTCTTTGGGTCAAAAGGCCTAGTGCAGAGACCACGTCATGGATTTATTAAAAAGATAAACGAGAGAAATATATTTAGTAAGCAAGACTCCTGTTCGGGAGGCTTAGCACACAGTAGGGAGACCTAACAGAGCACTATGCTCCTCAGTAGGTAGACGTACGTAACAAAGACAACAGCAGACACAACTGGGCTTAAAGCAAAATGGAAGCCGATCACCACCACGGACAGGATAATTAATAATCATCAGCTTTAGTGAAAGAAGATTTAACGACCGCGTTCTTTGTTTTCTTTTCAAGCAGCTACAACAGGGAGATGATGAAGTCTCGACAATTAGCACTAGTGTGGTTGGGCCGCCTGCTCCATACAACAGAGAAGCTGCCAGTCAATGGCGTGATTAGGGTTTGACATTAGGGATGATTAGGGTTTGACGTTAGAGACATTAACAAAAATTGGCCAGGGTATATTATGTTGGATACATGCGCGCCATATCTCTGAGCTGCTGTCATTCGCTGCAGAAGAGATCTTCCAACAACAAAGCACAATGACCACAGACAAGAGACTTTGGTTTTCAGCTTGAAACCGGACAAGGCAAAAGTACACTGAAAGTGGAACCCGAGGCGTACACAGATATATATATATATAATTGTATATAACTGATTGTATTAATTAGTAGTAAGCAAACATAGTCGTCATTGAATAAATTCATTCTCCTTTTTTTTGTGTGGCTAATATAACTCATCATTTCACAAAGTTTTGTCACAGTGATAGCTCCGTTGTTGTAGTGTTACACATAGGGGTGTCAATGGGCCGGGCCCGGCCCGGCCCGAGGTCGGCCCGCTTAGGGCCCGGTCCAAAATATATTGGCCCGGCCCAACCCGGCCCGCATTATATTCTTGGCCCGGCCCGACCCGGCCCGCAAAAATTATTGACTTGGCCCGACCCGGCCCGGCCCGGCCCAACTATATATTTTATAAATAAATATTTATTAAATATAATAAATTTAATTATTTAAGATAACATTATAAAATTAATAATACTTTAATTAAAATATATTTTTAATAAGTAAAAATGGTATTTTGACATAAAAAATTGAAAGTTATTTGGCCCATTTTAGCCCGCGTCGGCCCGCTTCGGCCCGTATGTCGGCCCGACTAAAGCCCGCGGGCCAAAATGTTTGGCCCGTCAAATGACCCGCAGCCGGCCCGGCCCGCGAACCCGTGGACCGGCCCGGCCCATTGCCACCCCTAGTTACACACCGCTATCTCGTAAGTTGTCTTTTCACACCATCTATATATAGCTAAACGAGTTTGGATCATCTTAGACACCCAGCGGAAGAAATTTCCTCAGTCTCCAATTAACAATCTCCATGTTAGCCCCTAATTTAAAGAGCTCACCTAAGGAGTGGTTTAGTAAGTTTTTCTTCATTGCTAAATAACGCATATATTTACTAACTCTCGTGTGCCCTCCGTGAGCCGCATCTCCTTCCTTCAGCTCAGTCATCTGAGGTGATCAAGATTAGTAACAAAAAAATTCTAATGCCCTTAATAACATTTTGCAAGGGTTAATAACTAAACAATATGATATTAATAATTATATACATGGATTAATAACTATATGCGCATATTAGTAATTATTAGTATATGTTAGTAACTATATGCATGAGCTAGTAACGTGCACATGTCAGTAACTATATACATAGATTAATAACTATATGTATGATCTAGTAACTATATACACATGTTATTAATTATATGCACATATTAATAACTATTGCACAATTTAGTAAGCATATGCACCATTTAATAACTCTATACATCTTAGTAAACTATATACACCATTTAGAAATTATATACATGTCTTAGTAACTATATGCACATCTTAGTAACTACATGCACTATTTAGTAACTATGTACACTATTTAGTAACTACATACACCATTTAGTAATTATAGGCACACCTTAATAACTATATGCACTCCTTAGTGACAATATGTACCATTTTGTAACTATACGCACCATTTAGTAACTATGTGCACTCCTTAGTAACTATGCATAATTTAATAAGTATATGCACAGGTTAGTAATGAAAAAAAATTGTACTAACATCCTTAAGTGAAGAGGTTACATGTACGGGTCCACGAAGGGAGGGCACAGGGGTTAAGAGTATATGCACAATTTAGTAACTAAATAAAAGTTATTAACAACCCTTCTCATGTAAGCATTTTAAATGAGGGTATAGTGTGATGCACATGAATTGGATACTGAAAGAGTTCCTTCCTCCGAATGTCTAAAGCCATCTGCTCTTTCTCTATACATATACTAGTGACACCCATGCATGTTGTGACACATTACATATTAGTGTCTTACAAATAGCTCACTTGTCCTATTAAATGGGACACTAAACTTACCTATTGTTGTGTCTATTTTTCCATTGGCCGATACACCTTATCATACATGGATTTTCATTAATGATATATTTGTAAAGCCAAATCAACTAATTACCTTATAACTAGAGTTAGTAATGTTCCCGAGGAGATTAAGCATACCAAGACTCTCTTTAATGACCTAACTTGATTCTAGAGTTGTTTAAATTACTACAAAACAATATCAATTATTTAAGTACCCCAAGAAAACATGACAATGTTGATAGGTTAATGGCGTTCTAAAGGTCGTCGCTAATAATAATATTACTAATGGCTTCTCTTTAGCCGTCGCAATTGTACAATAACTAGCGCTAGCTTCTAGCTGAAACTATCATAAATTTAGGATTAAAACCTCGAATAACCTTTCAGAATAAAAGTTTAGATAATTAGCGATAGCTTCTTTAAACTGTCTCTAATGAAAATTACTAGCGACGGCTAAGCTGTTGCTGGTGATTGAAACTTGGTCGTTGGAGGTCGGATGATAGTGACGACGATCGGAGTTGTTCCTAAACTTTAATGCACCATTGGCGATAACTACAGAAGTCATCGCCAATGGTGTTTGTGTTTTTAAGATGCTGTGGCCCCCTTTCCCTCACCCTCCTTTCTTCTTTTTTGCTTTCTCCCTCTCTCACACATACACTTGTCGTTGGAGCTACCACCTCTGCCACCACTCGTCGATGCCGTCGTTATTGGTCCTCATTATCACCATTAGTTTGAGAAGGCATGAGAGGGCCATTTTCAGTCAGAAAGCAACCAAAAGCTACTCATTCATATATGAACTAATCCCTAGCATATTTGATTTTATTTTAAATGTTAATATATTAGATTAATTTCATAGAGAAAATGTTAAGTTTGGAGCATATGTGTTATGTTTGGAATATGTTAAGCTAGAGTTTGTGGATCCTCTTTGGAGTATGTTCATCTTGTTTAAATGTTGATCCCAAAATACTTCATTCACTATTGATCTTGTTTAAATTTTAACTTTAGAATATGTTAAACTGAAATCTTGTATTTTAGATATTTGTTTAGCATTAGGTGAATGGTCAAAAGATATAGAACTCAAAAAATCTTTGGAAATTTGGTTTTTTGCACTTTATGAATATGGAGTTTATAATATAAAGATTTTGATATTTTATTTACATTCATAAAAGGCTGTGTATATCTAGTTTGCATTATGTTTAAGCTTATTAATTCTTAAATGAATTTATTTTAAAATATAGTTGTATACACAATTTTGTTCAAAACAAGTGGTGGTTTTTTCCCAAAACCTTAAACATGGTTCAAAACCATAAACATTAAGTAAAAATAACTAATTTGATTTGATTCAAAGTCATAAACAAACTATAAACTGAACTAATTTGATTAGGTTTAAAATCATAATTTATGAATTGAGCTAATTAATTTGGTTTAGTATGGTTTCTTACTATATAATATTATCTATATATGATTTATTTGATCTATTCTAAATCATATTCTATGAAGATATAGTATATATACATAATTAAAGAAATAATATATGGATAGTTCTTCTTTATATATATATTCCTTACTATTATCACTACTACTTTTATTATAATGTATTCCTCCTCCTCCTTAATTCTCTTCTCAATTTTCTTCATTCTATTTCATCGATCATCTTCGTCTACTCATCCTTCATCTTCATCATCATATTTTTCATCTTCTTCATTTTTTTTCTACTTCTTATTCTTCTTCTTTTTCACCTTACTCCAAGAACATTGGCTTCATTCCCTATCTTTTAGACTTCTTTCCCTACCTTGTTAGACTTCTTCAATACCTCCTCCTCTTCCACCTTCTTCTGCTTCATTTTTTTTCTTCTCCTCCTCCTCCTTCTTGTGTGTGTCATTTTTTTTTCCTTTTGGAGAAATTAGCAGAAGCTCCGGTTCAAGGAATTCACTTTAATAGAAGGTACGGTCAGAATTTCACTTTAACACAATCCAAATTTTCAAATGTCTTCACCTCCCATTCTAACTGTTATAGTAGACGGCCTGTGAAAGGAGAAGCAAAAAAACCATTTTGCCCTCTCTTCTTCTTTTTGTGATGTATAAAAGAAGCGACCAATACAGAAGAAAATACAAAATTATGTATTTTTTGCACAAAACCTGCATTACACCAATGTGCCGAAATGCATATATAGTTCTGATACATAGTTCTAACGCAAACACAACTTCTTTAAAACATAGTTCATCTTACAACCACCGCAACACAAACATGGTTCATCTACTGCCAAAGTACCAAACAGTAAAAAGATACATAATAACATCATCGATCACCCCAAAGAAACACTCATTTAATGAACAAACATCACTTTCGTCCTTGTCATTTACCACATTCAGTGTATGATTTCAAAAGTATGGGAAATTGTTGTTGGAGGTGAAAAAACATGATTAAGGTCAGATACAAAAAGAATATGGGAGCGCTTCCATGTATGATCGACTAAGAACTAGCTAGAAATCTAGGTCGACTAGGGGAAGAAAGAATTAATCAAAGCCAATGCCTAGAGAATCATTAGGGAAAAGGGAAATTGGTTCAAGCCAAGGTCAATACCTCCTTCGGCAATGTGGATCTACTTCTTCGATGACTAGGGCATGAAAGTTGAGGTCGATAGACAACAATGTGTGTGGTAGGGAAGAAGAATAAGCTGCACACCCATGTCATTAGGGGAGAGAAGATAAAATAAGAAGAATAAGCCACAAAAGTAAAAAGAATACTTTTCTATTCTTGGATAACAGAAAAAGTTTCTTCATTTACTTCATCTCCGGTGAACACTTCTCTGGCAAATGACTAGGGCATGGAAGAAGTTTTGGACGATCTGGATAGCTTCTCCTCCTTCTCCAACGGATGATCCACCGCATGAACTATTGATATATAGCAGACCATACAAAGCAGATCGACATTTCCTTCTCCACCTTCTCCCACTCTACCTTCTCCTTTATGTGTAGTATAATATAGATTATTTTCGTCGAGAGTATAGTGATACTCTTAATAATAAAGAGAGTATAGAGTGAAACTTTTCAATATAGTTCAGATCACACATTCAAGAGTTAATGAACATAGGCTTTTCTTAGTACACTGAGGAGTTTGAGATTTTGTCGTCCAGTCCCATGATCATAAACTACTTTAGATATGATCTCATCTCTATTAAGCATTTCCATCATCAATTATGTACCACAATATATAACTCTCATCCATCCATTTCCCCAATCGGATAGGGGTATGTCACCAACTATCAACCCCCAATACATTGACACTTTGGGATTATGTACTCAAAATTTGATTAATTAGAAAACTTAATTTTTTAATTATCTTCTCTGCTTTGGTCAAGAATTTCGAGTACTATCATACAAGGTATTTTCTCTCACTTATCAAGAAATGAACAATCCATTGTTGTCATCTCAATTGCTTCTATCGGGTTTTCATTGTACCCAATCCATTAACTATAGATACATACATCAATAGCCAAAGCACTATATACGTCTGAAAAGACATTTTTGATAACTCTGGTTAAAGATTCAACCATACAACCATGATAATAAAACACCTTAATAGTCAGTTTAGTGAACTCAATACACTAATTCATTTAGTTCAATGAGAATTCATTACACTAATGAGTACATGTATGTGTACATCAGTATCTCCATATTAATGGCTGATGAGATCGATCATACTCATCTTATAAGAAGACATCACACATATACTATTATATTCATATCCTTAACTAGAAATATATAAATCACATACCTCTCGATGATTATTCTCATTATCATGATCTCATCATGATTTAACTATCATTACATATGATTAAAGACTTCATTATGATATATGTATCTATCAAATAATATATGACAATTTGATTGAATAAGATATGTCAAGAAATGTCTAATCATATCAAATATGATTTGCTTATAAGACATACATTTCTATCAATCTCCCATTTGCACTAAAGTTAATCACACATTCGTTTGATCTCCATCATCTCAAGGTGACGCTCAAACACATTTTAAGTTAACGCTTTAGTTAGTGGGCCTACAAAGTTCTTAATAAAAGATAATCTATCATTGATTACATCTCTCTAAGATGCAACCTCTTTAATCAAATGGTATTGCTATAAAAATGTTTAAACTTCTTATGAGACATTGGCTACATTTCATATGAAATCGCATATTGTTTTCACAAAATTTTGGTACATTATCAAAGATAGAAGAGATAATTCTCTAAGTTGAGATGAATTTCTTTATCTAAACTACTTTCTAAGTAGTTTGAAGCATGTGTACTTTACTCAATTGTAGAACCCACAATACTTCTTGCTTGGAGCCTTTCTACCTCACTGCAACACCATTCAACTTGAACACATACTTTTTGTTGACCTGCTATTAGATTTATCTATCTAAATGCTTAAGTTTATAAAATTACAAAGCTTCATGTCCTATCTTTTATATTCTAGAAATACATCATTAGTTCTTCTCAAGTACCTAAAGATACATTTCTTAGTTATCTAATGACTCTCACTTGAATCCACATGATGACTATTTGTGACATTGAGAACATTTGACACATTAGGTTGTGTACATAGCATATCAAACATATAGGCCCTAAGGCGGAGACATAAAAAAATATACTGATGTGCCCTCTTTAGGAAAGATAAATTTCATATCTCATATGTAAGAACATACCTAGGAGTTTTCAATGTCAAACTATTTAATTATGGTTTCTATATACATTGACTAGGTCAAGCCAAGCATCATTTTAAATCTATCTCCATAAATCTTAATCTTTAAAACATAAGATGCTTCACTTAGATTAATTATGAAGAAATAATTTGGTAGCCAATTTTCATTGATGATAACATACACATGTCATTCTCAATAAATAGTATGTCATCCACAAAATATTAAGAAAGTTATAGCACTCACTTGTTTTTTTATACACAACGCTCATATTTGTTCTTAACAAAATTATTAGATTTAATCGCATCAATTTTTTTATCCAATTATCAAAAGTTTAGAAGAGGAAACTAATCAAAATTAATATAGTGAAGGTGTTGAATTGTACTACGAAAAGAAGATATTTAAGCAAGGTTCAGGAGTACCTAATATTAATATAATGTCAATTAAAATGACAAAAAAGATAAAATCAAACTTAACCGAAGTCTAAACATCAATTTGTACTTCATGAAACAAATCGAATGGAAACTTTGAAATGATATAAGATACAATTTAAATTTGAACTACACAAGTTAATGAGCTTTCAAATTTTCGTTCCAAGAATAAAATTCTTGAAAGAGTCATTGGACGTGCATGTATATATCCCCAAATCTGCACATATGTTCAGGGCACTAAAATGGACTACAAATGAAAAACCCTCAACTATAGGATGGCTCCTCCATTGGCCTATCCTCGAGGCATAGTTCAGAGGAAAGACGGACATTTCACGGAATTACAAATAATAGATTGTTGATCATTCTATCCAAAATATTTTGTGCAATTGAATCATTTATGAATCAAGACTATGGACATTTCTTCATTTCCATGTTGTTTGACATTATGTGACTGCTCTTATAGATATTTGTATTTAATAAAATGTATGGTAATGAAATTTTGCTTATGTCATTTGTAGAGAAGAAAAAAATGTTGAGTTGATATATATGGAAGGGGAATATGTTGCCAAAGGTTTCTTAGTAAATGATGACCCCAGTAAAATGATGATGGATAGATATCTTAGCAAGGTCTTCTATAAGATATATGTTATTATTGTTAAAAAGTCAAATACGCAATTGTTCATATTATATGATCACGGACAGACAAATACCCAATTGTTAAATATGATTATAGACAGACAATACATGTTACCATTGGAACTCATATTATATGGTTCAAAAATTATGGAACTTATCATTATTTGCATATTTTACTTACAAAGATTAGATAGATACTTTTTTTGTAATTTTATTAACTTATCATTGCAGATTATTTTTAATGATAAATGATTAATAAAGATTCTCAATGGTTGGCAAATGATTCTATGGAGAACTTATATATAATTCATGATTATGGTGTAGTTGAAACTCTTAAGTACTTTTGTATATTTGACTAATTTATCATACTTTACATTCCAAACATGGTATTGTTAATTTTATGTTGTGTTAAGTTTTTGTATTTTTGTTTGTGAAATAAAGTTGCTTGTATGTTTTCGAAAGTTGTGCCCATGAAAGGAGGCTGTGAATGACGTATGTATGTTCATGAAGTTGCGTAGGTTATGAATAGTGTATATATTTGTGAGATCGTATAGTTTTTGTTTGTATGAGTTTTTACGTAGGTTGTGTTTGTATTAAACATGTATAGATTGGGTGGATTATATTGAACAGACATTTGTATTGTAGGATGTATTTACCTACAGATCTGTCTTTTACTTGTGCTAATCGTACGAATTGGTCCGTAGGTGGTTCTGTAGTGATTGTTAAGAGAGTCGTAAGGAGTGCATGAATATATATATATATATATATATATCCCCAAATCTGCATGGACGCTCGGGATACTGAAATGGTATACAAATGGGGATCCCTGGGGATCCCTCGACTGTAGGGTTTTCAGGGGGATTCTACGGCCAAAATACTCCGGCACGGAAAGAGAGCGAATCACTTTGGTCCCCGGGTAGAGCTAAGTACCTTTCGAGACCGTTTGTCTGGGGCTTATCCACTCCTTTTTGGAGTGATCTTCCGGTCTTGATGAAGTTGTTCTACTCCCTTGGAAGAGTTCCTATCTCTACCACCCGACCACGTTGGCATGTCCGTGTGTTGGTCTTTTCGTGGTGGTTTGGTCTTCTCTTGGAAATTTATATTTCCAAGATGACTCTCTTGTTAACTCGGTCGTATATTTTCAATGTCGTCGATGTATGGTTGTTCAAACTCTGTATCGTTTGTTGCTTAGTATGAATGAATTTAGTACTGTGTTTCAAAAAAAAAAAAAAGTAGGGGGGAGCATTAAACGGTTCAAACCGAAAAACCAAATCGAATCAGCCTGTTTGGTTCGGTTCGGTTCGGTTTGAACCATGTTCGGTTTGATTCGGTTTGGAAGTCCTCTAAATCGGTTTAAACAAAATCAAATCGTTTAAATCGATTTAACTAAAAAATTATATAAAACTGTTATAATATTATAAAAAATAAGATTTTTATAATTTTTATAATAAAATAATATTTATTTTGATTGTTTTTAACTTAAAAACTATTATATATATATATGTAAAAAATAATTAATTACAATATTGTTATATATTTTTGGTTTAAACCGAACCAAACCAAATTGAAATGGTTTGGTTTGGTTCGGTTTGAGGGGTTGAATCGGTTTGGTTCGGTTTGAAAAAAATGGCCTAAACCGGACCAAACCGAACCATGCTCACCCCTAGGTAATAGTCACAGTCCCCAATCAGAAATAATCATGTACCTCCGCCACTTAAATGACGGTTTAAATACCGGTTCGGTGAATCGCTATCGAAAAGGGTTGAATCGTTATAGATGGGTAACGAGTTACTAAGGCGTTGGTAACAATTTAACCATTTTCGGTAGTGAGTTCAACACTTTCAAGTAACAAGTTAAGATGTTACTGAACCATTACTGAACCGTTATTGACGTCTTACTAACTTGCTACCGAACTCAATACAACTCGTCTCGACAGGTAGTGAGGTACTAAGGCGTCGATAACGGTTCAACCCTTTTCGGCAGCGATTCACCGAACTGACATTTGAACCGTCACTTAAGTGGTGGATGTATGTAACTGTTTCTGATTGAGAATTGAGACGATCCGCTCTCGCAAAGAAATGGCATCCGACAACGCGAATGTTCACGGTGTCTGCGGCTGGCTTCTCGATCCGCCTGTCCACCCCCATCATCTTGTGGATAGCCGGCACGCGTTGCTGTCGACGAGGGCGGTGGGTAGATCAAGGGCAAGCACAACCCAACAGCTGTTGTTTAAATTAAAAGCGCTCGAAGACAGAGGAAGCCAGCAAGAAGACGATCACCAAACAAACAAACAACTGCAGCTAGCTGAGAAAGCAAAGCAGTGAGCTTTTAAACGAGAGGCATGGAATTAACTTCTCTGATCGTGAAGAAGCCCACCGCAATGCCTGTCGTTTCTCAGGCATATATATCTACCGGTTCTGATCAGCTCCTGTCCGTCTTCGGTCGTCATCCACCTAAGTTGAGATATCGACACGTCGTCGGCACTAGCACGGCACAGGAGGGTAATGGCCACCCTTTGGCCGTCCACTGGCGACCTCGATCGAGGATGAGTTCAGTGCTGGAGCAGCCAGCCTTTCATGGAGGGGTCCTCTCTCTCTCTCTCTCTATCTACGTTGCATTTCCCCCTCTTTACTTCTCTCTATCACAAAAGAAAAGGAGCGAACTAAAGAAAAGATTGGCCAGCTCCCCCACTTTTCTGTGACCGACGGAGTTCTAAGCTGACAAGTTGGGTTTTGTTTAAGGCCCTGTTTGGTAACATTATTTGACACCTCTATCACTATCAATTTTAAAATTGATATTCCTAGTAATCACTAAGAAGTGTTTGGTTAGTAATATTAATTTTGAAATTGGTGGTGAAAACAAAGCACATTATGTAATACAAATGTCAACTTGTATCAATTTTGATATTGATACTCCAACCTCTAAAATTATCAATATCAATATTGATATAGTATCAAATTTGAAACTCTAACCAAACGGGCCATAAAGTTGCACACTATAAATTTTATTTGCAACAAATTGGCACTCTCTCTCTTTCTTTTCTTTTCTTCTTTTTTACAAAACTAACACTTTAAAATTTTGGAGTTTAAAACATCAGACTCTCACACAAATTAGTGAAGTCAGAGTCTAAAGATCAAACTTTGAGAATCGTAAAATTAGTCAACTTTAAACCAAACGAGGGATCTAACCAATATATTATGAGAACGGTGTGTTATGTAGTTAGATTTAAAAGAAATTAGACTTTACTTGGGATCCATTTGGATCTGGGGGCGCAAACGAACCAATACACTAGACAAATTTGACTCAACTAAATAAAAATATTTATTAAGTTAAACGAACAAATTTAAACAAAAAATAAAATTTGACTTATTAAATGAGTCAAGTTTGAACAGACTCTTACTCAACTTAATAAACTCACGAGTAACTCGATAAAATATTTTATTGAATATTTATTTTTAAAAATTAAATTATGAGTATTAATAGTTATATATTATTACTTAAATGTGTTAAATATATTAAATAATTTAAAATTTGAGTTTAAACTTCGATCGAGTTTCATAAATGAGTTAAATCTAAAATTTCACAAATAACTTTTCATTGATTTAGGTTTTATAAACAAGTTTGTATATAGTTTAAGTTTGAATGTAAATTGAACTTTAGTCCAGTTACTACTCGAGCTGGACTCGACTTAATTAATAAGCGAACTAAACTTGAAAAAGGGTTTAACTTATTCGTTAAAACTTAAGTTCAAACTTGAACTAATATAAAATAAATGAGCCAAACTTGAACATCATAGGGTCCGTTTGGCAACTTCTCGAAGGACTTCTTCTAGAAGTGCCTTCTTTTCGAAGGCACTCCAATTAGAAGGTCTTCTCATTTGTGGGAGTGAAAGTAGTTTGGTTATGTTTTGGGTCTAAAAACTCTTCTTTTAATTTTCTTCTTGCCGTAGGCGTATTCCGCCCGGCTGCGCGGGGGGAGGCGCGGGGGGGACTCCGGCTGCGCGGGGGGAGGCGCGGGGGCGTCTGCCGGGGGGGACTCCGGGTGCGGGGGGGGGGGCGCCGCGCGGGGGGGGGGGGGGGGGGGGGGGGGCGACTCCGGCTGCAGGGGGGACTCGGGATGCCGCCAGCTGCGCGGGGGAGGCGCGGAGGCATCCGCGGGGGCGGGGGGCGACTCCGGCTGCGGGGGGACTCGGGATGCCGCCCGGCTGCGCGGGGGAGGCGCGGAGGCATCCGCGGGGGCGGGGGGGGGGACTCCGGCTGCGGAGGGGGGGGCTCGCGGAGGGGGGAGGCGCGGAGGGGCGGTGCCGGGGGGAGGGGGGCTTCGCGGACGGCGGCGGGGGGGTCGCGGAGGGGGGAGTGCCGCGGAGGGGGGAGGCTCGGAGGGGGGAGGCTCGCGGAGGGGGGAGGCGCGGAGGGGCGGTGCCGGGGAGGGGGGGCTTCGCGGACGGCGGCGGGGGTGCCGCGGAGGGGGGGAGTGCCGCGGAGGGGGGGAGGCTCGGAGGGGGGGGGGAGGCTCGCGGACGGCGGCGGGGAGGCTCGCGGAGGGGGGAGGCTCGGAGGGGGGAGGCTCGCGGACCGCGGCGGGGAGGCTCGCGGACGGCGGCGGGGGTCGCGGAGGGGGAGACGCGGAGGGGGGGAGGCTCGCGGAGGGGAGGGAGTGCCGGAGGGGGAGTGCCGCGGAGGGGGGCTCGCGGAGGGGACGGCTGCGCCGTGGAAGTGCCGCGGAGGGGGGGGGGCTCGCGGAGGGGACGGCACGGGAGCGCGGGATGGAGACTCACGGGCACGGCACGGGAGCGCTTTTCTTCCGCCGGAAGGAGAAATTTTCTCCTCCGAGCTTCTACCTCCGAGAAGAAGGAAAAGTGAAAAAAAAATGTAACCAAACAGCACCATAAAAATAAGAAGGACTTCTGATCAGAGGAGAAGTAAAAAAAAAGTACTTCCACGTAGTTCCCAAACGCACCCATAGTACTCAGCTCGACTCGACTCGCTTGCACCCCTATTTGGATCCTTGTAAAACGAGCTGCTTGGTCACGAAAACTTGATAATTCTTTTCATTTGGATGCACGTAAAATAAGGTCAATGAAAAACATATAATATTGACTTGCCCTAGCCTTGAATTTTGGCATCCGTGGAAATCCCCTTATGCTTGGAGCCCAAAGGTGTGAAGTGAATATTTAAGTAACATAATAGGATAGTATTTTAAAAATAACTGAATAATTAGAAACATTTTAAACATTTTATTATAAAATGCATCAAATGAAATATTTGTATTTAATTTTTTAAAATATCAATTTTCTGTAAAAAAAATTATTATTTTTTACTCTTCAATCAAATGCACCCAATTATCTTGTCCATTTAATTTTTATTTTTAAAAAATATAAAATATAATTAAAAACTAACTATAAATTTTAATTCCGTATTTTAAACTATTAATTTAAAAAATAAATATATTTTTAAAAATGTGATTTCAATATACTTTTTATTTAAATAATGAGTTTAAATAATGAATTTTTAATAATAAATCTTAAAGTTCTATTAAAAATAAAATGTATTATATCTTTTTTTTGTAAAAGTGATATAGAGAATAAGGCATGTTGATCCATAAATTGATCTGCATGCTATTAAATAATTATTGGTGCAAATGAATCAATACACTCGACAAGCAGTTCAAAATTCAGCTCGATAAAAATTTGACTCGATTAGTTTATTATGTTAAATGAACAAGCTTGAATAGAAAATAAAGTTTAACTCATTAAACGAGCTAAACTTGAACAAACCCCTACTCGGCTCGAAAAACTCGCAAATAACTTGATTAAATATTCTATTGAATATTTATTTTTAAATATTAAATCATGAGTATTAATTAGGGGTGTTCAAGTAAAACCGGTAAACCGGTAAACCGAACCGAACCAATCGATTCGGTTCGGTTTGACGGGTTATCCATTCGGTTTCTTGAACCGAACCGAACCGATAATTTCTTATTGGTTTAGTTCGGTTCGACACCTCTCCAAACCAAACCGAACCGGTAAACCGGTTGACCCGATTTGACAAAGTTTGACCCACTCTATTTACATATTATATTACATTTAAATATATATTATATCAATTTTAAATATATATTAATATAAATTTAAGCTAATTAGTATAAAGATATAATTATATATTATAAATAAAATATTAGTCTTCATGTTAATCTTAAATAATTATTATAATATATATTTTATTTTATATTTATTTTTATTTATTTAAATATATATTAAACCGATGAACCGAACCGAACCGAACCGAACCACAATCGGTTCAGGCTTCACTGAACCGGTTCGATTCGGTTCGGTTCCCCTTATCGGTTCGGTTTCAGTTTGGAAAAAAAACGCCCAAACCGAACCGAACCGAACCGTTTAAGTTTAAACTTAAATCTAAGATTCATAAATGAGATAAATCTAAAGTTTCACAAATGACTTTTCATTGATTCTAGATTTTATAAACGAATTTATATATAACTTTAAGTTTGAACGTGGATTGAACTTTATTTCATCTACTACTCAAGCACAAGCTCGAACTCGATTTGATTAATAAACAAACCAAAACTCGAACAAAAGTTCAACATACTCCGTAAAACTCGAGTTCAAACTAAAAACTCGTGTAAAATAAATGAGCAGATTTTAAACACTATACTACTCGACTCAACTTGACTCATTTGCAACCGCACAATTAACTTACTTTGTTTTTTAAAAGTGATTACATGAAAAATTGCCCGTCACTAGAAATCTGATCCTCAAATTTCTTTTTCTTCCCAAAATTCGACTTTGATCTAATCATACTTTTATTAATTAGCTTTATGAAAAAATTAATGTTTTAAAAGGCGTTGATTAAAAGAAAACAAACTCTACCCCTGGACTGCCTTTTGTAGGGGCCCCTTCTTGAAAGACTGCGGCGTCGCTTGCTGTTTTCTTTGTTGCGCTGGATCCTATCACGGACCGGATCCCGGCTACTGTAAGGAGAATAGTGCGAAAGACGACCGCATGGAGCTCGGGGGGAGCAGGAACACGCCCACGACCTTGACGTAACAGAGCAGAGGATCTCTGTCCGGATCTAATTAAGCCACGCGGCAGCGCAAGTAGACGACAGATTTGGAGAGAGAGCACGACACCAGCAGGAGGAAGCCGGGACAGAGAGAAGGCACAGTATGTCCCCTGGAAGCGCCGCGCATCATGCAGAGATATGTCATAGAGAGAAAGAGGGGGGAGGGGTGTAGTAGCAGGAGCACAGTTGCCGCCACTTCTGCGCGCGTCTGGCTGCTTGCTTACTCTGTTCAGCTGCTCAGCAACATGATCGAAAGAGAATGCGGTGCTGATGTAGCTATCTAGCTAGCTGCTGCTTGCTTTCTTCCATGTGTTGTGCACCTGGGCAGCTGCGCTCTCCTCCTTGCTGGAGTGCCATCATTCCCCCCTTTGACCTTCGTCTATATATATGTGTGTGCTCCAGCAGAGATAAATGAGAGGTGCCGTGCGAGTAGCATATTGCTTGTGCTCGTATTTTGTTCTATTGAAGGTCGACTCAATAATATAATGATGAGTATCTTTGACTTGTGCTCGTCGTTTAGTTTCCTTCGGCATATTCAAATTTGGCTTGTTGAGATTTTGAGTTCGAAACTCGATCTGGTAAGAGAGCTCAACTCAGACGTGGTAAAACCTGAACTCAGAACTTGATTTGCATTTTGGTTTATGAAGCTGGGTAGAATTTGAGAGCTCTTTTTGAAGCTTCATCTTGACTTGATTTAAATTCAAGTTTAAGTTCGGATTAAGTTTTGTCGTTTAAGAAACTCCAATCAAACTTGATTTGAATTCATTCATGGAAGTAAGAATTTTAGTTTGTTCGTGAAACATGATATAAGTGACTTATTTTAAACTCTCGGGTGTACGCTCAAATTAAGATCAATTTTAATCTATTGACAAATTTAATTAATTGACACACCATATAATATTTGAGTATTCATAGTTTGATTATTGTTAACCAAATAGTGTTAATCAAAATAATTTTCATGAATTCTATCCGCGTCAATTAAGTAGAGATTTGCTCCAACTCACGACTCATTAACAAATATAACTTCAAATTTCAAGTTTCTCTTTAACATAGTAAAGGATTTGAGTCAAGTTTCTTTGTTATATGGAGTGATTTGGCTACTTTGCTTCCCTAGTTGGCTAGTTTGCCTAGTTGGCTCCCCTAGTTGCCCCCCCTCTCTCTCTCTCTCTTTATGCGCACAGATAGAACAGGTTCCACTGGACTTTGAAAAAGGCACCATGCACAAAGCTGCTGGTTTCCGAGACGGTTGCCGGGTCATAAATAGACACTTCTGTGTCTCCTACTCCACCCACCAAATAAGAGATAAGTACCAAGCCTGTGTAGAGTCATCCCTGGGTCTCTCTCTTCCAGACCATTTTGTGTTCATCACCTTCGTAGATGGTTAGAATTATGAGCTAAATAGCTGATACCGTACGTGATCGCCGATCCTCTTCTGATGCTTTATCACTCGTCAAGGCAAACGTCATGCACGGGACCGCAGTTAAGGCAGCGAAGACGAAGTTTCACCTCACATCTGAAACATCTTTCATGCTGCCATGATGTGCAAAGAAACTCGAGTTATCGTCCACCCAAGTCGAACTGTAACAAGTGATGGGCGGCGCATGCTGCTGGAAGTTCTGTACAGCTGCAGGGAGGGGCCGAAGCGCCATGGCTGCCAAGACTTATCAGTACTAGTGGAATTAAAGCAGTAGCAACAGGATCCGTCGAACTAGCTAGGGCACCATGTATCACCTCCGCTGGGGACGAGGAGGCAAATGGGCAGCAACGTGCTGCACAGGTGGGGGAGGCCTAAGGAAGATGACATGATGTGTTGTGACTGCGGAACCTTTGGATCGAACACCACGAGTTGGATGCACATCACGAAGCAAGATTTTTAAGAGGATCGATCTCCACTACAAACACAATTGTTTGGGACTCCCCCCACTGGATTTCCTCAACACCCAACACTCTGAATGAGCTATCTGCCTGAGTTACTTAAAAGGAGAAACACCCAACACTCACTCTAAATATGAGTCTCCTAGCCTGAATTAAGAGTCATAAAATATCCTAATGTCTATCCAATCAATAACTATCGGATCCTAATCCATTTAAAGATTAACTCATACTTAGTGTTGTGGACGTCTCATCTTCACCCGTTGAGACTACGTGCATTGGAACTCATCCGCGCGAGAGGGTAAGCAAAGACATGCTCGCGGCGGGCTTCATCCATGCGAGATGGCTGCGTCGATAAACAACGTGGAAGCTCACGTCTTCTACCGCGACTAGGTGCTCAGGTCATTCAAGACTCTGCATGGGGACATGAATACGAGTGTATACAGTCCTGGATATGCACGGTGGAGTGACGCGGGAAGTCTATCCGTGTATGAAGATAAGAACATGGGCAACGTCGTGAGTATCATCCAGAATCCCTATAAATAGAGTAATTCTCTTCTACGTTCATGACCACGGTGAGCTTCAAGAGATCTAGATGTGGAGGGAAATGTTGAGGAGAGATTATCCTTGTATTTGAGAGCTTTGAGATAGAGAATTTGTTTCTCTTGTAGAGTGTCTCCTTGTAATATTCTTCTTGATTTAGTGAAGTGTTTGGTCATCGTCTCCCGTGGAAGTAGGAAGGCATATCACCTTGCCGAACCACGTTAAATCAATGTCTTCTTGTTGTGGTGTTTGTTCCTTCTTCTATCTCCATTCGTAGATCAATATTCTGGATACGGGTCAGTTCGTGAGAGTCGTATGATTATTCCGCACACGTTACAACAAACTGGTATCAGGGCCCGGTTACCCGGTTGCTGTTCGATTTGCAAGATGGCTGTCAGGTCAATAATGGTGATGAAATTCGAGATGTTCGACAGAAAGACGAAGGACTTCAACATATGACGGTTGAAGATGCAGTCCAACAAGGACTTAGCAAGGTGTTAAAAGGTAATGATGTGTTACTTGATGATTGGCAAGATTCTGACATGGAGAAATATCTTGAACGGGCCTTGACAACTATTTGTCTCAGTTTGTCTGATAACGTATTGCGAGAGATTGCTAACTAAGATACCCCGGAAAAGCTATGGCTCAAATTGGAAATAAGGTACATGACAAAATCTCCTACCAATCGGTTGTATTTGAAACAGAGATTGTTTACATTCCGGATGAAGGAAGGTACTCCCATTATTGATCATCTAAATGAGTTCAATTAAATTGTTATGGATCTGAAACATATCGGTGTTAAAGTTGAGGATGAATATCAGGTCATCATTCTCTTATGTTCTTTACTAATTTCGTTTGAGGGCTTTGTTGACATATTGATGTACAACAAAAGTAATTTCTCTGTAAAAGATGTCAAGTCATCTTTAAACTCGAAAGAATTGAAGAGGCGTGTGCTGGAAACTCAAGGTGGAAATCGGGTAGATAGCTTGATGATACAAGGGAGAACAAAGAGAAGAGAAAAGAATGGTAGTTCTAAATCCAAAGTCAAATGCTACAATTGCAACTAAAGAGGGCACATCAAAAGAGACTGACCAAAGTGGAAGGGAAAAGGCAAGGTGTACGCGGAGTCTTCTACAGCAAACATGATTCAAGAGGAGACTTCAGAAGAGGAGATTGTTTTGATGGTCACGACAGATGCGTCAAGTGATGGTTGGATTTTTTATTTTATATGTACTTTTCGTATGTGTCCTCAAAGATATTGGTTTTCTTCTTACACGGCTATAAGTAGTAGTACGGTCACTTTGGGAGACAATAGAACTATTGTAGTTGCAAGAGTTGGTATGATCAGAATCAAGATGTATGATAATGTCATCAGAACCCTGAAGGTACACCGTGTTCCTAACTTGTAAAGGAGCCTAATTTTTCTTAGTCTTTTGAAAGCACATGAATATTGTTTTTCAGCTAAGAATAAGGTGCTTAAAGTGTCTTGAGGTATTTTAGTTGTGATGAAATGAAAGATAGCAAGAGGACTTTTATCACCTAGAGGGCAACATTGTAGTCGGCAATGTTGATGTTGCTGGAAGCTCAGATCACGATCCTAAAGCTCAGATCACGATCCTACTCGGTTGTGACACTGGCGGTTGAGCCACATGAGAAAAAAAGTCAATGTGGAGAAGTTCATGTATTCTCTGGACTTGATTGACTTGTGCAAGATGTGAGGTGTGCCCGGTGGGGCACTGGCAGATATGATGATGGTGTGAAGCTTGACACTGAATGTGACGACTTGTGAAGATGAGCCGAGAGGAGAATTTGTTGCAGACGTCTCATCTTCACCCTGTGGAGACGTCCGCACACGGGAACTCATCCGCACAAGAGGGTCAGCAAAGACGTGGTCATGGGGGGCTTCATCCATACGAGATGGCTGCATGGATAAACGACGAGGAAGCTCACATCTTCTGCTATGACTAGGTGCTCGGGACATGCAAGGCTCTGCATGGGGACATGAATACAGGTGTATACAGTCCCAGATATGCATGGTGGGGTGCGCGAGAAGCCTATCCACGTATGAAGATAAGAACATGGACAACATCGTGGGTATTGTCTGGAACCCCTATAAATAATGCAACTCTCTTCTATATTCATGACCGCGATGAGCTTCAAGAGATCGAGATGTAAGGGGCTGTTGAGGAAAGATTATCCTTGTATTTGAGAGCTTTGGGGTAGAGGATTTGTTCCTCTTGGAGAGTGCGTCTCCTTGTAATATTCTCCTTAGTTTAGTGAAGTTTCCGATCATCGATACCCGTTGGCATATCGCCTTGCAGAACTACATTAAATCAGTGTCTTCTTATTGTGGTGTTTGTTCCTTCTTCTATCTCCATTTACATGTTAATATTTGGGATATGGCTCGATTCGTCAGAGTCGTACGGTTATTCCGCATGCGTTATAACACTTAGCATTATCTACCTTGGGTTAACTCCGAAAGTGACTATATCCTTCTCCCAACTCCACCAGCAATGCCCACACCTCGATCATTATTCCAACAAATCTAGAGTGCTTGAAAATCTAGAGTTGGACTCTTGAAGCACCTAATTTTGACGTTGATCACCCTTTATCAAGTCGAAACAGCATTGCTTGTCTGATTCTTGACATTGGAGTCATTGTTGACTAGGTGGGCTCCATCACTCCTGTCACCAATCCTTATGTCGTGATTGTTGCCTTCAAGCTGATGCTATACCACCTCCATCAAAGCT
This sequence comes from Cryptocoryne crispatula var. balansae, assembly GCA_036172225.1. NCBI lineage: Eukaryota > Viridiplantae > Streptophyta > Magnoliopsida > Alismatales > Araceae > Cryptocoryne > Cryptocoryne crispatula. Next base: position 14,942,268 of record CM069921.1, read on the forward strand.
TGTTGGAGATAGGGCCAATGATGCTGGCGTTCCTCATGCCGCCGTGTCCTCTGTGGATGCACCTCACTTGAGCTCCACCACTACCTATAGAATTCTCCACTGCACTCTTTTTCACCATCAATTTGGTGGTCCTTCTCATCACCACCATCTTGGAGTCCAACCAGATGCTCAATCCTACTACCCAAGATGGGCCTTCATCACGTCCAAAGCTCTGTTATCAAAGCTCTCCTTGTTGGAACTACCTCCCAAGGCCACCGTCACCATGGTCTTTGTACTATTGTCACTAGACTCTTCACCTTGGTTGCCAAAGCTCCTCTTGACCAGTCTAATGTATGCCATCGTAGGCGCGGGAGAACCTTATATCATCGCCTACAAATGCCCTTAGAGATGCCATAATCATGCAGTGTAATCACCCTGGAGCCTCTACCGGTATGCCCCCGCTACCACCGATGTTCACCATTGAAAAACACCCCTCGAGCGCTAGCTAGAGATAGTGCCACAACTATGGCTTCTCGCACGAACACTTCCTTCTGGCTGCCGCTACCTCTACTCCACTTACAGCCAAGTCTACTACAAATCTTGTGGCGTAGGGAGCACCACCACCAAATTGTTTACGTGATGTCATCTTTGACTCCGACCTCAAACATAGCTCTAACACTAGATGTTGTAATCGTGGAACCTTTGAATCGAACATAGCAGAGTTAGATGTACATCATGAGACAAGATTTTAGAAGAATTGATCTTCACTAAAAAACATAGTAGCACACAACTCTTCCCTGGTGCGGTGGCTCTCTCAACACTTAGCACTTTGAAAGTGCTACCGACCTAGACTATTTATAGAAAGAACTACCGTAAAAACTCACTCAGACCAGAACTTTACTAGTCCTTATCCAGAGTCCTAACCAATTCAGATATCCTAATGTCTATCCGGTTAATAATCATCAGATTCTTATTCACTTAAGGGTTAACTCATACATCATAATGATGTATAAATAGCCCAGGGCAGAGAACAATGATGTTCTTGCATTTCTAAATATGGAGAATTGATGGGGCTTCCTTAAGGGTTGGACATGGGACCATGCCAATCATAGCTCTAACCTACGCCCGCCCCACCATGGGTGCCCTTTGGTGCGTAGAAAACCACTTCACCATCAACAACAAAAAAAAAGGTATCATCTCACCTTCTCCTAATTAAGTTTCAACCTATGTGTATCCTTTGATTCTATTCACATTGATCTTTATCCTAAATTTGAATTTCAATGTCTTACAAGAGCATCAACTGAAATTTCAGTGATAGAAGATCAAACTACGTACCCTTTAATACTTCTTTCTGACTCATCCATCGTCGCTTCGGAGGGTTCTTACAGTGTGTAATCTCTTGAGGAAACATAGGGCATGGATTTGTAGAAAGATTTCAATCATTTAAAATAAATAATGTGTTACAAGGTATATAACCAAATACATCCACTTTTTATTGGCCTGTGTGCAGTAGAGATTTGGCGAAAGAATTTTATTTTTTTTGTGCGCACGAGAGAACAGAAAAAAGAAATCACATGACGCCGGAAAAGGCAGCTACCGGCCTTTCTAATTTTATTTTTTATTTGATAACTTTGCCCTTTCTCTTTTATCTTTTTCACATTCTCAGCCAATCGCTTCGTCGATCCCCCTCCTGCTTTCCCTGCCACTATCTTCAGCAAATATCTTTGCCTATAAAGTAACGGGTGAAAAACTGACTTTACATATTGAAATGAAGCCCCAAACCTCGCCGCTCCAAATACAATGTCGAAGGCACATCCATAATAAACTTCAAACTAGGTGAAACGCCCCAAGAGATGAGGCATTTTGACCAGGTCCATCCAACTAAAATCTCATCCGATCGAACTCAACCCAAGGCTTTTCTCATGAAAAGACTCTAGTGGGCAAGAGCTATCCGTCTTGGAGCAGACGCACTTCAATCATAACGAGCGTGCTTCCGCCGGCCTTGCTGAGGAGTCGGTACATCAAATCTTTTCTTATCTCAGCACTGCCTTGTGCTCTGTCTCTCTCTCTCTCTCTCTCAACCAATTGATCTATATATATATATGCATATGCACATGTCGTGGTGTCCAGGCAGAGAAAGGCATATAAATATATGCACGCCGATCGTCGCACACCGATCAGATACATATGAGAATGCTGGTGTATCTGGCTGCACGTTCGGATATATGGCTGGCGGCCTTGTGTGGTTGCGGACTGTCGATGAATCTTCCCTGGACGTTATGATACTGCGAGCGCCCGCAGTCTCAGCTGTCCATTCTTTCCTTTGTTCCACTGACTTAGGAATTCAGATACACGCTTGGAAGATCCCATTGTGATGCTAGACAGCTGGTTTTCCTCCACTGAAAATTAGGGGCTCTTAATTAATTTCTTGTCTAACTCCTTGCTTTGTGACTAAACCAAGTATTTAATCTCATTAAAATATTTATATGTTAATCGATTTAAAACTTATTTCAAGATAGATTGTATATGTTATTTCTAATTTCTCTATCAAAGATGACATCTGAAAAATAAAAAATAAATAAATCCTGCACGTTCTTTTAATGAGATTCAATAAGATCGATACAAAAGCTTACAGGGGTTAATTTTGATCAAACAAATGCTGTGTGGGGGTTATTCCAATTATTTTAACATTTTTCAAGAACGAGAAGCGCAACCAAAGTGTAATGGAATCAAAATGCTAGGCGTCGATTGATTAATTCTTACCCCTGAGACTATCTGGGGATTGTGTATTTCAGGCCAATTTGAATTGTTTGGTTTTTGTAAACACTTGGAGCGCCTCGTTGTGATCTTTGGTATGGATCTTGGATATAACTTCGTGAGAAAATTTGAAGTTATTGTCTCTTATATTTATGAGTTATTTTTTCCGATTATGGCTTGGAACATATTTCGATCAATATATCTTTCTTGCCCTGGGCATAACAGGGAGTGATTCATGTCAAAGCCATAGGGTTCCGGTATTAAGTGATGATTAGATTATTGGAGAATGATTACTGGATCGACATCATGGTAGCATTTTCCGATGATGATTCTTCAGATTGAAGACACCTATGGGGTGTTTGGTTGCATGATAATGAAGGTTTTTGTTTTAATTTTTAAAAATTGTAAGAAAACTTGTTAAAAGAGGTGTTTGGTAATCATGACAATTTTATGTTTTAAAAGTGATTTTCTTCTTAAACAAAAAAAGAGGGTCTCACCTCTTTCTTTTTTCTTGTGGTCCCCCACTTTGTTTGGTCATGTGTGGTAGTTACTCTTTTTTGTAATCACATCCCTCCAAACATGATAATTTTATGTCATGAGTTGGTTCACTTTTTATTTTAATATAATTTTTTATCATGAAAGTGTACAAAAAATTATCATGCAACCAAACACCCCACTAGTAATTAATTAGGATATATAGTGATCAATGAGTTAGATACAGTATGATGATGTGATTTTAATTAAAAGATAGATATGTACATGGAGAGATAGAAAAGGATAGATGTGGATGTGAATAGACAACTAGCTAGATAGAAAGACAAAGTAGATTTAAAAAAAACATATTTTATTCTATAACCTATACTAGAATAATCAAAATTATTGGTGTATGACATTTAAAATTGTATATTCCCTTACCTTACACAATGAAGTGTTTATATGTACCCATCATAGGCAACCAATTGTGTTGAGATATAAAGAGTACAGTAACATGGTTAATTTTTTCAAAGACAACGTGTATGGAGATATATATAGATGGCCATCATCAAGACTTACACACACACAAACACATCCATGCATGCATGGTGTTTAGAACCGTAGATGATTAATATGCAAATAGGATAATGAATATCTAACTTGGTAGGTAAATATAATCTTGAATGATGATAGTACGTCTTGAGGGCTTCGAAGTATGCATTTTTATGGACTACGGAAATCCTCCTATCGAAGACGAAAGGGGAATGTAGTTAAAAAAGCAAGTGGTAGTTGAAAAATGCATCAAGTATATGTTTAAGGTAGAGATGAACGTACAAAAAGAAAATTGGTTTCTATGATATGATGTTTACGTTAGACTGTTCCATTTTATTTTAAAGGTGGTGACAAGAAAATTGATGGAAAATGCCTTGTAATTACGGAGATATGACATGCAAGTTGACCACTAATAAACTCTTCCACACCTTCTAAAGAAAAAAATATATAATTTGTCAATCAAATAAATTTTCAATTATCGAGATTTGATCAAAACAATGTTAAAAAATTCTGATTTAAAACGCACATTAGAAATCACCAAGAATAATGCAATCAGTTATCCGCAAAAATAACATAGTATTTTAAAGTATATAAAAGTAGGTGATAAAATGAACTGGCATGGTCCTCATGCATTACAGTGATCGAATAAGTGATAAAGGTTTTATAATTATCTGACTATATTGTTGAGTTGCCAAGTTAGAACTTTACCAAGTTTATACAAGGAACAAGGTTGGGGAAATCTTTATAGAAGAGAGACAACTTAGAAAAAATAATAGACTGAATTACGCGAGATGGATGTCAATGTCAAACATTATTTGTTGAACCAGCTGATAAAACAATAGGAAAAGTGGTACCGTCATGCGAAGCGGATAACATCTACCTCAAGCTTCCTTTGGTAGTGTCCTTGCAATGAGTTTGTTTTCCACTGAAAATCTAATGTCACCAAAAGTGAAATAGCAATGATTATCCTGCAATTGGACTGGGTAGAATTTTGTGAAGATGAATTTTAATTGGTGTTCCCAGTAGGGAATTAAAGAGCTAATATTAAAGATAGACAAATATTGACAACTTCCATCCTTGACAAAGTCTTATCCTTCATACTTAGATGCAATATATAGAGGAGTTAGCCAGTCAACAGTGAGTAGTAGTTCAAGTACCAGAATACCAAGTTGAAACGTATATAGACGATGTTGTGTACATAGCTGTAAGTTTCTCTTGAGGATGGTGCCTTCCATATATAGGTACGTAGAAATCAATATATAGCTTCATATCCACCGTGACCACAAATTTGTCACATTATATTTGCAAAAGAGTGGTCGGTGTAAAAACGGGATTGAGCGCATTTATCTTTTAGAACGTAAATCATTTGTGCTAGCTTTTCTGTGCAACGAATTTAGTGGGAAGAAAAACGTCCGGAGTGGCCACGACCTCTGTTGCGTTGTACGTGGGAGACCCATCGAGCAAGGCAAAAAAAAGTTCGTCTTTAGACACAAAAGAGCCGGAGGCATCTTATTGTTTGACAATAGCCTTAAGCTGGCCAAATCATTCTTGCATCATGAGATTTTCTTACTTAATATTGTGAAGTTGATGACGTAAACTTGAAGAATTACCGAAGTGATTAGCGAGTACATATATCCCATGTCTTTTTGGAAGATATAAAGACTAGGAGGCTGACTACAAAATGGTTTGAGCTAGGAAATGATCTACCGATCCTTCCGGGTACCGTGCAGTAAAATTCAAGCGAAGAGGTTTGTGGTGCATGAAGGAAACCCACCAACATATATATAATCCCACAAGATGGTGGCCAAGAAGAACAGGTTCAAACAGCCTTCTACAAACAACGCATGTGGTAGCGTCATGTCCAAAACTGAGACCAAGTTGGTGATGAACTATTGGGGGTGCAATACTTTCAAAGACACAAAATCGTGAGATGCACCACCACCAAGTCGTGACATGACTTTTGAGGAGGGAGACCTATCGAGAAGGCATCATAAGAGATGGCCAGAAGCAATAATTGTTTTACTACTTCGATACCATGAAAGTCAAGCAAGAAAGTAAAGGAAAACCTCTCTGCTTCCACGCTTCTTCCAGATGTTGTATAATATACAGTGCAGTCCATTACAAGGATAAATGCAGTTGGGATGGATCTCTAGATATACGGTGGGAGTAATACCAGAAGAACACATATAAAGAGGAGAAATTTCAGAGGAACGCGGAAAGATGAGTGGTTTCAGATGTGCCGTGGAGTCACATCTTATCAGCTCTGAATGCACACATACTGTAAAGAAACAAAGATGGACATTGTGCATTACTTAAGTTGACTCTTTGCCTAGATTATTTGTGGGAAACCAAATCTGCTAGCTGTTTTGCTTTTATTTCTTAACTTCGACTGACTAAAAACACTGAGAGAGCAAACTGAAAACAAACTTGAAACCCTTTTCTTAGTTTAAGGTACAATTCTTTTTCGTGAGTCATCAAAGATGATGTCCTCCTCTTACCACCATCCAGTTAATAATTATCGACTATAGGATTGTTACGTAACTAAGTTAGTTACGTACGTACGTACGTGGGTTAATCCCCAAGTGAAGATAAGGATCTGGTGGTTGTTAACCGGATAGGCATCGGGGTTATCCAAATCGATCAGGACTGTGGATAGGGACTAGGAGAGTTCTAGTCGGGATGGGTTTCCTGGGTTGTTCTCCCTATAAATAGCCCAGGCCGGTGGCTCATTCTGGATGTCGGGTGTCGAGGGAGCCACCGGGGGAGAGGTTGTACGTCTGCGGTTTAGTGGAGTTCGACTTCTCCAAGATCTCGTCGTCTTCGTGGTGTGTGCGTCTTGCTCCGAGGAAGATCGATCGCCGGGTTTTCCGCAACATCTGGTATCAGAGCTGTGGTTTGATCGTTCGGAGTCGAAGACGACATGGTAAAGACGACGGGGTGACGGCTCTCTACACCGACCGGTTTTTGCAGCAGGTTCTGACTGCGGGTGGAGTGATTGGACTAGTCGATTGCCATCAATGGCGGGGTGAGGAGCACCGGCCAATAGTCCAACAGGCTCGGAAGACTTCACTGGCGCGAGGAGGCAACGATTCCGAGCTGCGTCCAGTGAAGTTCTTGGCGGCTCCATCGAGGCAATCTCTGGCACCGACGGCAGCTGTCCTGGGAGAAGCTAGGTGCGGCTGCTCGCGTGGAAGGGTGAGTTCCAGGTGGCAATCTCTCAGGAGGCACGGTGCTGTATTGTGCAAGGGAACGGGCGGTGCTGGTGCCAGGCTTCTATTGCAAGAAGGAACACCGCCGGCTGCATCAACCAGAGAGCCACGACCTGGTTTGTTTGCTGCGCTGTTAACATTTGGGGTTTTTCTCATTTTATTATTTTTATATCCTTGTAACCACGTTGGAGGCAAGGGACTTTGTTGACGTGAGAGACAGGAGATAGAGAGAGAAGAGAGGAAGAAGGGAGAGAGAGAAACGCTCAAACTTGATTTACATATCCGATCTAATTATTAGGACTTAGATTTTAAGTCTGGTTGGATCCGATAAAGTTAGGTTGCTAGGTCTGGATTTCGGATAGGGTTATTGGGTCTCGTCCGTACCCGTTAACAGGATTCGAGATTGGAAGGAGCAGGTTTACCGATCAGGTGGCCGAGGTTGTTTCGGCTTGATCGGGGGTATTCGGTGTCAGAATCAGGTGATCGAGGAGTCCAAGCCTAGGTTTTCAGGCGCTCCGGGTTCATTGGACAGTCTGGATCGGGTGATTTCCAAACCGACGGTCTGATTTGTGCAGGTGCAGGTGTGCGTTGATATTGATCAAGGGTGTACTTGATCAGGATCGATCGATGGCTGGGCAGGAAGGCACAAGTCAGAGGTCCGTTGGAAGGGTTACAAGCTTCTCCGTAGAACCCTTCAATGGTTATGGAGACTTCACTCTATGGCAGCAATGCGTGAAGAATATTCTTACGCGGGAAGGACTGGTCAAGGCTCTTGGCAAAGCGGCAGACAAACCGGAGAAGCTGACAGAGGAGGAGAGGGCTGAAAAGCGGGCGCTAGCGAATAGCACGATTCAGCTATTCTTGGCGGACAACACACTTCGAGAGGTGATTGGCATAGAAGATCTGGTGGATGTTTGGGAAAAGCTCGAGAGCAGGTACATGTCCAAGTCGCTAACGAACAGATTGCTAGCGAAGAAGCGGCTATATGGCTTGAAGATGATCGAGGGAACAGGGATCAAAGCTCATCTCGACGACTTCAACAGGATTCTAACGGAGGTGCTATCTCTGGGTGAGGAAATCAAAGAAGAGGATCGAGCACTTCTTCTGTTGTCGTCATTGCCGATGTTGTACGATCACATCGTGACGACTATGCGGTATAAGACCAACACTCTCAGGCTAGATGATGTCATAGCCTCGTTGCTTTCGAACGAGTCTCGTCGGAAGAGAAACGAAGCAGGGATGTCAAGTGGGAGTCAGGCTTTGATTGCAGGTGGAGGTCGTGGAAGATCGGACAACCGGCAGGGGAGACGAGATGACAAAGGACGATCCAAGACTCGGGGTCGTAGGTGCTACTACTGCGACGAGGAAGGTCACTTCAAGCGGGAATGTCCACGGCGTAAGAAGAGCGAACAGCTGCAGGAGGCAAAGTTGGAGAAGGCAGAGGCGTCAACAGCAAAGGACAGCGAGGAGGACGTGGATGACGTCCTTTGTACGACATCTGTAGGAGAGCGAGATTCAGGTTGGATCTTAGATTCTGGCTGCTCATTTCATGTATGCTCGGACAGGACGATGTTTCACAGGTATCAAGCATGCGGAGGTGACTCGGTCCGATTGGCAAATGGAGCATGTTGCTCGGTTGCTGGTATCGGATCCGTGAGGATACGCATGTTTGATGGAAAGGTGCGAAAGCTCGTGGAGGTCCGACATGTGCCAGATCTAAAAAAGAACTTGATCTCATTGGGAGCCGTGTGTTCAAGAGGATACCGATGCACTCTTGAAGGTGGAGCTCTCAGGGTGTGCAGAGGAGCACGGATCGTGCTAAAAGGGCTGCTGACGAAAGGTTTGTACAGGCTCGTAGGGAGGGTTGACACAGGTGTAGCTGCGATATCCCAGGCGAGTAGTACGGTTCAGCGGAGGATGATATCTGCTGAAGGTGGAGCGCGGAGGAAGCGTGCGACGTTCACTTCCAACGACGGAGGTCGATATCTCTCGCGTCAACCGAGAGAGGAGGGGCCATGTCGGGGCGTGCAGCGGAATCAGGCTGTGCGGGCACCTGATCTTGGTGCGGGCCATGCTGGTGGAGCTGGCGGACGGACAAACACTTGTGGAGTTAACCCAAGGTGGAGAATGTTACGTAACTAAGTTAGTTACGTACGTACGTACGTGGGTTAATCCCCAAGTGAAGATAAGGATCCGGTGGTTGTTAACCGGATAGGCATCGGGGTTATCCAAGTTGATCAGGACTGTGGATAGGGACTAGGAGAGTTCTAGTCGGGATGGGTTTCCTGGGCTGTTCTCCCTATAAATAGCCCAGGCCGGTGGCTCATTCTGGATGTCGGGTGTCGAGGGAGCCACCGGGGGAGAGGTTGTACGTCTGCGGTTTAGTGGAGTTTGACTTCTCCAAGATCTCGTCGTCTTCGTGGTGTGTGCGTCTTGCTCCGAGGGAGATCGATCGCCGAGTTTTCCGCAACAAAGGATGACCTTCAGCACAGCCCAACTCTACATTCAGTTTTCTGCTTCGCAAGTTGAGTATCCAACTGGAGTCATTGATATCCATTTCAGTTAATTAACACTCAAGAAGAATTATTGATCGCATTTGAAGTATATAACGAGAAGTAGTTTGTTTTCTCGATGTTACAAATAAATAATTTATTAGTGATAAAATAACCTATTACTTGTGATAGATAATTGATTGGGATAAAAATCCCAACCAAATGCAACCAGCCTTCTTATTGTATGGGAGCCATCTCTCTCATCCTGCCCACAGGTTGTGTTTCTGAAACAACGTGCTCTTCCATTACCGTTCTAGTTCTCCAGGAGGACGACCAGGTTCTTTTAATCACCTGCCCTGCTCTTCTCTTCACCGCCAAGTGCCATAACATGAGAGTTGCTTGTTTTTGCTGAATGCCTTGTCAAAGAGAAACCCACTGACTGAAGATGTTGTTTGTTTTGCTTGTTTTGGGCATAGCTAGCTAGGTGCTCCCGTGAACGAGAGAAGGGATTTCCTCAGTTATTAGATAGAGCCACTGATTATTGTTAGTTGGAAGGAGTATGTATACTCTGAAAGATGAGATTCATAAAAATAGTAAATCATGCAAATGTATCAAAAGATATGTGAAGCTCACTGTGCCTAAGGCCCCCGTTTTGTTTCTGCTTAATTAATTGATGTCTAAGCTCCGGTCGCCAGCCACAAGTTTGGTAAAACGTTTGTAAACCACCTAATTTTAAGATGTTCTTTATGACTTCTTTATTTTCAGAGGTTAGATAGCTAATTAGATTTTATATTCCACAAGATAAGATATCAAAGATTAAATTAAGACTTTATATATATTTCCTCAAGCCAACCACCTATATAATTAAGTTGAGAATCTCCGATGCCTGATACCTAACGGCAAGCAAGAAAAGGAGTGGCTGCGCTTGTGCGTTACAAATTTGAGGCTCTCTTCCCGTCCGCAGGATTGCATGCACTCACATCGATGGCTTTTTCTCACGCACTGGTGTCGATGTGCCTCTTCAGTACTAGAGTGGATATATCGCGCATGCCCGGCCAGCAGCTGAGTGCTCTTTGAGAAGAAATGCCTTCCTAAGGTCTGAGATGCCATGGCCTTGAATAATTAATTTGCTAGGGTGGGGGAAGAAGATATGATAAGGAGCATCCGATCATAGATCGATCTACGGCCGCAGATGCCTTGATCAGTACATGCATACGGCGGCACGTGTGAAGAGAAGGAAGGGGAATCATCTCCCACGTTGACCGTTGGAGCTTCGCCCATGACCGATCGATCAGAAATCCCTGTCCCCCTTTTTTCTTAAATATTGTTCCTATATACTTTTGTCCTCAGCGCCGATGGTTCTCTCGCTAGAAAGCACACATGCAATGTAACTTTTTATCGACTTGATCGAGTAGTATCGTTCTGTGTGCACAAGTTGTAAAGAGCTGTCTCTCGATCTCTCTCTCGGATATCGTACCAGATATATTAATGGGGAATTAAAGGATAGTCGACCTTTCACCACTGAGTTCAAATCATCTCAGTCCCGGGTGGAGCGAGTTAATCAAAAATGGCCACAACCTCAGATTACTTAAATGGCGGTTCAAATAACAAGTTTGGTGAATTGTCACCAAAAAAGATTAAATCAGTGCTGACGTCTTACTAACTCCCCACCACCAGTAGCGAGTTGTATTAAATTTGATAGTAAGTTTGTAAGACGTTAGTAGAGGTTCAGTAACAGTTCACTGACTCATTAACCTGCTACCGACAAGGTTGAACCATTACGTACTGACTCCTTATTAACTCGCTATTCATCACTTAAAGGCTAGGATCATGGTATATTTTCATTGGAGACTAAGGCTACTCCATCCACCCGAGGAATGAGGTGATCCGAACTCTTCACCCACACGTAGTAGGAAGGAGGAGATCTGCAGGCGGACTAATTGTATCAATGGCGACGGATGTGTTACAGATCGAAAAAATAAAGAGGGTGAATCACCTCAATCACTACAAAGGAGGGTGCCATTGGGGACTGCTTAATAAAATCGTCACCACATACACAATTATGGGTGACGGCTTCAAGGAACCGTCCCTATTACATTTACTTGCGACGGCTTGACTTGTCACCAAACAAGATAAATCTTCTAGACCCCGATGGACAAGGGTGAATAGCAACAACTTCATAAAATAGTCATTACTGACTATTAATAGCGATAGATTTAGCTGTCACTAGTACTCCCTTCCGACGGCCCCCTTTCTCTTCCTACCTTTTTACCCCCCCCCCCTCTCTCGATCAATGTCTAGCAATGACTTTCCGTGAACTATCACTAATATTAATGGTGATGAATTAATTGTGATAGTTTTGGGATGACTTTGTCATTGCCAATTATACCTGTTTTTTTGCGGTGAGTTCTCTCGTGGAATAATTTGCTGCAGTTCCCAACCACCCAGACCGTGTTTCCTCCTCACCATTAAATGCGCTCACAAGAGAGGTTTAATAACTTTTTTTATTTGAATAGTGTAATATGTTATTTAATAGTGTAATATCTTATTTTTTGTTATTAACCACTCTAATATGTTCAAAATAAAAAAAAAATTACCAAATCATGTAACGTGTTGTCTTTTGAAGTGACGATGGATGGTTGGGGATTGCCGCAAATCCGTCCATTGAGAAATTGAGGGGATCCGGGCGATAAAAAATAAAACGGGCACGGGCATCCTATGCCCACGAAGAACCGGGCTTTGGGGGCGGTCGTGGAGGATCGAATCCAGAGATCGATGTCCTTCCATGCAACACCCTCTCTCACACGTCGTCGGGCATTGATTAACGGGGATGGAAGATCAGCTCAGTAGTGGTGCCTGCCGGCGAATCAGAATATCTGTCCTCCGGGAAGAACCGGTTCTTCCACTAGAAGCTGATCAATCCCTCTGTCCCTGACCGTCGGAAGGAACCCGATTCGCGCCTTTCGCCGAAGACACGAGCGAGCTAGCAGTTTGATCGATTTCTGTCTCTCTCTCTCCCTCCCGCGGATCAGTGGAGAAAGAGAATCCACGCACACTTCGCCAGCTTGTCGGCTACTTCTCTTCTCTCTCTACCGTCGTACGTTGTCACGGCGTACGCGGCTCGGAGGTACGTCGACGACGTACGTCTGTCTCTCTGTATCGTCATCTGCGCATGATGCGGCCGCGCCCGCTTGCTTCGGGTCAGCGAGCCGTCATATACGACCGCACAATCAGAAAAGGATGCAGTAACGATTGCAGAATCAACTGAAGCAGAGACTCTCTGTATGTTGCAGATGACGCATCAAGCAGAATCACGTATGCAATTGGTCTTCATCAAGCAATGGAGGAAGATACCCCGAAGAAGACAGTGAGATCTGCAGAGGGAAGAATGAGAAGAAGAAACGCGGGAAGGAAACGTCGAGAGCCTCAATGCGGCCTCGCCTCTGTCTCTCTTTTGTATTTATATCATCCAATGTTACAATGACAGAACCCGGTTCAATTGAACCTAACAATGTACATGAAATGAAATTAAAAGCAAATGTACATTACAGGACATTTCCTCCAAATGTCAACCTGGATGCCATGTCATAATCTTCTGGTCAACACCCCCCCTCAAGTTAAGCGGGAGGTGCACGTTTAACTTGGACCGAAAAAATTCAAATGGTTGAATTGCCAAAGACTTAGTGAAAATGTCAGCTAGTTGATCCTTGGTGGCTATGTGTTTAATGACAATAGTTTTGTTATGAACTAATTGGCGAACAAAATGATAGTCAACTTCAACATGTCTAGTCCTAGCTTTGAAAACAGGATTGGCACTAAGGTAAATGGCGGAGATGTTGTCACACCACACTGTGGGTTGTGTGGCCATAGGTAAACTGAGTTCCTTTGCTAATTGTAGGGTCCACAGTAGTTCAGTAACTGCAATAGCCAAAGACCTCATTTCGGCTTCTGTACTTGACCGGGCTACTGTTCTCTGCTTTTTGGCAGACCAAGAAATCAGGTTGTCACCTAAGTAGATCGCATATCCTCCTGTAGACCGTCTGTCATCCGGGCAGCCTGCCCAATCAGCATCGGAGAACACATGGAGATCAAACATAGAAGGTTTGAGCAGCATCTTAAATTGATAAGTGGCCTTGAGATATCGGATTATCCTCTTGACTAGCACCAAGTGGCTATCAGATGGGGCTGCCAAGAATTGGCATACCTTATTGACAGCAAAGGCAACATCCGGCCTAGTGAGAGTTATGTACTGAAGGGACCCCACCAGACTCCGATAATAAGTGGGATCAGATAAAGTTTCTCCATCATGTTGAGATATATGAGTACCTGAAGCTAGAGGGGTAAACACAGGTTTAGAATCAAGAAGAGACGCCTTTGCTAAGATGTCCAGAATGTATCTTGACTGACTGAGATATAATCCATGAGATGACCGAAAGACCTCAATACCCAAGAAGAAATGAAGATCACCCAAATCCTTCAAAGCAAATGTGGTAGACAATGTGGAAATAAGAGAATTGACTGATGTTGGGTTGTTTCCAGTAATTATGATGTCATCCACATAAATCAATAAGTAAAATTGAATATCATTCTTTGAGAATAGAAAAAGAGAGGGGTCACAAACTGAAGCATTAAACCCAATGGTCAAAAGATGAGTATATAGGCGAAAGAACCAAGCTCTAGGAGCTTGTTTTAAACCATAGAGAGACTTCTCTAATTTGCAAACATAAGTGGGAAAGTTTTTGTCAACAAAACCTGGGGGTTGCATCATAAAGATGTTTTCTTCCAATTTGCCATGTAGAAAGGCATTATTGACATCAAGTTGGCGTATGACCCAATTTTTACTAATAGCAATAGAGAGCACCAATCTAATTGTAGTAGGCTTGATAACAGGACTGAATGTCTCATTGTAGTCCAGACCGTACTCTTGTGTGAATCCCTTGGCTACCAACCGAGACTTGTATCTCTGGCTATGGAGCCATTGGAGTTTCTCTTTATCTTATATATCCACTTGCATCCAATGATGTTAGCATCAATCGGAGGAGGTACAAGAATCCAAGTCCCGTTGTGTTGAAGAGCTGAGAATTCCTCTGACATAGGCTGTCTCCAACATAGAGATTTGTTTGCAACCGAGAAACAGGTCGGTTTTGTCTCAAAAACAACTTCAACAGCCATAGCATACTTGCTAGTCTTCTTAACCAAGTTCGGTGGAAGTGCTGCCATAATTTCATTGATGGACCGAAACTTTTTGGGAGAGGGAGAATCATGAGAACAATGTGCTGTAGAGTCATGTTGGACAGGAGCCACAAAATCAGACTGTGTACTTGCTGCAGGAGAGCTGGAAATACCCTGTGTAGAAGTGTCTATAATCTGATCACTGGCAGAACTGGGCTGAGCAGTAGGAGTATCAGCAGAGTGTATGTGCCGCGGACTGGCAGCAGAAGTGGAAATATCATGATCACATCCAGAACCAGAAACTGAAGTGCAGACCGGCATAGAAACAGTAGTAGCAGATGGGACAGCCGGAAGAGGTAAACTAAATATACGAGACCCAGAATCTGATTGCTCAATATTAACCAATGTATTGTAGGGAAAAGAATTCTCATCAAAGACAACATTAATAGCAATGTAGGTGCGGCCAGTCCGTGGGAGATAGCATTTGTATCCCTTGTGGCGACTGCTGTACCCCAAGAAAATGCAGCACTCAGACCGAAAAGTAAATTTGTGAGAATTATACGGTCTTAAATGTGGGTAGCAAGCGCATCCAAAAACTTTCAAGAAAGAGTAATCGGGCTGTTTATCAAACAGTTTCTCATATGGTGACAGATTGCCTAAAACTGGAGTAGGCAGTCTATTTATCAAGTAGGCAGCACAAGTAGAGGCATCATCCCAAAAATTATATGGTAGCTTAGCATGACTAAGAAGACCAAGAGTGGTCTCTATTAAATGTCTATGTTTTCTTTCGGGGAGACCATTTTGATGGTGAGTGTACGGACAAGCAACTCTATGAGTTATTCCACATTTTGACAAGAAAGTAGAAAGAGCTTGAAATTCACCTCCCCAATCACTCTGAAAATATTTGATCTTTCTAGAAAAAAGGTTCTCAACTTGTTCTTTGAATTGAAGTAACACATTGTAAACATCACTTTTTGAGACAATTGGAAACAACCAACAATACCTACTATAGTGGTCAATGAAGGTAACATAGTACCTACACCCATTGTTACTAATAAACGGGGAAGGCCCCCAAACATTAGAGGCTATAAGTTCCAAGGGAAATTTGGAGACATGACTCGATAAAGGAAAACTTTGCTTACGACTCTTAGCAACTGCACAATGAGAGCAAAAGAAACTATGATTTGCTGTAAATGGTTCACCAATACTATGTAAAACTCGATGAACACTTTAAAGTGCCGGATACCCCAAGCGTTTGTGCCAAGTACGTACAGCTTCTGTAGTGAAACCAGTAGGTGAAGGACTATCTTCAGGAGGAAGGCAGTAGAGACCATTAGTATTGTACCCTCGGGCCAAAATTTTCCTGCTCTTGATATCCTTAACCAGACAATAATGTGGAAATAATTCAAAAAAGACATTGTTATCTTTCGTGAATTGAGAAACTGATAATAGATTTTTAGCAATGGAAGGAACAAATAAAGTGTTTGTAAGACTGAAAGTCTTGTAACCTGCTTGACCAATCTGGGAAATGCTCAAACCCTCTCCATTGCCAACCATAACATTTTCTTTACCAGCATAGTTGACTGGATTTTGAAAAAGACCAGCCGTTGGAGTCATATGGTTGTTAGCGTCGGTGTCCGGGTACCAATTGGGATCAGGCTGAGTATTAAACTGTGTTGCAGCAACATTAGCTGAATATGGTTGTAGAGAGTAATTTGAATTTCCTTGACTAGTATTGCCATCGGCCCTATAGTTTGAATCAAAGCGCTTCCATCATGTGAGGACAGTATGTCCTCTCTTGTCACACAATTGGCAAACCGGTAGAGGAGACTGAAAATTATACTGAGACTGTGCTTGATTATAATTGAAATTCCGAGTAGACTGCTGCTGATTTCCTTGAGACTGATATCTATCATTGGTACCATACATTGCATTATGATCAAACCTGCCACGGCCTCCTCCACGTCCTCTATAATTTCTGCCATGGCCTCTAGTACTTTGTTGCTGATTGGGGTTAACATTCATTCTTGCCAGATTGGCTGTGATATCGGAAATAGTTTGCTGGCGCTGAAGCAACAGAATTTCATGATTGAGTAACAGTCCTTGGACATCATCAATTGTGAGCAAACCGGCATCAGACCTAGTAGTGACAGCAGTCACAAATGAGTCGAATTCTGGACCGAGACCCGTGAGAATATGCAGAAGCATCTCATTATTGGAAACTGGATCATTTGCCATTGCCAAGGCATTGGCTATGTTTTTCATCTTCTGCAAATATTCGGTGACCTTCATAGTACCTTTCTTCAGTTGTTGTAATTGAAATCTCAACTGAAGAGCACGAGTGGTAGATATCGAGCCATAAATCTTAGTGAGAGCAGACCAAACTTCAGCCGAGGTCTCAAGTCCGACAATCAATGGTAATATTGAATCACTCATAGAAGACATTATCAGAGTTATAAGCAGATTATCATACTGCTTCCATAAATCAGCATCAACATTCGGTAATAAAACTGACGGATCCGGCAAAAAATCAGGAGGACAAGCTATGGAGCCATCCACTAAACCCATGAGTTTATATGTCTTAAGAAATGGTATGAATTGTCCTCTCCAAACAGTGTAATTATCAGCATTGAGTTTAATAGCAATCCGATGCGAAATGCTCGGAAGGGAGGCAAACACAGAACCCGCAGCAAACGGAAACTTGGACGTAGAAATTTCAGGAGGAGCAGAAGAACTTATTGTTGAATCGTCCATGGATCTGACTTAAGAAGGCAGATAAAAAACCAGATGAAAAAGAAATAAGCCGAGGATCTGACCTCGCTCTGATACCAAATCAGAAAGGGATGCAGTAACGATTGCAGAATCAACTGAAGCAGAGACTCTCTGTATGTTGCAGATGACGCATCAAGCAGAATCACGTATGCAATTGGTCTTCATCAAGCAATGGAGGAAGATACCCCGAAGAAGACAGTGAGATCTGCAGAGGGAAGAATGAGAAGAAGAAGCGCGGGAAGGAAACGTCGAGAGCCTCAATGCGGCCTCCCCTCTGTCTCTCTTTTGTATTTATATCATCCAATGTTACAATGACAGAACCCGGTTCAATTGAACCCAACAATGTACATGAAATGAAATTAAAAGCAAATGTACATTACAGGACATTTCCTCCAAATGTCAACCTGGATGCCATGTCATAATCTTCTGGTCAACACGCATGGGGGTTTCTGGTCTCTTCTCGATCGCATGCAAGGGCGGCCATCCAGAAGAGAACACACGTCTCGCCGTCTTCCTGTGTCTTCGTTTCAGAAGTCTCGGCAAAGATGGGAGAGGATGATGAATCTGAACCGGGTTTTGTCACTGTTCTTGCCGATTCTGTGTTGCATCACCGGTTTCTTGTAGTAAGTTTCGTCGGGATCGATCCGAGTGGGTTGATCGATCGGGATGGGCTTTTGACTGGTCGACGGATTCCGAAAGAATTGTTCATCCCTGAGTGGAGCATATTTGACTAACTGCTCTTGCTCAAAAGGGCTTGATCGACTTATCTACGGTTAAATATGCATCTCTCGCAAACGCCAAAATCAAGTTGAAAGGTCCACAATCCAGGAGCAACCTAACTTTCTTATTTACCATCCATGAGGGATTATGCCTATTGTTCTGTTAACCGGCCAAAAATTGCGACTTTGGGTGAGAGAGATCTAAACTTTTAAGTTTAGGATGCCTCTTCTCACACCCGATCTGGATTATCTTACTTGTCTCCTCACGTGCAAGTATTTTTTTGAATTTGACACGTGTCCGTAGTTACGGGTGATAGTTGAGTAGAGGGGGCTCATTGACCCTTAGCTCTAATACCATGTTAACTGACTCAAAATCGCGACTTTGAGTGAGAGAGCCCAAATTTTTAAGCTCAAATTATCTCCCCTCACACTTGATATGAGATTATCTAACTTTTTGGAACACTCATAATCATGGTACAGATCAACAGTTGAAATATGAGTTGAAATAATTGGATACCATAATAAAAGTTGGTGCTATATGATTGTCATACTTATGATATATATCATATTTTTTACCGGCTCTAAAATCATAACGTACCGGTTGAAATGTCTAGGGTCTATTTAGTTAGAGTATCAAAAATGATAGTATCAATATTGAAATTTTTAAAAATTTGAGTATCAATAACAAAATTGATACAACTTGACTTATACTATATTACATGTTTTGTTTGTATCACGAATTTTAAAATAAATATTATTAGTTAAACATCTCTAAATCATTACTATCATTATCAATTTTAAAATTGATAATGATAAAGATATTTAATAGTGTTAATTGTCATACAGGCTCTTAGAACCTATAAACAATAGGACTTTCTTATTAACCGTCCATGTGGGACCACGCCCACTAATTCCATTATTAGATATTAGAAAAGAGTCCATGAAAATATAAAAATAGTGTTTACTCCACTTATCCTCTTAGGCTTGTTTGGCACCGTAAAATTTTGGGAATAACCCATATTTATCCCAAGTTATCTTCAAGTTATCCCTGTACCAAACAGGCCATTAAGGTTTTTAGTTAGATAGTGCAGTAACTTTAACAGCATCCATTAGCAGAGGGGCTTCGCCTATTTTCTAGTAAAAGAGGCGAGGATCGATGCAGCAGGATCCTGTGGTCCCAAATGCACAAAGTTGTATGTTTGGGTAGTGCACTGACGCGCGTTGCATACATACCCAGATGGGCTCTATACACAACAGTGCCCAGCATTTTATATGATTTCAAAGGGCATAAGATCATGGCCACGGAAGTAGTTGGTTGATTATGTGTCAGTGCACATCCCCCCAACATTATCTCTCTGCCTATGTATATATACTGACTGTGTGAGCTAGAGCACTAACCTTGCTAGGCAACCGAAAGCCTAACAAATGCAGCCATGAATTCTGATACTTTGGTTCAATCATGAGATGCCGCCATCCATGTAGTATGAAGCTCAGTGGACTGCCGGGAACCGCCGGTTGTTCTTAATTGCTTCTCGAGCAGCACGTAGCGCATTAATGCATTCGGCGGATTCTTTAGCCGGGAGAGAACCAAAGATGAGCTGGAGATCAATGCGTTGGGTAGCAGTCTAGAAGCTCTATTATGTTACTTCGGCAAGTCTTACACATAGATTAATCATCGAAGGGTCGAGCACTTTCTATTAGATATGTCATACACTTCCATCCAGGCGATGCAGATGATAAGAGAATAATAGTCTGTACAACTAGCATTGTATCTTTACATAACAAAACAAAAGCCACAACGAGGACGTTGGACTGACTCGAACCATTCAAAAGAATCAGGCAAGAACCATAAAGAAGAAAAAATTTGATGTACCGTCTGAACAGGTGTACGCATGTGGTGAACTAAGAGGAACAAATGCACATCCTAGGCACTCTTGAGAACCCTCTCTCAACAACCATCAAGAAAATACAATATAGCTAGCAAGCTTATTAAACATCCATGAAGAAGCTAAGGGCCTGCTTAGTTTACATATTAAAAAAAATGACGCTTTTGGTATTGGCACTAGACTCATATGCCATAACTATCGAAATACATTGTGAAATATTAAAATTTAAAACAACATATGACGCAGCTGTTTAATACTATATCTTATCAGGGCCTAAAGCACAATGCTTCGTGTGCCAATTCGGAAACAAGACAACTGGAAAATGCAAGCTCACAGCGGCACGTAATTCCGAGCTTTTGAATAAAAGCTGAGCAAATAGTCCTTTATCTTTCGAGCTCAATTTGTTTGTTATCTCTAGGCCAAACTCTGCCAGTTCACTCCATTCAACAATTGAACTCGTTTCATGTATTCTTTAGTTCGTGTCTAGCGAAGAAGACATCATTTAATTTTTCATATTCAAATACCAATATCCGTAAACAAACAATGTTGGCACCATAAATTGAGAAATAGGGAATGAATCTCGACATCCAATCAACATCGTCAACCCAAAATGAAAAAATAATCAGTCATATTTTTATGCAGTGGTCATCCTATCTGAAAAGGAATTGCACGGTGTTTAGTTGCAAAATAATTTTTGATATACTTTTGTAATAAATTTTAGATATGTAAATAAAATCCAAAGCAGCTAAAGACAAATTAACATAAAGGGTGAGGAACATGTAAAACTAAAAGTGGGAGGAGCCGCAAGAAGAAAAAAAAGCCTTGACTTTATTTTGTCCAAGAAGAAATTCTCTATAAAATTATAATTTTCAAATGTTCACCAAATATCCCTTTTAACAAGCTATGTTGCTAAAACTTGTTTGTAACAAAACTCAATTTATCATTACACCTTGTTAGGCAAACCCTTGCGATATAGACAAGAAAACATAGCGACGCCCACGGGAATCCACCACATGGTAGTGAAACCTACTGCGGACATAAAATTTTATTCACTTGCCAGCCATAGACAGCCCAAGATGGTGTTATCTCACGTCTCAAGAGAGAGAGAGAGAGAGAGAGAGAGAGAGAGAGAGAGAGAGAGAGAGAGAGAGAGCCACGCTCAGTCAGGTATCATATTCCCCACTTTATCAGACGTTCATTGGAAGAACAATGAGATCGCAGGTGCACAGTAATTACAGGAATGAACTATAGAAAAATTAGAGAAAAATATGCACACCGGCAAACCCGGCAGTCTCCCGAGAGATCTAACAGTCTTGTTCAGTGGGTGAGAACAAACACAAGTAACAATCAACAAATATGTGAATCTCGGTCAGCTAACTATATAGTTTGCAATCAGCATAGAAGCATCAGAAACGATCTAGCGCAGTTAATATTTAGAACTACGCAACTCAGGACAGAGATGAAAGTTGGAACTCAAACTCTTCAAGGAAAAGCCTTAAAGCCGTCTGGAAGGTCTTTCATCATTTGACTACAAGAACCGAATTGTCTGACTGATTATATGCAGAAGAACAAACGAAATATATAACAATTTAGAAGCACACATTCTGAAGTGATAGAATATACAAGCAAATCGCTAACCACAAGCCAATTCAACCCAATTTGTGGAACTTGCAATTTGAAAAGAATCCTCTTTTCTGTTGTACCAGAAATTCAATAATAACTGATAGGAAGCATGGCGGTTCACACAACAAGAAACTTGGCTAGACAACACCGCATCATGTTAATTTTGAAGCCCAATACTGCAGGATCCATCTCTTCTCATCTGCCGATAGCAAGTTCAAACATCCAAATTGGTCTGTCAAGATAGCATTGCCGCACATCTGAAATAAAAATGAGTCCCCTCAGGCAGCAATATCATAAGATCAAGGAAAAGTGCACACCTTGAACCATCCGACAGCCTCTGATACATCAAGTGCTCATCCAAAAGATGAAAGGAGGGGGTAGACAAAAACTTAATTTAAATCAATTAAAATTTAAATTCAGATAGCCGTTATAAGAGTCTACCCAGTTCCTGATGCCCATCCGGTACCAGGCACCCTTTTTGCTGACTGATAGTACGATAAACAGAACATTCTGTCAACATATTAAGCTTTATAATGACCGCACTCCAGTTTAGAGATACAAAACATGTTACGTTGCAAATAAACTATATTCATTAGCAGCCATTTATCAACATGGATGTAGAAATTATCATGACAAAGACTCGGTATGATAAGTGCAACCAAGATGTTTGTCTTCTGCATGCATATTAGGTCATGGTGAAGATAACCTTTTTTGGCTGGGTAGGCAGGTAAGGAAGCTCTACTTTTAGCCGAGTTCCAAGTATTCAGACTTCATGCTCGTAGCACCAGAGAATCAAGAATGAAGCTACAGTTTAATTTCTAAAACAAAACATGAAATATTAGGAACCCAAAGCAAGACAAACTGTAGCATGGTTTGTAGGAGCGGTCAATCTGAATTGGCATAGGCAGATCCGATCTGGGGGAAACCCAATTTGACCCTGGATTTTTACCTCAAATTGGTCTGAATCACCTGATCCCAACAGGTACAGCCACAGGGGTGCCACCATCACCGTCCCTACGGTCAATTCCCTGTGCACATCCGACTCCAATTGGGGTCAGAATGGATCTGAATCAGATGATCTTTCATCCTGTGTACACATCACCATGTTTTTCTGTTTTGGATGAGTCAATTTTGGATCAGCTTTTCTTCCTTTGAATTGGCGGACCGAATCCCAGATCAGAAATCCTTGATGAGTATCAGGGACAAATCCAACCTGGCACTTCTTTAACATGATCTCCACCTTAGCTGCAATTTAGTGTAGTTCAAATGGGATACCAAGGAAAGATCATGGCCAAACGTTTTCTGACTGCAGCCACGGCACCTCAGGCGCACTAGGCAATCACCTAATGCGGTGGTTGTCCCATAAGAAGAGGGAAGCCAAAGGAAGTCCCCAGAGACCAACCAGGACAAGGGACCATTTTCAGGCCGCATGATTCTTCGCTGCCCATTAGCAGTTCAATAAGACATACAAAACTTTCTCCCCCACCCGATAAGGGAAAAGTGGCAGGAATTACCCTCAAGTGGCCTTCATAGACCCCATCTGTCTTCTGGCAATCACTTTCACCCAAGGATGGTTGTCACGTTTCGTGATCTCATCTTAAAGCTAATCAAGAAACAATATCTCGTGATATTCTTGTAAAATAGGGGTTGGCAAATGCCCCCGAAGGGCAGAGACAGCTGCAAGTGGGCATGGATGGGCAACAGTGCCAATGATTTTCAGATTGGGATCAGCGCTCAGACTGGCCTGGGCCATTGGTATAGATCAGGATCAGATCAGCCGGCTCAGTCAATCTGATGGAAGAAATTACGATCCAGGTTGTCTTGAATCAGTTCTTCAAAAAATTTAAAAAAAACATAAATGGAAAATTCAGTAAAAACAGATCTAGGGGTGATCCCATACTCGGGCCTATCTACATGGGGTTGATGGAGAGACAGTGGCCATCTGCTCCCTTCAGCCTCCTTGTCTCAAAGGAGTGGGAAAGGTGACAGTATCTGGTTCAGCAGATCTGATATAACGGGATCCACTGCTTTGAGTTGTAATTCGCCAAATCTTAAAAAAACAAATCAGAGGTTATTCGTTTTCTTTGGAGACCCTGGTCCGGATCACCAATTAATATCTTGCCCCAGGGCAATGAGTGCAACCTGTTTAATGCAAGGAAAGCTTGGGGCTGGCTGCCACCACCCCTCAAAAAGTGACCATGGGCAGTCTAACCTTGATCAAGGTCCAGTCTAAATTCCAAAATCAGCCGATTATGAGCGATCCAGAAGTTTGGAGTTCAATTCTAGGAAAGGTCCCTCCAAGCATGGAATGCGATCTCCCGAGAATCTCTCGAGATCTCCCGAGAATCTCTTTTATTCCGTGCGTCCGAGAAATGAGATCGCCGAAACGAGAATATCTATGTAGTACCTGTGATACCTTGATCTTCTCCGCCTATTATTATCCCCAACTTGTTAGATGATCTTGTTAAGTTTCCTTCTTATATTGCCAATTTTATTATGGAATCCTTCCAAATATTCATCTAAACATTATTGTTTGATAAAATTTCATAGCTTAATATTTTAATAACTATATATGTACAATTGACCCAAAATGTTATCAATCTCCTATCTATATTGTTCAAGATAAAATTTTGGTCTGACATAAGATCCTTTGTATGTCTCATGCTAACAATAGTTCATCATCTCTGTATTACGTTTTTAATTCTCTCACAGCTTATTTTAATATTTAATATGAGTTATCTTGTCCTTTTTAAAGAGATTATATGATATTCTACATTTAAACATGCACATTGATTGGTATTTCCAAGATCTAATCCCTTGAGATTTTTTTGAGAACTTTTATTTTCAATCTCCGTGAGATAAAATATAGATGTGAGATGGCAATCATTGGGTAAAGTATACCCTGCATAAATGAAATCCGAGATCCGATCTCCCGAGATTTTTCCGAGAATCTCACGAGATCTCTTCTCTTTCACGCTTCCGAGATGAAGCCGAGATCCGCAACGACAATCCTTGCCTCCAAGATCCCCCACCCAGATCGGATCAGCAGGTGCCAATGTTGATCCCATTTCATCCGATCTTGCAAACCATGAAAAGCACAGAGGGAAGCAACTGAGTTTTTTGCAGTGTCTTTCTAGCCCTATCATTTATAGAAGACAGGCACACCTGTCTGGATCATCAGACCCAGCAGCACCCAAAATTTGTCAGGTACATGGCTTTTGGGAACCTAGAAACTTAGTTGTGGATTGGGCTGCCAGGACCATTGTGGCCTGTTCCCTTGCCCCAGGCTAAGAAGATGCATCCACCATGCCACTTCCCACTCTGGTAGCCCTTGACTGTCTTTGCGGTTTTGCATCCCTCTTTGGCATCTTCAGCTGCCTCCAATTACACAGGAACCCCTCTATGGCAGCCCTTGATGATCTCGCAGAAACTTCGCATTTCTTGGATCATCATAGCCCTCCAAGATCAAACATATTGTGAGATTTCGCATGATTCTCGTAACTATTGCTTTCCATGCTTTTACTCAAGGTAGGCCGGGTAGAGGTTTTGGAGCAGGTTGGTTGGGCCCCAACTGACTTGGGTTGCCCAGGGTCGGGACTTGGGTCAACTTGGTTAGGGTCCAAGTCCAATGGGATCTTGGATTCTTAGATAATTTGAAAATATATATATAATCCAATAAAAAATTAAAAATTATTAAAAATACAAAAAATAACTATTTATTGATATTAAAATTTTACATTTTGAATACAATTTTTGTCTCCTTGACCTTGCGTCTTCCAAAATAACTTATCCAAATTTTATATGTAAATTGGTGTTCTGGTGTTATTTTCCATGCCCTAAGCGGAGATTCGCTTTATGGCCTTGTATAAAAAGTGACCACTTTGGGCACTTTAATTGGTAAAGCAGTCACTTTGACTGCTTAAAGCAGGATCCAGACCTATATAGTATGTACCCCCTCCCCATAAAATTCATTTACTCCCCACCACCACCACCCCGACCTTGTTCCACAAGCTGCTAGGGTTCGGAGCTCTAGCACTGCCATTCGTCTCTCCTACGCCGCCGTTCTCTACCATGAAGATCGTGGTGCAGGTTCGCAAGAGGTATGGTGGACTATCCTTTCCTCTCTGGTGCCACCATTCTCCTACTCCCTCTCAAGTCCTCCATTCTCAGTCAAAAGTTTTGATTTTTGCTTCAATCGACGGACAATGTCTAAATCGTTTTTCCAAATGTAATTCACGCGGAATCAATTGATTAACAGTTCATTCCATCAGAATACATCGCATCCATGTCGAAGATCAGATGCTGCCAGCATCGGACAATCTTCCCCGCCTTATTGGGCAAGGAAAAAGGTCATATCAGGTCCAAACAGACCCGATACAACAAAATCCGGATCATCACTATCGGATCCCTTGAACCCAATAGTCTGATTTCCATTTACTCCCCATCACTTTCGAGCCCATGGACCCCGACTTAATGGGATCCAATGACCTACACGTTACTAGGTCCATTGACCCGGTAATGACTATCTTCCCCGCTCGATAAGGTGGCAAGACTATCCAATGCATCCAATATTGTACCCTTGACCTGGCAGCTGCCAAGAGGCAGATTCCAGCCCCCATTTTACCCAAAATCGGTGGAATAGGATCGGAATCACTTGTAGAGTCCTCCTAGCTTATTTTCAGCTTATTTTTTTCTCCATTTTTACTGATTTTGGATAATTTATTGAGGCCCTATTTACTGTTTTTTCTGGTTTTCTGAAATATGGTAGAAATCTATTTAGTTGTGCAAAATTATTGTGGTTTCCTAAAATAATTTTTCTGGTTTCTTAAATTTATTATGCCCCGCTTTGAGAACACTGTATGGAACAAATGGATGCATCAAGCTCAGGCTCAGTTAATATGTCGACACCAGTAGTTGGAACAGATCAAATGGAAGAGAAGATGGTAAAATCTAAACATCTTGGTGGAAGTATGGGCATTAGCTAAATGAGAACAATAAAACTAAGATAAAATGTGATTAGGTGCTTTAGCAGCGGTTAGCGCCGGTTTGTTCCGTTTTCGGTCGGTTTAGCCCGGTCTAGCCGGTTTGTCCCGCATCAAAAAGTACATAGCTGTATGATTGGGTGATGGTTGGACTGACAACAGATAAATAAAATTAATAAACTGTTTAGTAAATTGTCCAGAAAGAACATTTTTTATGGAGTCCTTTGATATATAAACAGCCAAAAAAGTGATGATATCCTCTTGCATGAACTCAAACAAAATTAACGATAAGGTATGTACCACATATTGTCTTGGTTTCATGCTAAAAGATATTGGAAAAATAAAAGCCTATGTAGGTACTATTTCAAAGGCTAGGAAGTTGATATGTTATTTATATAACCACACTTGTTTACTTAAGTATGTGAGAAAAGAAACAAAATAAAAAGAATTTGTAAGATCTAGTGTTACTAGATTTGCCACATCCTTCCTCCCTTAAAGATTGCATGATGATGTTATAAAAAGATGTTTACATAGGTTATTTACATCTATGCTTAGCATAACAGCATTTGGATAAAGACAAGTGCAGAAAAGAATATGTCATCAATTGTTTTTCAAGTAAAATTTTGAAGCGGAGTTGAGAAAATTTTGCAAGTATCTCAACCAATTCTACAAATGTTGAGATTAGTCGATGGAAATGAAAAGTTGGCAGTTATGTTTATGCTGCAGTAGAGTATGCAAAACAAAAAAATATATTAAGAACTTTGGTAGCAAAGAAGTGAAGTATATTCCTATCTTAAAATTTGTGAATCGTCACTAGGAGATTCAAATACAACATCCACTATATGCAGCTGAAATTTTTTTGGAATCTTGAGTTTTATTTTGAGGGTAAAGAAAAAGATCCAAATTCTACTAGAAAGTTTGAAAAAGTATTTTACACATCTTAAAAGATTGGTGGGAGATTCAGAGAGGCAAGATAAAATTAATGAATAACTTTCATTGTATATGATCTTTAAAGGTACATTCTCCCTTCCAATTGCCATAAAATCTCGTGACAGGTAACATCCCAGTAAGTGACTTTAACTTTCAAATTTTATTATGTTTTATTTTATTACTTCATTGTATCTTTAACTCATCACCGATTATTTTAGCTTATTGGTGGACACAATATGGTGGAGAAACACCATAACTTAAAATGATTGCATTGAAGATTTTATGACTTTGTTGTAGCGCCTTCTATTGGGAGCGAAATTGGAGTGCATTTGAGTTTGTATCTATGATTCTACGTGAATTGTGGCATTTATTTTTTGTAAAAATGTAGATTATAATTGTTAAGTTGTATTATAATTCTTTATAGATTCATACAAAGAAAAGATACAGATTGGAGCACAAAAGAATGAATGAACCTGTTTATGTATAATATAACCATTATGTTCATGAAAGATTTAAGGAAATGAAGAAGAATCCCAAAAAAAATTATCATATTAACTTATCTGAGTTAGATTGGGGGTGTGAATGGATGGTAAAAGAAAATTCAAATTTAGTTCATGAAGGTGAGGATGAAGTGGTGATGGTGGTGCTGCTACTGATTATTGATTATTTTGATGGACCAATTGTCCCAACTAGTCTTACTGCTTAAATGGGCACTTAAGCAATTTAAGGGACCCTTGGTTGTTTTGTCCTGTTACCCTCAGTCGTGGCCAACAGGTTCATCTCCACGCTGTTAGTTCTCTTTCTCCATCCAGGTTCTCCTTAGATTCTCCTCCTTGTGGCCAGTTTCTCCTCCGCTCCAATTCTCCTCCTCACAGTCGCAGCCAGCAGGTTCTCCAGGCCCTTGATTCTCCTTCTCCAGCAATTGCGGCAAGTTTTCCTTCTCTACATCTCCTCCTCGCGGCCAGATTCTTCTCTGCTCCAGTTCTCCTCCTTGCATTCACAGCTAGGTTCCCCTTCTAAGGTTCTCCACACCCTCAGTTCTCCTTTTTCTGTCGAGCCCAGTTGGCCAGGTTCCCCTTCTCTAGTGATCCGTTCACAGGTATGCCACTGATCCCTTTCTCTCCTAGCTAGCCACACCTCAGTGTGGCCAACCACTACTGAATAAACCCCACCCCCTTCTTATCCCCACGCTACACCAGCTCACCATGCCACCTACTGCCACATGGTCGGCCTGTGTCTGATCATTGGTGCCTCGCCTTTCCACCTTGGCCTGCCAAATACCCCCCCCCCCCGCCCCAAAAGCACCCTTCTTTCTTCCTTCCAAAGGGTACCAGCCACAGTCGTGAGGCCCCAGGCCCTAGCTTCCCGAGAAGCCACCTCCCACAACCCATCCAGCTAGCCGGTCACCTCCCTACAGCACACAACCCATGAAAACCAGTTCTCCTTGGCTTCTCACAGAGATGCCATCGGATTCTCAGCTATGACCGCTTCTTGACCTATTGAGCACTCAGTTCCTCAGCTATTTGGTAGTTGGATAATTTACTGATAGAAGTAATCAGGTAACTCTTCCCTCCTACGAACTTGAAAAAATCCATGTGTGCTGCAATATAGCATTTTTTTTGTTTCTGTTTTTATTCATAAATCGGTGAACCATAGTCTAATTAGGAAGTCTTTTAGCTAATTTATCATATGTTTTTGACACGATTGTATCCATATTTTTCAAATAATTTACAAGTTTTTTAAGTTTGCATCCAGATTTGTGTAGTGTATACAGGTTGGACAAAGCGAATATTATCCATATCCGTCCTGTATCCAATGAATATCCATTTCTGAATATCCAATCCATATCCAAATTCTAATTGGAGTGGATATCTGATATCTGAATCATCATGCGTAGCGGATACAGAAATCACATATTCGCTCTATATTCATTCCATTTACAACCCTAATGGTTAGTAGCAATTGGGATGAGAGGGCAAAGTTGTGCCTAACTTTTACAAGAAATCTCGGGGAGAAGATTGTTGAGTTCTCCAATATGAAGCTGTGTCTAGAAGATCATGTGTGTTGGAGGTAGAGAAGACAAGCTTCTCGGGTTAGCGTGCAATATATTCACATTCTCCAGGAAATTTGTGTTGTGCAAGATGATCGTGGGTAGGGTGGAAGTACCATGATATCAGGTTGTGTGGAGGCAAACTATGCCAATCAAGATCAAGATTTTCATGTGAAAGATATACAGGCATAGACATTTGATGTAACCTCAAAAATCTCTTTTTTATTTATTAGCATTGACAATTAAGAAAATAAATGATATTCTACAAGAGCATTAACTAATTCATGATGTGTATAAAATATATATATTGAAGTTGTTGAATTCTTTGAAAAAAAATATTTTTTGACCACTTCCCATTGGACCTACAAAGATTTGATGTTAATTACATCGAACAATCATTCAAACACCATTGATTAACCACCAAAGAAATTCGTGAACAGAAAACACATCCACAAAATAAACAAACATTCAGGAGCAATGGCTCCATGAACCTGATGGAATGCAAAATTTAGTGATTTAAATTTGATTTTTTTTAGATTTTATCTTAAAATTTAACTTGTTATTCTGATTGATATTTTTGATTTAATTTAAGTTGATTAAAGTTCTTTCTAGGGATTTGATTTGTTAGTGAATTTTCAGATTTTGGAACCTTCAGGTTTTGGGATTTTAGGTTACAGTTTTTAGATCTGAGAACTTTGGGTTTGTTAGTATTTGAATTGCAAGGATCTGGATTTGTTGTTTGAATATTTTTAATCCCGAGTTAGGCTTTGACATTTTTTGTTTCCAGATTTTAGGATTCAAGATTATGAGTTTTGGTTTAAGATATGATGACATCCTTGTACTTTCATATTTGAATATTTTGGAGCCCGAGATTTCACATGTTTGAGATAGTTCTTTCAGCTTTAAAATGTTCAGGATTTTTTGCCTTCATTTGAGCTTCAATGTTTCAGATTTATAGATCTCTTATTTGGGGACTTTTTGATTCATTGAGTTTCAGATTTGAGACTTTGGGGCTCTTTGCCTTTTTCTTTTAGATTTGGAAAATTTTAGCTTGGAGATTTCAGATCTAATAGTTTTCATATTTTGGGAAATTGAACTCCAGATTGCATGAATTTGATTTTTTTTCTTTAGTTTGGTTCTCTTTTCTGACTTTGACACCTCTATTTTCAATTTCAGATTTAAAAGCTCCAAGTTTTTTAAGATCCTGGATTTCAGATCTCTAGACATTGGAAATTGAGGTCTTGTACTTGGATTTTCAATTTTGGAATTTCAAATTAATGATTTCTTGTAATCTGAGAATTTATGTTTCAATTTTCAATTTGGTCCCTGATTTCTAGTTTCAGAGTTTTGCAGGTTTCAATGTTTAAGTTTGAACCCTTGTTTTTTTATTTTGTGCCATTCTGAATTAGAATCCTATTTTTTTATAGTTTATGGGGTGTTTGGTGGCATGATAATTTTTTGTACACTTTCATGATAAAAAATTGTATTAAAATAAAAAGTGAACCAACCCATGACATAAAATTATCATGTTTGGAGGGATGTGATTACAAAAAAGAGTAACCACCGCACATGACCAAATAAAGTGGGGGACCACAAGAAAAAAGAAAGAGGTGAGACCCTCTATTTTTGTTTAAAAAGAAAATCACTTTCAAAACATAAAATTGTCATGGTTGTCAAACACCCCTTTTAACAAGTTTTCTTACAATTTTTAAAAATTAAAATAAAAACCACAATTATCATGCAACCAAACACCCCATTAGGTTTCAGATTTGAAAGCTTGTGGGACTTTTGAGTTTCAGTTTTAAATTTCAGATATGGCACTGATGTAACCTCAAGAATCTCTCTTTAAAGATTTTTTTTGGTTTTGGAAATTCATTTTCCATTTGGATTTAGTTTTGACCTTAGTATCGACTTCTTAGAAAAATAGATGGTATTCCGTAAAAGTACTAACAAGGGTCAATGATATGTATAAAATTATACATTGAGGTTGTTAGGTTCTTTGAAATTGATTTTGACCTCTCCCCGTCGGATGGTGCGAAGATCCGACGTTAATTACATCGAGATTACTCGAAAACCCTTGATTAATCGTCATAACAATTCATGAAAGTAGAAGAACAATGCATCCACAAAAGTAAACATTTACATACACATCGGAGAAAACAACCCCATGAACTTGATGGAAAGCAAGCATTTAATTTGTTTTTAAATTTTGGTTTGAATTGCATTGATTTAAGTTGAATTGGTTTGAATTTAGTTTGAGTTAAACTGGATTGGTTGAATTTGATTTGTTAATTGCTTTTGGTTTGGGTTGAAGTTAGATCCATCAATTTATTTGATTTAAGTTTGATTTATTTGTTGATTTAAACTTGGTTTGAGTTTGAGACAGTTTGTTTATGAATTTATCTTATTTAATCCATTTGTTTTATGAGTTTTAATTAGACTTCTGTTAAGTCTGTGGGATTTTTGAATTTTATGCATTTTTCATTCTGGGCTTTCTCCTATACACCCTGCCAGTTTTAGACTTAAGTGAACTGATTCAATTTATTTTATGTTAAACTTGTTTAGTTAAAGTTAACTCATTTTTGAAATGTGATTAACTTGCAGATTTCATGGGGTTCAGATTGATAGTTTGTTTGATTGATTTCACTTAATTTGAATTAAGGTTGTCTGATTAAGATTGATTTGGGTTAATTTAAAGATTTTTTATTTGAGTTTGATTTAATTTAATTGATTTGACCATGTTTGGAATGGAATTGAATTTTGAATTTGAAAATTGGGTTCAGCTTAACGTCTGACAGGCTATCAAGTTCACTTGGTTATGATTGGTTTTAATTCGGATTTTGGTTTGTTTGATTTTAAAATCTGATCTAATCTTATTTGTTGAGATTGGATTATTTAGATTTGGTTTGATTTGAATTTTTTTGATTAAAATTGATTGGGGCTTGATGCTTAACGGATTGGAAGTTATATGAATTGTGGATTTTGTGATTGCAGCTTCAGTTTGGGCATTATGTGAATACTTAGATTTCAGATTTTCAGACTTTCATTTCCGGATTCAAATTCGGATTTCGGAGTTCAGACCTCAAATCTCCAGGTGTCATATTCCAAAGCTAAATTCAGATTTTCAGATTGGTGGTTCATTTGATTTCTTTAAGTTTGTCTTAAAATGAATGAATCGGTTTGTTGGTTTTAATTTGGTTCGATTTTACTTGGTTAGAATTGATTTGGCTTTGACAGGTTATAACTTGGATTTAGTGAATTTACTGAAGTTTATTAAATATTGGTTCTCCTCTGATTTTTGTTTCAATTTGGGTTTAAGATGTTCAGATTTATTGAAATTTACAGGATTGGATCTGGATTAAATTTGACTGAGATTAAATTGGATTTCCGTGAGTTGGATCCAGAGGATTTAACAGATTTGAAAATTGAGTTCAATGAGTTAATTAGAATTCAATCTTTACTTATTACAATCTGATATCTGCGGATGTGAAAATTATGCTTTAAGTTAACTTACAGGTTTCAGATTTCAGATCTCAGATTCTACATGTTTCAGGTTTTTTTTGTTCCAGATTTTCAGATTCGTGCACATTGTCAGATTTTCAGTCTTCGGAGTCCAGATTCTGCACGTTTCAAAGATTTTCAGATTTTAGACCTCGGAGTCCAGATTCTGCATGTTCCCATTTCATATTAGAGATTTCCAGATTTTTTTTGTTGCAGGTTTTTTGACAGTTTATAGACTTTTCAGATTTTACAGTTTTCTGGATTTTGTGCACATTTAGACTTCAGATTTTAAATTGCAGATTTTGTGTGTTTTAAGTTCAGAGATTTTTTATTTCAGTTTCACAGGTTCGGTTTCAAATTTCATATTTTTTTTACAGTTTTCAAATTTTCTGTTGTCTTGCCTCCGAGAGTGTCATGTGATTGTCCTCTCCTTGTAGCATAAATCTATTACACCGAACATGAATTTTTCCACTTGTTCTCTTAACATGAGACAGTTTACAACTTGACCGGAAATCCAGTCCCTTGAGTCCTTGATGAACTTGTCAAATCATGGGTGGCATGTACCCGGTCTTGATAGACTTATGAGCATCCCCCACTGTTTTGATGATTCCATTAGCATATGACCGACATGACGGCATATGGATTATGCTCTAGCCTTGCCCTTGCATAGCTTAATGAACATGGTAAGACATTGGGGTCTTTTATAGACCTTTGTATGTCTACCTTAAGGACGTAGGGGCGGATGGTTAGTCGACCCCCCAACTAGTCCGAATTTTGAATTCTTTTAGGTTAAGTCAAGACGTAGGGGCGGATGGTTAGTTGACCCCTCAACTAGTCTCGATTTGTTGGATTAAAGATGTATTTTTTATTTAATTTTCATTGTTTTGTTTATTTTAAAACTTTTTCTTTTGAAGAAAGTCCTGTCTGGACACTGCTCTGCCGAACAGGAGGTCTGGTCCACTGTTTGGAACCGGCCGGCTTCTGTTCTGGAGCGGCGGTCCATCTCCGCAGGGGCCGACGGGTTCGCCCAGTCGGCCTTCTCTTCCTCTTTTTTTTTGCGTTTTCTTCATCAGGTGGGCCCCGCCCTTTTCCACTATGGACCAAAGTCCGGGGGGTATTATTTCCCCCCGCTACAGTGTCCTCTCGACACCCCCTCCTGCTCCCGACGGCAACGCGAGCCATCTCCAGCGGCTCCCGGCCTCGTTCGACAGCAACGGCACCGGCAGAGGAAGAAGAAGAAGGACCTGGCGGTCCTAGAGTAGGAAGAAGTCTCCTCCAGCGACGGCGGCAAGAACTATTGGCTTCGACGGCAACGGCGGTGGCTTACGGATGCAGGCGGAGGTCCGGCGGTCCCAGCAAAAGAGGAAGAAGGCTTCGACAGTCCCGATCACCTCAATGGATGGTCCCAACTCCTCCGGTGCTTCTAACAGGAAGAAGAGAGCCTCCTATTGGCCTTGACGACTCTGACGGAAGAAGAAACAGGCTCCGGCAAAACAGGGGACGGCAACGGCAGTCGACGATCTCTCCTTCCTCTCTCCCGCTTCTCACCTGCGCAACGTCGGACTCCCTCCTTCTTATAGGCTTCGCCCTGCCACCGTTCCGGAAAGGACTCGGGGAGGAATTTGAGTCCGACTAGGGATCGGGGCTTCTGACAATGGCCAGACATTCCCGCTATATACTCTAACCAAAGAGTCCCACGCGGCCTGAAATTGTCCGCTCCATCACTAGCCTCGGTCTCCAACTACAGTAGGATTCCTCCTTTGAATTCCTTCTTTTTAAACAGCTCCGATCTCCTGCCTTGTTCAGAAAAAAAAAATTTCTTTTTATTTTCTGCCGAGCCCATCTTTGAGCAGGCCTACGGGCTGATTCCTTGGCTCGATTGAAAGAGTACCCAGCCCATTTTCGAGCAGGCCTGCGGGCTTTCTCTCGGCTGCAGGGTGGATAGCGATGACCTGTTTTGGGGTCTTCTGGATGGGCCGCAAAGGAGACCTTACAGCAAGCTGAATTGGGGCCGATCAGGATCCTATTCTGGACCTCGGAGATGGACCGACCATAAGCCTGTGTGGAAGCAATTTAGGGTGCCTGCAGGTGGACTAAACTGGACTTGTTTGGGTCTGCGCATGCTGTACACAGACCAGGTTTGGGGGAGGCCGATCATGCCATTTTCTTCTTTCTCCTTTTTTTCTTTTCCTAAAATTGGCCTCATTTCATTCATATTTTTTTCTTCCGCAAATTTAGGTGTCAACGGGCACTCAGGAGTTTGACTCACAAATTTGTAATTTCAAACTTAACTTTGACAATTGGTTTGGAGATCTGGAGGCTGCACGTCTTGGGACTCCTTTTAAACTATGATAGCTAAAATTCAAGCTCGGATTCAGTATTTAAAGTTGTAGGCTTTCAAGGTTCCTGCCTATGTGCCAAAAAATTTTATTGGAATTTTCAGGTTCCAGAATTCCCAGATTTGAGTAGACTCTCAACTTCTTTGCGAGTTTGTTGTCCGAACATTGATGAATTTCAAATCATATTGATCTTCAATTTTTTTTGAATTTTTAGATCCTCTTTTTTTCTTTTTTCTTTTTTTGCATTCCCCCAAGCACATTGAGTAGTTTGTACGCCCTTTGCATCCGCAGCAATATTGAACATAGGATTCTTCTCATTGCATGCATCACCTGAAAGTACATGTACATTGAGGGAGGCATGAATGTTCTAGCCCGATGATTGAGTTAGGATAGTATTCACCTAATCTTTGATAGACATTTCAGGCATTCATCCCATTGCTTGATTTAGGATAGTCTCTCCTTTGGCATTTAATAGACATCAGGACCATTCCAATTGATTTTACGTCATTAACCTATGGTCGGGCATGTTAACAAATGAATATGCATAATCCTTCCATGGTTTAATGGGTTTGATCCTCCCCTTGTCCATAGATTAATTCTATATCATCGGGGATTAACCTTTGAATGTCATCTTTAATTTAATGCCAAAGCGTAAGACTCAGGACTGGCCCCTAATTAGCTTTGATTATTTGCTTATTTGGTGTATTTTATTCAAGTTTAACAAAGATCGAAGGCCTAGCACAAGGCTACTCCCGCACATAGTGTTAATTGGGTTTATTGTTGATCTCTAACTAAGACAAAAGGGTCTAACACAAGACAACTCTCGCACACAGTCTTGGCTAGCTTCATTATTGGTTTTTGATTCCTTGAATGTGGCCGGTTAGGCCCATTTGCTTGCTTGCTGCTGTTCAGGCAATATCACTATCAGTCATGTCAAGTTCCTCAATTGAAGTAACTTCATCCTTCTACTCAGTTTGTCACTCCCCCTGGATCCGACATTTGCTGTTTTTGGTAGCCAAGAAAGGGGCTGAAATGACTGAATACCAAGGTTAGGGGATGGGCAGGGGATTTTGATAATGAGGGAACTATGGAATGACTTTCTGCTGAATGCACCAAGAGGTAACTAATTTCTAAAAGGTTTCGGGGGTGATCAGGTCCCAAGAAAAAATAATAAAATGGGCAATGGTCTCATACTTGCATATCTAGTCCAGGTAGCTTCAAGGGGCTTTTCGGCATAAGGAATGGTTGACTTAGGTACAGCTTAGGCCATGGGGGTTTTAAATGAAGCCTAAAAGCCCACAAGGGGGGGGATCTTGCGTAGTGAGGGAGCTGAAAATGTGGGAAGTTCTAAGACTGCCAGGCGACCAGGTAGGGGAATTCAGCCAACATTCTAAGGCTCATCTGAGAGGACTTTCAGAATGGAAGCGTTGGGAGAAAGATGGGGAAGAACATGGGGTAAGTATGGTGCTCAGGCTATCTCTTTTACCTTCTCTTCTATTTTTTTATGGATGTAGATGATGATTTTCCACCTCAAGGTCAGCTTCAGTAGGAGATGGGTTTGACCTCAAGGTCTTTAGTCTATCCCCTTGAATTCCTCCTCCTCCTTCAGTCTAAGAAGGAAAATGCCCTTTTGCAGTGGCTGAAGAAGGATCTTATATAAGCCCCTCTGAGCGTTCTCAGCCCTCACTGGCAAGGCAGGCCTATCCTCATATTGAGTATAGTGTGAATTGGGGAAGGACCTACCAGCTCAAAGATCACAAGATTAGAATCGGAGTAGGGATTGGTGGGTACCAAACCCATCAGTATCAGATTGGATCGGTCCAATCTCGACTGATCGTCTGGAACAGAAACCAATCTAGAATCGGTTCGGATCAGTCTTTTTTTATTTTTGTCAATAAAAAAATTCAAAAAATAAAAAAGAATTTTAAAATATGCATAAAAATCAGAAAAAAATCCTAAAAATTGTTATGATGTCAAAAAAAACTGATATCATAAGAAAAAAGACTTGTGATACTAACAGGTATTTCGATTCTCATACTATTAATAATTAAATATTCATTCTATTAAATAAAGGAGATGGTACAAGTAGAAATCAAAATTAAAATATAACAAAAAAGATGATACAAGTACAACTCAAATATATGTATATAAATGAAAATATATCTTCTCACCACTATGAATGAAATCATGGAATGCCGGGTCGCGACCCGGGTCGTGACCGGCCCCGACCCGGTCGGGTTTAGGCCCGACCGGCCCGGTCGCGACCCGATCGGGGCGACTCCCCCGGCCGGGTCGCGGAGTCGTGGCCGAGTCGCGCGGGTCGCGCGACCCGGTCTGGCAACGGTCACCTGACCGTTGGCAACGGTCTCAAGACCGTTGCCAACGGTCATGGGGAAGCGCATCCCCCCCCATTCAGCCCCTTGGGGGCTATTTAAAGCCCCCAAGGGGCTCCCCTTACTCCCACCCCCCCACTCTCACTCTCAACCTCTCATTTGTGCTCTCATTGCTCTCATTTTGTTCCTCATTTACTTAATTATTTCATCAAGCATTTCATTAGTTCATTTAGTATATTTATTTAATATTAGTTCCATTGATTAGTGGGTTAAGTAGTTTATTCTTTTTAATACTTATTTGCTTACTTGCGGTTAAAGTTGAGGTTAAAGTTGAGGAATTTGGAGAGAATTAAGCAGAACCAGATGGAACAAAAGAGTTGGATAGCACAGGCAGCGGGACGTTCGGTCGACGAGCCGCCAATTGAAGAGGAGGATATCGATTTGGATCAAATATTCCACGAGAAGAACTCCTTAGAAGCTTGGGTCAACGACCGAGAAGGGTTGGGAGAACCGGAGTTCAACCCCCAAGACCGACAATGGGCCGAAGGAGTGCTCGACGATGTCCCTTTAGCCGAAGAATTTCAGATCCCTCCCTCACTAGCAAGGCGCCGGAGGACCGGAGAAGGAACTAGTCGAGGTACGCAAAGTAGGCGAAAATGTAAACAAGTTATGGTGATCCTTTTGATATTGCAGATGCTGATACGGTCGAAGACGATCGAGAAGATACGCCGGAGCCGAACATCCGAGTGCAGTACCAGACGTCCGAGGATTCGTCATCAAAGAGTAGCAGCGATGATGGTGCTGAATACGGGGGCGCGAACACTTTACAAGTACAAGGGACCTCAGATCCTCCCATATCTCCTACAACGTCGTTACGTTTTACCGGCGAGGAGCAATATACTCATGCCACCCAAGATACCGATCATGGTGGAAGGCCACAAGGTAGAGGAGGTCATCGTAGCCATGGAGTTGGAGCAGAATACCACGATGCCTCCGACTATGTGTATGATTCATCCCAAGCAAGGATTCCGGAATCGGAATCGGAATCGGAATCGGTTGGACCGATTCCGATTCCGATTCCGATTCCAGGAATCGGCCGGAATCGGCCGATTCCTGGGAAGGGAATCGATTCCGGATCGGTCCGGAATCGTTTTTTTTTTTTTGATTTTTT
The DNA here is from genome assembly GCA_036172225.1 of Cryptocoryne crispatula var. balansae. Taxonomy (NCBI): domain Eukaryota; kingdom Viridiplantae; phylum Streptophyta; class Magnoliopsida; order Alismatales; family Araceae; genus Cryptocoryne; species Cryptocoryne crispatula. The sequence goes on from CM069921.1 coordinate 14,981,209, forward strand.
TTTCGTCAAAAAAAATCAAAAAAATCAGAAAAAATTCTAAAAAAATAGGAAATGAGTTAGAAACATTTTAAAAAATAACCAATCCCTGATATCCACCAGCTCACATCATACAAATACTAATGAACACCAATTGAACACTTGAAGACTTGAAGTTAAGTACATATTCCAATTCCATTGATACAAAAATCAAAGAGTTGATACATCATCAAAAAAAAAATTACATCATATCAATCTACTACCAATGCCTAGGATATAGATATGGATCTTCCTCCTCTCCCTGCTGCTCGTGACGCTCCTCCCTCGTGCTCAGTCTTGTATACTGTCCGGGACCATATCCATATGAAAATAATGCCGATGCCATGCCATCAAGGTCGTATGGATCGGACTGCGGGACGACCGGGACGTAAGCAGAGGATGGTGGAGCTGGTGCTGTAATCCACTGCTGGTCAACCTGGCCAAATGCAGGATACTGTGGCTCCATAATATACGAATGCGGTGTCTGCTCATCCAACGTGTAATACGGCTTTGGAAACCGTGAATCAGGTGACTCAGCTGCTGCTGATGGCTGCGTCGCTGGTATACACTCCTCGTCATCATCACCTGAGGAGTGAGAAGGAGCCTGCGTGCTGTCATCTGGGCTGACAGGACGCCTGACCTCTAACTTCCTTCTCTTTACCTCTTCACCCAAAGTTTTTTTCAACTTTGCAAATCCTCCCATTTTCCGTGCAGTCACCTTTGTTTTCGTTCTCCCCGGACTGCGAATGGGGTAGAGCTATCTTGGGGCTGAGCTGAGGCTGGGGCCCAAAGGCTGCAGTGGCCGCTCCATAGCCGGGGGCGAGAAGACCTGCTGAGCACGAGAAGTAGATGGAGGTGGAGGTGGAGCTGGAGCATCCTCCTCGGCTTCAACACCATCCAACTCTCCTTCGCCGTACGCACGGTCATCGGGATCGAAACTCGGTGCATGATCCCGGCTTCCCTCTCCTCATCCGGGGAGGCAAGTGCATGCTCCTCTGGAAAATCGGTCCCGTGTCCACCTCCTCGTGTGGTGGTGGGGCGGAGGAATGCCTCTGCTCGTACGGGCCACCTGTGAACCGTGCAAATGGCTCCTCGTTGATCTTCTGCCGATCCTTGATGTTCTTTATGCGCAACCTCATGTTATAATGACAGTAGACCAGCTTCTCCAGCCTGTCTTAGGTCAACCTGTTCCTCCTTTTGGTATGTATCAGGTTGAATGTACTCCAGTTCCTCTCACAGTGGGAGGAACTGGTGCTCTGGCTCAGTATCCTGATACCAATGGCCGCAAGTGGATTCCATCCACTCCTGGTGTAACGGCTCTCTTTGCAGCCTGCATAATTTAAAAAGTGATACCTGCATGTAAAAACCATTTGACAATGTGGCGAACGGCTCTCTTTGCAGCCGTTCCTGTAGCCTTCACCCCTTTCATTGCCTGCTTTATCCCCATATGCCCAGCACTTTGTTTCCTAAATAAATACTCGTCACTCGGTGTAAATCGAGTGCTGGTAGAAGTGGAACGGCGGTATGGCTCCTGTCTCCTGGGGTCAGGCTCTCGGTCCCGAGTAGGGCGAGCCGATGCTGATCGGCCCAAAGCTGGGTCAACTCTGGACCCAGACCCTCCTGCTCCCCTCCTCCTGTCCTCCTCCTCCGCCAATGCACGCTTGCTAACGGGCCTAGCACGTCCGAAGCTCGGAATCTGTGGACTCGTCCTCGCTCTCCGGCTCCGGTGAGCTGCGCCTTCCCCCGCCTTTCCTTTGGAGGTAGGCGAATCGCGGTCCCTCCTCCTCTCGAGTAGCTCGTCCTGCAACTCCTCCCTCTCGCTCGATCCTAATCGCCCGTTGAGAGGCTCTACCTCGTGTATCCTCTCGTCTCCTCACTCTTCTCCCTCGGCACCTTGTCGCATTTTTTACATTTCCACTGTTCGACGATATGTTGTTTCGGCCGGAACACCCCCCGTTCATCTCCTTCCCGCACCACTTGCACCGTACCCTCTTCCCGACTAGGTCTACCATCCGCCCGTGTTCCCAACCCACGTCGGAAGCACGTCTTGGTCTTTGCGTCACCTTGATCGGCCATAAATCTGCAAAAATTGTAAACAATGCACTAAAAATGATTAGATAACATACAAATTGTTTTAGACGCTGTTCGGGTAGCAGACAACCCGAAACACACCATTCGGTATGTTTAAAGGGTTACGTTGCGGAAATCAATGTACGGGGTATCCGAAATTTTTCCCGTACAAAGAACATCCAATCGATGTTCAAACAACTTGAGCGGAGTTATTCGATCACAAATCACCCAGTTTAACTCTACTCGGAGTCGTCGAAAACGTGTAAAAATAGGCGTACGGGATATCCGGAATTTTTCCCGTGCAAAATAGACATATCCGGATACTTGAAACTTAAACGAACTTGTTCGGACAAAAATCGTAAAGTTTAACGACACTCAAACTCGTCGGAAACGCGTAAGAATGGACGTACGAAGTTTTGGCGAAGAAATCTTACCAAAAACCTTACAAAGATCGAAGAAGAGGTTGATTCGATGCCGATCCGAGCTTGAATCGGCGGAATCCTTTGAAGAACGAGCTTGGAATCGCCGGAATCGCCTGAATCGCCCCTGGAATCGCTGGAATCGGTGGAATCGGGCCGGAATCGACCCTGGATCGACGGAATCGGCCGGAATCGCGGTGGATCGACGGAATCGAGGCCGGAATCGCCGGAATCGCGCCGGAATCGCCTGCGCTTCCTCCTTCCGCCGCGGGATCGACCGAGACCAGCTCTGCGGGTCGATTCCGGCCCTAAAAGGGCCGGAATCGGTTCGATTCTCGGTCCAGAGTGAACCGGGAATCGAACCGGGGCCGGGTCAACCCGGCCTTCCGAAGAATCGGTCGGATCGACCGATTCCACATGGAATCGGTCGGAATCGGATCGATTCCGACCGATTCCAGGCGATTCAGACCGATTCCGAGGAATTCTTCCCGGAATCGGTCCTTCCGCCGGGAATCGGATCGGAATCCACCGATCCGATTCCGGAATCGGTCGGAATCGGACCGATTCCGCCGATTCTGCAATCTATGATCCCAAGGCTCTTGGTTCCCTACATACGATCAAGAGTATTGTGGAATGAATTATGTGGAGTCATCGGATACTTCGATCCAATCAACCTATAGTTATGGTGACTCGTTTGGATCAAGTCTTAGGATAGTTTCCCGAGGGACAGACGAATATGATCGTCATGTGTACATGTATCAAGCTTTGTACTCAACCCAAATGACATGGGGAGAGTACACCAACTACCTACAAAGTGTAGAACACATCACGTTGGAATAAAATTGATGCATTATTTATTTAAATCATGTCATTTAATTTATCCAATTTTTATGTAATTTTTCAGATTTTTTTTCGATTTTTTCTCTTTTTTTTGAATTTTTCAAAAAAAATATTAAAAAAAGGGGGTCGCGACCCGGTCGCGACCGGGTCGGCCTGGGGGTCCCACGACCCGCGACCTATCCCTCCTTGAATGAAATTGTCTCTCGTAATTTTTATTTTACTCCTCATTCTCGTTCTCATGAATGGTCCACTAACTCATAATCAAGCCATATCCATATGAAAATGGTGATTGAACCATCTAGTTAAAATCATATACACTATCTGCTCTAAGTGAAAATAGATAACAAGACTCGAAATCAGAAATAGGTTCTGGACAATGTGTTGCACCATACTCATCAAAAAATCCCATCTGATTCCATCTTTGAATCCTCCCACTAGAATGTTGTCTCTCACTTAAATCTTTTACACATGCTTCACTCGTACATGCACTCTACTAGAACCACCTTTTCTCCACCTCCTCCACTTGAACCTCTCACATCTTGTTGTTGAGTGACTGGAATAAATTTCTTCTCATTATCATCATCTGAGAAAGGTGTCTACATACTATCTATAGGAATCAAATATCTTCATTTGGTTCTCAGTTTCATCCTCTTCATTATTTCTTCTTGTTGTGTACCCATACCAGTATTGCATTGTACTACTCTCTTAAAGACCTTAAAGCCTTCCGGCACTACTCTTTTAGTGCTAGATCATACACCTGAAATATGAGTTGGAGAAGTTGGAGTTGTACTGTGAAATTGAAGCTAGTTGTGGAACTAAAGCTGTGCGAGGAACCAAAGTTTCTTGCCTTTCTTCCATTTGCTCATCTTCACCAATGATGTTGTCAAGTTCACCTTCGGCCCAAAATCTATCATTCGGGTTGAATTCTAACTCTCCATCAGCATCATTCTCATCCATCCATACTGCAAGTAGATGTTTTTCTTGTAAGAGATATTCCAAGTCCACATTATTCTATGACAAACCCTAATTGACTTTAGCTTTAGCTCTATCTTGGTACAAAACACCTGCAAATATAGCAAATCTCTTCTCAGATATCAAGGATTTCCGAATCGAAATCGGTCACTGAATCGGTGGGGAGTTGATCCAATCGGTCCAATTCGAACCAATTCTCAGGAAGAGAAACCGATCCAAAATTGAAATTTTTTAAAAATTTAAAAAAAAATAAAAGATTCCTATTTCGATTCCAATTTAGGCCGATTCGGTCCAAATCTTTTTTAAAAAAATCAAGATTCCGATTTTAGTTCCGATCCGATTCAATCGATTCAAAACCAATTTGACAGTTCAATCTCAGTCTATGTTCTATCATATACAGTATTGGCAAAACATTTGATCACTGATAATGTGCCTAACAATAGCTTTGCATCATTGCATACTTAACCACCGTATTGCATCCTTAGGTTCAAGAAATATTCTGTCAAAATAGAGCCTGATCCAACCATTAAGGTATTAATATATTACTACAACAATAAATTAAATGATACTAAAAATTAAAATTATACCTACAATATGAATATCATGGTGAAGAGTCTTATCCCGTCTGGTGTCTATAATCATCCACCAATTTTTTGACACCTAGAATGCTTCTCTTTGATCTTCATCTTGGCTTTGTCCATAGCATCATACAAATACCCTATTTGATTTTTGCCATTGAAGTCAACCAATCTCAACACTTGTACCAGGGGTTCTATGACTGACATGTAGTATTGCATCTTTTCCCACCACATGTTGTACTCAATCAGGCTCTTCATCTTTAATAAAATCTCATACTAGTCAATTGTGGCTTGTGTTGTATCCATGTAGTCATGATAAGTTGTAGAGACTACAAACCTCTTCAAATCATTTTTTATCTATAGAGGCTATCCAATACAGTGAATTGTATAACAAATATGGTTAGATCGGCGACCGGGTCGAACCAAATCACGACCATCAGTGTGTTCTCTCATGATGGATAGTAGCCTGGGGTGTCCATAAATGAAATATGTAATAAGTTGTCCTTGACTCACGAAGGACCTCACAGTTGGCTCATTTCCAATGTCTTCTAACATCAAGTCAATTGAGTGTGCGGCACATGGCACCCAAAACAAATGAGGTCTTGTCTCCATTAGTTTCTTACCTACAACTTTGTATGAAGGCTCATTGTCAGTGATAAATTGCATAATGTTGTCATCCTTAATATCCTCCATCATAGTGTTCATCAGACCAAACAAGTGATCTACATTTTTCACCTGACCAGATGCATTAATGAACTTCAAAAAGGTGGTGCCTTCAAAACAATACACAAGAAAGTTGATAAGCAGCCTCCTTATGATTCTTGTTCATCCATCGCACATCACAGTACAACCTTTTTCCTTTCATATAGATTTGAATCTATCTATACATAAGGTCAACTCATAAACCTCTGCATCCAACCCCTCATCGTATATGTACTTGGAGGTTGAGTCTTTCAACCCTGGTCCAACCTCACCAATGGCATCTATCATTGTTTGAAAATATGAATTAATCGCTACATATGCCAGGACACCTACATGAAGAAACATGATCACATCATTGTTAATGTTTATTCAAAAAATATATAAGACATACAATTAAAAAAACTTTACTTTCATATACCTGTATATAGAAACCACTTGTAGATATACTTGACTACCTTCTTTGCAACCTATGTAGACACCTTCACTACCTTAAAAGCCTACCTAATAAATCTTTTCCCTCTATCACTCTGTCTATACATGGTGATTTTCGTCGGCCGAACCGACTGGGACCAACTGAACTCATTATAATGTCTTAACACTTGTGTAGGCCAGATGCCTTCGACATTTGATCGTTTGGCTCTGGAAGTGGCACCCATACTTCCTGCCCCCTTCTTCCATCCTCATCCTTTTTAACCTGGGCCGTACTAGCATACATAGCTCACCACCTTCGCCAAAGAGTCCTTATAGAGAAGGGGAGGAACCGCCGGAGGGGAGTCCTAGAAGGGGGAGGAGTTGAGGGGGGGAAGCTAGAATGGGTGCTCAACATATCAAGGGAATGGAGAAAGGGGATCGGGGGAAGGGGAGGGAGATCGCCCCTTGGGGGGGAGGATCGGCTAATTCTACCTTTTCCCTTTTCCAGGGGGAAGATCGCCATCTTCACTGAAAGACCCTTGCAAAGGAGGGAAATGCCGAAAGGGAGTCCTAGAAAAGGAAGGGGTTGAGGGAGGGGGAGCTGTAATGGGGAGGTGGGAGGAGAATCGGTCCAATCTTTCCCTTATGGGGGAGCGAGGATTGGTTTGAAATCAAGTTCCGGATTGACCCAATTCCAGAACATACCAGTTTCTGGCAAATCAGTCAAGATCGATTGATTCCCGATTCAATCCGGGAAGATCGATCGATCCTAGACCGATCCGTCCGATCTGACCAATCCGCCTGGGACTTCTTGTCTGGATCGGTTGTCCCAGGCGGAATCGGATCGACTACCGCCAATCTAATCTGAGAATCGGTTGATCCCAATCTGGATCGGCCAATTTTGCAAACTATGTGCCGGCTCCTCCTGCCTTTGATGACCTTGCATCAGTGTACCCTTGTCCTGAAAGGCAGAAGTTTTAGAAGCCTTCTCAAAGATTTTCCTTGGTGGGAAAATCAAGCATTTAATGGGATATTGCGCTTGCTGTAAATTGTAATTGCAAACCATAACGATGGCAGGGCAGTATCATCCGCCTTGGCCAGCAAGGGAAGGCTGTCTCCAATCTGGGGATCACATTAAATGGGGAAGAATCCTATGGTTCTGCCTTCCCTGGATGGCCCCCAAGCGGCCTATCCCTGCTGTGTTGGCTGGTAGAAGTTTAAAATACTTCTTGAATATCCCCATGGACAGGAGAAAGTTAACAAGGATATGCAAGCTGTCCAGGTGGGCAACAGCTTTGGAAACAATTCAAATTCCCCACCTAGAGGGGAAATCTTGCCTTTAATGATAAGATGCTGACCATCTTAAAGGATCCTGCTAGCTGTGACCGCAACCCTCTATTTCAAGGCAAGGATTGCCTTCGGGCAAAGCCAAGGTGGCCCATCTTTCCTCCATTGACAGATCTGATATCCCTTGCCAATCTCCACTGATTTCCGGTTCCGGGCTATCATCTCCGTGAATTTTTGCTGTCCAATTAAGGACAGATTCAGAGAACTTCCTACCATGGAATTGACAGGATTATTAGCATTTGCACCAGGTGTTTAGTGGGCTGTAACCAATCTTAACAAGGCCCATTACAAAGAGAGCATTAGTCCTGGTGGACATGGATTGCTGACCGTGCAAACATGTCAACAAATGGTCAGAAACTGCCATTGGGGTAAGTTAATTCCCATGGGCTACTTTTCTCCTAGATTAGAACAAAAATGGGCCTCAAAGTGAACCGGACTTGACAATAATCCAGTTACTCCCTCAGGGCACCAATATATCAATGAGTGGGCCATGCTGGTCATCGAATAAGGTCCATCTATCAAAGAAAACAAAGCCCGTCATGAGGATAAAGTGTAAATGGGTTCAATGGGCTATGATTTTGCTAATTCTCCAATAAGTTCAAATCCCTTTTTTTTCCTTTTATTTACTTTAGCCTCAGCAATGGGCTGTCTTGTTTGAAGACTATCTACCACGGCCCACTCCCAATTTAGGCTAAACAGTCCTAATCCTACAGGATTAGGAGACGTGCCGCAAGAGAACTTTGAACTAAGTGGGGTTTGGACCTAGCTTTGGCCCAAGTTCTCATCCAAACTCTTATTTATCATAAATAAACAACTCCTTGAATCTTACCCAAGAGATGTTTTTTACTTGCATTCACACCTTTTAGGTTTTTGGTGCCGAGAACCCGTCTGACCTGTTCTTTCTGCTCCTTAGGTTGCCGCAGCAGCACTAACAGGATTTCTTCACCAGGGCTGCAGGAGGCTCATTGGGATAGCAAGGAAGGGGTGGTTTCTTTATTATCTGGATCAAGGCTTCCCTAAACTGTGGGGTCCTACTCCCGGTGTCTGCTTTCTTCAGCTGTGCAAGGGGACACTCTTCTTCTCCCTTCCTCGACGGTAAGCTCTTTCTTTCCACTATTTTCCTTGTTTTTTATATGCCCGGGCATGATCAGACTTGAATATTCTGACTGCCAGGACCCGAGGTCCTTTTTCTGAGCAAAGTTAAGGGTATTGCATCCCCCTTTACTCCCGGTGGCTGACCGGAACAATTCTGACTGCTATTTTTTATTAATAGGCCCGGCAACTCCCTTACTGCCAGTAATCAAGCTTGTTGTTGTTTGGGGGGGCATCCTTCCTTTATACTCCTTTGTCTTGGCCATAGAGAGATGACCCTTTCACCTTTCCTTGAGCATCTGGCTGTTCACATTTTGTTAGCCATGGTAAGCCTCTAGTTTTTTATGACTCCGGCCTCCCATTGTCTGTATGTTAGGCCTTTGCTTGGATGTCCTTTGAGTGGTTTGGGACAGTTCATTATCAATTCAAGTGATCTCTATAATGTTATCCTCATATGCCTGTACATCCTTTGCTTTTCTGGTCTCCTCTTTTTTGTCATCCCCAGGCCTGTTACGATGTTAGCCCATCATGTTAGTGGTAAGGCTCTTTAATTGTGGTGAGAATTGAGTGTTAGAAGGGGGATTGTTTCTGACTACATCCCTAAATCATGATTGTTCATAATTTAAGCATGTGCATGCGCATGTCTATGTGCGTGCTTCTTTTATTGGCTGAACTGGGCATGTGAGAGATCTACCTTCCGGCAGTCCCCTGATTTGAACATCAATTGAGACTAAGCATTTGAGAGGCAATCTGGTCCCCATTTGTGTCATTCTCAATGCCCCTTGACTTGGCTTGCCATGCGCCCACTAAGACTTAATGTTCTTCATGGGCTGGAGTCTAATCTTTATCATATTTTCTGTCCGGTCATCTTCTTTTATTTTTACTTTTTAAAAATTTGAGTGCCAACAACTTCCAACGAGGAGCAATCTCCAAGCGATCTTCCCAGATTTACCTACAGTTGTGTTTTGTGGTAGAAAAGAAGAAACCATTGATCACATATTCATTAAGTGCGGAACCATTAAATTCCTCTGAAATATCCTTTTAAGAGCTGGGGGACCCACTGGACAGAACCAGTCAGTTTCCTTCATCTATTAATAGAATGGCTATCATAATCTATGGATGCTTACATTACCAACTATGTTATGGTCCATCTAGCATACAAGGAACAGATGAATATTTGAAGATCAGTTTGAGAACCCTAGCTTAATTCTCTACCACATGGCGACGCATGTTAAAGAGTGGATGTTTGCTTCTATAGGTGTGCAACTGTGCATATCAATGAAGATTGTTTTAGAGAGAAATTTATGCTCTTCAGACTTTTTCTGCTTTAGCTCTGGGCTCCTTTACCACCTCAGTAGAAGGATTGGCCTCATCTTTTTGCTTGCTCTTTTAGTGTAATTCCCCGGTTGTTTTTTACTCGTATCAATTGAAATCTGGTCTTTTGACCTCATTCAAACAAAGTTGGCACTGGAAACAACAAAAACGTAAACATATCTACTATCCTTTAAGCAGGAAGAAAATTTTTAAATTTTACCTTTCGTCATCTGATATGTTCTTATACTTATTTCTCAGAGTATTACCAGCTTCTCCATTAATTATTACCAACCTGTTCCCCTTCATCATTTCCACCAACACTGTCACTAGCAGTTTCCCACTCAGAATCGTCAGCTTCTTGACCATAGGCATCCCCAGCATCACTATCACAATGGACACCCCCATGTTTTACAGCTGCCTCTCTAAACAACCATGCAGAACGCATCTGCTTCTTGACCAAGCGCTCAGCATAATCAGGAACTTTGTTCTGTCTAAGAGACAGATCAGGATCACTTGACTGAGAACATTCATTTATGAACAATATTGCATCCAACAAGCTCTCCTTTGCTAATCCAAGCATGTCATAGGCCTGCGCTCTTCTCCATAAGCTTTTAGCATGACGATTAAGAGGGTTATGTAGGCACAATGCACGAGTGCCATCACTTATGGCAGCCAGAGGCTGCTGCAAGAGAAGATGGCACTGAGCCCTGTTACTAAACAACACAACTCTCTCTTTCTTTGACCTGATTGGGCATAGATCCAGGGCTTCAGAGTATTTTGATGCAGCTCCTGATATATCACCAGAAGAGAAAAGAGAATTTCCTTCAAGCTTGACAACTAGTGCTGCTGCATGTTTTATATGAAGGTCCTCCTTGGGCATTTTCTTCTCCCATTTCAACCTCTGCTTGGAATCTATTAGTTCATCAATCAGTTTTTTGATGCTATTACTTATGGAGGGGCGTCCGCTATCTTGAATTTGAATAAACTCTTGAAGAACACAGGCTATAGTGTCCCCAAGCTTCTTGCAATCACCAAGAGTTGAAATTTCAGAAAGATCTACTAGTGTTGGTACAACTTTATCAGCCACCTGAAGACAGGACATAATTTATTAGAAACTTAAAAAGTTAACCATCCGCACTCATTTTTCTTCTATATTTTAAACAGTAGTACCAATAATAAAGGAGGGTTTTAATACTGGATGATATATATGTGGCAGTCTACAAGCATCAGACTAAAAATAGGTCAGAAACAGGCTAATTTCTGATTTCACATGTTTTCTAGAAAAAAGAACGGAAAGAGAAGGAAGTATGTGGTGAAACCAGAATTCCTGCAGTACGTAAAATCACCAAATCAGGCTGCATTCCACACATGGCTTCCTAGATTCATCATTCTTCCCAACTGAAGTCAGTGAGAATCTGGCTTTCAACTACTGTAAATTGTAAGAAAACACTACTGAATGATATGATAAGTTTCCCAGCGCAATCACATCCTATGCACTTTCTTTTTTCTGCAAATGACGTAATAAAATAAAGTTTATAAAGCCACACAAATATCACAAAGTTAAATGATTGTTTTATAAGAAGAAAGACTTACTTTCACCTGCTAACATCTTTCATACATTAATTGCAAGTTATCATACTCACCATTACTTTCCATTGTTATTAAATATCTTTTCCAGGCATGGCATCATTTGAAATCATCCCAGCACAACTCAAAAAGCCTCCAAAAGGTGCTTCTAAAGAATAATGTGTTTACAATGCCTAGCAAGCTGAGTTTTGCAGTTAAAGCCACTACACCTTCAGAATTCTTCGTATGCAAACATGCATGAAAAAAAATGGGCAGCAGGCTGACTCCTGAGATTTGGCACGCAAGCCAGTCCAAGGACTTTGATGCACATGCATTGATTGCAGAATCGCCAGAATCGGATCGGAATCGGCCAATTCCGGAATCGGATCGGATCCATGCGGAAGGGCCAATTCCAGCAGGAATTCCGTGCAATCAGTCGGAATCGGTCAGAATCGATCCAATTTCGGCGATTCTATCTAGAATCGGTCGATCACGACCAATTCTACGGAAGACCGGTCTGGCCGGTCCGGTTCGATTCTAGGGCCGGAATCGACCGCTGCGGACGATTCCGGCGATCCAGCAACCTCGTCGCACTCCTTCCGGCGATTCTGGACGATTTCAACCCTCGAAATCGAAAATTCCGGCGAATCCAAGGTCGATCCCAGCTCCCTGCGCCGATTCCGGTGCGATTCCAACACCGATTCAGGCGAGTCCGGCAGCGATTCCAGGCTCCTTCTTCAAGGGATTCCGCCAATCCAAGCTCCGATCGGCCTCAATTCAACCTCTTCTTCGATCCTTAGAAGGTTATTGGTAAGATTTCTTCGCCGAAAACTTCGTACGCCCATTCTTACGCATTTCCAACGACTCCGAGCGTGGTTAAACTCGGTGATTTCCGACCGAACAACTCTGTTTAAGTTCTAAACTATTCGATTGGATGTTCTTTGCACGGGAAAAATTCCGGATATCCCGTACGCCTATTTTTACGCGTTTCCGACGACTCCGAGCATGATTAAACTCGGTGATTTTTGATCGAACAACTCCGTTCAGGTTGTAAGAACATCGATTGGATATTCTTTGTATAGGAAAAATTCCGGATACCTCATACGTTGATTTACGACCATTTCCAGCAAATACGTAACCCTTTAAACATATCGAATAGTGTGTTTGATGGGCTATCTGCTTCCCGAACAGTGCCTAAAGCAATTTTTATGTTGCCTAATAATTTTTAATGCATTGTTTACAATTTTTACAAGTCTAAGCAATGGCCGATCAAGATGATACAGCACCAGCACGTCCTTCTGACGTGGGTTGGGAACACAGACATCTGGTAGACCCGGTCAGAAAGAGAGTGCAATGCAAATGGTGTGGGAAGGAGCTGAACGGGGGGTGTTCCGGCTGAAACAACATATTGCCGGAACAGGTGGAAATGTAAAAAAATGTGATAAGGTGCCGAGGGAAAAGAGTGAGGAGATGAGAGGCTACATGACAGGTATAGTCTCTCAACGGGTTGTTAGGATTGAGCAGAGGGAGGAGTTGCACGACGAGCTACTCCAGAGGAGGAGGGACCGAGATTTGCCTACCTGGAAAGGGAAAGGCAAGGGGAAGGCACCAGCCGAGCCGAAGCCAGAGAGTGAGGAGGACTCCACAGACTCCGAGCTTAGACATGCTAGGCACGCTAGCAAGCGTGCATTTGCCGAGAACGATGACAGGAGGAGAGGAGTAGGAGGGTCAGGGTCTAGAGTTGACCCAACTCTTGGCCGATCAGCATCGGCTCGTCCTACCCGGGACCGGGAGACGGAGGGATGGAGACAGGAGCCACACCGCCATTCTGCCAGTACTCGGTTTACGCCGAGTGATGAGTACTTATTTAGGAAACAGAGTGCTGAACAGATAGGGATTAAACAAGTTATGAAAGGGGTGAAGGCAACAAGAACGGCTGCAAAGAGAGCTGTTCGCCACATTGTGAAGTGAGTTTTGCATGCAGGTATCATTTTTAAAAGGGCATTTATGTGTGTTTTATTTACTTAAGCTTAATTTTTGCCTGATCCAATTTTTTTTTAACTTGATGTAGACATCCCAGCACATGCAGCCACCAGCCCCTACTTCCAGACGATGGTGGATGCCGTGGGTGAGGCTGGACTGGGTCTGCAAGCCCCAGGCAGCACGGCGCTGGGCTAGATGAGGAGATCTAGGAGTTGAAAGAGTGGATGGATAGATTCAAATTAGTGTGGAAAGAGAGGGGTTGCACAATTATGTGTGACGGGTGGACAGGTATCACCAAGAGGAGTATGATAAGCTTCTTGGTGTATTGTTCTGAGGGGACCACGTTCTTGAAGTCAGTGGACGCTTTTAAGAAGATTAAAAATGCTGACTTCATTTTTTCTTTGATGGATGCGGTGGTGGAAGAGATCAGGGAGGATAATGTGGTTCAGGTTGTCACTGACAACGAACCTTCATATAAGGCGGCTAAAAAAAACTGATAGAGAAGAGGAAACACATGTTCTGGGTGTCCTATGCGGCACATTCTATTTATCTCATATTAGAGGATATAGGCAAGGAGGAGAGTGTATCCACCCTTGTCAAGCAGGCGCAGACGATCACGTCATTTATTTATTCGCATCCCCGTCTGCTACATATTATGAGATCACACACAGGAGGGCATGCTCTTGTTAGGCCTGGTCCGACTCATTTCGCCATGAATTTCATTGCATTGGAGAGTTTACACCGGCACAGGCATACATTGGTTATGTTCACACAGTCCGAGAAATATTATAATTATATGGTGGACCACCTACACGACAAGAAAGATCAGGTAGAAATTCTTGTCAGGTCTGAGAAGCAGATCACTGACAAGAGATTTTGGGAGAGGATTGCCTACTACTTGGCAATCATTGAGCCACTAGTAGTTATCTTGAGGTTGGTTGACTCAGATGACAGGAACCGGATGGGCACGTTGTACGATGCCATAGACCAGACAAAGTTGAAAATAAAAGAGAAAAATCACAGTGGTTACAAAAAGTGGTGGAAGATCATAGATGACCGATGGGACAAGACTTTGCACCACGATGTCCATGCTGCAGGTTAGTAGGTTCAAAAATATTGGTGCTTACCTACTTTAAGTTTATTCAATAATTGTCTTATTCATAATGTTAACTATTAAATTCTTGCAAGATATTTTTTGAACCCCCGCATCCAATATAGAGGATAGGTGGTGAACGACAACGAGGTGATGCGGGGTACACTAGCTGTTATTCAGCATCTCTGCCGATCTCAACAGGATAGGATAGAGGCTGAGATAGAAGTAAGTTGGAGTTTATTCAATATTTAGGAGTAGCTAATTATTAGACAACTAATGATTTTTTTTAAAAAAAATCAGATGTAGAAATATAAGATGAGGGTCGGCGTATACTCAGATGCTGATCTGAGATATTCGTGCGACAAAGTGTCACCTGGTATATTAATTTATGATGAAGATTTTATTTTATTTTCATATAAGTTATTGAAGATGATGGGCTAATTGTTTACCTTTTCTTTTCTTTTTTTGCAGCTGAGTGGTGGGTTCAGGTGAATACCAAGAGTGAATGGAATCCACTTGCTGCCATCGGTATTAGGATACTCAGCCAAAGCACCAGTTCCTCTCATTGTGAGAAAAACTGGAGTACATTCAACTTGATACATACAAAAAGGAGGAATAGGTTGACCTCAGACCGACTGGAGAAGCTGGTCTTCTGTCATTACAATATGAGACAGCGCATCAAGAATATCAAGGATCGACAGAAGATCAGTGAGGAGCGATTTGCACAGTTCGCAGGTGGTCCATACGAGCAGAGGCATACCTCCGCCACATCACCACCTGAGGAGGTGGATATGAATCAGATATTCCAGGAGGAGCATGCACTTGCCTCTTGGATAGAGGAGAGGGCAGCCAGGGATCATCCAACTGAGTTTGATCCCGATGACCGTGCATGGGATGAAGGAGAGTTGGATGGTGTTGAAGCCGAAGAGGATGCTCCAGTTCCACCTCCACCTACTTCTCAGGCTTAGGCAGGGCCTTCTTCTGCCCCAGCAGCTATGGATCAACCACCTCCAGCTTTAGCCCCACCTCTAGTCCCAGCCATCGCTACTCAGCCCATTCGTAGTCCAGGAAAAACGAAAACAAAAGTGACTGAACGAAAAATGGGCGGATTTGCAAAGCTAAAAAAATCTTTGGGTTCTAGTACTTCAGAGATGGCTGAAGAGGTGAAGAGAAGGAAGCTGGAGGTCAAACGTCCTGTGAGCCCAGATGACAGCACGCAGGCTCCTCACTCCTCAGTTGATGATGACGATGAGTGCATACCAGCGACGCAACCATCAACAGCAATCCAGTCACCTGATTCACGCGGCCAAAGCCGTATTCCACGCTGGATGAGCAGATATCACAGCATCATTTTATAGAGCCACAGTATCCAGCATTTGGCGAGGCTCAACAGCAGTGGATTCCTCCACCACCACCACTACCCACCTCGTAGTCTACCTACGTCCCGGTCGTCCCGCAGCCCGATCCCTACGACCTTGATAGCATGGCATCGGCATTATTTTCATATGAATATGGTCCCGGACAATATACAAGACTGAGCACAACTCAGGAGCGTCGACAGCAACAAGAAAAGGAGGAATGCCAATATCCATATCCTAGATATTGGTATTAGATTGATATCATGTAAATTCCTATTTTTATATTTTCGTGATGTATCAATTAATTAGTTTTTGAATTAATGGAATATGTACTTAACTTCATTTCATGTTCATTAGTAATTATTCGATGTGGTCCTGTGGATGAATGCTAATCTTATTTTTAGAATTTTTTCTAACTCATTTCCTATTTTTAGAATTTTTTTCAGAATTTTTTGAATTTTTTAATAAAAAAATTTAAAAAAAAAATCGATCCAGGCCGATTCCTGGAAAGAGAAAATCTTTCCAGGAATCGGCCGATTCCGACCAATTCCTGGGAATCAGAATTAATTCCGATTCTGATTCTGCGATCCATGTGCACATGCAACTTAGAGAAGGGGACAAACACACCATGCCTTAATTTCAAATGCATTCATCTGGTTATATGTACTCTCAATGTGCAGTATTATTCAGATAGTGTGATTGAGACAAGCCTATTGTTAGTCTGCCTCGAGTACTATAATTATGAATCTCAGACTTTTAAAGGCACCATCAAATAGCACATTTACCACCCAACAGTCGGACGTCATCCTTTGAGCTAAGGTCAACGGTAGATTAAGGCTTACGTTCCTGCTCTTTCTTTCATGTTGGTAAAAGGCCATCCTTACCTGCTAATATCCTAGTATTGTGTTATCTCCTACCGAAGTGTCCTGCTCTTAGCCATTTTCTTAGCTGATGTACCTAGACTGCAACATGCTAATGTTCCATCTGATGTTGGACCTCTATGAAAATCTTAAGACCTCATCCAAAATCTAACAGATTACTTGGTCAGCCAGCTTCATAGTAAGTTTCCTCAAGTCTTAAGGGGACATCTCTATCATGGCAAATCCCTTTGAGTAACCCTCCGGATGAAGCAAAGTTATTGACATAACTTGATGAAGACTGACATGATTAGAATCAAAATCTAGAACTGGTTGAATCAGATTCACGGCGTTTTTCTTTCCTTTTCAAGAACAATTAAGGTCTACTCAGATATTTCATAAATTCCTTTGGGATTTCGTGACCATGGATCGCAAAAATGGAGTCAGTACTTAAATTGGGGGGTTCTCAGAATCCGCCAATCTTTTTAGAAGAACTGATATAGAATCAGTCCAAATCAGTCTTTTTTTTCCATTGTAAAATTTCAAAAAAAGTCATTAAAATCCAAAAAAATAAGAATACCCATAAAATTGTTAAAAATAAAAATCGCTTAACTAACACATTTTCATATCATTATAATTGTTTAAGAAAAGTAGATATACTTTAATGACAATGATTATTTCATTAAACATAGATAACACAATACAAATGCTATATTGACACGCAATAAAATGTTATAACTTTCTTTCACCAATATTTATGTACTTGGCCTCCATCCTCGTCATTCTTTGCATGCTCTTGTATGATCCGGTGATAGTTGTCTGTCGTGATCATGGATTACGGAATCGGTGGAATCGGACCGATTCCGATCCGATTCCTGGCGGAAGGACCGATTCCGGGAGGAATTCCGCGGAATCGGTCTGAATCGCCTGGAATCGGTCGGAATCGATCCGATTCCGACCGATTCCATGTGGAATCGGTCGATCCGACCGATTCTTTGGAAGGCCGGTTTAACCCGGCCCGGTTCGATTCCCGGTTCGACTCTGGACCGGGAATCGAACCGATTCCGGCCCTTTTAGGGCCGGAATCAACCCGCAGAGCTGCCCTCGGTCGATCCCGCGGCGGAAGGAGAGGGCGCAAGCGATTCCGGCGCGATTCCGGCGATTCCGGCCTCGATTCATTCGATCCACCGTCGATTCCGGCCGATTCCGTCGATCCAGGGTCGATTCCGGCCTGATTCCACCGATTCCGGCGATTCCAGGGGCGATTCAGGCGATTCCGGCGATTCCAAGCCGGAATCTTCAAAGGATTCCGCCGATTCAAGCTCGGATCGGCATCGAATCAATCTCTTCTTCGATCTTTGTAAGGTTTTTGGTCAGATTTCTTCGCCAAAAACTTCGTACGTCCATTCTTACGCGTTTCCGACGAGTTTGAGTGTCGTTAAACTTTACGATTTCTGTCCGAACAAGTCCGTTTAAGTTTTGAACTATCCGGATATGTCCATTTTGCACGGGAAAAATTCCGGATATCCCGTACGCCTATTTTTACACGTTTCCGACGACTTCGAGTAGAGTTAAACTCGGTGATTTGTGATCGAATAACTCCGCTCAAGTTGTTTGAACATCGATTGGATGTTCTTTGTACGGGAAAAATTTCGGATACCCCGTACGTTAATTTACGACCATTTCCGGCAAATACGTAACCCTTTAAACATACCGAATGGTGTGTTTCTTGGGTTGTCGGCTTCCCGAACAGCGTCTAAAACAATTTTTATGTTATCTAATCATTTTTAGTGCATTGTTTACAATTTTTGCAGATTTAAGCAATGGCCGATCAAGGTGACGCAGCACCAGCACGTGCTTCCGACGTGGGTTGGGAGCACGGGCATATGGTAGACATAGTCAGGAAGAGGGTACAGTGCAAGTGGTGTGGGAAGGAGATGAACGGGGGGTGTTCCGGCTGAAACAACATATTGCCGGAACAGGTGGGAATGTAAAAAAATGTGACAAGGTGCCCGGGGAGAAGAGTGAGGAGATCGAGAGGATACACGACGGTAGAGCCTCTCAACGGGCCGTTAGGATCGAGCGAGAGGGAGGAGTTGCACGACGAGCTACTCGAGAGGAGGAGGGACCGCGATTTGCCTACCTCGAAAGGGAAAGGCAAGGGGAAGGCACCAGCTGAGCCGAAGCCACAGAGCGAGGACGAGTCCTCGGACTCCGAGCTTAGACGTGCTAGGCACGATAGCAAGCGTGCCTTTGTTGAGGAGGAGGACAGGAGGAGGGGAGCAGGAGGGTCTGGGTCCAGAGTTGACCCAGCTTTGGGCCGATCAGCATCGGCTCGTCCTACCCGGACCGAGAGCCTCGACCCCAGAGACAGGAGCCATACCGCCGTTACACTTCTACCGGCACTCGATTTACACCGAGTGACGAGTATTTATTTAGGAAACGAGTGCCGGGTCGGATGGGGATTAAGCGAGGCAATGAAAGTGGTGAAGGCAACAGAACGGCTGCAAAGAGAGCCGGTCGACACATTGTGAAGTGGTTTTTACATGCATGTATCACTTTTTAAATTAAAATTGACATTATGTGTGTTTTATTTACTTAAACTTAATTTTAGCACGATCCCAATTTTTTTTTAACTTGATGTAGGCATCCCGACACGTACCACCACCCCCTACTTCCGGACGATGGTGGATGCCGTGGGTGAGGCCGGGACCGGGTTTGCAAGCCCCGGGCAGCAAACACATATACGGCGCTGGCCTGGATGAGGAGGTCCAGGAGTTGAGGGAGTGGATGGATGGGTTCAAGTTGGTGTGGAAGGAGAGGGGTTGCACAATCATGTGCGATGGGTGGACATGTATCACCAAGAGGAGTATGATAAACTTCTTGGTGTACTGTTCTGAGGGGACTACATTCTTGAAGTCGGTAGATGCTTCTGGGAAGATAAAAAATGCCGACTTCATTTTTTCTCTGATGGATGGAGTGGTGGAGGAGACGGGGGAGGAGAATGCGGTTCAGGTTGTCACTGACAACGAACCATCATATAAGGCGGCTGGGAGGAAGTTGATGGAGAAGAGGAAGCACATCTTCTGGGTGCCCTGTGCAGCACATTCCATAGATCTCATATTAGAGGATATAGGCAAGGAGGAGGGTGTATCCACACTTGTCAGGCAGGCGCAGACGATCACATCTTTTATTTATTCGCATCCCCGCTCGCTACATATCACGAGATCACACACAGAGGGCACGATCTTGTTAGGCCCGGTCCGACACGATTTGCTACGAACTTCATTGCTCTGGAGAGTTTACACCGGCACATGCATGCATTGGTTAGGTTCACACAGTTCGAGGAGTATTACAACTATATGGTGGACAACCTGCATGACAAGAAAGAGCAAGGAGATTCTTGTCGGGTCCGAGAAGCGGATCACCGACAAGAGGTTTTGGGAGAGGATTGCCTACTACTTGGCAATCATCGAGCCACCGGTAGTTGTCTTGAGGTTGGTAGACTCGGATGACGGGGACCGGATGGGCACATTGTATGATGTTATGGACCGGCAAAGCTGAAAATTAGAGAAAAAAATCTCAGAGGTTACAAAAAGGGGTGGAAGATCATTGATGAGCGATGGGACAAGAACTTGCGCCACGATGTCCAAGCTGCAGGTAACTTGGTTATTAAATTATTTATGCTGTATAATTGGCTTAAATGACACAGTGTTAACTAATAAAATCTTGCAGATACTTTTTGAACCCCGCATCCAATATGGAGGACGGTGGTGAACGACAACGAGGTGATGCGGGGTACACTTTGCGGTTATCCGGCGAAATGCCGATCTCGGCGGGACAGGATGTAGGCCGAGATAGAAGTTAGAGTTCATTAAATACCTTGGACTAGCATTACCGGACAACTAAATTTTTTTTTAAATTTTTCAGATGCAGAAGGACAAGTTGAGGGTCGGCGTATACTCAGATGCTGACCTGAAATATTCAGTTGACAAAATGTCACCTGGTATAGTAATAGTTTGATGAGGAATTTCTTTTCTTTTCATATAAGTTATGGTGATGATGGGCTAATTGTTTTCTTTTTCTCGTTTTGTGTTTTTCTTGCAGCTGAGTGGTGGGTTCAGGTGAACACCGTAGTGGATGGAATCCACTTGCGGCCATCGGTATCGGGATACCGAGCCGAGCACCAGCTCCTCCCATCGCGAGAGGAACCGGAGTACATTCAACCCGATACATACCAAAAGGAGGAACGGGTTGACCTCGGACCGGCCGGAGAAGCCGGTTTTCTCGTCATTATAACATACGAGGCCGCGCATAAAGAACATCAAGGATCGGCGAGAAGATCGGCGAGGAGCGATTTGCACGGTTCGCGAGGTGGCCCGTACGAGCGAGAGGCATTCCTCCGCCACACCACCACCCGAGGAGGTGGACGTGGACCGTATTTTCCGGGAGGAGCATGCACTTGCCTCCCTGGATAGAGGAGAGGGAAGCCAAGGATCATACAGCTGAGTTTGATCCTAATGACCGCGCATGGGCTGAAGGAGAGTTGGATGGGGTTGAAGCCGAGGAGGGTGCTCCAGGTCCACCTCCAGCTACTTCTCGTGCTCGCACAGGCCTTCTTCTCGCCTCACAGCCTATGGGCCGCAGCCTTAGCCCCCGCCCTCGCTTCTCCAACCCCACAGAAACTCGCTACTCACCATTCGCACCGGGAGAACGAAAACAAAGGTGACTGCACGGAAAATGGGAGGATTTGCAAAGTTGAAATAAACTTTGGGTTCCGGACCTTCTGGTAGTTTAGAGATGGCTGAAGAGGTAAAGAGAAGGAAGTTAGAGGTCAGGCGTCCTATCAGCCCAGATGACAAAGACGCAGCTCCTTCTCACTCCTCGGTGATGATGACGAGGAGTGCATACCGACGACGCGGCCATCGGCGGCGGGCGAGTCTCTCGATTCACGGCTTCCAAAGCCGTATTACACGCTGGATGAGCAGACACCGCAGTCTTATATTATGGAGCCACAGTATCCAGCATTTGGCCAGGTTGACCAGCAGTGGATTACACCACCAACTCCACCATCCTCTGCTTACGTCCCGGTCGTCCCGCAGTCCAATCCATTTGACCTTGATGGCATGGCATCGGCATTATTTTCATATGGAGTGGGTCTCGGACAGTTTACAAGATTGAGCACGAGGAGGAGCGTGAAGCGCAATAGGAGAGGAGGAAAACCCATATCTTTATCCTAGATATTGGTAGTAGAAGTAGATTGATATGATGTATTTTTTTTTTGATGATGTATCAACTCTTTGATATTTGAATAAATGGAATTGGAATATGTACTTAACTTCAAGTATTCAAGTCTTCAATTGGTGTTCATTAGTATTTGTATGATCGATTCTTGTGGATATCATGCAATGGTTATTTTTTAAAATGTTTCTAACTCATTTCCTATTTTTTTAGAATTTTTTCTGAAATTTTTGAAATTTTTTTGACGAAAAAAAAATCAAAAAAAAAACGATTCCGGAATCGATTCCCTTCCCAGGAATCGGCCGATTCCGGCCGATTCTGGGAATCGGAATCGGAATCGGCTGGGACCGATTCCGATTCCGGAATCCTTGGTCGTGATTGGTCCGTATCTATATGAAAATAAAGAATCGGCCATCTGAAAAAGAAATCATACAGTGTTGTGTGCTGGAGATGTGGCTAGAATATATGATTGGAAGTAAGTAAAGGATTTTGGATAATTGACTGCGGCACACTGATAAAAAAACTTATGATTCTAGTACTAACTTCTCTCACTTGAATATTGTATCTGACCCAAATCATCAACCCCTGTCACACTGTGCATGCATTACTAAAAGATCCTTCTTCTCCACCTTCACCTGAACCTCTGGTCTTTTGCTGTTGTGTTACTTGTGTAGGTGGAATGAAGTCTTTCTCATCATCATCTGAGAAAGGTGCATGTGTACTACCTATTGAACTAACAAGTCTTCGCTTAATTTCTAATTTTCTCTTCATAGCAACTTCTTCTACTTAAGATAAAGAACCGTCAATCCCATGTCACGTTGATATACTTTTTTTAAATTATGAAAAAGGCCCTATTCTGGCTGCCATGGTCTTTGTCTTCAGCTAAGAGGGAGTTGGTTGTGAGGTAGTGGCTAATGTTGAGATTGAGACTAGAACTAAAACTAAGGTTGAAGTTGAGACTAGAGGTGGAGTAGCTGAGACTTCCTCTTGCACATGCTTATCTTCAAGTTCAACATCATCAAGTTCTTCTTCATCCTATGTAGGATCCTCAAGATTGAACTCTGGTCATACTCTGCCTATCTTCTCCTCCACCAATGCAGCAATTGGGTGCTTCTTCTGGAAAAGGTAATAGACATCAACATCTTCAATAAGTGGTTCACATGTTTATGCATCAGTTCTTTGTTCATATGGTCCACTTGCAAATCTTGCGAATTTATGTTCTTGAATTTTTGATAGTTTTTTATGTTTTGTATCCTTAGTCACATGTTGTAATAGCAAAACACAAATCTCTCCAACTTGTCAAATCTTAAGTTTATTCATTCTCTTGGTATAACTTAGGCTAAAAGTACTCCAATTCTTCTCACACTTAGAGAAACTAGTGCTTTGATTAAGAATTCGAATCACTTACAGCAAGTGGATTCTAGCCACTTCTTGTGTTGACTTACATCCACAAATTTAATCAACTGAAAAAAATAACAATAGAACATAATGTTACTATCACAATATTATCAAATACATAAAAAACGAGGGTTTGCTTCAATATACCAAGAGAAACCTTATCACACAAATACCTCATGTCTGAATATACTCTTATTATATAGGATTGCATCTGAAAAATGAGAGTTGTCAAATTAACCAATGTTGAAATGTAAAAAAAAAGAAACACTATGTTCTCACTACTAAACTTCACATCTATCTTGTTAAGATCTTGAAAGTTGCCACATTACAAATATAACTCCCCTTGTGACTTCATTATCATTACATACCGTTGGCACTCAAAATTTCATGCATAAGTAAGAGGGAATTAAAGATGCTTAATTTCCCCCACTCCAACATCACTATATGGAGCAAACTAGGATGGATACAAACACATGGAAAGTCATGAAAGAAGAAGAGCCATGTAAGGCTAGGTCCGGGTGGGATTGGTACATATGCGTCCAAACAAAAGGTAGAAGGTAGTGAGCACAAAAGAAGCCCACTATCAATACCCGGACTCCTTGATATGAGAGCATAGAAAGAAGTAAAATGAAAGAGTATGGGGAATGAAAATATGTAATTCCCTATGGCCTACCATCGATATATGCATAAGGGGACCATTGGTTACCCCTCGGTTCAAAAAAAGGAAGGAGACAAGAAGGCTGAAAGTGAGGCATGTCCAGTCCCCCCCCCCCTTGAAGTCCTAATAGAAATTCAGAGAGGTATAGACATCCGGGAGCCCATAGACTCCTGCTCAAATAATGCAAGGCCGGATATAATCTGCGGAAGCTAATTTAGCTCCTGTGTGAAGGCCTCGGATATGCATATTTAGCTGGACATATACTTGTAAGAAATGGGGAGACATGCTCCCAATAGAAATCTGAAGAAGGAAAGGCCGGGAGTGACATACAGGAACCGATGAGCTCCTATTCAAAAGAAGAGAGTAAAGGCCCCTCCACAGAATCAGAATTAGAGGAAGACCCAACCGATTATAGCACATAAGGGAGCTGGATTCTCAATACAATCAGCTGTATGAAGGCATGGCATAAGACAAGTGGTGGATTGACAAATAGAAAATGGAAGAGGGCAGCGGGAATGATAGACATAAGCATGATGCCCAAAAGAAAAATGTGTAAGTCATGTGCGGCTGTCGACAGCCAGCTAGAAGTTAAGATTGGGCAGGGCAGCCAATAGGCCCACTCAAAAGGAAAAAAATGGAGGAAGGCTCAATCAGCACATAAGGAAGCCGGGTCTTCACATATATATTCAGATTGATATAAACAGATAGGAGATTGAGAGCCGGACCTTGCATATAAATCAGGGAGAGGGACATATAGGGACATCCCAATATAGCCGGCCACATTCATATTTGCAAAATGCAAGGCATAATATGGGGCAATTGGGGTGCTGCTGACAGTAAAAAGAGGAGGAGCTAGCATATATGATACACCGGTAGGGAGAAAAGAAGAAAAAATCACCATATATGGAATTGAAGAGATGAATGCATAGACTTTACTCACCCGGATATAACTAAGAAGGTGTCCACCTTCACGGATCAAGACCAAGAAGAAGAGAAGGGCACTCAGGAGCTCCAATCAGCAAATCCGGTGACTTCTCTTGACAATCCCCAAGCTGCAGCAAAGCCTGTCAAGGAGGGAAGGTGCGACAGGATGAGGAGGAAGGACCGGCTAGAAGAAGGCCCGCGGTGGGAGAAATCTGTCTCCCATAGGAGACTTAACAGAATTTGCAACAAAAGAGGAAGAGGAGGTTGATCCGCGGGGAAGAAAGCAGTCTAGAGAATTCAAAATGGATCCGAGAGGGAAGCCAAGGCCATCCAATGGCCGGGATTGGCCAATCTGTCCATAGATCTCCCCGGTCCATTGAAGAGACCCTATCGGATCCTTAGTAGGATAATATCCAATGGATCCTGCCTAATGGGATATCCGATGGATGATCCATAAGACAAGTCCAATTACCGGATGTTCAAGTCCTCCCGGACCCTTAATGGGATTAATATCCAATAAGAGGGATCGATGGCTTGGATTAAATGGGATTTGCATCAACCGGATGGACTATTTATCCAATAGAGGGCTGAGATGGAAAGGACATGCATCCGAGGGTCAGATTTGGCTGTCGGATGGCTTAATTGGATTCATAATGTTCTGGATCCAAATCCGACAGTATAGTGGGATGATCAATTGGATCTTTTCCATCGGATCCATCCTTAATTGGATATTTAATTGGATGAGTTAATTCTCTTCACATAGGCAACAAAGCCTAGCTCCAATCAATTTATGCATAAGATATATGGAGGGCTTGGATTGGGCTATCAAGAGAGGAGCCGGGACACTTAATCAAAGGCTGGGATCTTTACTTAATGAGAGATGGATCCACTACAGATCAGGGAGCAACCGAGGGTCCGGATCCTCCACCACAGTCAAGACTTGGTCAAGCCCCCACTCTCCCCACGTTCAGGGAGGAGTGGCCCCACTTTCCCCCTGCATACACTGCACGTCCACAGCCCATCTCCTGGGTAAACACCACCCATCCAGTGGCCTATAAAAGAGCCAGCCCCTGCCCATGTTCAGAAGTCGGAGAGGAGACCAGAGGAGAAGGTGAAGCTCTGCAGAAATTCTGTCAAAGAGGTTCCCGCGCAGCTCAGAAAAGGGGCAGTGAGTGGAGAGGTTCTGCAGGAGAAGCAAAGGCAAGTCTTGAGGGACTTGAGGTAAGGTATCATGGCCATTATCAAAGCCGTCCCCTCCCTTAGATGATATGACCATCAGGAGCTCAATCCCCCCCCATTGCTCTCCCATATCAGTAGGTTATTCCCCTGCTTAAACCTGCAATTCCTAGATACATACTAGGACCCCACAGACCTCCTCTCCTCACATTCTCGGACATATTTGGGCCTAGTCCCGGGACAGGAGGGAGGCCATGTCCAAATACTCAAATTGACCCCATATTTGAGCCTATATTGCTCCCCGGTCATCCTCCCATATATCTTTATAGACCTACTGGACAAACTTGCCATCTCTCCCTCATTTCCCTCATAACAGTCCCCCCTCCGGCCTGAAAATTATGGAGAATGTCTCCCAAGGTTCAACTACAGCAGCAATGCAGTGAAGCAAGGCAAAGATGGAGGTTATACCCGGTCTATTTGGAACCCACATGATGGACCAAATAATCCCCGGGTAGCCTTGGACATGGAAAGAAGATGGCCAACCGGGCCTTGGTGAAGATATGACATCCGACCAAGGGAAGAGGCATATTGCAATGAATTGCCCTCTGGTCATAAAATCAGAGAGCCGAGGGCATAATTGGAGCCCCATACTGGGCCTAGCCCCTAGAACTCATCTCGGACAAGACTGAAGTCATACACACAGTCTTTTGGTCCATCTCCATATGTACTCTCTAGAGGGGAAGGATAGTCTCAACATAGTGAGGCTATAGTCATATGTATATCCCACCATATGAGGATATGTAATATGCTATATGGCATGATTAAGACATATGATGATATTCATAGAAGGATGAGCAAAAACCTGTGCATAGCCATATACCCCGGCCATGAAAGCCATATACAAAATCTATGTCCATAGCAGGACATGATTGGAGCCTAATATTGGGTTTGGTTCCAGGAATTTGCTCCGGACAGAATCTCAACTATACATATGATCCTTTTGGTCCATCTTATAAAGGAGAACACTAGCTGCGGAGCAAGACCCTTGTGACATAAATATGTACTCCCTGGAGGGGTGGCATAGCCACGATATGATGAGGATGTGGTTATATATATATACCCTACCATGCAGAGATATGTTAGTATGCCTTATGCTATGATTGAGGCATATCTATTGACGCTCATATAATAATATAGATCATTGTATATACATACATATACACTGGTTATTGGGTATAAAACCATGTGCAGGCCGTAGGGCTGATTTATGCCCATGGCAGGTCCTGATCGAGGTCTATAGATGGGCCTGGTTTAGTGTATACATTCCAGGCTAAACTGAAGTTATATGGGCAGTCCTCAGGCCCACCTCATAGTAGAGAAGTTTTTTTTAAGAAAGTGAGATGAGCTTGATTTGGTGAGATTAAGGTTATAATTAAATCTCATCAATACAATAATATGATATATACCATATGGCATCATTCAAACATGCATATTAATACTCACACAATGGTGAGTAGGGATCATCGCTCATATATACATAGGTATGATTTATGAGAATAACAAGAGGTGCATACAATCCAACTATAGATTGCACTAGATTCTGACCTTCGAGCCTAGGTTCTGATTTGCCTATCTATAACTAATGGGAAAAATGCATCTAAAAAATGAAATCTTGAGATAAAGCAAGACTGCAAAGCCCGGCCATAATTGGGCAAAGCCTCCACATATTGATCACCAATATATGCATAACCTATTTTGGAGATTAAGGCCGGGAAGGCCTGTGGAAGATAATCCAGAGCATGATGAAACATAACCCAGCCCACCTGTCCCGAACAGAAAATTAGGACAGTATGCCCCTCTCTTCTCAACTTATTCCATAGAGAGATATCATGGACCGAACCCCCTATGGAAGGCAATTTTCTGATTATACCATCACAGTTGGATATACATATGATATCCGATTGATTGATGGCATATGAATAAGTCTGGCTGTATCTACATGTTTTAGACTATAACCAAAGCCACTTATTCATCCTTTCGGTCCATCCTATAAAAAAAATGATGAGCTAACAAGCTTAATTGCCGAGAGAGGTACCCCATAACTTATGTAAATCTTATATGACAGGTCTATAACCTAACTCAGTCATCCCAATTTCAGGTGCATATAAACCTGATCTTGCATATGATCTTGGGCCTCATTTAGCAACTGTCCTAAGGCTAATATAAATGACCTTCCGCATAGGTAAGAAGCTGGGATAGTAGATTGGGTCGCCAAGTTTATGTGTCCTAAGTATAGACCTAGATCACCCTTAGGAGTAAACAGAGAGGGAATGGTCTCATACTGGAGGCTGACCGGAACCTGCCTAGACCTTGAGATCCTAGCTGGAATTCAGAGATTTCTAATTGATATTTCGGGCCCTCAGCCCTAGTTCCAATTGGCATAAAGCAGGGGCAAAAGAGAGCTTTTGATTGTGCAGAGGACCGAGAGGGGTATCTTATAACCTATATAAGTTTTATATGGCAGACTCATGACCGGACCTAGTTATTTCAATAGGATGAGTCTAGCACCTATCATAAGGCAGATCTTGGTGCTGGTTAATGACTAGTCTAAGGCATCTAAGGCTTTGAAGATCCTCACCCCGGGGACTTGCATATTGGGGATTCAAGGCCTGATCTTTAATAGACATCCCGACAATAGGTCATCTGGTCTATAAGGTATTGTGATGCCCTTTGATCTGAAAATAATCAGATCATTAGAGAGACCGACAGGGTATAAAGATCTCCCTATTTTCAGGGATAGATGAAGAGAAGAGGGCTGGCCTTGAATCTGGGTATAATCAGTTTGTGAATAAAGAGCTGACAACCAAGCTTGGAAGGTTCGGGTGGTAGATATCTCAGGCTTATACAAGCCTCATGCTTAGATCCTAAACAGGATCCTGATTTCGTACAGAATTCTAATAGGCCTCTCGGCCATATGAAGAGAGGGATTTAAATAGCCTTAAAACTGGATCATTAGGGGCTTATGATATAGGCTAATGTAAATATCCCTTAGCCTATATAAGAGGACTGATATGGCAGGCTTATGACCGGTTTTGAATGGCTTAAAAGATGAACATTTCATGATCCAGATACTAGCAATACTTGTGAGTCAAATACTCAGGTTCCGGCTGATGTCCTATATAGCCCATTTAGTCTCCTATTGACACCCCATACAGGACCATATAGTAGTCCTCCATATGACACATATTGGCTTCATATATGGCTACATTCTATCCCCTATCTGACCCCAAGCAATGCCCATACATACCAAGTCCTAGGCCCGGTCTCATAAAAGTCATATCTGAATCAGAGGCCAGGAGATATGTTTAAAGTCCTGGGCCAAGCCGGACGAAGCCGACCACACAAGGTGTAGGGGCCGAGAACCTCTAAATCTCGGATTTTGAACATGATTCTAAATCAATATAGATTTTGATCTGAATATACTCAGATCTTGATTAGCCTTAATAATTCAACCTATGTCTTAATATGAGACACCGAGTTGAGAGACTAATCTTTTGCAAGGTATTGTTTGGAATCCTTGCCCTTACCCTTAAGCTTAGATACGAAGTTTTTGCATTGTCATTTGACCATATATGGTCGCTATGCTATCAGATTTGAATATTAAATATGCATTCCATTGCTTTTATGGGTCATAATCCCCAGACGATTGATATTTTGTGGATGAATGTTTTCTTTCATATATGGATTGCTACGACAGTTAATCAAGGGTGTCCGAGAGTCTCGGTGTAATTAACATCGGAAATTCGCAACTTCCGATGGAGAGAGGTCCAAAGACAAGTTTTATGAACCCGAACCTCGACATACATATCTTATGCACACCACATATTTTGGCTAATATTTTCTATGAAATATCATATATTTTCATAGTAGCCAAAGATAAGATAATGGAAGTTCATTTCCCAAATAGACGGAAGTCAAATGAATTTTCAAATTGTGTCATACTAGACATAATTTTTATATTTTTATATATATAAATTTCTCGAGGTTTCACACATACTTATCCTCTATATTACATCCGAGGTTGTAAACAATATCATGTATTCATCCTATATGACATAAGAACACATATTTATGCATCAACCAATGACTAAATTAAAGGTTGAGAGATTTACTTGCTATGTGCGCATTATGGTATAGTGTCATGTCCTATCTAACATCTATGATCTTTTCATCACTTCTTATAACATTTACAATGTTTCTCCTTTATTTTCAATTTCGCTTTATCTATGACATCATACAAGTATTCTATTTGATTCCTCTCGTATAAGTCCACTAATCTCAACACATTTACAAGTGGCTCAATAATGAATAAATAATAAACAATTATCTTCCAAAAATGCTTGCCCATTATCATACATTTTATTTATGCTAGGATCTCCAATTGATCCATCATGTGGTGCAAGTCACCCATATAACAAATATATTCGGCCAATGTTATAAAATAGACAAGTGAATGTCTATTTATATAGGCTCTCTAAGACAATGAAATATGTCGTAAATCTAGTTGGACCAGGCCTTATTAAATCATGTCGCTCATTATAATCTCTCATTATGTGAGGCAAACGAAGATGTGATTAGACGAAGCATGAAGGACACGATAAGATGTGCATTATTGACCAGTAGAGAAGCAGATGCCACATTGATTATATCCTGCAACATTAGGTCAATAAAGTATGTTGCACATGGAACCCAAAAAAGATGTCGCCTCTTATCCATCAACTTCTTTCCTACAACCTTGTAAGATAGTTCATTATCTGTCATAAATTATACAATATTTTCCTCCCCAATATCTTTCACAACAACATCTATCAATGAAAAAATATATTATACATTCTTCATCTGACTTAAGGCATCAATGGACTTCAAAAATATAGTACCCTCTGAACAGTAAAGGAGCAGCCGGACAGCCGGACAGCCGGCCCAAAAGGAGCAGCCGGACAGCCCTTCGGCCCTTGGGTGAACAGTGCCCAAGCAGAGCCCCTGCGGCTGAACAAAGCCCCCTGCGCAATGCAGGGTCCTTCAAAAAAAAAGATTTTAAAATAAACAATCAAGTGAAAAATAAATAAAAATCTACGTTTAATTCAACAAACCGGACTAGTTGGGGGGTCGACTAACCATCCGCCCCTACGTCTCGGCTTAACTTAAAAGAATTCAAAATATGGACTAGTTGGGGGGTCGACTAACCATCCGCCCCTACGTCCTTAAGGTAGACATACAAAGGTCTATAAAAGACCCCAATGTCTTACCGTTTTTTTTAGCTATATGAGGCCGTGCATGGTCAACATGCCGCTAAGCCGATTATACGCTAATGGAATCATCAAAACAGTGGGGGATGCCCATAAGTCTATCAAGACCGGGTACATGCCGCCCATGAATTGACAAGTTCATCAAGAACTCAAGAGACCGGATTTCTAGTCATGAATGTAAATCATGCCTCACGTTGAGAGATCAAAAAAATAAAAATCCATGTTCGGTGCATTGATCGATGCTACAAAGAGAGGACAATCACATGAAACTTTTGGAAGGCAAGACAACAAAATTAAACAAAATCTGGAAGATCAGAGGCTGGAACCTGCGATTCAGAGTCCAGGATCTGCCATTTGAGAAAAATCTGAAAATTAAGGCCTATGAATCTAAAATCTGGAGAATCCGAATCTGCAATATTTGAGGAATGCAGAATCTGGACTCCAAGGTCTAAAAATCCGAAAGTCAATTTAATGTGCAGAATCTGCATGAAATCTGAAATCTGCAGGAGAGCCGAACTGAAAAAAATCTGCAATCTGAAATTTGAAGACTAAAATCTGCAAGTGTGCACAGAATCCAGAATTTTGAACTTGCAAATCCATAAAAATCTGAAGAATCCGAAACCTGTAAAAATCTGTAAAACCCAAAATCTGGAGCCTGAGTCTTCGTACAATCAATCAAAACACTCTTGAACCAACAACAAACTTAATTAAACTCATAAACAGAATCTGAACCAAGCCATAAAACAAACCACAAATCCAAATAAATCTCAAAAACAGAACATTAAACCAAACGTGGTAATAGATCTGTCAAACAAAACTTCAAATTTAAACAATCTGTCAAGCACCAAATTCAATCTAATTCAACCAAATAAATCTCCCAAATTAAATTCAAATAAATCAATTCCAAATAAATTCAGTTCCAATCAAACTAAATTTAAATAATTCAATCCCAACAAAAAAAATCCAAAAATCAACTTTAACTAATCAAACTTAAATCAAATTCAACTCAAACTAAATTCAAAACAATTCAAATTCAAATCAATTCAATTCAACTTAAATTAATGCAAATTAAACCAATTCAATTCAAATCAATTTTAATCAATTCAATTCAAATCAATTTAATTCAAACCAAACTTAAAACCAAATTAATTGCTTGCCTTTCATCAAGCTCATGGAGTTGTTTTCTCCTATATTTGTGTGAATGCTTATTGTGGATGCATGTCTTCTACTTTCATGAGTTGCTATGACGATTAATCAAGGGTTTTCGAGTTATCTCGATGTAATTAACGTCGGATCTTCGCACCATCCGACGGGGAGAGGTCAAAACAAATTTTCAAAGAACCTAACAACCTCAACATATAATTTTGACCATAGTTAGTATTTTTATGGAATATCATCTATTTTCCTAAGAAGTCAATGCTAAGGTCTAATCAAATCTAATTCAAATTCAAATAGGAAAATGAATTTCCAAAACCAAAATCTTTAAATTTTGAGATTTTTGATGTTACATCAGTCCCCCTCTTATCTCTTCTTCTTAAAAACTCCTCATGCAACTCTTCTCTCTGTTCAATACAAATTTCTCTTTGTGAGACTCTTCTAATCAGGCATACCCTCATAACTTCACTACTCTCCCTAAGCACCTTGTCGTATTTCTTAACATTACCACTCACCTCACATGTATGCTGCTTCAATCGGAATATCCCCCCATTCATCTATTTCCCACACCACTTATACTACACCCTCTTCTTATTGAAATCTACCATATGGCCATGTTCCCATTCGATATCACAGGAAGCAAGTGTATCAGTGCTTCTTATTCAGCCATTGTTTCTTTATCTGCAACATTAACACATTGAAAAAAAATTAACAACTTTACTAATTAAAGTGGGAACTCGGGATTGGGAGGGGCGAGCCAGTAAAGGGGGGTTAGAAGAATAAAACAGCCCCAGTCACCCGAGGGGTGATCGATAGGGCAGGGGGGCCAGAACAACCCTTTAATGGGGCTATTCAATTCTAACTTTCACCCATGAGCAGCGGGGCAGAACAGCAAGGGCAGGGGGGCAAAACAGCCCCTTACCAAGCTTGTTCGGCCATGATAGTCACCTGAAGGGTGACTAGGGGGCCGGAACACCCCTTAAGAGGCTAAAAGTGGGAGGGGGCGGAACATCCCTTTAGGGGTTGGAATCGGGAGAGGGGTGAAACTCCCCTTTAGGGCTTGGAATCATAAGGAGGGAACACCCCTAAAGATGCTAGAATTGGAATGGGGACTAGAATCGGGAGGCACGAAAGAAGAGGGAGAGGAATCGCATGAAAAATGTCAAATCGCTCCAATCGCCAGATCACCACCGAAAATGCCGGAATCGTGGTGCCCTAGCCAATTCGAGAGAAAGATAATTTTAAGAGCCAATTCTAGGCTGATATCACCCAATATAGGGGTGATATTGGATCAATATGGGGCTTGGATTGGGCCCAATATCGATAACAAACCGAGACTTAAGTTGTCCTAGAATAATCGGTAGTATAAACCCCTGTTTTCAAGGCGTCGCCTAGGCGACGCCGCCTAGGCGACAAGGCGCCCCAGAGGGGGGCAAGGCGATGGGCGCCTAGGCGCCCATTGCCTTAAATAACTATTTTATTTATTTTAATAATAAATAATGCTAATTAAGTGTCAATATCATATGATTGAGTTGTTTTAGAGTAAAAACAACTAGTTTTAATAGTTAATTTGACTATAAATTAACATTTTGATGAATAATAGCTAGGGTTAAATGATTTTTTAAGTGTTTACTAATAGATGATATAATTTAAATAGTAATTTTAACTAATTTGTCAAGTTATTTAGTCTATGTAACTATGCAATTCCCACATTATTGATTGATTTGCATGGTGTCAAAGTTATTTTGCATCATTTTTTACATATATCTTTATTATTTTATCTATTTTACTATATAAAATAAGGCGTCGCCTAACGCGTCGCCTAACGCCTCGCCTTATCGCCAAGGCGCCAAGGCGGTACTATGTCGCCTTGATCGCCTTGGCCGCCTTAACAACTATGGTATAAACCAATTCTGGCCAATTTTAAGAAAATCGGCGGATTCCTGACCGATTAGACAAATCCAGACTGATTCCAACAGAAGAAATGTCTGGATAAGTTCTCCAAGCAATTATTGGATCGAGACCAACCGATCCAATTCCACTGATTCTACAATCCATGATTGCGTGTGTTAGAGTACATTGAAAATTTGGACGCAAAATAGGTCATTTTAAACACCAGTGAAAACAAAGAAAATGAGACCAAGCCCTACAAGTGGCCCAGTTAGCATGCGATCAGTGAGGCAGCCAACAGCAGATCAAAGGAAGATGAAGACGTACATCCTATTGTTCATCTCATGATTCACTAGAACAGATGGTAGAGAATCAGAAGATTCCAGTTCTAGGGATAAAGATTGTGGATACAGCATCTGCAATTAAAAATAAGACGTTACTTCTTTTGAGGGAACTATTAAAGAGGATGAAGTCAATTGATATATTATTAATGGATGTAGTGATTTTTGGAAGGATAATATTGAATAGCAAATTTGGTCATTAATATATTTTGCATACTTGCGATCTTTTAATGTGTTAACCTTTTCATGTAAATTTTTAACGCATTAATATTGATATTTTTCATGTGACATGTTGCTTTTCTTGTATATGTATGTGTTTCTTATATTTTTCTGAAATGTGTATTGTTCCAAGGCAGGAATCAGAATTGTGTGCAGTTCCATGATGTTCCGATCCATGGAAGGAAGTAAAACAAGAAATAAAACATGATTGATAATAGAACGGACAATTTAATTCTAACTCCCCAAGAATATGGCAAATTGGACATTGGTACATACACTTGAAAACATGATATTTTTATCCCTACAAAATTTGTAGAATCGGAAATAACTCCATTAGATTCTGTTGGTTCTTGTTGACCTTTACCATGGTTGTCTTTAGGAAAAGTTAATGGCTGATAATTTAATCGATTAAATTTTATTTTACCCTTATTTAATACCTGATTTTCTCCCATTGTCTCTCTACCTCTGCTGCTTCCTCTAACCCCTTGAAGCTCTTGCTCCCCTTCTCGTTCCCTCCTCGGTTCCCATCACTATCTTCCTCTCTCTGATATCTCTCAGTCCCCCCTCAGCATTCTCTCTGCCCTGTTCAATAAGGCCCAAGGTCGTCAAGGTGCCCACCTAGGCATCTTCTTCAGGGCAAGGTGTGTGGGAACCTTTCTGGGAGAAGAGCGGCAGGAGACACCAGCTAAGGCATCCAAGGCATTTTAGGCACCCGCCAGACCAATGTAGATGAGCATTTAAAGATAGTGAAATTATATAAAGATCTTTCATTATCACTTATACTATTTATGTAAGTTTAAAATTCTTAATTACATGTTTATTCTTAAAAGGCCTATGTTATCTAAGGCACGAGGCACCCGAGACGAGGCAAGTAGCATCTTGCATCAAGTACCACCTGGGGCAGGCAGCTCGGGCACCCATGATTTTTTTATTATTTAATTATTTTTATTTTAATATTACACATATCTATTAAAGGTAGTTGAAATAAATCTCAAAAAATAATTTTAAAATTAAAATAAATGTATCATTTTAATAACTATGTATTGTAGTCAAAAATAAATAAATTTGTAACAACAAAAGAAGGCCAATGACAAATATAACATCAACAACTAATAAGAGTAGAGTACAAATCAAACATAGCATAACATAATATATACTTTTGAATATATATTTTAATATATAGAATAGCATAACATAACAAACATAGCATCATAAATAAAGTTATAACAACTAAAAAAGTATATATTAATAATATATATTTATATATAACATTAAAACTTTTTAAAAAACATAAAAAACTCACTTGGTCCACGGGACATCAAGATGTTGGGGTCTCGGGGTCGGGGAGGAACACCGAGCATTGGCGGTTTCAGGGCAGGGGGAAGAGTTTTTAAGTTACTAGATCCGGCTCTTATTGGGTCCGGATATGGGAGAGACAAGTGAGATATATGTTATTTGAGGCGCTCGCCTCAAGCGCCTAGGCACTGAGGTGAGGCGAGACGAGGCAAAAACGCCTCACCTCGGTAGATCTCGCCTCGCCCAGGTCAGGATCCTGTGAAAGTCAAATTTGGTAACCTAAATCCTCCTTCCCCACCCCGAAACTTCCAATGCCATGTCTTCCATCTTGAGATTCCAACATCTTGATGCATTATTCTAGTAGTGAGTTTTTTGTATTTTTTATGTTCTTCTTCAAAAGTTTCAATGTTATATATATATATATATATTGAGAAGTTCTTCAAAAACAATGTCGCCTCGAGCACCTGAGGCGAGGCGAGCCCTCCCTTGCCTCGGTCGCCTCTCGCCTCTGACTACATAGGGTGAGATGAGAAATGCCGAGGCGAGGTGTTTCACCTCATATAACATAGTAAAAGATTTAAAATCCTACTCAATTTTTTCTCCTCCTCTCATTTAGTCTATCAAACTTCTCTTAAAAAAAAATATAGTCACACACATACAAAGTTGCGTACATACATTCATGCAAACCATAACTCCCCCCAGCCTAATAGAAACTAAAACTCTCACCGCAGTGTTTGCAATAAATGATGCTCTATAGTCTATACTTCACAACAAATTCATCCCAAAAATGTCATCAAAATCTTTCATGCCTGGGATGTGTAGATCAGTTCGCATTATGTACAATTGCCACAAATCATAATCAGAACAGTTGCCTTATAATTAAGACTTGTAACTCCTTGTTCTTACTTCTTACAGTTATGATCAAACATTTTCCATTAAGCTTTTGCATCTGTTTTATATATTGAACTTTTGTTTAGTTCCATGTGCGCTCTCAAGTCTCAATGTTTTAGTTTTATTTATCGATTCCTATTTCCTGTGCGTTTCTAAGTTGCATTTTCGACCCTATTGCATGGGGGACTGAATCTTGGGGCCCACAACGTGAGTATAATCTTAATATTGTGCCTTTGACTCTGCCTAGAATTCCATGCAGCCTTGAGCCTAGCATAAACCATACATGCAGGGGAAGTGCGTTCTCAAAGGTTAAAAGTGTTTCGTAGTACCTCAGCAGTCATTCAGTATTTGGGTAAACTTCACTATGAAACACTAGAAATAACCCTAAAACATGAGAGGGAATGTGATAGCAAAATGATAGAGAGAAAAAAGAGGATGGCAACCCTCCCCCTCATATGTAAAGTGAGACACTAAAAGTAAGACAACAGCAGATCTGATGTTTAGCCTGTTATTAACCATAAATTGTCGGAAAATTGAAACACAAAAAGGAGCCTTGCAGCTACAGCCTCCACCCCATCTCCGGAGATGCCAGCCTCAGCCTCCCCCTGTCCCCTCCTCTACGTCTCTCCCTCTTTCAGCAGAGGGACCCCATCAGGTGAACACTGATGTCACTGTGACAGGTATAGTGAATCAAGGCACACCCGAGGCAGGAAGTGCAATACCCTCCTCAGGATACTGTAGCTGCAGCAAGTGTAGCAGTGCATTTTTGGATGTATATCAGATTGTGCCAAATTTCTCCAAACATCAAAAGTAATCACATAGCTCAAGGCAATTAAGATGTCAAGTTGATTTGAGTGGGTAATCTTGCGCAGATCTTGAGATATTACATACACTGGCTTAGTTTGATTTGAGTTGCATAATTATGTAAAGTTTTAAGTCAGTTTGAATCATTCCGTTTTACAAGTAAAATATTTTGTTTTACAAGTAAAAAAAATGTGACACGAAAAAACAACATGTCAACTCGACCATGGATTATAGAATCGGTCGATCCAGATCAGGATCGGCTGATTCTAAGATCGGATCGGAACCTACTGATCTGATTCTAGTCGGAACTACCGATCTGGCCCGGACTTCTGGCTAGATCGGTCAGAATCGCTTGGACCAGTTGAGGATTGACCCATCCAACAAGATCAAATCGGGAATCGATTGACCCCTTGGAACCCGGAAATGTCTGGAATCAGATCGATTTCAATTCTGGACCGTTTTCTGGTCCGATCTCCCCCTTCCCTGATTCTCACCTCCCCCCTCCCCTTCAACCTCTAGGGCTCCCCCTCCGACGATCCAACGCAAGGAGTGGCAATCCAACTGTGGGAGGTGACAGATCCCCCCCCCTAAACAGGTAAATTTGGGGGGGACCCCCCGATCGCTACTCCCCCTCCCCCTTCTCCCCTTCCGGCTCCCCTCCAACGGTAGCACCCCTTCAGGGGTGCCTTTGTGCGTCCAGACACCCTCAAAGGGAAGGGTGGCTGTTATGAGCACCCCTTCGAGGCTCCTTCCCCCCCTTCGGCCCTACTAGCTCTCCTGATACCACCATAAAAATATATATATATTCGAGAGGCTTTGCTCCCCTGATACCCCCCCACAAGGGACGCTGCCCCCAGCCCCCTTGATCCCCACAACCTAACCGCACAGGTTGATCCGCGACTATTCTGCGCCCCGTTTATGATAGTGTAAACATATTAATATATTTTACTATCACTTATACCATCATATATATATAATTCATAATCATATACATATGTTATATAGTTAAAATTTATAAAGATCTATTTTAACTCTGTTCTCTCTCTTATATGATACTTTGTACTTATATGGCAATTTTTTGAAATGAACTTACTTTGTATGACATTGTTTGGTAGAATGTCATCTGCATTGTTTTTCATTTTTAAAAAATTGTTTACTTATTCCTACAATTTTTCCTGATTTTTTCTTATTTTTTGAAAATTTTCTGATTTAAAGAAATAAAAAATTCTGGCCGATCTCGATACCGCGATCTTTGGACTCGACCGGATTGGGTCTAGGCCGACTTAGAGCCAGTTTAGACCAGTTCAATCCTCTTTAATCCGGTTAAGGGCACAGACCACCTGATTCAGATGATCCAGATTTAGTTGTAATATTTCTTAACATCAGGCTTTAATAATAAACAACAAATATCTAATTATCTACTGAAGTAGAGAGAGAAAGTCACACGGAAGAAAGGATTCACAATCTAAAAGTAGACAAATAAAACCAAGTCAGTAAGTAAACATCCACAAAGTGTAATAAGCTAAAGTAGAGAAGAAAACAAGATTATGACTAAAAGTGAACCCCCCGAAGTTGCCAAATATGAAGGGCAACTTAAATAAAAGAATCTCTTATTTTATGACTAAAAAGTCGGTAAATATTCACAAAGTGCAAAAGCTAGAGTAGAAAAGAAAACAAGATTATGACCAAAGCAAACAACTCTAAGTTGCCAAAAATGAAGGGCAACTCAAATAAAATAATCTCATATTTTATGACAAAGAAATGGCTAGACAAAAGCATAGACTTCGCATGAAATGTCTAGAAATAACATAAGTAAGATTTCAAAGCTCTAAAACAACCACAGGCATTAATGATAAACACCAAATATCTAGTAAAATACAATAAGAAAACCACAAAAACGAAAGAGCTCACTCTAAAAGGATACAAATGAAGCCAAGTCAGTCATCA
Organism: Cryptocoryne crispatula var. balansae; assembly: GCA_036172225.1. Classification (NCBI taxonomy): domain Eukaryota; kingdom Viridiplantae; phylum Streptophyta; class Magnoliopsida; order Alismatales; family Araceae; genus Cryptocoryne; species Cryptocoryne crispatula. The sequence continues at coordinate 15,021,072 of CM069921.1, forward strand.
AACTTCCACAAAGTGCAATAAGACAAAGCACAGAAGAAAACAAAATTGTGACAAAAAATGAACTTAGAGATGTCAAATATGAATGAGGTAGAATCATTGCCTAGTTGGTGACAAAGAGTTGAAAAATGGTTAAAAATAGAAATACCTTATGACAAGTACTCGGGTCTTGAAGTAGCCATAGTAGACAATCAATAGCCATGTACTGCCAGTCATCTGACGAACGAGCAATATTGCATAGTGATTCGATTACATTAGGTAAACTAGCAACGGGTCCCCTGCCAAGCTTGTGATGACAGATAGTCCTTAATAAACCAATACCAGCAGGTGAATTCTCATTGACAAGTCCTCCCCACATGGCAGGCAATTTCAACAAAAATTCAGATTTACATATTACAGAGAGAAATTCAGGTTTGAATGCAAAACAGTTAATCAACTGTAAAGACCAGCACTGCAACTGACTTGCCCATTCCTCTGCTTTCCTAGATTCCATCTCCACCCCACCCATACCACGTGTCAAAAGATCACAGTGATAACTGAGTCTTCTATCTGGATATTGGTAAAAATGAGAATATACAATCTCCAAGGAACTTAGTGCCAGCTGAATGGAAAGTTCAAGCACTTCTCCATGACTTGCCACTGCAGGAAATGTGCTAGCATATGTAGCTAAGTGCCCAAGTGCTCTGACAGCCACCCTTTGCTCTACCCAGGTTAACCTTCCTCTCAAGAGCTCAACCAAAGGAGGGATAACCCCGGCATGGACAGCACGTTCAGCAAATTCCTCCATATTCATGGTGTAAGAACCAATTATATGAGCTGCATAATATGGAATATAAATGTTCTGATCATGAGAAAGCCATCTTCGATTTTTTAGACCTTTCCATATCAGCGCAGCCATGCATTCAAAAATTCCAAGGTCAATGAACTCTGGATCATTAGGATGCGCCATGGCAGTGTTCCACAAGCCACTTATAGGGAGAACCTGACCATCTTCATCCTGTGAAGGAAGCTCCCTAAAAAACTTGAGAATACTTGTCCTCCGCTTACTGGGATTTCCCTCCTTCATGACACAGAAGAAGCACCCTGGATAAGGACAGTCTGAAGAAACTTTTTCCATTCTCCGCTGACTTTATCTAGTAAAACATGCATCAAATATGAAGGCCAAGCGCAACCCTTGGGGACTTGAGCTGCATTTAAAATAAAATGATGTTAACAGTATATGATGTCAGATTTTACAGTTTAAAAAGATCTGACAAGCCAATATATATCAAAGATAATGAAAGAAAGATTTTGATTAAAGATGATGACATTAAAGAAAGAAAAGTTATTTTGATACTCCTTTTAATCACAATTTAGCTAGAAATGTAGAACACAGACCGCAGGCAGGGGTGCTTGCCAATGGGATACTAGGCTCGGCAAGGCCCTGGAATTCACGAACAGTGATGAGAAGCCCCGTCGGTGGCAGCTTGTGTGGCCAGTGCCACGAGAGAGCTGCAGGCAGGGGTACTTGAACCATGGTTGTCAAGGTGACAAAATGACTAACGGTCCCTTAACCGCTTAAGCAATAAAGCATCTGCTTAAGTGGTAAGACTAATCAGGGTTGAGGCAAGTGTTTGGTCCACCCAAAAAAACAAACAATAAGACATAACTAAAAAAGGGTCTCTAACTTCTTCAAAACCAGAAAAAAATAAATAAAAAAGATGTTCAATAGGTCAGAAACATTCTAAATAAAAATTCTGGTCCTATTCCACCCATTTGGGTCGAATAGAGGACCAGAATCTGTGCATCAGCAGTCAGGTCACCACTCGGACTGAGTCTTCCCTGCTTTCAGGTGGAGAAGAAGACTTGTACCAAGTCCGGCAAGCCTCAGACAAGACGGATCCATTGATATCGGGTACAATGGACCCAATAATAATAATGATTGGATCTCATCGTATGTGGTCTTTTTAGACCCAATACGACTTTCTTCCCCACCAGATAAGGCGGGGAAGACACAGGGCAATGGCCCTGCAGTGGATTCCAGAAATTGGTCGATTCCACCGGTACTAAGTGGCCAAAGCGACTGCTTTGGGCAGCAACCCAAAGTGGCCGCTTTTTTAAGGTTTGATAAAGTGGACCTCCACTTTGGGCCAAAAAGCTGCTTTGCCACTTAAGCGGCCACTTTGAAAACATTGACTCGAATAGAGAGCCTTTGGGGGATGCCCAATGCAGGGGAGGCTGTAAAAGGGAGAGAAGGAGGGTGAAAGGGGAGGAGTGGTGGCCGACGGCCTTGTGCCCTGCACGGACCTGCATAGGGAGGTGAGTCGGAGGAAGGAGAAGACAAAGATAGAAAAGGTGGAGGGAGTTGCATGGGGAACCAGAAGGGTGGAGGCTTCTCAAGATGTGAAGGGAAAGCCAGGAGGGGAGAGAGAGCCTGGGGCACCGGCAGGTGTTTGGAAGGCAAGGTTCAGAAACTGGGTGCTAAAATAGGGGAGGTGCTCAAGGAATGCTGAGAGGTGCTCAGCCAAAGCGGTGCTGCAAGGTGGTCTTGATGGTGGGTGCTCAAACAGGGAAAGGGGACGTCTGGGTGCCCAAAGGAGAAGAAGAGGGGCTCGAGGAGATGCAGAAAGAGCAGGAAGAAAAGACAAAGACCGAAAGGAGGAGAGAAAGAAGAGGAAAGGGAGTTGGTTGCTCAAGAAGAAAAAGAAGAGAAGAAGGAAATGAAAAGAGGAGGGAGTTGGGAGTCGAGAAGGAGAGAAAGGAGCCAAACAAGGTTATTCTTCTTCAAACAAACATGCATGTACAAATGGGGTTGGAGTGATGCAGCACAAAACAATTTATTATCTGCCGTACGTACGTGTAAATGTGCCCAAACTGATCATCAAACTGCTGCCATAAGCCTAACTGGTCCAAAATATGGCAAACTGAGCCAGAACCAAGCTAAAAAATCATTGAACCAAGCCAAAAAACCGTTGAATCAAGCTAAAAGGTGTTGAGCTGGCCTAAGGAAGATTGAACTGAACCTAAACTAGCTTGAACCGCCCTAAACCAAGTAGAAAAACCACTAAACCAAGCTAAAAGATGTTGAACCAGTCTTGAAATGCACTAAAATGGTGTGAACCAGCCCTGAACCGGGCTGGGGGTCTGAACGGCCTTGGATCTCAGCCCAAAAAGCACTGAACAGTGTAAACCGGCTCTGAACCAGGCTAAATAGGTCTAAACCGAGATGGCCAAAATTCCCAATAAGATGAACACCCCTAGGTAACCCTCACCGGAGGGGGGGTGATAGACGGTCACTACGTTATCCCCCCCCCGGAGAAAGGGCTTTATTTGATCACCCCTTCGGGGTGATTTTCTAATTTTCCTTGTTTCCTTTTAAGGGTTGATTAGGTTGTTAACTTCTTTGGTTTTGTGTATGAGTTTATGTGATGTAGATAATATGTTGGACAAGAAACAATGTGCCGTGGAATATAGGGACATTGGATGGCAACATGGTCATCTACTTAATGCAAAGAAGAAGAGTGTATATGCAAATTGTGTCCGAAAGATATGGAAAGATATGAATGGAAGTGTATATTGGCTGAAGCAACATATAACTGATACGGGTGGCAATGTGAAGAAGTGCGACAAGGTACCGGCTAAGCTTAGAGAAGAGATGATAATTTATTTAAAAAAAGAGCTTCACAGAAAGAGGTGAGAATTGGACACAGACGAGAGTTGCATGACGAGTTACTAAGTCGAAGAGACACTGATCTATTGTTGGGAAAAAGTAAAAAAGGAAAAGGACTTGATTCATCCTCTTCAGAAGATGAAGAGGCGGCTCAGGTGAGAAGAGTCATGGATGTCAATAGGGCTCAAACCCGTGAAGATGAAAAAAGAAGACGAGAAGCAAAAGGTTCGACTACTTATGACAGACGTTCTGATGTGGGGGTGGGCACACGTCTTGCTCAAGAACTTGAATTCCGTTGGACACATTCAGTTCAGCAGACAACAGACACTGCCATATATAGGGAGTGGCAAAGACCAAAGAGATATAAAACAAGCACTTAACAGAGAGAATGCCACGACTAGGGTTGTGAAGAAAGTCTTAAAGCATATGGTGAAATTCTTTATACACGCAAGTATATGTTTGATTCACATATTGACAGCAACTTATTACAGATTATGCCTTGCATCTTTTTGAGATTTATGTTGACAAGAATGTCTTCTTCTTTTGTTTTGGTTTATGTAGGTGTCCCGACATATGCAATCATGAGTCCTTATTTCCAGATAATAGTAGATGTCATTGGTGAGGCTGAGCCAAGGTTGAAAGCTCCCACGTCGAAATATATTTATGAGACAGGCTTGGATGAGGTAGTCGATGAGTTGACCTCATAGATAGATGGATTCAAATCTATCTAAAAAGAGAGAGGGTGCATTGTAATGTGAGATGGGTGGACTAGAATCACATAGAGGTCATTTATAAACTTCTTAAAGTATTGTTCTGAAGGCATAGTTGTCAAGGCGCCCGCCTAGGCGGCAAGGCGCTTTTCCAGTAGCGCCTTGCCAGTGTGCCTTGTCTAGTAGGGGTGTTCAAGTAAAACCGGTAAACCGAACCGAATCGAACCGAACCGATCGGTTCGGTTCGGTTTGACAGGTTATCCATTCGGTTTCTTGAACCGAACCGAACCGATAATTTCTTATCAGTTTGGTTCGGTTCGGCATCTCCCCAAACCAAACCGAACCGGTAAACCGGCTGACCCGATTTGCCAAAGTTTGACCCACTCTATTTACATATTATATTACATCTAAATCAATTTTAAATATATATTAATATAAATTTAAGTTAATTAGTATAAATATATAATTATATATTATAAATAAAGTGTTAGTCTTCATATTAATCTTAAATAAATATTATAATGTATATTTTATTTTATGTATATTTTTATTTATTTAAATATACATTAAACCGATGAACCGAACCGAACCGAACCGAACCACAATCGGTTCAGGCTTCACTGAACCGGTTCGGTTCGGTTCGGTTCCCCTTATCGGTTCGGTTTCGGTTTGGAAAAAAAACGCCCAAACCGAACCGAACCGAACCGTTTACACCCCTATTGTCTAGGGCCAAAAAGGTGCCCACCTTGGCACCTAAGGTGCCCGCCTTGGTGCCCAAGGCGCTTGGCTAGGCGCCCAAGGTCCCATTCATGACTTTTTTTTTCTTTTGGGTGACTTTGTTCCCATGAAACCCTTCCACAAGGGACGCTGCCCCCTTAACCCCCGCGACCTGACCACGTAGGTCGATCCACGATTCGTGGGCGCTGATTTAATAATATTGTAAACATATTGTATTATCACTTATACTATTATATATGGTTAAGATTTATGATTATAAGTATATGTGGTATACTTAAAACTTAAGTTCTCTCTTAATCCTCTTTTAGTTCTCACTTTGATATTAGCTATTTCTCATAAAATATATATATATATCAATACATTCATAATTATAAAAAAATCATATTTACATAATATATGTATATATGTATTTATGTTTGTATGTATACATAAATATATATAGTATCAACATCTAATTATAGATATATTTGTATATATGTATATACATATATACATATATTTAAACATCTAATGCCACCGCCTTGACTGCTTAGGCGACGCCTAAGTGGCCGCCTTATCGCCTAAGCGAATTTGTCACCCTTTAACGTCTTGGGCATCTTGTCGCCTTGACAACTATGTCTGAAGGTACCATATTTTTGAAGCCGGTTGACGCATCAGTCAGGTGAAGAATGCAGACTACTTATTTGGTTTGATGAACAGTGTGGTAGACGAGATAGGGGAAGAGAACATTGTGCAGTACGTGCTGACAATAAGACATCATATAAGGTTGTAGGGAAGAAACTGATAGAAGCTAGACCACACTTGCTTTGGATGTCCTGTGCGGCACATTTTATTGATTTGATGTTAGAGGACATTGGTAAGGATCCTACTGTCAAAGTCCTTGGTCAGCCAAGGACAACTCATCACATCATTCATTTATGGGCATCCAAGACTATTCCATATCATGAGACAGCACACTGATGGTCATGATTTGATCAGACCATGTCTCACCAGATTCATCACCCATTTCATTGTATTAGAGAGCCTTTACAGGTACAAGACTGATTTGAAAATGTTCAAACTTTCCGCTGCTTATCAGGACTACATGGATAGCTACAGGAGCACTATGGATCAATATGAAGTATTGTTGAAGATGGAGCAGTCGATAAAGGACAACATGTGGTGGGAAAAGGTGCAATACTATCTATCTGTCATAAAATCCTTAGTACAAGTGCTTAGGTTAGTGGATTCAAAAGATAAAAATCAAATGGGTACCAATATGATGCTATAGACAAAACAAAAATTAAAATTAAAAAAAAAACATCATAAAGGTTATAAGAAGTGGTGGAAGGTGATAGACAACAGATGGGACAAAACATTACACCATGATATTCATGTTGCAGTATACTTTAATTTGTTGTGTATTACAACTTGTGTTATGTTCTACTTTCATACTAATATGAGGTTATGCATTTACAGGGTATTTCTTGAACCTAAGGATATAGTATAGTGGGCAAGTGTGCAACAATGGTGAGGTACTATCAAATACACTATCAATCATTAAGCAGTTTTGTATGACTCCAAAAGACAAAACATCTGCTAAGGTTGAAGTAAGTACTTCCTACCATCTTACTAAGCCTTGAACTTGAACATAAGCAATGGACTTAACAGTCTTTCTTTTGGTCTTTCAGATGATTTCATACATGCATAAGATTGAAGACTATGGAGATCCTAATTTGCAGTACTCACAAAACAAGGTTTCTCCTAATAAGCTACCTCAACCAAATAAATTTCTTACATATCAAAGATTGTTGTAAGAAATTCTTACAAAGTTACTAATGCTTGCATAACTTGTCTTCTTTACAGTTGAGTGGTGGATTCAAGTGACAAATAGGACTGGTTGGAATCCACTAGCATCCGTTGCAATTCGGGTGTTAAGTCAGAGCACTTCATCTTCCCAATGCGAGAGGAATTGGAGCACCTTCAACCTCATTCACACGAAGAGAAGAAATAAGTTGAAGACTGCAAGATTGGAGAAGCTCGTATACTGCTATTATAATATGAGATTGAGGATCAAGAGTATCAAAGATAGGCAGAGGACATCAGAGCAAAGATTTGCACAATTTGCAGGTGGATTATACTAAGGAAGAGCCCAAGCTCAAGCCACTTAGGGCTTGTCACAAGGGGATGTGGACTTGAAATACCTATTACAAGAACATCCACTTGCAGCATGAGTGAAAGAGAAGGATGCTGAGGGAGAGCTAAAGTTCAATCCGAATGATAGATCATGAGCCGAAAGTGAGCTTGACAGCATCCTTGGTGAGGACGAACAAATGCAGGAAGGAGAAGAAAGTCAAGTTCCATACACAACTCCACTTCCTGATCCATCTCGGATTACAGCTTCTCCAAAGCAACATCCAGCTACCGTCATAACTCAAACTCGAGTTCCAGATGCAAGTCCATCTACCACCACTAGGAAGAATCGTGGCTTATTTAAGACTTTAAAGAAAGCAATGTTGCCAACATAGCAAAGCAGTGAACCACAAGAATGTTTGAAAAGGAAGAAGATAAGTGTCAAACATCGAGCACATCTCTTTGATACTGACACCACTCAGCCACCTTCTTCAAATAAGGATGAGAAAGAATTTATTCCACCTACACAACAACAACGTATAGGAGGTGGAGGCGGAGGCAGAGCCTCAGGTGAGGGTAGTTTTACTAGTAATACACACATAAGTGGAACAAGTCCAGATGATTTGAGTGAGAAGGCATTCATGTTCGAGTGGAAGGAGCAGCAGACGTTGGACGAAGATGAATATATTCGATGAGTTCGCATCTTCCTATCTAAATCCTGTTTCAGACATTGAGCCTTGCTATCGACCATCTCTTCCAGCTCCGACTGAGGATGGAGTTTATGATTTTAGCGAGATGACCCAATCTTTATTTTCCTATAGGTATAGGCCAATTATGACTGATCAAAGTCAGTGGAGAATTCAAGAAGATCGGGATGAGTAGAGCAGAGATCCAGGACAATATCACAATTGGTGGTGATAAGATCATTCATCCTTGTAAGATCTCTTCGTATAACTTGTTTTTTCTTTTATTTAGTGAAATGTGAAATGAATATTAAGTAGGCTTGGTAATGTGTGATTGTATGATACAATTTGTAACTACTTGTGTCTCTGTGTGCCATAAAGTCAATATCAACGTTGTGTGCAAATGTCCAAGATTGAACAACTTTCTTATGTTCTTCTTTCCTACAATTTTTTTCTCAATTTTTCTTAATTTTATGGCATTTTCAAAAAATTTTGTAAATTTTTTGTAAATTTTTCAGAATCAGGGGAAAAATATACGGTCCAGACCGATTCTAGATCAGTCTGGATTCCGGCGGATCGGCTGGGATTGGACTGATCCGATCCGATTTGGATCAGATCAGACCCCACCGATCCCAATCCCGATCCCGATCTCACGATCCTTGAAATCGACTAGACATAAATCCAAATTAGTTAGCTGAAATATTTATACAATTTTGTAATCGCATTTAAAAGCTATTTCTCCTAAGTTCATATTATGACTCATGAGTATGATCCTTATTTAATTTGTACAATCTTCTCTTTTCTTAAAAAAATATGTATAATAATGTTCATTCCTTATTCATTCAACATTCTTTTCGATATAAAAATTTTGATAGAGAATCGAGTTAACCATTCCAACCTTAAATCTTTCAAACACTTCCACAATTTAACAAGAATGTCATCTTGACCACATGTCTTACTTGTTTTCATCGTCTTCAATACCTCTTTAACTTCTAAAAATTGAATTCTCTTAATATAATTCAAATTAAATTTTGTCAAATTCTCTATGTCATTTATGTTTTTAGCAAAGTTGTCATTAAAAGTGCATCAACATATTTTTCCCATCTTTCTTTGATATCATCATCTTTGATCAAAATTTTGTCTTCTTTATATTTGATGCATATGGCTTGGTTAAGATTATGAGATTCTCTCTCTCTCATCCTTGCTAAGCTATAAATACCTTTTTCATCTTCTTTAGTTTCAAGTTTCTCGTACAAAAGCTTAAAAACCCATCTCTTGCTTATCTAATAGTCTTTTTTGCTTCCTTTTTCGTTATTTAGTATTGTTCATAAGTTTCATTCTCTCTTATTTTTTTATCGACGTTTACTCTTCTTCGTTTCATCACTAAGTCTCATTTTTAAATGGACAATTCCTTTAGACTCTCAAAATACTTTTTCGCAATCTCTCTAATCTTTATATCCATATTCATCCACGAAACATTAGCATCTACATGACTACGTCTAACTTCCAATTATTTATTTTAAGAATCTCATTCTTAAATGTTTGTTACTTTCTAAACATTTCTTTAATCTTAACATCTAGAATCACTAACACATGTTGGCTTGTTAAATTTTCACAATGAATAATTTTACAACCCGTACAAATAACATGATTATACTTTCTTGTGATAATGAAGTCAATTTGATTTTTATTTTGCCTACTTTTAAAATGTTATTAAATAAGATTCTCTTTTAATAAAATGAATTTTTGTTAAAATAAGATCATAAGTCATAGTAAAATCTAAAACATTTTTCTCTTATTCGTTTAAATTTCCATATCCAAAATTTCCGTGACCTTTTTCATATTCATGACATTTGTTTCTAACAAGTTCATTAAGATCTTCTCCAATAAATATATTTTCTTCATTTGGTATACTATGGCATAAAGTCATTCATATCTTCTCAAATTTTTTCTTTAACCTCGCAACTTAATCCAATTTATGTGGCATATGCACTAACTACATTAATTATCTCTATTTCAATAATCATTTTTACCACAATAATACTATCTCGCTGCTCATTTTTAGCATAATTTGGCCTTATACTATGATTAATGAATTGTAGTTTTTGCCACCTTCAAAAAGAAATATAATGGATTTTAAGTTGGAATGTGATGAAACCAACTGAAGTCAATATAGACAAGTGGGGATTAACATTGCTTGTAATTATATAAAATACATGGAAGGCAGAAATGACACAAATTTTAACAATGTATATGGTCTTTTAAAAGACATTGGCAACCAGGTGACTTCCTTTCTTCAGAATTGGGCTGATTCTGGGCGGTTCAGCTTTATAGATGCAGAACCTTTCAAATGTAGCTGTTGTATTTAGTGTGGCGTTGTTTAAGGTGCCTACTAGATGCTTTAATTGGCTGCTGTATCTCTTTGTTCAGGTGTTCCTTATTGTTTTCCGGGGTTTATTTTGAACTCTGCCATTCTAGCACCTTGTTGGAACTTTCAGTCACCTTTTATCATTTCTGTTTTGTTTTAATAATTGAAACTGTTTTTTGATTGCCCAGGTAAAGGTATGGGAACGGTTTTTGTCAAAAAAATCTCTAACAAGTCTATGGCCCAACTTGGAGCTGGCATATTTCATCTTACATGCAAAAAAAATGGAGGGAGATTAAGGCTGGTGGAGAGAGGCTGACACCGAAATAGGTGTCAGAAAAATCCCTAGAAACTCGCTTCATTGAACTTCCGGGGATTCTTTGTGGGGAGTCTTACTTCCCAGACCAACCAAACGGTCCCTACGCAAGCATTTTAGCCATCCAATGTCGATATGGAATAGATTAGCGTTGTTTTAGGTACAAATAACAGATCAAAACTAAGATGCACCTTGCATAGTAAATATAAGTTAAGATGCAGTTCCAGCAAAACAAATCATCTCAAGTGTGTCTAATCTGAGTTATAAAACCATCCATCCATCGGATGCATAATAAACAACAAAAGAAGGAGAGAAAATGGCAATAAGTAAATATTAGGAATACGATCTGTTTTCTGATCGAGATGAAGGTCCAGAAAATTCTCTCATTCACTTTAATTTCACAAAAGGGAAACGGCTCTCGGTCAAAATAGAAAGGCTCTTAGATGATAAGTTTAGATACTGTCTTGCTTTCTCGGTAACAAGCGTTGAGAAAAACAAGACACAACTTCTTGAACGGTGAGGTGCCTGAATTACGCCGCACTTCAATTGTCATGCAACCCAAGGCTAACATAGAAAGATAAAAGCGGATATTTCACCAGGAAGCATCAGATCCACAGAATTAATCGATCAAATCGCAATGTTAACAAGTTAGGAAAAAATAGTTAGATTATCGGCAAAAAACGGCTAGAAAAGAACAAGCCTAATCGAAGTAGAGACTGCAGTCGAAACGGCGAAACCAAACAGCACGACAAATGAAGTCTAACCACTGCTCTCGGCGGCCAAGGCACTCTCGCTTGTAATGATCTGACGTATTTGGAGCTGCACTTCGCTTCGCCGCGGGTTGTTCGAACGCTGCTGACGCTTCAAACCCTGGCGGTCGCTGCCACCGGACTCTTCACAGGGAAACGAATCAAGAAAGACCTTCCGAGACGGGGAGAGAGAGAGAGAATGGGAGAGCGGGAAGGTCTAGGATAGTCGAACGCAGTGGATGCGATGCCTTGGGAAGGATGAAGATTGAGCGTGATGTTGGCCACGGGAGGGGTTACCCCACCACCGCAGGTCCGCAGCAGAGCCGCTCCGCTGCACTCGCTCTGTCGGCTCTGCTACTACGACTGAAGACGACGAGAACACGGACCAAAGGACAGTATTCACGCTTTAATCGGGTATTCGGTGGCTTATAAATATTTAGGTCAAAATACTGCTAAAAATATTATTTTTTAATTTCTGTTTTTATTTTATTATTTTTTATCTTTGGAAAGAAATAATTACGTTTATTTTCCTTCAAAATGTGTATTTTCAAATGTATGATTGGTGGGGGGATAAGGGCATCCAAATGTATGATAGTTTTTTACTGGGTAAAATTGTAAGAGAAAATCCGAGGGTATTACAATGAGAAGATCCGGGGAAATTATGTATCGGTTTGTGCTTTATCTGACAAAAAGCCTGTTTGATTACATGATAATTTTGAAATGCTTATGTGAACAAAAAGTATCATTATTTGGGAAAATAGGATCATAAAAAAGTCATGTATGACAAAAAAAATGGAGACCACGAGAAAATAAAAAAACTCAACTTTTCTTCATCCAATAAGAAAGAGATTATACACCTTCTTAATGAGATTTCTTGCTAAAAACATATTTTTGTGATAAATTCCATTTTATCATGCATCTAAACATATCCTATAGAGACAAGTTCACGTACGGTCATAGTCGTATGCATCTAAACATCCTATAGAGACAAGTTCACGTACGGTCATAGTCGTGGACATTTACCGGCCCTTCCCTTGATCAGTTTTAATATTCTTCTTTGATTTAAGGTGGTGATTATAAATAATTCAGTCAGTGAAAACTGAATTAATTATAGTACGTACACCGGAGTAAGGGTGTAAATGGTTCGGTTCGATTGGCCATTTTTTCAAACCGAAATCGAACCGATAGGGAAACCGAATCGAACCGGTTCAGTGAAACGTGAACCGATTGTGATTTGGTTCGGTTTGGTTCATCAGTTTAATGTATATTTAAATAAAAATAAATAAAATAAAATAAAATATATATTATACTAATTATTTAAGATTAATATGAAAACTAATATTTTATTTATATAATATAGAATTATAACTTTATACTAATTGACTTAAATTTATAATAATATATATTTAAAATTGATATAATATATAATTAAAAGTAATATAATATGTAAACAGAGTGAGTCAAACTTTGTCAAACCGGATCAACTGGTTTACCGGTTCAGTTCAATTTGGAGAGGTGCAGAACTGAACCAAACCGATAAGAAATTATCGGTTCGATTCGGTTCAAAAAATCGAATGAATTACCCGTCAAACCAAACCGAACCGATCGATTCGGTTCGGTTCGATTCGATTTACCGATTTTCCGAATTTATTTGAACACCCCTACATCAGAGTACCCCTATAGAATAAGTATATATATTGCATTAATAGTTTTGGTGGAGGTACGCAATTCCTTTGAAGTTAACTGGTATTTAATTAGTTCCGATTTGATGTGGACGAGCCATGAGGTAAAGGTAAGTGACAGCTGCCATTATTTTTCCTTTTTATTCTATATTAAGAGAGAGATACAAAAATAATTTTTTCGTGGCCTAGATTCCTGTCAATACTTTTCAGTCGAACTAACGGGCACCGACAACCGCAATGAAAAAATAGATGACAACAAAATTACTAGAAAAAAGAGAGGTTACATTGAGACTTTCACCGGAGGAAGATGTAAAAGCTGGAACTGTGGGGAAGAAATACTAGAATTATGAGTGCGGCCCTCTTCAAGTGGTCACCTTAAGGGAGTCTCTCATTCTCTCTCACAAAAGAATTCAGTAGACAACGATTTGATGTCCCTCAAATTACTATCTTATCGTTGTTCCCTCAATCTTTTTGTGAGAAATACCGAAAAACTCCCCTTGGGTGGCCACCTAAAGGGCCGACGTCTAGAACTATATATCCTTGAAAGAAGAGATATGTAGGTGCCGTCGGAGGAATGAAAGCTAAGTTGGGTCGGGTCATAGATGACGAAAGCTGAGTAGCGTCGCCTTCTTCTTGGGATACCATCAGACAAGCAATGCCAAAATGAGTTAGGACTTCAACGGATGTATTATGTATCTTAATATTAGAGTTGTTAAATTATTACGTTGATTAGCGGCCGATAGATATATTAGAGTATTGGGTTTGAGTTAAGGTGTATCTATTTTTGTATCGGCTTATTTAATGGTCTGTTTAGTTAAAATGTTCAAAATGATATTATATTAATATTGATATTAATTTTTTTTAGAAATTTAAATATTAATATCAAAAACTGATATAACTCGACATTTATATCATATTACATGTTCTGTTTTTATTACAAATATCAAAATTTGATACTGTTAATTAAATATTTCTGAATAATTATCATCGACATCAATTTTAAAATTAACAATGACGTAGATAATTGATAATGTTATTAAACAAGACATAACATATTATCGATTACTTGATACTACCGAGTTACTGGGAACTTACGAACTATCATGTAATTGCTCTTAACTTGGGAAAATTAGTCAAATGAATATTAGTCGATTATTGTTAACATCCATAGTCCATTTAGATATGTGTAGGGTGCAAACTAATTGAGCCTAGCAAAATGGTTTCAAGCTTGACTTGTTTATCTTACACGATATGTGGTTGACACTAAATTCTTATGAGTAAACTCAACAACTTCTCATGAGTAAACTCAACGTAAACTTTGTCTTGTTTCTTAATTTAATCAAGCTCGAGCATGAGTTTGGCTCAAGTTAAGTCCGCGTGTGAATTCAAACTCAACGTAAACTTGTTTTTAAAAACTCAAAAATGATGTAAAATCATTTATGAAATTTGAATTTTTGCTTAGTATTGAAGTTCAATCGAAATTTAAATAAAAATTGATTTTTATTTCAACTTATTTAATTTATTTAAGTCGCACTATAAATATTGACACTCTAAACATATTTCTTTAATTAAGTTTTCAATCGAGTATTTAATCAAGTTACCCGTGAGATAATCGAGTTGAGCGGGTGCTGTTCAAACTTCACTTGTTAATAAATCAGGTTTTATTTTTCGGTTCAAACTTGTTTATTGAATTTTTATTGAGTCAAGTTTTGAATTACTTATTCAGTGTATTGATTTGTTTGCAGTCCTATATTTTTGTGAGAATAAAATTTAGTCAAATATTTTATGAAATTGCCTTTCAAAGGAATTTAAAAGCATGGCCTACGCTTTAGTTACATGTAATTTTTTTTCTTTGAAAACTCAACCCATTACCCGGTTATCCCCAAATTGTGTTCATGATGATTTATTTACTGCTAATTTGTTCATTGTAAATCATTCTCTGAAAAATCATGTCGGAAACTTGACATAATAAGAGTTTTAAAATAAAATAAAATTTAAATAAACTATTATTTGAGAGAGCAAACGCTTATCTCCATGCCAACATATATAGAAATATGAAAGATCACAAACATCTAGAGGTTCTATCTTGCCAAAAATAGGCCCTTCAAGTTTAGCGGAACACTTTTAACTAGATATATTCTGGTATCAAAGAGAAATTAACTTTTAATGTTTCAAGTGGATCCACCCAAAAGTCAAATCTCTCCTAAAATTAAGCTAAGTAACTATTTTAATTTAATAATTTTATTAAAAGGTAAGAGACTACACATGAAATCGTGTTTAAGACTAAGTTGAAGAAAGCTATATATCATTATTATTTTTGAAATTGACCGCTATAGAAATCATCAATGAGTGCTCGAATATCAATATCAATATTGAAATGTTTAGGGGAACACAACTGTACAATTGCACAATTGCTTCAATTTTGATGTGGAGATTTCATCCTCTACAAACGTTAATATAAAAATTAATATATTATTATTTTTATACTTCAACCAAACAAGCAGAAATGTAAAAGAGCCAATATACTTGATAAGTAACTCGAGATTAGGTTTAATAAAAATTCTCTACTTAACTCGTTTATTAAGTTAAATGAATAAACTTGAATAAACATAAAACTCAACTCATAAAAGAGTTGATTTTGTGTATATTCCACTAGAATTGATACAATAATTCACGGATAACTCATTTGAGTACTCGATTAATAATTCATCTAAATATTTTAAAAATAAAATAAAATATTAAAAATATTTAATATTTGATCAAATATATTAAAAGTTTGAAATTGAACTTAATTCAAATTTAAACTTGTGTTTTGAGTTTAAGTTTCATAAGCAAACTTAGTCTGAGTTTTCTAAACTAACTTGTAATGCTTTTCTCAGATGAGCCCAAATCCTATTTGAACTCGGAGTTTATACTAAGTTCTCGTTTGAGTTTGAGCTGGATCAAGAAAACGAATAGTCCGACAAGTCAAGCTCAAATATCTGGAGCTCGTAACTGGTCAAGCTCAAACATATGCTCAAATTTTTCATCGAGTATTGAGCAGTGTTCGAGCTCGAGTATAAATAAATGATACGATGAGCTTGAGCAATATGTTATCTGGCTCTTCCGGCTCGTTTGCAATTGCAGCCCTACAAACAGAACAAAAACGACGTTTGTTTTGGCTTATCAACATGATCTGATTTGTTCCAAAAGATACTTAATTTTATTAAGATGCTTATACATTAATTAATTTAAATTTTATTCAAGCACATATTACGTGTTATTTCTATCTTCGTAAAGGGTCACGTCTGGGGAAAAAAAACTGAACCTTACAAATTTTTTCAAGAGATTTTTCTAAGAGGTTGATTTATGAAATAAATTTATCTCAATCCCTAAATCTTTAACTAAGTCAAAATGAGAGGTTTGTTGAGAGTAGGGTTGCAAACAAACAAGACAATCGTAAGTAACTCGAAACTTGACTCGATCAACTCGACTTGTTTATTAGGTTAAATGAACAAATTTGAACAAAATATAAAATTTCACTCACTAAACGAGTTGAACTTGAACAAACTCTCACTCGACTCGATAAGCTCGCGAGTAACTCAATTAAATACTCTATGTAATATTCATTTAGAAAATAATAAATTACGAGTACTAATAACTATATATATTGACACTTGAATATACAAAATAAGTTAAATTTTGATTCTAAATTTATATCAACTTTTATAAATGAGCTAAATTTAGAATTTTGTATAAGACTTTTGAGTTTTATAAACTGAGTTTGTATTGAGTTTAAACTTGAATGTTAAGTGAATTTGAGTTAAGCTACCATTCGAGCTTTAGCTTACTCGATTAATTAACGAATCAAACTTGAACAAATGGTCAACATATTTGTAGAAATTCGAGCTTGAACTTGAACTCAAGTAAATTAAAAAAGTCAAACTTGAACAACATACTACTCGACTTGAGTCGACTTGTTTGCACCCCTAATTAAGAGTAAACACAAATTGACTGGGTATGAAAATTCCAACTCTTAAATTTAAGTATAAACTCACTTCATAATAGAGAAGTTTTTTTATGTATTAAATAATTTAATATTTAATTAAATTATATATTTTAAAATTTTTAAATATGTTAATTTAAGAGTTTTATTAAGATATAAGTAAAGAGTAATTATGAGACATAAATCTACTGGACCAAATCCAACGAGACCATAAAATCAAATAACCTAAATACCTAACTTACGAGTCTCTGACCTAATCAGATGGTGTGATCAATCAAACACAGCTAGCCGTAAACAATACCCCAGGCATGCAGTACAGTAAAATGAATGCGGTACCATAAAATTTTGGCACCATAAAATTTTGGGGATAAACCTGAGTTATCCCCGAAATTTTGGGAATAACTCATGTTTATCCCAGGTTATCCCTATACCAAACAGCACCTTACCATTTGGGGGGCCCAGGGTTCCGGTCCGCTACAGTCGCCCGTATGACTGAAATAGAAGCTTGCCCAACCCAGTAGGAGAGTTAACTTGTCCAACTTCCTCTCACCGTGAAGCATCGGGTAGCTAAACCTGGTCCCCGGTGCATCGCAACGCCGACCCGGTCTCCGGCGCCGCCGCCGACGCGCCGTCCCCCGTCACCGTTGGGCGACTGCCTCTCCGTCGGCGGGCGTTCACCGGCGACATCCCCTTGATCTTATTATGCAGGATTTAGACTCCTCGGGCGGATGCGGACCCATCCTCGGGTGCTTCCCGCGGTCCAAACCCTAATTAAGTTCTCTAGGGCAACCGGGAATTGAATGCAACTCGAGTGGTTGCAAATGTGATTCAAAGTTTCAGACCCACCCTCAGCGACACTATCTCCAGCTTTTCTAACGTGAAATTCTTCGGGTATCAATCTTTCCGCTGCTATCTGCTTCCTGATTTCCGACGTTGCGTCCTTTGCTCAGCGAGTCAGCTTAGTCGATTGCCGCACCCTTTTTTTAACAATTGCACTGCTGTAGATATCAGCTCGGTTCAGCTTAGTCCCTTGCTTCTTTACCCTTTTGATGCTTCACTTGTTCCTCCAGAATGAGGGAAAAATTTCACTTTTGTTCTCAATTATCCGTGGCCGGTACGGACCGCGTGAAGCTGTTACTCTAATTCTTTGGATTAATCTAATGGGACTTGTTTTCCTATTTCAGTAATACTTTTTCCTACTCTGGCGCGAAAAATCTCATTTTAATACCTATTATCGTAGAGTCGGTTTAAGTTGTATGTGTGCTTTTACTTTCTTTTCAGCTGTATTGATCAATGGAGATGGGGCCCGGTGAAGAAGATACATTTCTGAAGGACAACAATGTGGATCTCAATGATGTGACAGCTGGTCTTCGAATGACCTTGGACGTCAGTGCTCTTGAAGTTGAGGCAAACGATTTCACCGCTAGTCAACAGCTTCAGTTGGAGAATTCAGACGTCGGGGAACCAACAATAGGCATGGAGTTCGATACAGACGAGGCAGCTAAGGAGTTCTACATAGCTTATGCTAACTGTGTTGGTTTTGGTGTTCGAATGAATAAGTCAAGAAGATCAAGACGTGATGACACAGTGATCATGCGGCGGTTTGTGTGCACAAGAGAAGGTTTTCACTCAAAGAGGGTTATTTATGATGATGGCAAGAAGAAGAGAAAGAGGGGGACTACTAGGGAAGGTTGCATGGCCATGATTGAAGTGATAAAGAAAGAACATGGGAAATGGGTGGTAAGCAAACTCGTGACAGAGCACACTCACATGGTTATGTTACCAAGCAGAGTGTGCCCACGTCCAGAGAAGTTGACTGTGCAAAGTTCAATGTCACTTTCTGGATATCCTGCTGGAACATTTAATAATATAAAAAACTTCAACAGAGGGATAAGAGTAAATCCTTTTGGAGAGGGAGGAGAAGCTCAGGGTCTTCTGGAATACTTGAAGAGAATGCAGGCTGAAAATCCAGCATTCTTCTATGCAATACAAGTTGACAATAATAATTGCATGACGAATGCCTTCTGGGCTGATGCAAAGGCTAGGCTAGCTTACCGTCATTTTGGTGATTCTGTTACTTTTGATACGACATATAAGAAAACTAAATACATGATGCCATTTGCCATATTCAGAGGTGTGAACCATCATTTGCAGTCTGTTACGTTTGGTTGTGCACTTCTCATGGATGAAACAAAGGGCTCTTATGTTTGGTTGTTTGAGACTTGGATGGCTGCCATGGGTGGCCGTCACCCTACCTCATTGGTCACTGACAGGGACAAAGCTATGGAAGGTGCAATTACAAGAGTATTTCCCGATGTTCATCATTACTTTTGCAAGTGGCATATTTTAAGTAGATGCAAGCAGAAACTCTCTGATGTTTATTCAAAACACGCCTCTTTCAGTTGGGACTTGAAACACTGTATTAATGAGTCTGAGACAATTGAAGAATTTGAGGCTTCATGGGAATCTCTTTTAGCCAAGTACGATTTATGGGAAAATGGTTGGTTGCGATCATTGCATGATATACGTAGCCAATGGGTCACCGTCTACCTGAAGACTTCGTTCTTTCCTGACTTGTGTGCAGGGCAAAGGCCAGAGAGCTTGAACAGATTTTTCAAAAGGAATTTTAACACAAAAATATCTCTTTTGGCATTTCTCACACGGTTTGAACATGCAATGTCTCTTCAAGCAGAAAAGGAGGCACAAGCAGAGTTTGCAACAGCATACACAAAACCGCCTCTCAGGACACCATCTCCTATGGAAAAACAAGCAGCTGAAGTATACACTTGTGCTGTTTTTGAAAAATTTCAGGAGCAATTTCTTGAGTCATTGGGATACTTTGTTGAGAAGATTGAAGATGGCATTATTTGCAAGTTTAGTGTCATGAAAGAAGAGGATGCAAGCAAGACACACATTGTAACTTTCAATGAATCAGATAAACAAGCTAGTTGTGACTGTTCCAAGTTTGAATCTTCTGGTCTCCTGTGTAGGCATGTCTTAAGAGTGTTTTTTATTGTTGGTATTCGTGTTTTACCAGAGCAATATATTCTGAAGCGTTGGACAAAAAATGCGATGACTGAGGAATCATTGAATGAGTGTGTTGTGGATGCAGGGCTCAGTTTTCAAGAGCATCTAGTAGAATGGTACAATGACCTTTGCCGTGATGCTGTCAAATATGGGATGGAGGGGGCCATTTCTGCTGAAATTTATAACATTGCAAAGACTGCACTTCAGAAGGCCTTCACTGAGGTTGTGGCTTCTAGCAACATGCAGAGAAAAGGACAACACCAGAATTTGCAGAAAATGAGGATACAAAAGATGCAATACAAGGTACCGTTGCCAAAGTTGTTGCAGAACAGGACACCAATTAAATGTGTTCGCAATGAAGATACCAATAACAATAAGAGGAGAAGAAACACACAGAATGACATCATGTATGAACTATGAACTGCCATAAAATTTGCATCTTGAATAATAACCCTCTAGGTATATGCTTATTCACTTGATAACCTACCACAGGGAAGGAAATCAGTCTACCAATAATGGTGACACCGAGTGTTGACAATACAGAACATTTCAGTGTGTGTTCATGCTTGTCTTCATTCTGCTCCTCGGCATAGGCTTCTTCACCTTATGGTTCTATTTTGAGGTGTGTACCATAGTTTTTTACTAGCTTAGTTTTTACCTTAGTTTTTCACTAGTTCATTTTTACCATAAGTGTTTTATTAGCTTAGTTTTTGCCTTGGTTTTTCACTAGTTCATTTTTACCATACACTGCACTATTTTTTTCTTGTTCGCTGCCTGTGCTGTGATAATCTGGTTTCTTCATATCCATTCCACTGAAATTTGCATGTAGTTTTTTGGTGATACAATCAGTAGTTTTTATTTTGTTATCTATTGGAGTTGATGAGACCATTCTTTTGATAATGATCTGATCTAGATGTTTTTGCCTTTTAACAGTATTTTACTGGACAATTGTGTTACTCAATATGCATAATTGTGCCGACCGAGCTTGGCTCGGTTGGCACGACGCCACCCCCGAGGGGGGTGGGTGGCGGGGGTTCGAATCCCGGCTGTTTCAGCCGGGGCCATCCCTGCAGGGGCGGGGGGGTCATCCTGTGGGGTTCGAGTGCTCGCCGGAGCACTCGAACCCTCGCCGGTGCGCAGTGCGGCGCACACCTGGCCGCTGTGCCATGTCCAAAAGAAAATGCATAATTGTTGGATTAGTAGCTGTTAACCCCCAAATTTTTACAAGGGAAAGGCCCAAAATGAAGGATCAAGCTTGTCCAAAAAAGGGGGAGTTCACTGGGTCCCCATTTGCAGCAGCACCATCAGGCCCTTCAGGCCAACTCAAGAAGCCTCATCTGACAAGAGCGAGGGTATCAGTCCAAATTCTCTCTCTTCACCTCTCATGTTTTGAAGTTATGAAGATGCTAGCTTGAATTTTGAGAAAACTAAGTCATCATCTTGTTATAGTTGACTTGTGAACCGAGTGGTGGGAATGTTTCTAACTGAAGGACCCTGCCGCTGGTCATCAGGAGTAACTTGAACAACTTGTCAACCCAACCTAATGGTGGAAATGCTCCAAGTGGAGAGCCTTACCACCGATTATCAGAACTTAAACAACTTGTCAACCAAACAGAGAGATGAGAATGTTTCTAGTAGGAGAGTTCTGCCACTGGCCATCACAAGTAAAAACAACTCGTCAACCGAGCATAGCAGGGGGAATGCTCCTAACCAGAGGATCCTGCCTCCGGCCATTAGAAGTAAATCAGGCAAGCTTTGGTAATTGAACTGAGTGGTGGGAATGCCCCTAACCAGAGGGTGCTGTCGCTGGCCTCCAAGGCTGGTATGTTTTCTTATTGATTTAGTTCAGCCTGTTCGAGCTCAGTCCAACCCCTGAACAGGTCCATCAAAAGTCGATCAGTTTATTAAGGTCCGTTACCCAGTCATGTTTAAGGAAGCTTTGTAGGCAAAGTCAAGCCCTACTGGCCGAACCGTTAGCTGATTCACAGAAATCCTTCAAGCTGATATAATTGGGCTCGATCATTGGCAAATGTCTCAATGAAATTTCCACCTGCATCTGCGGTGCATGACTTGAATTTCATATTCAAATTAAAAGGACAAAAAATGAAAGATGATGATTCTATGAAGAAAGAAGCTGAATAAGACTGAACTTTGGCTGCTTCGGCCATGAAATTGCCACTCTGCTTCTAGCTGATGACAGGCCAATTGCATTACCATGCAACCAACATCTGCCATGGCTCATACTGAACCCCACCTTGCTGATGGCTGTTCTAGTCATCATTGCCTGTTTTACCTGGCAGTTGGGGTTGGGTTTGTCACTGATTGATACCAAAAACAGAAGGCTACACTAGTACACTGTCGTGATGTTGGTGTTGGAGCTTCATGCTGAGAAGCCTTCCTTGCCGCATGTCCCTGTGGCCACCAACCAGTAGTAATAGGGTTTGCCCAGTATAAACAAGGGCACTAAGGATGAGGGGGAAGTGATCCTCCCACGAAGAAGACTGGGGATCTGGAGAGCCAGGAGGAAGAACAGAGTCATCTAAGGATGCTAAAAGCTGCAGCCTGGGTCAATCATCTTCTTCCCTGGAGACAACTTAGGCTCTTCCATGCACCGGATGAGGAAACAGAACCGCCATCTCCCCTTGCGGATCTTGTACAGCAAGAGAAGGCTGAAGAAACAAGAAAAGGAGACCCAACTGAACCTCTTTGTCGCCGTGGTCACCATTGGGTCCCCCAGCTGTGACGGGAAAAAAAGGAACGGTGTACTGCTTGTGAATGCTTAAGAGAAGAAGAGGAGGGGCACATTAATCCCATACACTATCTACGAGGAGAAGACTGGTGTGGTTTAGCAAGGAAGTGAGATCGCGTAGGTGAATAAAAAGAGGGGAAAAGAGAAGGCTCTGCATTGAGTATAAGAGAAGGAGGTAATGAAAGGAAGACGACGTTGGTTGCAGACTCGCTCTCCACCGGCACTGTAGGAGGAGGTGAAGCACCCCTTGCGCACTAGAAAAGAAGAGAAAAAACAGGATTGGCCCTCTTCGCTGCTGCAACAATAGGAGAAGAAGAACTGAGAAGAGGGGCTTTGGTGTGTCTGATGAGGAGTGCAGCATGAGAGGCAAAAGAATACTAATGTGCCAGGCTTCTAGCGAGAATGAAGAAGAATAAAGGGAGAAGATGGGCATTGGACAGAGAAGAAAAAAAATAATCAAGGAGAAGGCAGAGATGGAGGGGTTTCAGTGCTAAGGGAGAGAAGAGATCCATAAGCATGCCAACTCCGCCCTATGCCTGTCACATGTGCCTCCTGCTCCTTTAGCAGTGGCGTTGCCTGTGACTACTTTGTGCTTTGTCCTTTGCACTCTGCTGCAGTGGTCTGTTAATGCTGTGGACATGCCTCTGCGGGAGAAAGAAACGAAGGAGGCACCAACAAAAAGAGGGGACAGATGGCTATGGGCACCCAGCAGTGGAATTACCACCCAGACCAGTCCCGCTTACCAGTGCTCAAACCAAAAGGATAGGGGGATGGAGCAAGTAAGGAAAAGTTATCGGGTGTGAATTGGACCCCCCATCTTTGTTGACTGTGGTCAACAAATAAAAAAACTTTAAAGCAATTAAAAATGAGGAGAAAACAACTATTGCATATAAATAATTCATTAGTAAATAAAAAATGAATACATAACAATTTAATAAATGTAATGGTGATTTCAGCAATAAAAATGCAGAAAAATGAAAATTAGTAAGTAATAAAATTAATTAAAATGAACAAAAGTGGGATAAAAATGAAATACATCAATAAATGATAAATAAAATGATAAAAATGTTAAAAAATAATAATAAAAAGTGGATAACCATGAATGGTCATAATAAAACTGACAGACATAGTGATATAAAAGGGCAAAAAAAGAGAAAAAATTAGAATAAAAAATAAAAAATGGAGGGAAATGAAATAAATAATTAATATAAACAGCATCAATGAAAATTGGGGATAAGAGAAAATAAAAATAAAAAATAAAAAATAAAAAACAGCCATAAGTAAGATCCAAAAAATGAATGAAGAAGAAGAAAAAGCAGTAGTGAATGCCAACAAAAAAGGTGGTAAGGCCACCTTCCCTGCCTGATAGGGGGAAAGGCACCTCGGTGGCAGCAGACGACTCAATTCTAGCCTTGATCTAGCCCGATTGAACTGATTTTGGTCAATTCTGCTGGGAGATCGGGCTGGATCGGTCCTCCGGTTAAAATTAGATCAACATTGGCCTATCCGATTCAATAATATGCCGATTCTAATCTGATTCGGCTGATTCTACAATTCATGTTCAAGACCCAATTTAAATGGCTTCTTGGTCCGTTTGCTACACCTAAGTGGCTAAGTCACTTTTGAAGAGGACTTATGCCCACTTGATGAGATTTGAACTCCTTTGAAGGGGCTAGGTCCATTTACTTTAAATTTAGGCCCAATTGGTGAACTTTTGGAGCTTGAGGCTGGCCCATTTCCCAAAAAATCAGCCTGAATTGGTCTGATCGAATCAGTACCCACTGCTTCCTATTCTGATTTTGCCAAGCATGGTCTTGAAAGTCTTAACATGCTCTAAATGGTGCAATTGGACCTTATTTGATCAATTGGGTTTTAAAGGTAAATTACACAATTAGTTTTTATTTTTGCAAGTGGGCCCTGATTGTGGCAAATGAGCTTGTATTTTAGCCAAACAGAAAATTTTAATTTTTTCGGTAGGTCCAAGTCTGAAGTCCCCCTAAAGGGCCTAAACAGTCCCAAATGAGTCTAATGGCCCTTAGTTTGCCTAGAACGGGGTCTAAATTACACAATTAGTTTTTATTTTTGCAAGTGGGCCCTGATTGTGGCAAATGAGCTTGTATTTTAGCCAAACAGAAAATTTTAATTTTTTCGGTAGGTCCAAGTCTGAAGTCCCCCTAAAGGGCCTAAACAGTCCCAAATGAGTCTAATGGCCCTTAGTTTGCCTATTCAGGCTATATGAACATGCAAATGGGCCTTCAATTCTCTCAAATGGGTCCAAAATATCCAACTTTAAAGAGTCAAAAACTCCAAAGTCCACTACAAAGGGCCATGCAAAAATCCTTAGTCCCCTTGAAAAATAAGGAATTGGTGGGAGGCACTGTGAGACCAAAATGTCCCTCCCAAATAAAAAAAATTTGGGGAGACTAAAATGCCTCTCATTTCCTCTCTGGCATGCCAAAAATAAGGAATTGATAAGGGTATTCTTTAGACAAAAATACCCTTTTTTTCCTCTCACATACAAGAAAACAAGGAATTGGTGGGGGTGCTTTCATGACCAAAGTGTCTTTTCTTCATTCTATCAAAGAGCCTCCAAGGCTTCATTTGTGCAAGTGTGGAACCCCCCCGAGTTGACCTACGTGAAGCTCTCTAAGGTGTTTTAAGGCTCTTGAAGAAGCTCCAATGTCCTCCAAGGGCCCAACGTCGAAGGGAAGAAGCTCCCAGGAAGAAGAAGAAGAAGAAGATGAAGAAGGAGAAGAAGAAGAAGAAGAAAAGGCCCAATAAGCAAGGAAGGGGCCCAAGAAGTAGGAAGGAATAAGAAGACTAAGAAAAAGGAAAAGCTCTAAGTCATCTAAAAATTTCTAAGTCCCAAGACACTCCAAGGGAATAACAAGATACCAAATCCACTTCAAAGGGTCAAGACCTGATTGGCATCATCAATATGTAAAGATACACAGCAACACAAGACCCTTTATAAAATGGGCAAGCCCAATAAGATAAGAAAAAATAAACATAACAAGGAAGAAGATCAT
This sequence comes from Cryptocoryne crispatula var. balansae, assembly GCA_036172225.1. Lineage (NCBI taxonomy): Eukaryota > Viridiplantae > Streptophyta > Magnoliopsida > Alismatales > Araceae > Cryptocoryne > Cryptocoryne crispatula. Next base: position 15,046,863 of record CM069921.1, read on the forward strand.
GGAAGACCCATTTAGATGTTTAAGTCCCGTTTGGGGATAATGCCTCTTAAAGGTAGAAAACACAAGAAGATCAATGAAGGCCTATTAAAACGACTTAAGTCCTACTTGGGGATAATGTTTCTTAAAGGGTAGAAAACATAAAAAGATTAATGAAGACCCATTAAGATGACTAAAGGTCAGTTGGGAATGATGTTTCCTAAAGGGTAACAAGTCCAAAAAGACAAACAAAGGCCTATTAAAGAGACTAGGCCCCAATTAGGGGTAATGTCTTTCAAAGGGAAAAGGTCCATTCAAAACAAGTGAAGGTGCATTGAGCCGGCTAAGTCCAAATCAGGGTTAATGGCATTTAAGAGTTAGAAGGTGCATATGGTCTACCAAAAGCCTAGAAGGAGGTCAAGTCCAATCCAGATGACTCCCCTAACTGGAAAGATGGTTGGTCAGTTCAAGCACCCGGAATGACGGAGGAAGCATTAAGTTCTGAGTCTATCTCAATCTGGACTCAATTGGATCCAATCCAAGTCCCTCAACCGGATATGAAAATACGATGATACAATGAAAACAATCTATCTCCCAATATATACATAATGTCAAAAGGACGTCATACATACTCACTTTATTATACAAGGGAATCAAATCTATGCTATTTTATACATCCAAGTCTTGTCTCACAGCATATGTTATGGTAGTTAATCTAGGGTTGTCGAACTGCCATCTGAAGTGATTAATTTCAAATCCGCTTGAAGATTAATGGAGAGAGGCTTGACCATGATTAAAGGAACCCACACACAATCTCACTATTTATCTCACACTATGCACATAGGCCCCCAAAAAACAAACAAAAACCATTATAAAGGAATTTTTTTTCGAATCGGTGAGGTTTTAACAATAGTTTACCATATATACTCTTATTGATAAGTAGGAGTGTACACGGTTCAATTTGGTCCGGTTTTAGACAATTTTTTTTTTTTTGAAATCACAACTAAAATGAAATTTAAACCAAACCAAACTGAATCGGTTCTAATAAATTCCAAATCAACAATGAATCTAATAACCAAACAGAGAACTAAACTAAATTTGTCGATTTTCTTATTATATATAAATTTTAAATAAAAGGCTAATCTATATTTTAACAAACTAAACCTATTAAGAAACAATTTAGTATTTAAACTAAACCATTTTGTTTGATTTTGAATGATGTTAATCTAATACTCTGACAGTCCTTTTATAAAAAAATAACATCCGTCATTCAAAGAGGCCTGTGTGGGACTAAGGCCAGTAGCCACTGCCCTGCCAGCAGGATGCCAGCGGGCATGGTGGCCATGCTGGTCCAGTGCAGCTGTGCAGGCTGCTAGGCTCCAGGTTTGCAGGCTCCTAGTCCAGCATGGCAGAGGAGGACCAGGAGGGGCCAGGCCTAGGCGGTCCAGTGCAGTGCTGGCTGGGTTACCAATTTGATCTGGTTTGAGAGGAGTTGAACCGAACCAAACCGTTAAAATTTTATTGGTTCGGTTTGGTTCCAAAAACCAAGCAGTCAAAAGTTTGAACTGAACTGGTCATTTCGGTTCAGTTCTGTTCGGTCGGTTTGCTGGTTTTTTTGAACACCCCTACTGATCAGATGGCTATTGGGAAACATACATTATGCTTATGGGGTGTTTGGCTGCATGATAAATTTGTGTACACTTTCATGATAAAAAAATAAATTAAAATAAAAAGTGAACCAACTCATGACATAAAATTGTCATGTTTGGAGGGATGAGATAACAAAAAAGAGTAACTACCATTCATGACCAAACGAAGTGGGGGACCACAAGAAAAAAGAAAGAGGTGAGACCCTCTTTTTTGTTTAAGAAGAAAATCACTTTTAAAACATAAAATTGTCATGATTATCAAACACCTTTTTTAACAAGTTTTCTTACAATTTTTAAAAATTAAAACATCCCCAACATTATCATGCAACCAACACCCCATTAGTTTTCTTACTGCTACATCCATACTTTACTTTCCTGCCTGCTTACCTGAATTGTGTCTTTTAAGGTTATGCTATTCCTGAGCAAAAGGGTGCAGATAAATGGAAAAATACATCTTAATTGTCTTATTTCTCCCACAACTTTTTAATTGAAATAAAAGATGGTCCAAGTAAAGCATATGCGGTTGCAAACATATTTTGAATACCTTGTGAAAGCTGTATTTTGGTTCAATTAAGAACAAATTTATAGAATTAAATTAGTGTATATATATGCATAGGTATGAAATAAACTCTTCCAAAAGTGCACCTTCCAAATTTTTTTATCTAAAAAGCATTTTTATTGAAAATAGTTGTTTAAAATATCACTTACTGATGATTGTCAATTCTTTTGGTGGTCTTTAAATTCTTTTTGAACTTCAATTTATTTGGCAAGGAAGTCAAGAAAAGATAAATCTGTTCAACTACGATGGTTTTGGGAGAGCTGATTTTTATTTATTTTTTTTATTTTTTGCGTTGCAACCAAGTTTAAACATCCTTATGTGGGTATGTCGAACCAAAAAAATCTCTCTTAAAAGAGAGAAGAAAAAAGGGGGAAGAAGAAGAAACGGAATAGGAGGGAGAAGCCAAAGGAGGAGCAAAAACTCCCTATTATTGTCGATAGAAGGGCCTAAGGCCACCAAGGTTGTCTTCGCCACCCTCCTACGCATCCATCGAACCTATTGGGAGCGGGAGAGGCCGCTATTACCGCCATTACGGTCGTTGGGAAGAAGAAGTAGGGGGCGGAAGCACCGCCCTGTGCGCCGAGAAGAAGAGAGAAAGAGGGAGGAGCCGTCACCGCCGCCTCCACCAGCCGCGGTTGCCGCCGCCATCGCCGCCGAAGGAGCCCTCTCGCAGCCGCCGGCCGCCGCCGCCGTTGCCGAGCCCGCCGTCGCCGTCGCCATCGCCGGAGCCCGCGCCGGAGCCCGCCGACGCCGTCGCCATCGCCGGAGCCCGCCGAAGCCCGCCGGAGCTCGCCGCGAGCAAACCCTCGCGGGCATCTCCTGTCGAGGAGAGAGAAGCAGCGGGCGTCTCCTGTCGGGGAGAGAGAAGGGCCGAAGGGGGGAGGCAGCGGTTCGCGGTCAAACCGCGGTCAAAACCGCAGTAAAAAAAAAAAATGGATCGCCCGAGTGGGCGATCGTGGGCCGCGCGTGCGCCCACGCGCGCGGGAGGCCGCAGCCTACCACCTGGGGGGTGAACTTACCCCCCATTTGACTTAGTCAAACAGGAAAAATAAAAAAGAAATGGAAAAAAGGGGGGTAACTCCACCCCACTCCGGTCACCCCCCCACTAACTCGAAAATGGGTTTAGTGGGGTCTTCCAAATGACCCTTTTCGCCCCTCCAAAAACCTCTATAAATACCCCCCAGTGCCATACGCATACGAGGTTGGAAAGTGGTGAGAAAAGAGAGAGTCGAGAAGAGAGAGAAGCTCCACATTCTCACTCCTTAGAAGGTAAGAAATACCTCGGTTTGCGCTACCTTTCCATAAAAAGGGGGCTGGCTTTTCGCGCTACCTTTCCATTAAATGGGGCCCAAAATAGTTCACTATTTTCGATAGAAAATAGCCAACCCAACTCCGGTCTAGCCGAAATGTTGCCGAAATTAAGTGGTTTTTGCGCTACCTTTCCATTAAAAGGGCCCAAAATAGTTCGCTATTTTGGATAAAATAGAAAACCCAAGCTCAAGCCGAAATGCCGGCCAAACCGAACGGGAATTCAAATAGAAAACCCAAATCGGTAAAGCCGAAATGCCGCCAAACCGAATGGGGATTCAAATAGAAAACTCCAATCTCGGTAAGCTCTTAGAAGCTGTCCAAACCGAACGGGATTCAAATAGAAAACCCAAATCGGTCAAGCCGAAATGCCGGGCTAAACCGAACGGGGATTCAAATAGAAAACCCAAATCGGTAAAGCCGAAATGCCGCCAAACCGAACGGGATTCAAATAGAAACCCCAATCGGTCAAGCCGAAATGCCGCCAAATCGAACGGAATTCTAAATGAAAACCCAAATCGGTCAAATCGAATGGTCAAACCGAACGGGAATCTAAATGAAAACCCAAATCGGCCAAACCGAATGTTCTGGCCAAACCGAACGGAATTCTAAATGAAAACCCAGACGGTAAAGTGCCATAATGATGGTCAAACCGAACACAAGTCACGACATGTATCGAGAAGAAAGGCTTCAAAGCCCTCTCATTGTTGTACTATGTACTCAGATCGACATGAAATGAAATTCAAGTTCGATTGATGTGTACATGTTACTCCAAAAGTGACATCAAATCCCCAACGGACTCCAAGAGATGGAATAAACTAAATAAATTATTCAAATAATTTTCAAACTTAATCAAATAATCTAAAAATCAAATAAGTAAATTTGATTAAATCAAATAATTACTTATTTATTAACAAAAATGCCATCATAATCAAATTAAATTCATGCCATAAAATCATACATAAAAATGACTACAAATGGTTACAAAACATGTTAGGTTTAAATCCGACTTAACCAAAAAAAAATAAATCAACCCAATAGATAATGCTACTTAATTAAATAAGTATGTATAACTAAATTCGAATCAAATAATTGATCAAAACATTAATAAAATGTTAACATAATCCAACCAAAATTATGTCATTAAATAATGCATAAAAAATGTCAACCAATGACTATAAAAACAAGTTATGTTGGATTAAAATCAACCATGAAAAATTAAAGTGATCAATATTATTAAGAATAAATCTTAATAATAATAGTAAATTCACTTAAATCAAGCAAAAATGCTAACAAACACATAAACAAAATGGAAATTAATTCCTACAAAAAAAAGAGATCAACTCAAAATTGTCTAAGTCAACAAATGACTAAAGACATAAACAAAACAAATCAAATCAAATCTTAAATCAAGAAGAAGATCAATGAACCCAAACTTAAAAGTTTGAATTAAGTTCAACCAAATTCCATCTCATAAGTAATGGGGATATGTCTTCCAAATTTTCTTTACGTTGGATGAATGACTTCCGATCAATATGTTGTGACGGTCAATCAAGGGTATTCGAGTGCTCGTCGATGTAATTTAACATCGGAATATCGCAAGTCCGGTGGAGAGAGGTCAAAATTTATTTTCAAAGAACTCAGATAACCTCACAAATTAAATCGTGGTTCGCATCATCTAAGTGGTGGGCGATACCCATATCGACACTTAGCAAATCTCGTGGAACCATCGGTGTTCCTATAAAATAATACCGCATCAAATTAGCTAATACTTCTATGAATACCACATATTTTCATAGTAGTCAATGCTACTTTAAAGCAAAAAGAATTTTCTACAAAAAAGAGAGGAAATTCGAGGTTCCAAATGCAACGCCGCCGGTCGGGACCTTTCTCTCCCTTCATCTTTCCGTCACAAAGAATGTAGTGAAGTCATAAATCCACCAACTTCTTTTTAAAAACCTTTACATCCTCTTAGTCGATCTGCCTCTTTCAGAAAGCAAGAAAGCAATCGACACCAAGCAACGGGAAGAGGAGGCGCGAGTCACTTTCTCGAGGGCTACGCCATCGGGCCGTGTCGGGGGTATCTTCGACACACCCATGACGTTCGGTGCCTTTCCTTCGGTCATTCGACGACCGGATCGTCTCGGGGTGGAGCTTGCCATCCCGTAAACTGAGGACCCAACTTTGAGTCCTTACCAAACAATCGTCACCGCCACCAAGGCAATGGAGTCTTTGCTCCACCAGGACATCAAGACTGAGGCGGCACCCGTTCCGGCGCCACTTGCTGTGAATCAAGTTTCGGTTGTTACTACACAACCGGAGGCAAAGAACTTTCGGAAGGGGCGGACTTCCACTCCTTTCTGCTCACGCCGATCCTTCATGTTTGGCCAGATGCGCATCTACTGGGATGGGCGCCCGACAACCTATGTCAGGAGCCCTGTTGAACACCGCGCTCGCAAGGCCACCCTTGCTAGGCGCATTCCTCTACCTCTCTCCAACAGGTTTGCCCTGTTAGGGAGAAACAACGGCCCGGATCCGTCAACAGTCCCAAGTCACCGCTACTCTTCGGTGCGAGGAAGAACTCCCTCGGTCTTCAAAAGGATCAAGACGGACTCGGCACAAAGCCGACGGGGGCGGCAGAAGAAATCTCTTGCCCACAATGTTATTCCAACGGGTCTATCACAGCCCATTCCCGCGGGGATAACTCAACCAGGGAACCACTCCCCGAGGATTTAAGACCGGTCGATTTTCGAATCGACCAAAAGTCATTGAGGAGGGTATCGAGAAGAGCTCTCCTATTTCACGAACTATTTTTCTGACTGGGGGCAAATCCTTTGCCCAGGAGGCACCAAGCTGTTCAAGGGGGAACCACTCCCCAAAGTTCAAGCAAGTCTGGGTTCCCAAAACCCAAGCGTCATCGCCCGTGGATGCACCTCAACCATCGAGGGGTCAGGGACTGTTTCGACTCCGAAATCAACCACCTTGGCGTAGGGGTCGGAGAAATACTTCTCCAAACCTACCGCCGCCACAAAAGAACAAAAATAACCCTAAGGGGGTGTGCCGTCGAACGACTCTCCTTTCCAGAACCTCGCGCGCAAGAAATGCGAAACGGGGGGCATGTGGCAAGATGACAATCTTCACGCGCTATACATCAAGTTCCACATAATCGGTCGACGATGTCGGGGAAGCTTCGAGACGCCCAACCCGGCCGTGCCCGGTTACGCGTCGCTGCCAGACGGCTATCGCACAACAAAATCTTTCCATTCGATCCTCTCCAACAAGAGGGGCAGAGGGAAATACGTCGTCAAGACCCTCGCGGAAGTTGAAATCGCACCTCCCATGCCCGCCGAGCCGTGGAAAGAAAATCAGAGCTTAAGGCTCTGCGAGCGAGTTTGAAAGGATTGCAGCCTCAACCTGCAGCTCAACTTACACCTCAACCTGGGTTAGCTGAAGCATGTGAAGCTGCCCAAGGGAGACGGCCGGAGCAACCGACACTCCCTCGACCAAGCCAACAACCTACTCCCTGGTTACAAAATGAGCCAGAGGGCAATGCTAACATCCAGGAGCAAGGTACATTGGCAGACCACCTGCGGTTGCCCACAAAATGACGATTGAACAAATTGTGGACGCCAAACTAGCGGAGCGTGATTTACGATGGACTAACGACCGTGGATTTGTATCGGGTTCCTTACCCCGGTCACCACCAGTTCAACCGGCTGCCATCAGAGGTGACCAAAGTCCCAAAATGCCCTCGATTCGATGGAAGAGGGTCACCTAAAGAACATTTAGCGATGTATGTGACTCGTATACGGGCGAGTCGTCCCAGAGGAGTCCTACTTACTGCTATGCTACCACTCACAGTTCCGCCGAGTGGTACTCTAAATCGAAACCCAACTCCGTCACGGGTTGGGAGGATATGCGCGCAAGTTTATCGAGCGCTTCAAGTTAACCGAGAGGCCGCAACATCTGGAATTGACCTCTCTTCGTCAACGCAGACGAGACCGTCGTTGACTTTATTAAGAGATGGCGGAATCTCGGCGAGATGCCCTAATCCGCCAAAGAAATGATGAAGCCGGGGCTATGTGCAAGAGGGGCTTACGCCCGTAAATTCTCGAGAAGCTTTTTGATAGCCAACATTCGGACATTCGACGAGTCGAATCGGGTCGCGTCCGAATTAGAAATGTTCTACGCCGACAACCCCACTCACGCGCTGCCAAACCAAGGGCAACAAAAGAGAAAGCCTCCACGTCCTTACATAAGGATGTTCATACCGTTGATTTCACACCGGGGGCAAGCGAGCCCGCAATGGGGGCAAAAAGGAGACTCCCGCCCTCCGTCGCCAGGCCCGCTCCGCTCGCAAAGAACAAGATCCCTTTGGCCGAAGCGAACGAAGAAGCCTTACTCCTTTGCTCGACGCACACTAGAAGGCTTTTCGATGTCCGCATCAAAGAAAGTTTGATCACCGCCTCAACCAAAACGGCCGGCCGGAAGTCAATAGATTCCGATGACCCGACCAGGTGTATCACCGTACGCCGGGTCATCCTGAGTCGAAGACTGCGCTATTCGTTCGGGGACATAGCAGAGAACTCGATCAAAGAAGGTTCAATTGATACGGGACAACACGCGGTCAATCCTCCACAACATACGTCAAGGCCACAACAAAATTTCACAAGCTAATGTAATTAGTGGTCGCTCCCTCTCGGCGGGACGTCGGGGACCACGGTGTACCGAAGACCTCCCCGCATCAATCTAAATCGATGGCCGCAAAGAGTCGCGAATGTACTAGAGACATTTCGTCGAAGATTCCTCTCACTTCGAGCGCGATAGCGCAAGATACGATTGTCCATACGGAGGACATCAGCGAGGGAGATTTCGATGTATTCGACTACTTTGGCGAGTCGGGGAGAATTCTCAAGCATCCTGAGAGCCCCAAGCGCTTACCCCATGGCTTTTCCCGGAAGATTTCTTCTCAAATGGTGCCGCTGGGCCGTTGAAATATCAGCGGAGCAACAAGTACCAAGATTATCAACGTCTCCATTCGACACCGGAATGGCTGAATTTTTTTTGGGAGAGCATCACCTCTCCACCCCCGACGAGTCAACCTCAAACACACCTCCGGCCGAGGAGCAACACGCTCTCAACCACGGAGGTACTCTTTTCCACAACACCATACAGAGAGGGTCGTACGAATACCGTATCCAGGAGGAGCTCCTACCACCTCCAATACACTCCCGAAGGAGATAAAGAGTATACTCATGGGGGATTTATGGTATCAAGTGATTACCATACCCGCGATCATCTCCTCTCCGAGTGCACCGGCTAAAGACATGATAGAATGTCTTTATCCCAAATGGAGTCATCGGGTTGAACGAAGGACTCCCAGGTCCACAACCACATTCATCCACCGGATCGCACTTCTCCGTCAATGTTGCGCGTTTCGAGGAAGGGTCCAGCCCGGCCTACCAACCCAACAATCGGGGGGCAACTTCTTCCAGATCATACACATCTGGGCAACAACTTCCCCCCGAAATTGTACAACGAAACATTCAAGCAAATGCCGAGTTCAATTCGGCTAAGGAAGCTCAAGAAACTGAGGAGCCTGAACAAGAGTGGCAGGTTGTACCGACCAGGGAGGACAAGATGGAAGCTAGGGGCCGAAGGTACCGAAAGCAGAAGCCAAACGAAGAGAAGCCCGGAGGTAGCCCGAAAGCCCTTCAAGAAGGCCAAGTGGATCACCCAAACCCGGCTGCAGGCAATGCACCGAATGGCCAGAAAGGTCGACCGAATCTTGCCCCAAGGAATGAAATGTCCGAGGCGGCTCAAAGGAGGAGGCGACTGAAGAACTGGCGAAAGACCTTGAAAAGAAAAGAAAGACGACAGGAGAAACTACTCCAAGAAATGGAGGAGGAGTATCAACAACCCACACCCCTCCAAAAGCTTCAAGCCCTCATCGACCGGCCGGGAGGAGTACGAGCCTAGATGTACCTTCCGGGCTACCAACTTTGGGTCAATATATCCCCCGGGATAGGTTGGCCACCAAGAATTGCGTACCGAGCGGTTACCGAAGAATGGTCACGTAAAGTCAAGATTGACCCCACTTACGCGCCAATTGAAATTCAAGATATTTGGCACGCGGACGGCCGCACCTTCCCTCGAACATTGTCGCCCGGGCCCGCGAGTTATCTCGCAACACGGTCAAGTGTACCACCGCCGGAGGGATTGTATCCCAACGGCACGGAGGCCGAGGTGCAAGCGAGCCAATCCTCTCGGCCAATTACCACATATCAACGCCGAAACCCTCGTTCGCAAAATCGAATGGCTCGAAACGCAACAAGTGGTAAATGATCGAGTCATTTACTTGCATGAGAACAAAGCAAACCTATACCACCTCCCATGGTTAGGCAACCTCCCAAGACCGTCCAATTTTGCCTATCCGAGGAGGGAGTCAGTTGAACACCCCGCACCCCAAGGTACTCGAAGCCCCTCTGCTCGGTGCCCTCGGAGGAAGAAGTAATAGCAAATTTGCTACAAGAGCATTTGCAAGTTGCCGATAGGCACGAAGCCAGGGAATCAGCAGAAGGTGCTCAGAAAGAGGGCCAACCACAATATACGACGGCTGACGATGTCCAAGTGGTCCTCCCGTCTCTTCAAGAAGCAAAAGAACGAGTTGACCAAAAGGTCCTCCGCCAAATAAGAAGATTGCCTGCTTCCCTTAGCATATGGGAAGCTAGATCCCTAAGTCAGGAACTGCGGCAGACTTTAATCTCGGTGCTACAAGACCCGGAAGCCTACGTGGCTCATACCGTGGACTTACCGAGCTATGAGGCTTATGCAGCCTCGCTTCCTTTTCTCGATGAAGACACGATGTTACGTACGGCTTTCCATCACCCGCCTCTGTACATGAGGGGACACCTAAATGGCCATGAGATGATTCGCATCTTGGTAGATTCTGGCGATGCCGCCAACATCCTTCCATTAAAGACATACAGGTCTATGTATCTCATGCCCCACCTCAAAAGGTGTTGTGTGTATGCATATCCGCTTCAATCGAATTTCGAAGAGGCCTTGGGAAAGGTCGAGCTTCGAGCTCACCTTCGATAAATTCAAAACTCGAGCGACATTTTATGTCATCGACATGGATAGTACCTACAAGGTCCCTCTCGTAGACCCTAGCTACATGAAAATTGGGTCGTGCCATCCACACTCCACCAATGCATAAAATATGCCAAGGATGGAAGGCAATACAAGATCGATGCGTGCACCATGCCCCGTTCGAAGCCGCTGAATGTCACTGGCGGATGCCCGCCTATACTTCGAGGCAGTCCTTCAAAACATGACAAAAGCAGTGAAAGCGTAAAGTAGGGGAAGAAACCCCCGAACTTGAAATTGTCACGTGGATGAAGCAAAGGCAAAAATCCATCGGCGCATCGTACGCAATCAAAGAGGCCAAATGCGCGGGTAGGCAAATCGAATGACGCCCGTCCACCTCCGTTGGCTACGCCATTACAAAGGTGTACGAAGCCGGTATATGTATGCCTCCCGACTTCGTATGGCTTCGCGCAGCAGAGCTCCGTATCGTCGAAACAACGGACACCTTTGTGGTCCCTTTTGCGTGACGGACGGCGCCTTGTGTTCCAAAAAGGAGAGCTGTCCCCAAATACGCCCCAAAGGATGATTTCGGGTGGGACGAGAATCGTGCAACTTGAGGTGGCATTGAAAATATGGAACACATGTCACCCCATACACGCCGCGTTTGTCGCGCAGGGTATCCTAACCGCAGCACTCGTCACGAGAGCAGCGTGTTCCGACGACTCGGTATCCCACCGAGGGCATGAATCTCGCACAAAGCGAACATCCAGGCTGGGATATGACCCCGACCGGCCCATCGTGCATTATGTGCGAACATGGTAGATGTCCATCAAAATGGGAACAACCCCGATGCGACACCAATTTTTGACTCCTCTCGATGAAAATGATGCCGAAGAGGAGATTCTCTACGCGCCCTCGGATATAATAGAAAAGGTTTCTACCAAACCTCCTAATCACAAGGGCAAAGCCCAAAGTCGGCCTCCCCGAGAAGATTCAAATAATCGGTTACCCCATACAAACGAGGTACACGTATACCGAAGAAGAGATTGACGAGGAGTTCGTCGATCTCAAACACCCCCGAAGAAATCGAGGATGGTGGTCGTGGCTACCGTGGACAACTTGGTCGAGATCAACCTCGCACGGCCGAAAATCCCAAGCCAATGTTTATAAGTGCACTCGATGATCAAAAGCAGAGTACACCGCACTACTACAAATAATTCCAGATTGTTTTCGGAGTTATAAAGAAATGCTCGGCCTGTAGGCCGCATGTCGCAGCTCATCAACCGGCCATACTTCCGTCGCCCAAGCCTCGCGAAACAAGGACAAAGGCGACCGAGGGCTGAATTGGAACTAAAAGTCAGATGTCGACAAACCGAAAGAAGTCGACTTATTAGAGCCCGATGCATTACGGCTTGCAAATATTGTCCCGTCAAAAGAAAAGCGCAAATTCGTGTTTTCGATCGTCGGGATTTAAACAGGCATGCCCCAAAGATGACTTCCCACTCCCAACTTCCCCGAAAATACGGTAGACATTACCACGGATATGAAGCTATGTCCTGGCGGACGGGTCATCTGGGTACAATCAAATTCTTATGTCCTCGTAAGACAAAGATTCCACGGCTTTCGGGACGCCGAAAGGAATCTTTAATTACAAAAGGATGCCCTTTCGTTCAAAAATGCCCGTGCCACCTATCAAAGGGCTACGACCAAAATATTTCGATGAAATGCTTCGCGAATTGGTCGAATGCTATGTGGATGACCAGTTGTCAAGTCAAGAAATCGAAATGGTCATCTTGATGATTTAAAGGTCCTTGAAAGGCCGCGGCAATATAAGTTAAAAATGAATCCCATGAAATGCGCCTTCGGTGTATCCAGTGGGAAATTTCTGGGTTTTATAGTCAGATATCGGGGGATTGAAATTGACCCCGATAAAATCAAAGCCATCAGAGAGTTGCCACCACCTCGTAATATACGAGAATTAAGGTCATTGCAAGGCAAGTCGGCTTATATACGGCGTTTTATCGCCAATCCGTCGTAGGAAGGTGCCATCCATTCTCCAAGTCGTCAAAAGGGGAGTGCCCTTCAAACGGACGAAAGTCACAAAGTTGCCCCAGATGGAATCAAAGAGTACCTACTCAATCCACCCGTCCTAGAGCCCCCATCAAAGGTAAACCCCTCATTTGTACATCACCGCGTTAGATGCTTCTTTAGGAGCTCTTCTACCCCAGTGAACGAGGAGGGAAAAGAACAACCGTTGTACTATTCGAGTCGACGGCCATCGGCTCCGAACACCGATATTCCCCCAATGGAAAAAATGTGCTTGGCATCGGTGTTCGCCGCAAAAAAGTTACGCGCATTACCTTTATCCTACGAGGTCAACTTCGATATCTAAGTTTCGACCCCTCGAAATATATGTTGAAGCGACCATCCCGACCGACGTTCGGCAACGGGCACTCCTTCTCATGGAGTTCGACATTAAATATGTCCCACAAAGGGCCATAAAAGGGCAAGGGATGGCTGATTTCTTAGCAGCCCACCCTGTGGACGAAGATTCCCCTCTCAACTTCCAATTACCTGATGAAGAAACATTGAGAGAAGAAGGATCGCAAGAAGTCCAAGAAGTTGAAATCAAGTACTGGCACTTGTACTTCGATGGAGCATCCAACCTGGATAGGACATCCAATGGACAAATCAAGACGAGGGCAGGTGCTGGCATAGTACTCCTCAGCCCTGATGGCGGAGTACTACACAGCTCGTGTGCTTTGCAGCAATCCCTCACCAATAATGAAGCAGAGTATGAGGCACTCATCATCGGCTTAGAAATTGCCTCGACATGGGCATCCGACGCCTCAAGGCTTTTGGGGACTCAATGCTAGTGGTGCAACAAATGCCGGGCATATTTAAGTCCGAGCGAAGAGCTCGTTGCGTACCACGCTATCGCCCTCCCGACTAGTTGAAAAGTTTTACCTTTTAGCATCCAACATGTCAAAAGGAGGCAAAATTCTCAAGTCGACGCATTGGCCAACCGGCCTCGGTAATTAAATTACCACCCGAAGGAAAGCTTGACATTGTGGCCAAACATCGAAGGTTGATTCCAACTTCTATTAAAGAAGATGGTGAATTTGCCACTAGGGAGGTCAATTTCCTAGAAGAAGGCACTGACAAACATTTGGAAGAAGCAGATTGGCGCCGACCAATCATCAACATCAAGAACGGCATCCTGCCTGATGATCGGGCGAGAGCGTATTCACTCGCAAGGAGGGCGGCCTCATACCAACTTTTGGACGGGGAATTATATCGGTTGATGCCCGAAAAGGAAAGAGTCATCCTCGCAAGATGTCTATCCACGCGTAAGCCCATCGTATAACGAGGGAAGTTCACGGCGGCTTACGCGGAGCCCATCAACTGGGCCCAAAATGAAAATCGTGCAATTAAGTTGAAAGGCTATTACCGGCCCAAGCATGTACACCGATTGGTGAAAAATACGTTTAAAGCCCGTCACGAATGCCAAGCATTCCTAGGGCCCCGAAACGCCCTCCAAAGCAACTATGTCCAACTACTTCCGACATGGCATTTTACGAATTGGGGTATGGATATCGTGGGCCCTTTTAAACCCTTCTTCCAAAGGTTGCAAGTTTATACTCGCAACAACGGATTATTTTTCACGGTGGGCCGAGGCAATCCTGCCAAGGGAAGTCACGGGAGAAGTGGTAGCCCGGTTGTTCGCATCATATCATATACAGATACGGTGTACCAAATCGGATTATTTCCGATAACGGTACCCCATTTCGAAATCAAACCATTTATAGAATGGCTGCCAAATTTCATATTGATTGGAAGACATCCACCGTCTACAATCCACAGGCCAATGACTTAGCCGAAGCCTTTAATAAAACACTTTGCAAACTTCTTGTCAAAGTGGTGGGGAGCAAAAAGCGGAACTAGGATGATATGATGCAAGAAGCATTATGGGCTTATCGTACCATATATAAAACTCCCACAGGTTGTTCCCCCTTCTCCCTGGTTTACGGAGGTGAGGCTGTAATGCCCGTAGAAATCGAGTTAGCTTCATACCGAGTCGCAGTGCATCATGGCCTTCCATTTGAGGGACTTGACGAAGCACAAAGGCGATTCATGGAGTTGGAAAAGTTGGAGGGAAAAAGGCTAGAAGCCTACAAACACATTAAAGTTTACCAAGCCAGGATGTCTTGGGCCTACGACAAACTGGTAAAAGAAAGGGCATTCCAAAAAGGAGATCTCGTCATGGTAAAACAAAAGGATGTCATGGCAGCACGTCCTAAAAATAAATTCCTTCCGAACTGGCTTGGCCCGTATGTCATTGACAGGGTGTTTGAAGGTGGTGCATATACTGTGATCGACAGTAAAGGAGAAATTCCTTTTCCGCCTTTAAATGGGAAGCATATTAAGAAATACTATGCACCCGAGCATGAATTTCAACAAAATTGGCCAGAGAATGGGCTATAAATTTTAAACCCCAAGGCCAAGTATGATCCTTTCATCCTCCCAAGCCCACGGGTTCCAATGGCACGAAGCCAGCCTAAAAAGTTCACACCCTAAGGTCGAGTATGATCCTTTCATCCTCCCAAGCCCACGGGTTCCAATAGCACGAAGCCACCCCAAAAGTTCACACCCCAAGGCCGAGTATGATCCTTTCATCCTCACAAGTCCACGGGTTCCAATGACATAAAGTCACCCCAAACTTCATATCCCCAAGGCCAAGTATGATACTTTCATCCTCCTAAGCCCACGGGTTCAAGCAAAGACGAAGCAAACCCAAATTTCATACCCCCAAGGCCGAGTACGATACTTTCATCCTCCCGGCTCACGGTTCGGCGACGAAGCCACCCTAAACTTCATATCCCCAAGGCTGTATGATACTTTCATCCTCCTAAGCCCACGGGTTCAAGTAGCACAAAGCTACCCCAAACTTCATACCCCCAAGGCCGAGAATGATCCTTTCATCCTTCCAAGCCTATAAGCCCCAAATGATGTACCCTATAAGCTGACGTTTCCTTTCATGCCATAAGCCAAAGGGTCCCAATGGCATGAAGTCGCCCACTCAGATCATACAAGTCGACCGCGATTCATTCATGTTCACAAACTAAATGATACAAAAACCCTTAAAGCCTTATGGCCCTGGGGAAGTCTTAATTCCTCACCGCCCAAAAATCCTATGGCCTGAGGAAGCCTAAACTCCTCATTCACTCAAAAAAAGAAGAAGATCAAATAAGGGCTGAAAATAGAGATGCCCCGACAGACTTAGCCATTCATCTTCAATCGATCAAGCTAAGGGCAAAATTGTCAAAAATATACCTAGCTAGGTAAAACCCGAAAGGGTGCCCTAGGCAAAATCAGGTAACCCCGCTACATGAAAAAAAAAAAAAACCTCACTGAGGCGTGTAGGCAAAATACAAAGGGGGCTAGTCTGGGTGAAAACCCGCAAGGGCAGTCGGGCTAGTAAAAAAAAATCAAAATATCATGCTATCATGGCCCTCAAGGCCTATATAGCTTTTCAAAATCACAAGCTATCATGGTCTCTATGGCCTACATAGCCTTAAAGAGTATATACCACCATAAACAACAAGATTTATGTGGTTATCAAACTCTTACCATAATGACTCTTTTGGTTTATATGGTTTTTAAAATTTCTCATACCATCATGACCCTTTCTCAGTATGGTTTTCAAAAAGATCTCATACCATTATGACCCATTCTGCCTATATGTTTTTCCAAAGCCCCCATACTGCCATGGCCCTCCAGGCCTATATAGCTTCAAATTTTATACCGTCAGCGGCCTTTAAGCCTATATGGTTCAAACTCATACCATCATACCCCTAAGCTTATATGGTTCAAAGTTCATACCATCATGGCCTTTAAGCCTAAATGGTTCAAACTTCATACCATTATGGCTCTTTAAGCCTACATGGTTCAGAACTCATACCATCACGGCCCTCTAAACCTACACGGTTCTGGCATGACCCTTTCTTTTATGATTTTCAAAAATTTTCATGCTAGCATAGCCCTCAAGGCCTATATAGCTTTTCAAAAGAAAATCACAAGTTATCATGGTCCTCCGACCTACATAGCCTTGAAGCCCTCACAGCATCGTAACCCTTGCGGTCTATATGATTTTCAGAAAAGAAGAAGGCAATCACAAGCCATCATGGTCTCCATGACCTATGTAGCCTTAAAGAGCATGCACCACCATAACCAACAAGGTTTATGTGGTTATCAGGCGCATACCCTCATAGTCACCAAAGCTTATACGGTTTAAACTTCATATCATCATCCGGCCTTCAGTCTATACGGTCATTTAACCAATATATCATCAAGGCTTGCATAATTCCGACCATACCGTGCAAGTGTGTCAAGACATGCACACAATCCTTCAAGGTGACTATTTCTTACAAACAATGGGATTTATTACATCCCACAAAATACATGTTTCGAGAAAGGGTATGTCACAAATGAGAAGAATTCAATATCACACTAACCAACCGAAGGCAATACAACAAGTACAAGCCCAAGGAAGGTTGAAGCATGATACAAGAAGAGGGAGTCAACCAAACTAGCACCGATCATAGTGTCGGGTCAACTCCCGCATACCAAATGGAAGTCAAGTTGCCTAAACTCGGAGATGTCCAATCGGTTAAAGCTTTGCGTGCTTCTTTGGTGGAATTGCGATGGCAAAAGTAGCAGATCTCTTTGAAGCAACCGTAGCAGAGAGCCTATGCCTTGTCTGCGACAAGCCTCTCCTCGACTAGTCTCCAGCATGAATCGAGCTCCTCCACACGCCATAGCTACCATGCTCGAAATACAGAGAGGGATTAGCTCCTCCACACGCCATAACTACCATGCTCGAAATGCAGAGAGGTATTAGTAGCATACTAAAAAATATCTCTCTTCCATGGAAGTTAACATTCGAGGGAAGAAGAAAAAGGAGAAGATTAAACCCGTTTGGACACGGGACACTCCCCTTCAACCTCGTCTCCGGGAAATGTCCCATGGGGGGCATTTGTCGAACCAAAAAAATCTCTCTTAAAAGAGAGAGAAGAAAAAAGGGGGAAGAAGAAGAAACGGAATAGGAGGGAGAAGCCGAAGGAGGAGCAAAACTCCCTATTACTGTCGATAGAAGGGCCTAAGGCCACCAAGGTTGTCTTCGCCACCCTCCTACGCATCCATCGAACCTATTGGGAGGCGGAGAGGCCGCTATTACCGCCATTACGGTCGCCGGGAAGAAGAAGTAGGGGCGGAAGCACCGCCCCGTGCGCCTGAGAGAAGAGAGAAAGAGGGGGGCGCCGCCCCCCCCCCCTCCCCCAGCCGCGGTTGCCGCCGCCATTGTCGCCGGAAGGAGCTCCTCCCGCAGCCGTCGTCGTCGCCGCCGTTGCCGGAGCCCGCCGTCGCCGTCGCCGAAGCCCGCCGGAGCCCACCGGAGCTCGCCGCGAGCAAACCCTCGCGGGCATCTCCTGTCGAGGAGAGAGAAGCAGCGGGCGGCTCCTGTCGGGGAGAGAGAAGGGCCGAAGGGGGGAGGCGGGGGCCGGTTCGCGGTCAAACCGCGGTCAAAACCGCAGTAAAAAAAAAAAATGGATCGCCCGAGTGGGCGATCGTGGGCCGCGCGTGCGCCCACGCGCGGGCGGCCGCAGCCTACCACCTGGGGGGTGAACTTACCCCCCCCCCATTTGACATAGCCAAACAGCTCCGAAAAATCAAAAAGAAATGGAAAAAAGGGGGGTAACTCCACCCCACTCCGGTCACCCCCCACTAACTCGAAAATGGGTTTAGTGGGGTCTTCCAAATGACCCTTTTGCCCCTCCAAAAACCTCTATAAATACCCCCCAAGTGCCATACGTACATGGGGTTGGAAATGGTGAGAAAAGAGAGAGTTGAGAAGAGAGAGAAGCTCCACATTCTCACTCCTTAGAAGGTAAGAAATACCTCGGTTTTCGCTACCTTTCCATAAAAGGGGCCGGTTTTGCGCTACCTTTCCATTAAAGGGGGCCCAAAATAGTTCACTATTTTGGATAGAAAATAGCCAACCCAACTCCGGTCTAGCCGAAATGCTGCCGAAATTAAGTGGTTTTGCGCTACCTTTTCATTAAAAGGGGCCCAAAATAGTTCGCTATTTTGGATAAAATAGAAAACCTAAGTCGGTCAAGCCGAAATACCGGCCAAACCGAACGGGAATTCAAATAGAAAACCCAAATCGGTAAAGCCGAAATGCCGACCAAACCGAACGGGGATTCAAATAGAAAACCCAAATCGGTAAAGCCGGAATGCCGGCCAAACCGAACGGGGATTCAAATAGAAAACCCAAATCGGTCAAGCCGAAATGCCGGCCAAACCGAACGGGGATTCAAATAGAAAACCCAAATCGGTAAAGCCGAAATGCCGGCCAAACCGAACGGGGATTCAAATAGAAAACCCAAATCGGTCAAGCCGAAATGCCGGCCAAATCGAACGGGAATTCTAAATGAAAACCCAAATCGGTCAAACCGGAATGCCGGTCAAACCGAACGGGAATTCTAAATGAAAACCCAAATCGGTCAAACCGGAATGCCGGTCAAACCGAACGGGAATTCTAAATGAAAACCCAGATCGGTAAAGCCATAATGCCAGTCAAACCGAACACAAGTCATGACATGTATTGAGAAGAAATGCTTGAAAGCCCTCTCATTTGTTGTACTTCTATGTACTCAGATCGACATGAAATGAAATTCAAGTTCGATTGATGTGTTATGTTACTCCAAAAGTGACATCAAATCCCCATGGACTCCAAGAGATGGAATAAACTAAATAAATTATTCAAATAATTTTCAAACTTAATCAAATAATTAAATTTGATTAAATCAAATCAAATCAGTAAATCTAAAAATCAAATAAGTAAATTTGATTAAATCAAATAATTACTTATTTATTAACAAAAATGCCATCATAATCAAATTAAATTCATGCCATAAAATCATACATAAAAAATGACTACAAATGGTTACAAAACATGTTAGGTTTAAATCCGACTTAACCAAAAAAAATTAAATCAATCCAATAGATAATGCTACTTAATTAAATAAGTATGTATAACTAAATTCGAATCAAATAAATGATCAAAACATTAATAAAATGTTAACATAATCCAACCAAAATTATGTCATTAAATAATGCATAAAAAATGTCAACCAATGACTATAAAAACAAGTTATGTTGGATTAAAATCAACCATGAAAAATTAAAGTGATCAATATTATTAAGAATAAATCTTAATAATAATAGTAAATTCACTTAAATCAAGCAAAAATGCTAACAAACACATAAACAAAAATGGAAATTAATTCCTACAAGAAAAAGAGATCAACTCAAAATTGTCTAAGTCAACAAATGACCAAAGACATAAACAAAACAAATCAAATCAAATCTTAAATCAAGAAGAAGATCAATGAACCCAAACTTAAAAGTTTGAATTAAGTTCAACCAAATTCCATCTCATAAGGGCATGGGGATATGTCTTCCAGCTTTCTTTATGTGGATGAATGACTTCCGATCAATATGTTGCTATGACGGTCAATCAAGGGTATTCGAGTGTTTGCTCGATGTAATTAACATCGGAATATCGCAAGTCCGGTGGAGAGAGGTCAAAATTTATTTTCAAAGAACTCAGATAACCTCACAAATTAAATTGTGGTTCAGATCATCTAAGTGGTGGGCGATACCCATATCGACACTTAGCAAATCTGTGGAACCATCGGTGTTCCTATAAAATAATACCGCATCAAATTAGCTAATACTCCTATGAATACCACATATTTTCATAGTAGTCAATGCTAGCCTAAAGCAAAAAGAATTTTCTACAAAAAGAGAGGAAATTCGAGGTTCCAACATGGTAGTAGGTTTGTACCTACTCCCTCAAGCACAGAGAATTAAAAGATACTGAAACCCAACTCAACTCTAATCCCAAGTCATTTGGGCTCGATTATGTGGATTCTCCTTCTACACCTGTTGTGATATTGAGCTACTTCTTCATAGAGATATAAATATTTAAAATCATATTGAATTACTCTCTTTTAAGTATCTCGGATCTACTATGTTTTCTTGTCCCTTGGACTTTTTGACTGTTCTCCACTTTTCAAACTAGAGCTTTTCTAATTCTGCATTTAACATATCTGAACAATATTAATTTTCATTTTTTTGGGTTCATATTTTATGGACCTTACCATACCTTTTTTCTAACATATCCATTATAACTCACTCCTATCTAGCATGGTATGTTGCATATCCATTTTAATACTCTCGTTTTGGCAATATTTATTTTGGAAGCATGTTGTGTATTCATTTCTCAGAACTTATTATCATTTAAAAATGTAGGTTTTATTGTTGTATGATAAATATTTCTTTAAAAGTTGGGTGAAATTTCATGTTACACAAAACTCTTGTGGGCAATCTTCTCCACTTCATCTATCATACCTTCACCTTTTTTTTTTCTTGAATAACTGAATCAAGATGTTTATATGATTAATACTTCATCCAAGCTAACTCCTCTTCTTTGCCTCATGAAAACTATTAAACTCTGAGTGTTTTTCCAAGGTTCTAGTTTTCTTAACTCTTTGTGTTTCATCTCTCAATGTAGTATCTTCTATAAACATCACACATGATATAATATCATCTCATATATCCTTTGTTGATTCATCCATAATTCATGTAAAAGATAAAATTTGTTGCATATCATCTCAACCCACACAAACGTTTTTGTTAATTATACTCCATCATACATACATTTCATCACTTGTATGTATTTAACACCTGCCACAAATCTTTTTGAAACGTTATCATAGACACTTTTCCAAACGAATAAACACCATATGCAGATGTTGTTTTCCTATCTCTATATTTCTGTTCATCTTGTAATGAGAAAAGTTACTTATCTTATTGATCGACCTGGTATAGAGTTGAATTATATAATTTAAGTATTTGTAGTATCATAGCCCTTTAATAATCAACTTTCTTTATTTCTTTGGTTTTTAAAAATAGGTTTGATGATGATCTTTCTCTATTCATCACTGAATTTTTTAGAAAGTAATGTTTTACTAAGAAGTTGAGTTAATTATTCCACTCTTACATCTTTCAGGCGCTATTAGCAATGCCTTATTCATTTTCATTTTGTTTAATGTGTCTTTAACTTTCAAAAATCTAGCACTCCTAGTACAATTTTTATTGTGCATTGTCAGATAGTACTATATATTTCTACTAAACTATCATTAAATGAACATCAAAACAACTTTTTTTAATCTTTTTGATATCAATATCTTTTACAAAAACTTTTTCTTTACTATCATTAATATATTTGACTTTGGTTGCAATCCCAAAAGCTTTTCTTTATTTTATTTACTTGTCTATGACAGCAAGTCCTGTTTTGCTTCTTAACCTTGCATCGGGTTGTTAAGAGGGATGAGATTTCAGCGACTGTGTGATCTTGTGAGATCTGACGGGGCAGATGAGACAGAGGATGGAGATGGCCGACAATGAGCAGTGGCCTGAGAGCATTGAGACGGGGGAGGCTGCTCCATGTGGTTGATGCAACCAGGTCCAACATTCTGGACTGCTTGACCTGGGATGGGGAAGACGACAGTGCTTTGCCCTCCAACAGCCTATGATGGATGTCTGACACTCCCTTGTGATTTGTCTTCCACCTCTCCAGGCTCTCCTCTCCTTTCCCACTTCCAGTGGTTGGTAGGGTTCTGGTCATAACCGTCTCGTATCTTGTCGTGCATGTGGCTTAGATTCTTGCTGGATGCCTGATTTATGAATATTTTCATCTTTTTGCTTCCAATATCTTGTACATCTTTTAAAAGTCTCATCTCTTGGTAGCCTTACAAGTTTTTTTTTGTTTTTCATGTTTTACTGTTTTATATTGTACATAAGTTCATTTTTATCACACTTTGGCAATATTTATTTCATTCTTTATTTTTCAGTGTCTTTTATTTTCTAATTCTACCACCATTTCTTTTTTATAGGTGAGCCATCTTCTTTCGATTTTCTGACTACTTTTCTTGTTGCCTTCTTGATCTTTGAAGCCGTATTCATTCACTCACATTGACTTCCGTTTCTGATTTCCGATTATTTGTCTTAAGAATTTAATTTTTACACATTTTTTTGCTTCATTTCTTTTAATTTTTACTATTTATATTCTAGTTGGAATCATTCTTTTGCATGTATTTGTTAATCTAATGCCTCTAACATGTGTTGACTTGTTGAACTCTCACTAGGAAGAATTTTACAATACCTACAGAGATTGTGTATTTTTTCTATGAATAGCCAAATTAAAAGTTGGGAACAATTATATTAATGCTGGCCGATTGCTACTCAAATATCATGATTTTAAACCATATGGTCTTGTGATATTATATTTCTAGAATTGTTTCTGTGTGATTTACTTATTGACATTTGACTCTTTTAAGTAGCTGTTGGATTTAAAGTCAGATTAATGTTAACTTAGTCAATTTGTTGTTTTCCTAATTTTTGCTATCCTTGTAATGCAGGCTGTCTTTGTACATTTTAATGCCTGGAGCAGCCTCTTTTTTTTTTTTTAAATATCTGCTTCTCATGTTAACTTGGCAAGGTTTCACTTGCGTGCCATGCCTGGTGATTGCATAATTCCTACAACTTGATTGGACATAATAGCATCACAACATAAGCATAACACAGGCATCTGTGGTCGGAGGATACAGGACTGGCGCAGAAGCTTGTCTGCCCTTGTAAACGGAGAGCTGTTTTCTCTGCTAAGAGCCCAGGTTTTCAGAGAAGCACCCATGAGGTTCCTCCTGTTTTTTTTCCTTGTCAGAAAAACTGCTTTTCTGTTTGTATTTTTCCTTGCATGTTCGGCCACTTAGACCTACTTTCTCTCTCTGTTGCAACAACTCGAACTCAAGGTCTAACCCGACGTGAATGCCTTGAAGTCTGTCTGAAGTGGATGATCATGTATAGCTATTGCAAGCTGTGCTCCTCTCTTTTCGTTACCAAAGACAGAAAACTTCATGCTCAATTCACGGTATCCCTTATTTGGGTCAAAAATTCCGGTTTCAAGACAATGAGCTCGCGTCATTCTTAACAAGAGTAAAGGGGGGACGCGATCAATGTGCTCGGGGCTGCTTCTGGCTTAGGGTCACTTTTTTTTGCTTGACTGTAAAGCAGTCCTGTTGAGTAGATACTACTGCCTATTTTGTTGTAAAAAAAGATTGTATTCTCAGTATGTGTTATAAGTAGCTGTTTGTAACCCGACATTCTTACACTTGATTATTGATATGGAACCACAGCATGTAAAACAGCACCTTATAGTTGATGCTGTTTTGCAGGGGATTCAACATCTACTTTGACATGGCCGCTTTTCTTCTGTGTTTCTTTTTGCTTTGGCCAGTTTTGTGATGCCCTTCTTTCGTCACGAGGTGTTTGTTTGGCCACTAGTATTCATTTTGAAATTTGCAATCCACATCTATCGAATTACGTGATACGAGTATTAGCATAAATCAGTTTTGATATTGTTACTTTGGCCATCAGAAATATCAATATCAAAGTTGACGCAGTAACATGTGACCATTAAATAAAGTTCCTTTGGGGATTATCGAAAATTCTCTCTTCTCCTGCTTCCCTGACTGAGTAGAGATTTAATAACAATATTTTTTCTGACAGGTTGTTTTTTTATTTCTGGTCTTAGGCAGCATTTGGCAAGGCTTTTCGGTTTTCAGATAGGTTACGATCAAGCCTTTTTCTTTTTGAAATCAATACGGTAAGACTAGGGCTGAGAAAAAATAACCCCGGTTCAGCTCAGTTAAGGGTCTTGCATGCTCATTTTTTTTAATACCAGTTTATCGGTTCGAATTGATACTCTTTTTTACTACTGCAGCAGCTTCCCTCCTTACCACTGCGAGTCTACTTGTTGTCGCCCTCCTCATCGTCACTAGCCCGCTGCCTCTCCTTCTCTTCGCGAGCCTGTTCATTGCCACCCTCCTCCTCGTCACCACTGACCCACCACCTCTCCTTCCCCTCCTCCTAGCAATTTTGATCATATTTTTTTTCCACTTAACTTTATTAACGTGTATTAAAACCGATATATACGAGGCCTCATGAAATGTTTGTATCAAGGATGAGTTCATCTATTATTCCATCTATTTCAAGAATGTTCAAAACTTGGTCCGCGTGTCAGAAAAATTCTAAACCACCGTTGTCATTTCAGTAAACGCCCCCCATAAATGGGCTTTAACAAATAATAATAATAATGTGAGTGACATCTCTTAACGATCCTTATTTGAAATATAGACTTGATTTAAGATTAGTCCGCGGTTCTTGTGCTGGAGGATTTTTAGATGGCTAAAACAATGTTTTTGTATTATAATTTTTTGTATATTTTAATGATAAAACATTATATTAAAATAAAATACAAATTATTTAATAACATAAAATTTTTGAGAGTTATAATAACAAAAAAGAGTGAGTGTCACGTAGGACCTAACAGGGTGGGGGGATCATAAATAAAAAAGAGGTGAAATTCTCTTTTTTGTTTGATAAAAAATATTTTTTAAATTATAATGAATTCTATTATAAAGATATGAGATTGTATCGAAAATTTTATTTATCATATAAATACATATTTTAAAAGTTTTATAAATATATTTTTTTAAAAAAATAAAATCCAAATCCGATGCACGGTGTACGAGTCGGACTTTTCCCCGAGTGGGTGAGAAGGGAAGTACCTGTTCTTCGAGCTCGGGGCGTCTGTACGCCGGTGAAACAGTGAGGATGAGGGCGCCGGCGGCTCATCAGGCACTGCAGCAGTTGTTGGCAAGGCGGCCGGCGCCGGTGGCGTGCCTCCTCTTGCTTCAGCGTCGTCCCTTATCATCGTCTCCCTCCGGGGCCCTTTCCTTCTGCCGCTCATCCCTCGCTCTTTCCGCCGTTTCCCGCCATCTCGTGGCCGCCGCCGCTGCCTTCCCGGTTGGACCCCGTAGTCGCGGGCGTAGGCGCCTCTCCGATGGCCGAGGCGTATGGGCAGCGCAGGTGAACGATCCGGGCGCTATCGACTCCCCCTTGATGCAGGCTATGGAGAAAAAGGTAGGTGGACGCCCTCTTCGTTCTTCTGCTCCCTCCGCTTGATAGTGCAACCTTAGATCTCTCGCTTTCGCTCAGTATTCGCTCGTGGCGGGTTCGCAATTGATGGAATTCGCCATAGACTAAGGACAAAAAGGGGAGCTGTTTTCTCCTCGTATGGTTGCTACTACGTGCGGTACGGTGAGTTCCTTCTTAAGATTTGGCAGAGAGAAGCGAACTCTGGTACTTTTTTTAGCAAGGATGAAAACAGCTGAAGATGAGTGATAGCCGTGCGTTTTTTTCCTGGTAAAGAGAAGTCGTCTGGAGGGCTATCTGTGTTATCCACGATCACCAGGTCTAGGCTCTGCACTCCTGCTTGATTGGGTTGAAGAGGTTTAAAGTTTTAGTCACCTTTTGTTTAGATTTGCTTTATGAAATATCTTATATCGTTTTAGAATTTATAAAGTGTCACTCAACCTCTCCAGGTTAAAGAAAGTAGCATTTTTTTTATTCTGCAAATGCTTCTCTGTTGGTTGCCGTCACCATGCCGATTAGATGGTCTTAAATTGTCATCTTGAAAATTTGACATCACAATTTTTGTAGTTTTTTACACGTGATGATCCACTAATAGGTTTATATGTGAATTTCAAACTCCATTAATAAACATGTTCATGCATGCCCTGGGGGACGTGGGTGTATTTGATACAACGTGAAGAATAAATGAAGAACAATGTCTTTAAAATGGTTGTTAGAGATGTTGACTTTTAGGCAATCAACCGGTTTGATGCCTGTTGCATGACAGGCAGGGTGCAAGGTAGCATCTACACTATGTGCTTTATTGTGATATCGTGATTACTATGGTTCCTAAAACTAAATTAATGGATAAATTAAAGATTTAAACCCAGAGCAATCAATTTCAGTGTATTTAATAATAGAGGAGGATGTAGGGGGTGCGCAGGACAATTCTGTGGAGGGGCTCATTAATTTTTTTTGATGGTTTCATTTGGCCCAACCTGCATTAATTCATCAGGAAGCACTTTTGTCTTTTACTCGACGCAATGTAGTGAGTATGATATAAATGGAATAATATAAGATGATAGCTCATTCTCCAAGTTCACATACTATATCAAGCAAAATCACACAAAATATATTGAAAATACAGTGAATCTGAGGTAATCAAACACTTGTAGTTGTGGCTGAATTTGTAGAAAACTTCTCCCCAAGTTAGAGGCTCTTTATAAAGCTGAAGGGTAATCTTTTTGAGGATGGAGACAGTGAGGATAACAATGTGGAAGAATTTCTTTGATTTTCTTTTATGCTTTAAAATACAGTTAAAGGAAAACTCTCTCATCCCTTTCATTTCACACTTGCTTTATTGTTTTATATGTTGTCAAGAGGCATGAAGTGCCTGAGGCAAAGGAGGTTTACCTCACCTTAGGGACCGCCTACGAACACCTTAGGTGGTAGAGGCAATTGAAGGGGGAGAAGGGGTGTCTTGTGGTGTATGCCTCCTAGGAAGGCTAGAGTGGGCCACCGAAGTCACATATGTGATAGAGGGGGACCGCCGGATGTGGTGCTTGACTCAATAAAGGCTGGGTCTGAAACTTAAAATGGAGCCCTCAATGCACTGAACCACCCAATTCAGTGGTCCAAGGGGTTCATTTTTATCGGGTCCCCGATACCTGTCTTCTGCATCCGAAATCGAGTGAAGAAGGCTTTTGCGGTGTAACAACCCCCCTGGCAGTGGGATGGAATGCCTTACCGTACTTCGTAGCGTAGACAGCTGTCAACCACCTTTGATAACATAGATTGCTTCATATTTGAGGTTTCTCCTCTGGTTTAGAGTTTCAAGATTTCCAAGGTTTGACCTCATTTCTTGCTTTTGATTCTTATGAATATGCTTTAAAACCTCCTAACAAATTTTATTTATACTCTTGAATTATAAATAGCCATTATTGGTATTGGATGTTAAAAAGCCAAACTGGTATTTTATGGTATCTAACATTGTTGGGGGTTGACTCTGGCAAGTGATGTTGACACCTGACAACTGGGTATGCATAGCTTCTTTTGGAAGGTGGGAGTGAGAAGCTTGATGATTCGTAGATACTAAAGAACATGTACAAATAAAAGATTGCAAACTCTACCAAGGAGGTGATAACGCACTTTCTTTCCAAATAAAATTAACTTTAAAACTTTTCCATTTAAGTAAAAAGCTTTCTTTTCTCATGGCAAAAAATCATCATATGTTAAAACCTTTTCATTTAAGTAAAAAACTTTCTAGTCCCTTACCAAGTACCATATAAACCCTGTACATTTTTAAAAATGAAAAATGGTCCAAATCATCTCAACAACTACACCTTGGGGGAAGATTGATACATTGCTTTCAATAAAAAAAACTCACATAAAAAAGGTCATGGGGTGGTCCAGGTTCGGCTGTGGCTGATTGTGTACTGGTTGAAGGTGTTTCAGTTATGCTCACCTGTTCGGGTGTTGTTCTCTTCTGCTCCTCCGCTTCTAGCACCGGAGGAGGCTGCCTCTGCCCAGAGATGCTTTAGTTTAGCACGTCTGCCTGATGTCTCTAGTGTCGGGGGAACATGAGGACATGAACAGAAGGCTTCATCCTCTGATATTCTTGCTCCTCTTCCAGAAGTAGTTTATGTTGATCAGAATGTTTTTGGTTCTAAGTTGGATGATGAGGCCATTGAAGATAAAGCTACAGCAATTATTCCTTTTGATGACGGTGCTACAGCTAAGCTCAGTTGGGCAGAGGAGGTTGAAGAATCCCGAGACATTACGAATGAAACAGTTCAAACTATTGGAGAACTTATTGGGTTGACCTTCTTGAGCAAAGAGTTGGAGGTAAGAAATTTCTTTGATAGCATACACGAAGAACTTTTTAGACATGATAATACAACAATATTAAGAAAACGTAATCAACAAAGGGTTGGAGCCAGAGAAATAAACTTACTCAGTAACGAGGTTATGGAGTTAACTAGAAGAAACAATAAGATAGGGAATAGCATTGTGGTTTATACATGATGACTTTCACTACGTGGAATTGTAGAGGGTTGGGGGAAGTGGTAAGATTAGGGAGCTACATAACATGGTAGCTGCTCACAAACTTGATGTGTTCCTTCTACAAGAAACTAAGACGGATTTTGGCAATATTAAGGATGTTGATGATCTGAAGGTAGGGTACCTAACTGGAATTTCTTTTGTACCATCTACTTGCTAGAGTGGTAATTTAACAGTTTTATGGAATGGCAACCAGTTTAATGTGGAAGACATCTACAGGAACACTCATTTTCAAGCTCTCAAATTCACTGCCACAGGTTCCTAGCTCGTTTTGTTCCTTTGCAACACTTGTGGCCCTACGAAAGATGTCGATAAAGACAAGTTCTTCTTAAACTTAAAGGAGTGATTTACAACTATAGCAATTATTTGTGGTGTGTGGGTGATGATTTTAATGCTATTCTAAAATTGGAAGACAGATCTGGCCTTGGTAACTGGACTTATGACAATGCGGTCTTCAGTGATTGGGTCAATAGTTGCAGCATGATTGAGGTCCCGTTTTCTTGTATTAATTTCACTTGGTCCAATTCCATATCTAAGTCAAAGCTTGATAGATTCTTCCTGTCCCCCTTAGGTTGAGGCTTATGGTATTTTGGCAGATTTTTTTTATCCCTAGGACGATTTTTTATCATATTTTTTTGGGCATCACTTATAGCAGAACTAAACATGCCAAAACCAACAAGTTCATATTTGAGATGGCTTGGTGTAGGAACTCTGTGCTCAAAACCTTAGTGAAAGGTGGTGGGATGAACGCATTGTCATTTAATCTTCATCAACATGGAGGTTCATTGGCAAATTTAAGTGGATGAAGAGACACCTCAAGCATTGGGCAAGAACGACTTTTCCTTGTTCTGCTGAGGTAAGAAAGGATTGGCTATTTGAGATTGAATACTTTAAAATATTAAATGACAGGGGTTTGATGGATAATGCCAACAAGTTAGAGTGGGACATAGTTAAGAATGATTACAAAGCATGATGTCTCAGGTGTCTCAGGGAGAAACTTAAATGGAAGTAGATATCAAAATAGTTGTGGTTGAAAGGTGACTAGAATACAAAGTTCTTATACAATACGGCTACCCTTAGGAAGAAGAATAATACTATTCAAAGATTGAGGGTCAATGGTATTGACTAGGAAGGTGACGATCAGATTGGCCATCATGCAGCTAATTACTACAGAAGCCTTTTTTAAGATGATAAAGAGTGGTCCCCTTTTTTAAATTCAACATGCAGATGGTGTTAAAGGGTGGGGAGGTAGAATCTTTGTGTGAAGCTTTTTCCGAACATGAGGTCTTTTGTGTTATTAAAGATACAGATCCACTTAAGGCACTGGGCCTTGATGGTTTTTCAACTATATTTTACATTCACTACTGGGATACAATCAAGGACTACATGGCTCTTATTAAAGAGTTTGAGAACGACCCAAGTTGTATCAAATTGTTTAACTCTACTTCGTTGGTGTTTATTGCCAAGGACAATGTGGAAGATATTAAAGACCTTAGACCTATCAGCTTGTTATTAAATTATAGCTGCAAGATCATTACAAAAGTTCTTGCTACCAGACTTAGTAAGTGCATTGGCAAGTTGACTATCACTTCACAATTCACTTTTAGTTTTGCTAGAAATATTCTTGACAATTTTATTGCCGCTCATGAGTGTTTACATGACTAGAAGAGCATGGAAATGCAATATATCCTCCTTAAGCTAGATTTTGAAAAGCCCTATAATAGGGTTGAATGGTCTTGTCTCAGAATCATTTAGTTAATGGGTTTTGATCACAGATGGATAAAGTGACGTGTCAATATTCATATGTTCATAGTTGATATCAATGGTAAAGGGTTTGAATTCTTTACTTCTTTTAGAGGTATTAAGCAAGGTGACCTGATCTCCCCTTAAATTTTTATTTTAATTGGTCATGTTCTGAGTGTTATATGGAACAAAGCTAAACCACACTATCTCCTTGTAGGCATTGAAGTTGGTACAGAAAAGGAGAGAGTCACTCATCTCCAATTTACATATGATATCTTACTCTTTACATCTGCCACTTTCGATAAATGTTTGAACCTGAAGATTATGCTAGCTTTTGTTCATTCTATCACATGACTGAAGATTAATAAGGAAAAATGTGTGCTTATTGGAATCAATCTTTGTAATGGGCACTCAGGTACATAACATATTCAATATGTTGTGGACCTCCTTTCCTATTTAATACCTTGGTTTGTTTACCTTTATTTGATAAAAGAACCAAGAGCAAAGATTGATAATGCGTAGTGAAAACATTTAAAGGAAAGCTTCAAGGTTGAAAAATAAGATGGTATCCTCCGGAGGGAGATGGTTACTTTCTAAGATTGTGTTACAAGGTTTGTCACATTATTTTTTCTTCATTCTCCATGCCATTTTATCAAGCTAATGTGCCAGACTATAACGCTATGGGAGAAGGTTATGGAGAGGAGATTTTGGGAGTATATTAAAATCTCAGAGAACCAATTTGATTCATACCGTGTAGATCGATTACGGAGGCCATCTTTTTATCTAGATCCGTAGTAGAGAAGTACATAGGCCTAAAGAGATATCTTCGTATGGTTTTCTTTGATTTAGAAAAAGCCTATGACCGAGTCCTAATAGAGGTTCTTTGGTGAGTGCTAGGAAAGAAAATGGTGTCCAGTGAGTTCATTAACATCATCAGAGACATATACGAGGGTGTGACCACCCGGGTTTCCTATCCAGGAGGGGAGTCAGGAGTCTTCCTCGTGTCAGTTAGGCATCATCAAGGGTTTGTGCTCAACCCGCGTCTTTTTGTCCTAGTCATGGATGAAATAACTAATGATATACAAGAGAGTTTACCTTAGTACATGATGTTTGCAGACGATATTGTTCTAATTGATGAAACTCAAGATGACATCCACAAGAAACTTGAACAGTGGAGAACCGAGATAGAAACTAAGTGGTTTAAAATTAGTAAGACGAAGATGAAGTATATGCACTTCAGATATAGTGAAATCCCAAGAGTTGAAGAGATTAAAGTATCCTTAAACAAAAAGTCCTCACATTAAGTACTCAATTTAAATACTTGAGTTCAATCTTACATATGGATGGAGAATGTGATGAAGATGTCGGTCAAAGGATTAAAGTGAGATAGCTGAAATGGAGGCAGGCGACAAGGTTTCTATGTGATCGTAAAAATTTTGACGCACGGTTATAAGACCCGCCATGTTATACGGTAATGAGTGTTGGACAATTAAGAAAAAATATATTACCAAATTGAGTGTAACTAAAATGTAGATATTACAGTGGATATATGGCTTCACGGGTATACAAAATTTGCAATGAATGTATTAGGGACAAAGTGAGAGTTGCGAGAATCAATGATATAGTAAAGGAGAGAAGACTTTGTTGGTTTGCGAATATTAGGTGACGTATTTTATGTCATTGGTCAAACAAGTAGAGTTTTTGGTGTTGCTGACGTAGAAGAATCGGAGAGGTAAACCCAAGTTAACTTAACGGGAGGATCTAGACATACGAGAGGAGCTAACGGTGGATTGCGTAGAATGGAAAAGATGAATCCTTGTAGCCGACCCCAATCATTTGGGACTGAGGCTTTAAGTTCGAGTTCGAGTTTACTTCTATGTGCACTTAACTCCATCATTCACAAATTGGAGAGCATTAAAACTAGTTTTTTGGGAATGATACTCAGGATAAGAAGAGCTGCATCTAGTCAAATGGAACCATGTTTGTAGACCCCTTACAAAAGGGGGGGGGGTTGGGTTGACCCCTAGAGACCTTTAATGATGCATTGCTTTTGACATGGTTATGAAAACAAAATCAGAATAGGAATACTCTTTGGGTCAAGGTTGTTTGTTCTAAGTACAATATTGGGATGAATGGGTTATTGATTAAAGATTTTTGGAGTGCCAACAAGCTTTCTAGGATTTAGAGAGGCATCCTTTAAATGTGGGACATTTTTAACTCAGCAACCTCCATTTTCATGGGGGTGGTAGAAAAACCTCTTTTTGGGTGGATTAGTCGTCTGGTTAGGCTCCATTGGCTTTGTTGTTCCCCTCTTTATACAATCTTAGCTACAACCCTATTGCATGGGTTTGAGACTTTTGAGATGTGGATTCCAATTGGCGTGTGACATTCAGAAGGAAGCTAACAATGAAGAAATTAATGAGTTCACTAAGCTACTTGCTCTTCTTAATGATCATAGTTGCTTGGATCACACATATGATAAAATGCTTTGGCTTCCCATTTTTTCTATTAACATTATTTTAAAAAGGCTAAGTAGGGGGGGTGGAGGTCACTTGGCATCAAGAAGTTTGGAATCAACTTGTACTGAGTAGAATCAAAATTTTCTTATGGAAGATCGATAAGAAAATGGTCCCAACCAGATTTCACTTTCACAAAACCTTCCTTATTGTTCTTACCGATTGTATTTTTTGCAGGGGTAACGAGGAAAACATAGATTATCTATTCTTTAAGTGTGGAATTATTAGTTTTATGTGGCATATCTTGTATAAGTGTTGGAATATCACATGGATGGAACCAACTAAATATTGTCTCTTTCTTGTGGCTCCGACCCACTCTTAATCCGTGACCGACTGATGATGTCTTATGAAAGCTTGTACTTTTGGTTGTGCTTTGGTCAATTTGGCATACAAGAAATACTTGCATTTTTGAAGGTCGTTTCAACAATTCAAAGCTCATCTTCCATCCGTTGACAACTTATGTTTTAGACTGGTGCTTGGCTCATTTTTTAGGATTCTCAGAAAGTGGCTAAGTTTAGAGACCTGTCCTCGAATTTTTAAAGTTTTTTTATGTAATGTTGTTTATTTTTACTCTTCTATAATGGGGGTCTTTTCTTCCTTCTCTTTCCTCTAATCTTTTTTACTTTCATTATTTGTTGCTACCTTTAGAAGCATTACTAGAAATTTTGGTCTTTGAACCTTACCATAAAGAAACTCACATAACGAATATAAAAGTATAATATGTATCTTGAAAATTTTTAGGGCATAACTTACTCTCTTTCAAAAGATAGTATTCAAAATAATTTTACATGATTTTTTTCATCAATCTTTTTTTCTTATTTGTTGTTGTTGGATGTTTGCTCCTTTGATGTAAACATTCGTCTTAACTCATCCTACAATTTTACAAATTTCTAAATTAAGATATTTTGTTGCAAAATGTGTGACAACTGCTTTAATAAGATTTCTATCATTTGTGATTTTTTATAATTTAAAGAACTTTAACGTGTTTTTAAATAAAACTTGTCACGTACTTGGCATGTTGTATCATACTCTTAATTGGAGACGATTTATAAATGTCTTTTGACATTAAGTAAATGCAATGTGTGGCACATGGTGTACAAAATACATTAGTATGTGTGAACATCATCAACTTCTTGCAACCACATAACTGGTTCTATTATTTGTCATAATTTACAATACATTTCTTGTATCAACATCCTCCACAACTTTATTGAATAAATCAACTAACAATCGTGTATCTTTCATTTCTGAACTAGCATTGACATATTTGAAAAACACTATGCATGTTGGAGTATTGACAAAGGAAATAAATTAAAGTTTTCTATTTTCTATCTATCCATGCATCATATATAATGCTCTATCCATGCATGTTGGGTTGTTTCAACCTTTTTACGAACATGTTCTCTCTAATTTCATGATAACTTGTCCCTTCCATGGTTGTCAAGACGACAATGCGACTAAGGATCTCTTTACCGTTTAAGCGACAAAGCACCTGCTTAAGTGGCGCTTAAGCGGTAAGACTAATCGGGGTTAAGGCGAGTGGTTGACGCACAAAATGCAACAAAAAATCCTATCAATAAGGCATATATAAAGAAATGGGTCTTAATAACTTTTTTGAAACTAGAAAAAATGAAGAAAAAAGAAAATTTCTATAGGCCAGGAGAATACTACATAAAAATCCGGTCCTATTCCACCCCTTTTGGGTCGAGTAAGGGGGCCAAAATCTACTGAATAGCAGTGTTTGACCAAGTCTTCCTTGCTTTCGGGTGGGGAAGAAGTCTCATGCTGAGTTTGTTGGATTGGTTCGAGGTGATCCGAGTCATCGGATCCATTGATATCACATATCCGATGGCTTAAGTCACATGATACATATTATCGGGTCCAAACCCAATAATAATGATCCGGTTACTTAAGTTGTATTAGGGTCTAAAAGGACTGGATACAATTTTCTTCCTTGCCCCGATAAGATAGGGAAGACACAGCTCAACGACAACAATGGATTCTAGGGGAAATCATTCGATTCTGCTGGAACTAAGAGACCAAAGCGACTGCTTTGGGTACTTTACCGCTTAAGCGACCCAAAATGGTTATTTTTTATGGTTTGATAAAGTGTACATTTGTTTTGGACAAACAAAAATGCTTTGTGGCTTAAGTGGCCACTTTGACAACACTAGACCCTTCAAATTTAAACCAAATTGACCTACTATTTCTAACATAATTTGAAGATTATTTAACTATATTGTGTTGAAAGAGATGCTTGCTTGGTACATCCATCTATTAGCTGCAATGTATTGAACTATGCTATTAGTGGTGATTGGCCAAAGTGTTGAGGCGAGGCGGCACAATTGCCTCCCCCCACACGTTGGTCCATTGCACACTTGCACTTTTGCTCCACCATTTGAGCACACCGCCACCCTATGCTTGCCACTACTCTGATCACCAAAGGCTCCTACGTCATGGTTTCTCTTTTCTCTTTGTGCACGTCATAGAGGTGGGCTTAGTTTGTTTTGGTCTTTCTTCACGTTTTATCTTCTTTCGTTTTTCCTATTCTTCACGTTTTCTCTTCTTCTTCACATGCTTGCATATGTTATGATTTTTTGCAAGGCTCGTCTATGCTGTCTGATGCCATCACGACATGCTCTGTTGCTAGTTGACACCTTGATGTTCTTCTTCTTGCACAATTTATCCTTCCTCTTCCCACACTACTTAGAGGCAATTG
The DNA here is from genome assembly GCA_036172225.1 of Cryptocoryne crispatula var. balansae. NCBI lineage: Eukaryota > Viridiplantae > Streptophyta > Magnoliopsida > Alismatales > Araceae > Cryptocoryne > Cryptocoryne crispatula. The sequence goes on from CM069921.1 coordinate 15,082,584, forward strand.
TTGGTTTGTTTTGGTCTTTAGAGTTTTATAGTTCTAACATCAGGTTAAAGTTTTAGGTATTTGCAAGTCTTGTCCACCGCTGGTTGACATTGTCAAATATTGTTCAAGCATAGACATAGATACCCTTAGACACAACATGAGCCTTGGGTTACGCCCTTGCCGGTCTGCCCTTTCCCATTTATACTCTATGTTTCTGATTCTAATTGATTTAATTGAATGTTTTAATCTTTAATCAATTATTTATTTATCTAATGTTATTAAGTTGTATATTTAAGATGTCTCAATCATATGAGTAGACTCATGGATCGAGGATGTGTTTTAATACTCAATTTGTGCCCATGACAATGAGAATGTCCAAAAGTGTAGAATGTTCATGTTCTATGTCAAGAGTTCTTCGAAGTCTAAGGATATATGATGAAAATATGGAATTCTAATAGATCCAAATAATTGAGATCTTGTCGGGTGTACTTTTTGCCAGAAAGATTGCAAGAAAGAGTTTTATCATTTGAAACAACACATTAAAGGGTTATCCACCAATGTCGCTGCTTGTAAGAATACATCAATTGAAGCAAAATAAGAAGTCAAACTACACATGCAACAAACAAAACAAGTAAAAAATGAAAAACTTATGTGATCAGAGTAGAAGGGAGAGGTAATCTCCTTGGGTATCAATAACATATAAATAAAGATTAACAAGAGATAAATCAAGACGTATTTGGTAATGATTCATTTTTTATGCCTCCACGGATTAAAGACCCGACGGATCATTTTTTCACACCTAATTAAGGATAAATGTGGAAGACAGGAAAAATTTATGAGAGGAAAGGGAATAAGTTATTCAATATATTGTTAAATGAATGTACCAAGCAAGCATCTCGCTCACCAATTTTCTAAATATGTTGGAAATAGTGGGCCAATTTGGTCTAGGTTCGAAGGGTTCAAGCCATCGTAAAATTAGAAAAACTTTGCGAGCAAGGGAGATTTAAACAACTTAACTATTGATGGATAAAGAAAAAGGAAGTTGGGTGAAATTTAACTATAATATTATATCTGATGAATGGAAAGACAGATAGATGAGAACTTTAATTAATTTTCTTTTAACACTACGATGGATATAATGTTTCTTAAATTTTGTCGATGCTAGTTCATAAGTAAAAAATAAATGGTTGTTAGTTGATTTATTGAATACAATTGTGGAGGTTGGCACACAAAAATGTACTACAAATTGTGATAGATGATGATGATGCTAGTTATTTGGTCACAAGAAAATTGTTGATGTTTGCACATTCTCATTTATTATAAATACCATGCACTACACATTGTATTGATTTGATGATGGAAGATATTTCTAAATTGTCTCAAATTAATAATACAATTCGACATGTCAATTATGTGAAAACTTTTATTTATGCGCACACTAAAATTTTTGCAATGATGAGAAATTTCATAAATGATAGAAATTTTATTAGAATAGCTGTCACATGTTTTGCCACAAACTACCATGACTTACAAAGTTTGCATAATTAAAAATATGAGTTGAAAAGAATATTTATATTAGAGAAGTGGATATCCAACAACAACAGATGGGACAAAAGAGTTGAAAAAATCATGTGAAATTATTTTGAAGATGCTTTTTAAAAGGGAACAAGTTATGCTTTGAAGGCTTTTAAGGTTCTCATTTTTATGTTATGGTTAGTTGATGGAGAAAAAACTAACAATGAGATATGTTTATAAAGTCATGGATCGTGCTAAAGAAGACATTAAAATAATTATTGAACGATAAGTTGGACAAGTATAGTCTAATTCGGGATATTGTTGACAGATGCTTGGATTTTCTGCTTCACTGTCCTCTACATGAAACATGGTATTATTTGAATTCTCAATTTTATTTTTCCAATCTTGAAATTGAAAATGATAGCGAGATCAAGTAAGAGTTATATGATTGCATTGAAAAGTTGATGTCATCATCTGAAGAACAAAATATGACTTTTAAGCCATTGGCGATGTATATGTAAGTTATAGGACTTTTTTGGAAAAGATATGGCTATATGACAGTGCAGTTGTGGCGAATGGAGTGTTCCGGTGATTATAGAGGTCCTATGGTGGTGAAGGGGTTGACGGTGTTCCATTGACCTTGGTAGAGGTTAGGTCTTGGTTCATCCAACATCGTCATCCTCTCGGCTAAGGGGGGGGGGAGTTGATGGAAGGGGTTGGAAGGCTGTCTTGCGGTTCCATCCGCTAGGGGTGTCGACTAATGGGGTTGGGTTTGGTGGGTCTACCGGTGTTGGTAGATTGCTCAACAGGGCTGGTGTTGTTGATTGGCGTGCCGACATCCAGGGGAGGTGGTTGTGTCATGGATGCATGGTAGATGCTTTGGCCTAGATCATCGCATGGCTTCTTTTAGTAACTGCCTAAGTGTAGAAGATGTTGGGGCATGGGGCATAGGGTGAAGGTTTGCCCTACCATATTGTTATTGCATGGTTTAGTTGGAGTTGCGTACAAGCCCGGTCTTGTCATGGTAAAGTCCTATGCTTTCAGGGATGGTGGTTTGTCCATTTTGCTAACCAACGATATGCTGGAGAAAAAGGCATGGCTATCCCAATGCAAGTTTGTCATTGTTTGAGAGATGACAACATAGAGACAAATGAGTGTTGCTAGAGGAGTGCTTGAGGTTTTATTGGCTTGGAGTCAAGTCCTAGTGGATATGCTTCTCAACTTTGGGCTCTTCTGTCATGAACAACTACACGACCACTAATTGGTTGGGGTCCTTTGGCATCATAAGGTAGGGAATGCTTCTTTTGAAGTCATCTTCAGACCTTGGTCAGATGACTTCGGCATTACAGTAGTACGAAGGGAGGTGTGACTAGTTTGGGTGAGAAGTCCAGGGGCTTCCTCCATTTGCCTAGTTTATCAAGGTCCTCGAGACAATTTTGACCCCCTTCATAAAGATCATATTTATTGACAGGAGGAACTTGTGATGGCCTTCGGATGGGTGCGTTATTGTTAGGATAGATGTCTGTCATGATTTTGTCTCTGATGTTTTGCTCAGTGTGGTCCTAGACCCCAAGGAGTACACAATTTGATTGAGCAAGTTAGAAGATATGGGTCTGGCGAGGTTCGCTTGTCGGCACTTGGGAAGAAGTTCTCGCCACCGATTAACCCTCAAGATTTAAAATTTTGAAGCAATAGCGGCTATTTTGACAAGCTATGGAATAGAATATCAACACACAAGACGGGGTGGATGTTAGTACTATGGACATTCTTACAGAGTTAGGTCATCTCAAGATTTTTAGTTTCCTACATATCACCAAGAGGGTTATGTGATTACTCAACCTGTACATGGATTCTCATTGGACACTTTATGTACTCCATATATGATAATTATGGTGAATTTTTTGTCTTATTCTAATATGGTTGTACGAGGGACTAACGTGTAGAATCAACATGTAAACATTTTCAATGTTATGTATTCTTCCCAAATATTATGGGGAGAGTATTTAAATTATGTACAAAAACAACAATATGTAAGATTTGAATAGAAATGAATATTTTATCTACTAATATTTTTTCTAGATTTTTATGACATTTTTTATTTTTTTGTATTTTTTGTATTTTATATAATTTTTAATATTTAAAATTTAAATTTCCGACATGGTCAGTCTGGGTCGCGATTAGATCCAGTTTGGGCCAGACCAACTTAATTGCGACCTACGAGTCATTCTTTCTTGGGGTGCCTGCCTCACCTCGCATCAAGTGCCTAGGTCCATGAGGCACACTTGGCAACCACTTCATGCGAAAATCACTGGGCCTTACTTTGCCTCCCCTAGGCGCTTAGGTGCATGAGGTGAATACTTCTGACAACTTAGGCATACACTAGTGATTTTTCATCATACATTTTTAAAATCATTTGTATATACCTAATAGACACCATCTTTCGTTTTAACAACCACCATCTTGAAACTCTATCATAAATACTTTCCAAGTCAATAATCGTCATAGATAAATATTTTTTTATATCTCAATAATTTTTATCACATTTTTAATAAGAAGAATAACTTCTATTATAGATTGACCAAAATAAATCTAGATTGGTTAGTTGAAATATTTGTACTATCTCACAATTGCCACCCTAAATTTTTTTCACAAATTCATAGCATGACTTATGAATTTTATTCTTCTTTAATTTGAGTGATCTTGCATATCTCAATTTTTTCTTAAAAATTGGTATGATGATGCTCTTTTTCATTTATTTGATATTTTTTAGAGATTAAGATTTTGTTTCATTTATTTGATATTTTTTAGAGATTAAGATTTTGTTAAAAAATTGAGTTAACCATTTCACCTTTAAATCTTCTCAACATCTTTATATTTCAATAGCATTGCTATTGGCATCATATGTCTTGCTTGTTTTACTGTGTTTCTTTAACTTTCAAAATTTTAATTTTCTTATTATAATTTATAGTAAACTTTGTCATATCATCTTGTCTTCTATATTTCCAACAAAATTGTCATTGAAGAGAGTATTGAAATAATTTTTTCACCTTTCGTTAATATCATCACCTTTGATCAAATCTTTTATTTGTTATCTTTGATATATTCGACTTAGTTAAGATCTCGAGATTTTCTTTCTCTTATTTTTGTTAATTTATACATATCTTTTTCGTTATTTTTAGTTCAAGTTGTTCGTACATCTGTTTACTTTATCTCTTGCTCGTTTGATAGTTGTTTTTGTTTTCTTCACGATGTTGTATTGTTCATAAACTTCGTTAGTATCATATTTATATAATTTTTTATACCATTTACTTTTATTTTTAATCGTCTTTTGTGGTTCTTTATTCCATCATCATCTTTTTTTTACGTAGATTATGCTTTTTAGACTCCCGCATAGGTCAAGATACTTGCCTAGGCAGTGCCTAGGCACTAAACACTTTTCCCTTGCCTAAGTGTCTAGGTGCCTTTCTTGGGGGGGGGGGGAGGCACCCCTAGCTCTTCTACATGATTTTAAAAATTTTCTTTCCGGGGGTGATTCGTTGCCGTCCATTTAGTGACAATGAAATCATATTAAAATCTTTTGCTATCACTTACACCATTAAATATATTTATTTGTAATTATATACTTAAATTATAAAATTCTTTCTCAACTTCTTTTCCTCTATCATGTGACTTAATTTATGAAGATTATCTTTTTTTTCAAAATACATACCCTCACATACATAATTAACTAATTAACTACATAAGACACGTTTACATACATCTCATAGCACATCCAATTATAATATACAAATATGTATATAATTATATGTAAAATTCTATAAGTAAACTTTTTAAAGCCTACTCTATATTTTTCCGAGTTCTCTTATTCTCTCTCTAAATTTATTCTCTACTCTATATTTTTCCGAGTTCTCTTATTCTCTCTCTAAATATATTCTATCTGTGTATATTTGTGTATATATATAGTATTGACATATAATTTTTACCACCTATGATGCTTAAGCACTTCTCTTGCCACCTAAGCAGAAATTTCACACCTAAATGACTGGTCACCTTGTGCTCTCCCAGCATTTTTATCTATGTCTATCTGTGTAGTCATGTTCATCTATATATCATTAACTTCTATACAAGACTTTCATTCATTTATTTTGGAGTGCATTCTTAAGATTTATTATTTTGCCATTTTTAATTCTCAACATTTTATTTTAGGAAAAATATTTTTTTTTAAATATGTGTGTTTGTCTTTTGATTTTAACATCTAAAACTACTATCTTATTTTGACTTATTAAAGTTTCAATTAGAATGACTTTATAATCTTTGCTAAAAGTACACTTAGTCTTTCGCGTAAGAATGAAGTTGATTTGGCTTTATTTTGTCCAATTTTTAACATCCTTAAATGCTATTCTATTGTAATAAAATGTGTATTCATTAGTAAAAAGATCATAAGTCATAATAAAATCAAATTATTTCTTTGTTGTTCAAATTTTTATACTTGATACCTCTATGCATTTTCTTCTCATATCTATGACATTTATTTTCAACATATCTATTAAGATCTTTAATATATATATTATCTTCATTTGATAGATTATGTAAGGTCATCCATAACATCCTGAAAATTCTCTAAATTTATTTTTAAATTCAATTTGTGTAGCATATGATATGCAATATGCATTAATTATATTAATGATCTTTGTTATAATCATTTGTATCATAATAATTTTAATCTCACTCTTTTCATTGACATCGGTGGTGTTCAATGTTTTATCAACAATGATATCTATTTTATTTTTATTTTTCTCATTTTATGTATGTTATAGTTTATAACTTGTGTTGCCTTCGATGTTCTCATATCCAATTGGTTTCTTGAATGCAAGCAATATTAATCTTTCTTTTTTTTATATTCTTAACAAGTTTTATAAGTTTTTATTTAAGGGATTCAATATTCAAGTACTTATTCTTATCATTCCTTCAATATTTTATTTTTTATATTTTTTATAATAATATATAATTATTTTTAAATTTATTTTAAAATGTATATCTTGCTTCAAATTATGGAGTAATTTCTCTTTCCACACTTGTCTTTGATACGAAACTCTTTTTTATTTAACACCACATTAGGATCCTTGTGTGGTGTATCACATGTGGAGAGGACGTCTTCACTCTTATTGTATTTTTTTTTCTGGTGTAGGACACTGTAAGTATGGAACACTCTAACCTTTATATCCTTTAAATCCATAATAGGAGATGCGACGGTATTTTTTTGTTAGCTATCTCCTACCGCAATTCTCATCTTTTCTCATCTGAGTTTGGGACCAGCCACGGAGTCATACATGATACTTAATATCAATATATAAATAATTAAATAGTATATAAAATCAATTTTTATATTATATTGATTTAAATATACCATATGGAGGAGAATAACATAACTCATTCCTACCGCAGGTGAAATAGTGGCATAAGGGGGGAAATAAGCAAGGTAAGTAATTTTGCTGCCAAACTGCGTCTCCCAAGAATAAATGGAATAAGAAGCTTGTTCTTTTACTTACTTTGTTTGATCCTTACAGGCTTTAAACTAGAAAGACCTTTTTTTGAGGGCTGTATTTTATCTCTCTTCTTACTGCGTTAGTGAGCTTCTGTGTCCTTGTTCCTTTTTCTTTTGCTGGTATAATGATATATGACCTGCTTTCTTGGCTATTTCCCACACAATAAGTTGTATTGGATTGATTTCTGAGGCAGTGAAAAGATCTTAGTGTCTTCCATGACTTCTTTGTTGGTCACTAATGCGTCGAGCCTGCTTTTACAATGTTAAGGATGGTTTCCAATCAGGATCTGGAAACTGAAATGACCCATTTTATGGGTTAGAATCTCCGTCTGGCATACTTGGGGTGACTTGCCTTCATCCTTGATGCCACTATCAGGGTTTAGGGTTCTGACTTACCATCATTAGGTTCTTTAACTCTCAAGTCCTGTGATAAATATAAACATTTAGATATTTATGTCAGTGAAATCAATGACATTACAACATGTTTTTGAAACTAAATAAGCAGTATATATGTATCAAGAAAACGTGGTTTGAATCTTTGTCATCACTTGCATTTATTCAGTCAATGACTCAATACGTTGCTGAACGCATATTGTGAAATATGTAATCAACATTGTTCAAGTCTTTTTATGCACGACTTCAGTGATATTTGAGAACCTCACGGTTCTTGAAATCTGCTAATACATCAGACGCATGGCGTCATCAATTTTACGTTGACCTGAAGAGAACATAAATTTGAATTCTTTTGCATGAAGATTCTGATGAACAGACATGTATTTGCAGTTTATTCCAATAAATTATGTTACACCTTTATCCTGAAGAAAACTTCTTATTCTGAAAATATTCTTAATTATTTATTTTTCTATGGTACTCTTCTTTGCAATTAGCTCGAATTATGCTCTTTTCATCTGGAGTTGTCTCAAATGATGAACTGTTTTAATTTGTTCTTCACATCATGCAGTAATGTAAGGAATGTCTTTTATAGTTCATGCGAAGATTACATTGGACAGTATGGTGGACAAACAGAGAAAGTTCCTGAGATAAAGCTTCTCATAGGAACTCACTGCTTTCCAACTTGGAACGCTGTGGACAATGGACACATGCCTCTTAGCCTAATTAATTGGGGTGGTTTCTGCTTGTTTTTTGGCAGGGGATTTTATGGTTTTGTTTCTCTTGTGAAAGTAAATAAGCTGTTTTTTCTTGTATTTGAGGAAACAGTAGGATTTGGAGGTTTGAGTTACAATGGGTTTAGAGAAGTGAGTTTGATGCCGTCACTATTTATTATATATCTCAAGTATTACGAGCCTTTAAGCAATTTCATCATCCAGAAGGAAACCTAACGCTGAAACCTGCACTTGGTTTTTGCACGTGACAGTCTTCCAAAATAACATTAATTTGTCTCCACTCTTTCATTGACGCGGAATGTAGCAAGGGTTAACTTTACCATTTTGACTTATATTTACATTCTCTTCAGCAAGTTGTTATCCTTTACATTCAAGATGGTGAGAATTGTTAGGCCTTGTGAACAGCTATGACATGCCTAAATCCTTAGCTTGTAGTAGAATACAGGAGTCGTCTTTCCTTGAAAATTTTATTTTATGTAATTCCTATGCTTTCTTTTTATTTTTTCTCAGATCTAATGTCAATAACACCTTACAGATAAAGGAGCAGCTCAATGCCGAAAAGGTCATGGTACAAGATGCCTATGGTGATGCTCGGCATGTCAGGTTTGTTTCATTTAATGTACGTTTTTGTTATGCTTAATAGTTTGGATGTATTGCTATAAGCATGCCATGTGTTGTGGGCGTTTCCATCGATCTTTTGTTCAACTTCCTGCTTGATAAACTGAGTGTCCCATTACTTCCCTCTGGAGGCGTTTATCTCTACGAACGTAGACGTGAATGTTCCCTGACCAAGCTTTTGAGTAGGTGAAGATAAACATTGTGATTTTTGTTTATTGTGATCAACTAATATCAAGTTTTTTTTAAATTTTTGAGTAGCTAGGATGTATTATGTATATTCTTTCTTGTTTAGGTGTCCTTTTAGTTTACTTTTGGCATATATGCAGATTTTAAAGAGAGTTTAAATGTTAGTAGACACATTTTGTAAGATATGGAATGTTTTTGTAAAGGTCTTTTGGGGAGGGTTAATGTGTTAATGAGGATATCTATAGAAGCCCCATCTTGCAACCACCCACAAAGACAATGAAGAAGAATATGAATATTTGAAACTCTACATTGAATTCTTTGGAGGTGCACCTCAATCCCAGTACCCCACCCTCTCCCTCTACCTTTTGCCACTGTTCCAACCAGGATGCCTTCTATTCATCTCCCCCCAATTCTTAGCTGAGGCCGCCTTCCACTCTTTACTCCTTTTTCTCTATCCATTATCACGCATAGCATTAACAATCGAGGAAGGCTGTATTTGGATAGTGATCGAATTGGCCAGATCTGATCCGAGGGAAGAAAAACTGATCCAAGGTAAGGGCGTAAACGGTTCGGTTTGACCTTTTTATTTTCCAAAGCAAAATCGAACCGAAAATTGGAACAAAACCGAACTGAACCGGTTGCATTGAACCCTGAACCGATTTTGGTTCGGTTCGGTTCGTCAGTTTAATGTATATTTAAATAACTTAAATTAAAAATAAAATAAAATTTAAGTTCTAATAATTAATTAAAGTTAACAACTTTATTTTTAATATATAATTATATCTTTATACTAATTAACCTAAATTTATAATAATATATATTTAAAATTGATATAATATGCATTTCAAATTAATATAATATATAAATAAAGTGAGTTAAACCGGGTCATCCAGCTTACCGGTTTGGTTCAGTTTGGGGAGGTGCTGAACCTAACCAAACCGATAGAAGTTTTCGATTTAGTTCAGTTTGGTTTACCGATTTTGGATGAACACCCCTAATCCAAGGTCATCCCTGATTGGCTCTTCCAAAGACAAAAAAGGAGAAAGCATAGCCGATCCTACAAGCCATGTCAACAATGTAGCACTTCCACACCACTCTCTTGTATGCAAGAATCGCGGGATCGGGATCGGTGACCATCGATTATCATTGATCCGATCCGGATCGGGATCGGATTGGTTTGGATTGGCCAATCCTCCAAAAGAAAGGGCAATCTCGGATAGAGCAATTTTTTTATGTATTTTTAAATCATAAAAATTTTTAAAAAATAATAAAAAATCAGGACAAATCATAGAAACAAATAAAAATTCAAAAAATGAAAAACAATGTGGATGGCATTCTGTCAAACAATGCCATACAAAATAAATTCATTTCAAGAAACTGCCATATAAGTATAGATTATCATATAAGAGAGAGAGAAGAGAGTTAAAATAGATCTTTATGTAAATTTAGGTATCTAATATATATTTATAATTATGAATCTTCTATATATGTGATAGTATAAGTGATAGTCAAATATATTAATATGTTTACATTATCATCAGCGCGGCGCAGAGTAGTCGCAGATCGACCTGCGTGGTAAGGTCGTGGGGGTCAAGGGGGCAACGCCCTTTGTGGGGGGTATCAGGGGGGCAACGTCTTTCGAAGAAATTTTTTTTTGTATGGTGATAAAGGGGAGGGGGGAGAAGGGATCAGAGGTCCCTCCCTTCCCCAAGTTACCTATTTAGGGGGGATCAACTGCTCCAAAGGTTTGGATCACCGCTGCTCAAGGGGGATCGTCGAGGGGAAGGGTTCAGGGGGAGCAAGGATCGCAGGATCGGAATCGGAATCGGAATCGGTGGGTACCATTCCGACCAATCCAATGGAAGAAAATCGATTCAGAATCGGTAAGCAAAAAAAAAAAAACCCAATCCGATTCCGGCCGATTCGGACCAATTTTGGCCGATCCTGGTCGATCTGTTTGGAATAGCAAAAAATAAAACAATGATTCGATTCTGATCCCAACCGATTATGCCGATCCGATTCCGATTCTGATTCGATTCCAACCGATTCTGTCGGAACTTTTTTCCGGATCGGTCTTTCGGCCCAGAATCGGATCGGCAATGGCCGATCCGATCCAAGAATCGGCCGATTCCAATCCGGATCGGCCGATTCCACGATCTATGGGGGGAGCCCTAGATGATGAAGGGGAGGGGGGAAAGTGAGAATGAGAGAAAGGGGAATCGGTCTGATCTCCCCCTTATTGGGGGGGATCGGACTGAAAAATGGTCTGGAATCAGGTCCTGAATCGATCCGATTTTGGACCCTTCCGGGTTCTAGGGAATCGGTCCAGATCGACTGATTCCTGGATCGGTCGAGGATCGACCGGATCGGTCGATTTTGACCGACCCTACTGGAGTCCCAGCTGGATCAGTAGTTCCGGCTGGAATCGGATTAGTGGGTACGATCCAATCTAAGAATCAGCTGATCCCAATCCGGTTCAGCCGATTCTGCAATCCATGCTTGTATGCTTCACATTGGAACCCCAAGTAGGAGCCTGTATGTGCACAACCTCCGCGATTGCTGGGACCCAAAGATCGCTAGATTGGAATTGGTACTTGGATCGGTGGGTACTGATCCTCTAGGAGAAATCCCTATCCAGAATTGGGAATTAAAAGTTTTTTAAATTTTGATTCTGATTTTGACTGATTTGGCCCAATTCTTTAAAAAAAAATTTAAAAAAATTCCGATTCTGATATGATTCCAGCCTATTCTGCCAGGATTTTATCTCGGATCGCCCTTTTGGGTGAAAATCAGATCGGCATAAGTTGATCTGATCCAAGAATTGGCCAATCCCGATCTAGATCGGCTGATTCTGCAATATATGTTGTGACCACATAAATATGTGGTCACTTGGTTCAGCACACGTGCCTCGCTGTTCTCTTCTCCACCACGGGCTGCATGACATACATTATCCTACCAGTGTTGCGAATCATGAACAGGAGGACTTCTGACCCCACTGCACAGACCTGGTGCCGTCTCTACCACCTCTTCTTCCGCGGTCACCATTGTATGATCCCTAACACCACTCTTTTATACTTACTTATTGTTCACGTCCTGCACCATGCTGACTTCTAGCACATGCATGGGCGGGCTGATATATCATGCTGTTTTGAGTTTTCTTTTCTCCTCTTCCTCCCTTGTCACTACTGCCTGATCCATTGCCAACCAGCTGCCATGCCTACGTGTCACTCTCAGTGCATGCTTTCTGCCTGCATGCGAGCAACTGCGATCCCTTCATACAGCCCCATTTGTGTCCAGACGAGGTGCATTACATCTTGACAGCTCCTGTGTGCCCTGCACTGGGTTTGCCTGTGTGCTTCTTGTCTGGCATGAGTTGATTTATCATGAAACAGAAATATTTAGGAGAAATCCCAGATTTGTGCTAATTTTGTTCTTGGGCTTGTCTTGTAGCATTGACGTCGTGTCATCTGCATTCGAGGGGCAGTCTGCCGTCAACAGGCAGAGGATGGTGTACAAAGCTATATGGGAAGAACTCCAGAGCACCGTTCACGCAGTCGACCAGATGACTACCCGAACTCCCTCAGAAGCTGAAGGGGATCAGTAAGCCCTTGGTCATAGAAAGCAGAGGCCATGCGCTCTCTTATTTATTTATGCGAGTAAAACCACGGTGCGTGCTGCACTTCTCTCTTCCTTTTGGAATTGCACAGATGGTTTGTACGTAATTTTATCTGGAAGTTAGTAGCAGGAACTTGTTTCGGATCCCCCTGTTATTGCATCCAGCATTTTCAGTCCTTATAACAATCAGTTTATCTGATAAAAAGCTATTCTTTCTGCCCATCTAACATGTCCTTTTTATCCCCTGGTAACCATCATCGTTCTGTCTCCACCGCTGTATGCTTGGTTGCGCACCAGAAGTTGAATTCGCGAGCACTGCCACCTTCGGGGTCTGTTTGTTTAATTGACCATAAAGTAGAATGTTTTCATAAAAACTTGAGCAGACCTCTTATTCAGTTGTCTTTAAATTCGCGGTCAACTGAAGATTGTCTTCGTTGACTCCTTTAAACTTGTGATATTTATGACATCCACAAGTTTTGACCACAAGCCATTTTGGTCACGCGTCAGGGGGAGATGACGAAGATTCTTTGCGAGAGACGATGTGGTGGCCGGCCTGCCACTCTCCTTGTATATGTATAATGGAGTGTTTGGTTGCATGATAATTTATTTTAGTTATAATTTTATGTTTTTGTAACACAACTTGTTAAAAGAGGTGTTTGACGACTATTACAATTTTATATTTTTAATAAATTTATCTTTTTGAACAAAGAAAGGAGTGTCACCTCTTTTTCAATCTTGTGGTCTCTCATCTTATGTAGTGATATACGGCATTCGTACTTTTTTGTTATCTTATATTCTCAAAAATGATAATTTTATGTCGTTCACACTTTTTTATATAATTTTTTATCACAAAAATGTATAAAAATTTGTCGTGCAACCCAAGAGACTATAAAACTTCGAATAAATATTTTTATTAACTGATATTCTATTATAAATATTTTTTTGTTCTTCTAATAATTATATATTGCTATAATTATTTTTAAATGATAAAATTGATAGTTAATAACCACATAAAAATTTATTTACTCAAAAATTATTTCGATTTTTAAAACATGAAATTTTACATAATGATTTATAAACATTTAAATGACAAAACATTTTAGAAAAGTACGTTACAGGTAATTAAATGTTAAATTGTGTTTTTAGATAATAAATTGTATGCAACTAAATAGTAGATTATGTTTTTAAAGTTTCTGAAAAAAATTATTCAATGAAAAATACCACTTAATTTTACTATTTAGGTAGATTCAACAAGCTCTGTTCAAGGGTATAAAAATTAAGTGTTTACATTTTCTTTATCAAGCTAAAACAAGCGCTACCTAAGAGCCTACTTGGTAAACAGTATCGAAGGTCTCTCTATCGTTGTCAATTTTGAAATAGATAATGATATAAATGATCCATAGGTGTTTTGGGGTATTCATACCAACATTGGAATTCTTGGTTCAAAAGAAAACACTATATATATAATACAAGTGTTTTACTTATACCAATTTTGATATTTATACTCTATCTTTTACAAACGTTAATATCAAAATTAATATAATATTATTTTTGATACTCTAGCCTAACACCACATTTAGGGTGGATGCATCTATCTTTTACTTTTGCTTCTCGTCCCGGACTTGGAGAGCTCCTGGAGTTAGAGGTAGGAAGGATGTCCCACGCGCGTTCTTAATTCTACTCTGCCATGTGAATTTAACGAAAGGTAATTCATTTGGTGGCTTCATTTGACTCGGATATCCCAGACTTATATGTACCATCCACACGTATATAGCTAGCTAGGTACTCACACAAAACCAAGAGAAAAGCAAACTTCTTGCCATGTTAATTCTTATATAGGTTTCCTCTTCTTCTTTTTTACAACAATCATAAGTAGGTAGGCTAACTATAAGTCATTAAGAAGGGTATATTATACAAAGCACGTCCGTTGTAATTATGATTTTTTTCTTCTAAAATGGTCATTTTAAGGGTGGAACAACTCAATAGTATCAAATCAATTTAGAATTTTATTTTCGATGAAGGACCCACCTCTAGATCAAATGGATTGTATGAATTAGCATGCATGAGAGGAACATACCAATCTATTTTTATCAAATGAGTGCATAACTTTTGACAACCTTGGAACATGCACAATTAATTGAGCTTAGTCGAGGTTTATAGTAAGGGTGGGTTCGGTAGGGATTCTCCTCAGGTGGATTTTGCAAAAAGTCATTGTATGTCTTTTTCTTGAGAAGTTCACCGATTCTCCATAAAATCTTGTTGGTTTTAGGATCTTTTTGTCATGTTAACTATCTAGAGATGTCACCTCATCTCATTATTACTCAATGTTAACTATCTAGAGATGTCACCTCACCTCACCTCATCGTTTATTTTTGTAATAATAATAAAAGAAAAAAATGTAAACATTATTTTTATTCTCAAATCCCTGTATCTTTCGAAGTTACCTAATTTTGGCTTTTGCGAGATTTTTATTTTGTCCCTGTCTTTCTTGTCTTTCATGAAATCCCCCTTGCAAGCAAATTTACTAGAAACTTGTATATTTGATTTATTAGAGATTTTCAAAGATTTAAATCTCTTCGTAAATCCCTACCAAATGCTTATGGATTCTGCCGTCACTATTAAGGTCCCCTCCTCTTGTTGTGTTTGTACTGTCTACAATATTCTCTCCAAGACTATTGCATGCTACATGGAATGCGGGGTCGTGACCTGGGTCGTGACCCGGTCGATTTTTGGGTCGACCGACTCGGTCCCGACCCCGAGACTCCGACCCCGTAAATGTTTTAAATTTATTATTTTTTATTATTTTTTGCGATCTCTACCTGACCCGGGTCTCGACACCGGCAGACCCGAGTCGGTTTTGGGCCCAATCGATCCGGTCCCGACTCCCGACCCCACCTACCTTGGCATGCAATACAAAAGCTTCAATCTATTTATGAATGGATGATGTGGAACACAAAATGAGTATTGATATATATGGGTATCTGGCTAAAGCCCAATGAGTAGTTCTGATCATATCCGATTCAGAAGAGATATCGATCCATACTCCCAATTACAATAAAGCTCAGTCAAAGATCCATTAATTCTTAATGAAAATGTTGGACTCACACTCAACTTACAAGTGAGGACATGACCCCAAGCATGTGAAACCACCAGTATTTCAGGTAGATCTCGGGCACGACATGCAGAAAAGATGCCAACATGCCACTCCAACCATCCCTAATTTGCTATGACTAAATATATTCTAATTATTCCGTATGCAACAGTAAAGAAAATAATAGAAAGCTCTCTTACGTACGCTCCGGCCGCAAGTTCTCGCTCTCAGTGTATTTCTTGTATTAATCTTTTGCTAATTTAAGCATCAAAAGGGTAAAGCCTGAGGCCCCTTCTCCAATATTCTCCCCTTCTCTTGTAGGTGCAGAGCAGTGAAGTCTAGACGATCTCGATCGGTTTGAGGCGATCTTCCAAAGGTAGGTCCTTCCTCCACGTCGTTTCTTGGCACTGTCTATGAACTTGTTTCTGGTAGGAAGAGGAGAAACAACAATATTCTTCGGCGCCGCAGAGCGTGAGGAAACTCACCTATGAAGAGCTACACACCGTCATGGGTCCAACATCAACATATGATCAGCTGGTTGACTTCATTTATTGGACCATAACTTCGCTAGAAGTGTCGGCTACCCCTTCGGCGCTCGGTGGCGTAGGCACTCATAACTTCTCTGGAGTACCGGCAGGTCTGAGTTTCTGAGGCCCCGGGATAGACCGCAAGGTTCATCGGGACATCTTATCCTCCGGCGTCACCCATGAAAAAGGAGTAGATAGAAAAGGGGGAAAAGGCCGACTAACTCATATGAGGCACGCTATCCAGAGTCGTTGCCACCATCGTCATCAAGAAAAAAAAACTTGTGAATGTGTAGTGGCTTCACCAACTTGAATGTGTACCCAAAAGATTACTACGTACCCTTTGCCGAGAATCAACTAGTTGGTAGATGCCATCACATGGAACTGCATGCCCTAGTAATTTTCATGATGCTTATGTACTTATCAGGAGATCTAGCTTGGTATAATTAATGAAGGAGGACGTACGAGAAGGCAATCAACCACCTTCGTATAACTGACTATATATACTCTTACACCTTAAATGCGGATGCCCTAAATCCAGGGCTACAGATCTACTAATGGTTTTACGTATTTGCCAAGCATCTCAAACAACATCGTGAAGATTTAATTACGTGGATGACAGTCTGTCCAAAGCATAAAGCGGAGTTTTTTTTTTTAAATAGCACAGTTTTTTTATTTTTAAAATAGTGCAGTGAAAATTTTAATTGTAAATCTAACAAAGTTTGGTCAAAATCGAGTTTTTAAAACTCGATTTTCCGTCTTAATACGAATCCCACATGATTTTGATGGTTAAATAGTGTTTAATAAAAATCGAGTTTATGTAACTCGATTTTGAGCTTTGATTTTCAAACAGAGCGCAAAAAAAAATTTGAGTTCCAGCACAGTAAGTTTGCTAAAAATCTAGTTCCAGAACAAAAATGCGCAGCATTAAATGAGTTAAATTTTTTTCAAAAATCAATACAATTTTAGCTAGATTCTTAAATTGTGATTTATCGGGTTTGAATTTGAACGATTCGTTCTGTCTAATAAAATTAGAACGTCGAAATACTTAAAATTAGACTTTTAGATATTCCTATTTTGATAAATTTTAAATTATTAAATCGGAGCATCCTCGACCGTCTAATGCTAAAATTTGCTCTTTTCAAAAATTTAAAATTTTAATCTTATAATTTTGAATACTCCGAATTCATTGGTCCGAGTGGATCGGACAAATTTTAATGGAGTATCCAATTTTTCTAGGTGAAAGACAAAGCATTTATTGCTGTTACTGTGCGCACATTTAATGTTGTTTGAAAATCGGGTTGCTCAAACTCGATTTTCAGTAAAGTACGTAAAAGTTGAAAATCGAGTTACGTAAACTCGACTCTTAAATCATTATATTAAAAGTCAATGTTTATTAAACATTATTTAACCATCAAGATCATGTGGAATTCGTATTAAGGCAGAAAATCAAGTTTTGAAAACTCAATTTTGACCAAACTTTGTTAGATTTACAATTAAAAATATCACTGTGCTACTTTTAAAAATAAAAAAACTATGCTATTTTAAAAAAAAACCTAGCATAAAGCCGGCCTGCAAACACATAAGCACATAAGTTTTGTTGGACAATAACACATGCCTTTTTCAATAAGAAAATACAAATATAAAATTACAAATAAAAACTCAGACAAAAACTTTTATAGAACTAAACACAATGAAGATAAAGATAACAATAGTTTGGTTGAAAGTCATCTCCAAACGTACCTAGTATAACCACGAATGACCTCCATGATAAGATACTTTGAAACTCTGAAAAGCAAAGATATGAACTTTCATGAGAGAGTTTGACAATTTGTATGAGATTAGATAATCAGATCAAAAAAATATAGATATCTCTTAAAATGATGGTATCACAAAGAAGATTATGACTGTGAATAAGACTTTGAAAGAGGATGAAACAGAATTAGATGACACGACCCTGTGCCCCCAACACTTCAACACAAACAAAGAAAAATCACATAAACACATATTTAGGCAAATCGTTAGGGACGAGATTACTGAACTTCGTCCTCCCTCCTTAAATCGAAACTACTTCGAAACAATTAGCACATATAAGTGCATCGATCACACATAGAGATAGACAAATATTGCATCCGACACATACATAGACCTATGCTTATAATTTGGGTTGCTATATCTTAATTAAATATCCATCGATTCATAACTCTCTCCAAAGTAATTCCTTCATTGGCCATATCTTTTATACTGCTCTACCACATTATGACACAAACAAAATTAAGTGCAGCAGAAGTGGTGCATAAACATATAATTTCGGCACTGCTTTTCGTCTTCGTAACTTTTTGTTCTATCACTCACCGACCGTCTCGGCAGAAAGTGAGCCAGCGGCACACAGACGACAACTCATGTTCCATATCCGCGAAGTAATTGACCGTCTATAATTATATATATACCTAGTTTGATCTGTCCCCTCATCTTCTTTCACTCTATCAAATCATACTCCTCTCGCTTTTGTCTATTTCCCACGCTCTTCTTCTGCCTTCGAAGAGGCAGAACAGAGGAACACAGCTGGATTTGAGTTCGAAGGTGTGGGAGAGAAGACAGCAGTTTCCGGGCGTAGTATAACCCATATCCGCTTTCCTCTCATCTCTTCTTTTTTTTCACCAAAGACGAGGCACGCAGCCAGTTACCATCCCCCGCTGCAAATGCAAACGCCGAATCCTTCTCTCTATCTCGATATCCTCGTCCATCTACGACACGTATCTTTATCTCTCTCTTTCCCCGTTCTCTCATCTCATATCTTCGTACGTCGATTCTCTCTCTCTCTCTGTCAATCACTCCGTCGATCTGTTTTAAAAAACTGCTTCTTCTCGAAAGGATATTGGCTTCGCCAGGTACCGGCGGGGGCTTCATGGGTCACTGTCATCTGCGAGTCCGTGTGTGTTTTTTTTTTTGTTCACGTGGCTCAGTGGCCAGAGAGCCCGCAGGCGCCGCGGGAGGCGAGGGTTCGACCCCCGTCGAACCCATCAAGTCGTCCCCCCCAGGGGACGCTCGGCTGTCGCCGCCGAGAGGCGAAGACGCGACCTGCGCCCCCAGGCGCAGGTCCCCGCGCCAGTCGAGCCATGCTCGACCGGCGAGTCCGTGTGTGTTGGTATGTACAATTCGGGCATTCTTCAACGCGGCCGGGCTCTGCTCAAAGCACACTGCCTGAACAATATAGGCAAGAGCCTAGGAAAGCCGATAGCTTTGGGCTACCTTTCAGAGCTTTGCAGGTGTACGTGCTTGCGGCGGGGGGGTACCCTACCTAAACCCTAAGCGCGCGAGGGGAGTCGGCGGGGAGGTGGGCGCTGCGCGCGGCCTTATTCAACACGGTAGGATTCAGAGCTCTAGATGCTACTCCTTGAGATCAGCACCCATGCGATAAGATATGTCCCCCCATGGCCCCTTGCTGCACCGATCCCGGGGCCCGATCAGAAAGAACTAGACCCGCTCGTAGTCTCTCTCTTCGAGACCAATGAAAAACTAGCTTGGTGGCAAGCTTGGCGGGACCTCTGGAAGCTTGCACTGCGGGTAAAAGGATGCCTTTCAACGTACGAGAGCGTCAAGAACAACCAGATCCTGCGCGCTCTCTCTCTCTAACATATGCTGGCTTCTCACCCAGGTGCTCGACTCCTTGTTAACTTATCGCTGCTATGTATATACCCGTCGGTCCATCTCCGCGTTAATTCCTATGACCCGATAGTTTCTTGAGTTCCCTCCAACACGCACGCGCGAGCTTGACCGGCTGACGAGCCATTAGACCTTTCTGTCTCGTCTTGGTCCCCACGGCCCCGGCTGAAGCCTTTAGCGCGCGCAGTTCCTTGTCAAGTCGGATTTTCCTTTGATGGTCCCCCGTGCAAGGTTAAATTAGATCTTGTAAAGCAGGCTGGCTGTCCAGTATATGATATTGATCTCAACGATTTTAAGTTAATTTAGCAATGTGGGGGGGGGGGATAATCACGTACGTCATTGTTGGGTTATCTCCGATATATGGAAGCATCTATACACGAACATAAACTAAAACCAGCTGGCGCGCAACCTCCTTGGTTGGGGGGGGGGAGGATTAATTAAATTTTTGCTTTGAGATGTTCATCTTTTTAGACTAGATTTCTACCGAACGTCATATACGCATGCTTTTATTACAAACATATATATATGTGTGTGTGTCTGCTGCTTTGCAAAATGATGAATATGAGCTGGTTCGGCGAGTGAAAAGACCAAGGCCAGGCCCCCTTCTCCAGTTTTCCCCACATATGCTAGGTTAGCCTAAAGATGTTATCGGTTCAAGAATGCAAAAGACAATCTTGCGTATTTTGCGCTGGAAGTACGTAACCCTAGCTATATAGTTGTCATATGCGCTCCTAGTAAATGCTCGAAATACCCACTAATTAAGTGTGTATAGGCAGATGCCACACCTTGGGACGATGTGAGACAACAATATCTACAAAGTGTAAATAAAAAAAAAACATGGTGGTCGATCACCAAGGCTTGAGTCCTTGTTTAATTACCAAAAGCGTGTTTTCACTCAAGACAAGAAAAGGAGCCCGGTTACTCAATTGATTATTAGAGATCAATATCCTCCATCGTTCACGCACACAGATGTGCAGCTTAACTGGACAATGAGTTATTAAAACATTATGGCAACAACATCATATTTTGTGTCAAATGTTGGTGGATGTTTCCTTCAAGAAAAGAGAGAAATTTTTTTGTAGTAACACACTCTAAAAGATAATTTGTAAGAATAGCAAAAATAAAATATTTATTTTCGAAAGTAACAGTTTACGAGAGGTCATTAGAAAGAGTAGCGACTCAGAAGCTAAACTTTGAAAGTCGGACCGACCTACATAGTATCTAATGGGGTCTCCTTAACCCCACTGGATTTTAAGAAATTCATTAAAATTTTATAAATTTTTACCAAAAATAACTAGGAATAAGTGGGGTGCTATAAAGATGTGCCCGCACTAAAATTTTGGATTGACCTATTGAAATTCGCTAGAGCCATTAGCTACTTTCAAAGATTAGTCAAGTTTCCAATAAAACTAACCACTCTATTTTTTTAATATTATAAAATAAAAATATAAAATAAAAATATAAAAGATTATAATAATACATTATTTATTTATTATAAATATAATTATTATGAAAATAAATTTATCACATTATATCTTTTGGTGCCAAAGGGGAGAGAAGCTAGCTAGCCACCATGTCTCTCGCCTTTGGCACAGTGCAAAAAATAAAATAAAAAATTGAAACTCACCATAGCCGGTGGCCACTGTCAAAGTTTCGCTTTATAGCAACTTTCGGTAGTTGGTGTTACTTTCAAAATTAATTTTTTTGCCTGCTATTCTTGTAAATTGATTTGTAAAGTTGGTCACTACAAAATTTTTTCCAGAATAGACCAGGATATATCTCTTGATAGAGCACAAGTGAGCTGAAATATATAGATATATATATATATGCACAGAGCACTCGAATCACCAGACATTTCCATGTTCCTGCCCCTTAATTATTTCAGTCTCGAAAGGTAATTCGATCTGTCTCCATCATCTGGCCGGCTCCACGTACGTACATATGCACGCCCAGAAACCGTCACCCCGCCAGCCTGCTCTCTGCCATCCAGCTCCCCATCCACACAACTTGGTTGAGTAGCCGGACCCTATCTCGAACCGGCCTAAAGAATTGACAGGAGGCTAGGCGTGTGCATGCCTTAATTTCTATTGGAAAATGCACGCCGTTTCCCCTAATAAGTTTCCACCGTTTTCATCATTCTAAAGAAGAACATCAGCCAGAGAGGCGTTGAGCAGTCGCCAGCTTTATTCGGTGTCTCTCCCCCTTTCGATCGGTTGCTCAAATGTTGAAGCATCAACTCCTGCCACCGGAACAGGAGAGATGTATGCATGGTTGATTAAGCTGATATACACGTCTTGGAAAGATGATATTGCGCGTGCTGCCTTTTCAACCTTTTTACTTACAGACGTCGACAAAACGGTTTGGTAAATGGTGATGATATAAGATGTTTCGTTTCAAACAACCATTTCGGCTTTGCTTCTATGCAAGGAAGGAATGGTCGGGGGTCGGCCCCGGGTCGGTCGGCCCCAAAACCGACCCGGGTCGGTTGGGGTCGCGACCAGGGTCGGGTCGGGGTCGGGGAAAAATATAATAAAAAATTTAATTTAAAATAATAGCCGGGTCGGGGGGTCGGGGCCGGGTCGGGGTCGGTCGGCCCAAAAAGCGACCGGGTCGGGCGACCCGGCCGACCGGGTCGGGCGACCCGGCCGACCGGGTCGCCGACCCGACGAACCATGCTTTTATGTATATATATGTGTGTGTGTGCAGAACCTATATGGCTAGGCACACCTTTAGAAAACACACGACTTCTCTTTGTTTTCTCTCATCAATATGTATCCGTCTTCAAGTTCAATCAGATGATCGATGAATAGCCCAGTATCAGGTAAACCTAACCGACTGTGTTCTCGGTGTGATTGACATGGAATTGGAGCGCGGCTATGCCCAGGATAAGGTAAACCTAACCGGCTGTTCGGTGATTGACATAGAGATATATAGCTAGGGCGGCTATATGCCCAAATCAGTCAATCTCTCTCTCTCTCTCGTACACATTACGACCGAAGAAGAAGAGCAGGCTGCAACAGAAACGGACCATCTCCCAGAAGGGGACCACCACGAACCCCGTGTGCGCGTTATGCGGCTTAAAACGTACCACTGATCTTCCCACGTACGTAGCCGGCTGCTCCATCATCCCTTTCCACTGCTCCACGTCCCAATGTAACCCTAGCAAAAGACAACGGGCCTCGAACCTGGACTCTCGGTGATCTCTGCGTGATCTACTCTCAGTAGGGCACATGAGAAAGACCAGCTGGAAAACTACAAGCTATAAAATGACGAATAGCGTGCATATATATATATATATATATATATATATCTCACTGGCTTCTTTTCCCGTTTCTCTTTTTTCTAGCTGGAGACAGGGTGTTGATCTATTTTGAACGTCAAAATTTTTCATGTATGCGGTTGCCTACCACGGTGCCTCCCTCCCTCAATGCACCTCCGAGCTCGCAGTGTGCTGATAACTGCAAGGCTATATTAATGTTTGCCACCAGGAATCTTTTTTGACTTATTCCTGTGACAAATTTCAGAGGAACTACAAAGTCTGTGCATCTTGGAGTGCACTTGTTTCTGTGTAAAATAAGTCTTCTGTATCACCTTATTAAATTGGACTACAAAGTGTGTATATTTGGCTGCACTTAAATTTAGAGACTGAGGTGACCATGCAGATATCCTATATGTGTGTATATATATATTGGATTTAATAGTTATCAGGTTATTTATTTCTGAGTATCTAAAGTTACTCACAAATTACTCCTTGTTATTGCAATTGTATACTTTTATATAAGCTTAGGGTGCTCAAAGAATCAAATCTCAAATGAACAGGAAATTATTTCTTTTTCTATATGCTTCAAGGAATGAAAATAAATAAAATTTATTTTTTAATACATAAATATAACAAGTATACATTATAATTATTAAATCAAATAATTATCTTAATAATGATGTCAACTGGTACCTTTCGTAGAATAGAATGGCACCCATCCTGAGACTATTGCCAACAAAATACATTTAACTTTACTTTTTTTCTTAAACCAGCAACTAAAAAGTAACTATCCAGAGTTGGTTGGTAATCTAGTAACTCAATTTCTTAATATATTCTTAAATTAGGACATACAGTCTTTCTTAAAAATTAAAACCTTTTTATCAAGATCACACATAAATCGCAAATCACATATCTAGACGCATAAGTCATACAGTTCACTTTTTTTGTTGGATCATGACTGTGAGTGTGAGACCTACTTGCAGGTGAGCCTAAATGCAATAAGAGAAAGTTTTGTTGAAGACTTGACTTTTTTTTTGTGACCAAAGGGCGATTGGTGGTTGTATAAATAACTTTAATTTTAGCTAGCTAGCTTGTGTTTTTTCACAGAGAAGAACGGCGAACCTTGTTCATTTAATCATGAAGTGGATTAATTCTCGGTGACAAGTAATCTCCACATGCATCAATCCACTC
Source organism: Cryptocoryne crispatula var. balansae (assembly GCA_036172225.1). Classification (NCBI taxonomy): domain Eukaryota; kingdom Viridiplantae; phylum Streptophyta; class Magnoliopsida; order Alismatales; family Araceae; genus Cryptocoryne; species Cryptocoryne crispatula. Next base: position 15,106,897 of record CM069921.1, read on the forward strand.
ATTACGTTAGTTCATGAGAAATAAGCCCAACTTGTACTTTATATGGCGAAATTGTTTCATAAACTTTGAATATACACTGTGAAATTCCAAAACACGGACGTGCGCTTAGGAGACCCAGGTCCAGTCTATGATAAAGATATTGGACTATCCTCCGGTGGCCAATATGGGATAAAACCCTTCAACACTCTCCCTCTCGGCCAGCCACCACCGTCAGAGCCACGATAGGAATACACGGGGCAGGGCCGAGGGAAAATAGGAGCAAATCCATCGGAGGACAGAGCCTACACCCACCTGCTCTGATATCATGTGAAATTCCAAAAACGCACGTGCGCTGAGGAGATCCAGGTCCAGACTATGATAAAGGCATGGAATACTCTTCCGGTGGCCAATATGGGATTAAACCCTTCAACACTCCCTCTCGGCCGTAGCACCAGCCGTCGGAAGCACGATAGGAATACACGGGCGGGGGCCGAGCGAAAATAGGAGCAAATCCACCGGAGGACGAGCCTACGGCCGGCCGGCTACGATACCATGTGAAATTCCAAAAACGCACGTGCGGCGAGGAGACCCGAGGTCTAGGCTATGATAAAGGCATGGAATACTCCTCCGGTGGATTTGCTCCTATTTTCGCTCGGCCATGCCCCGTGTATTTCTATCATGGCTCTGACGGTGGTGTCTGGTTGAGAGGGGGAGTGTTGAAGGGTTTAATCCTATATTGGTCACCGGAGGAGTATTTCATGCTTTTATCATAGCCCGGACCTGGGTCTCCTTAACGCACGTGCGTTTTTGAAATTTCACATGGTATCGAGCAGTGGGCACTGGGCTCTGCTTCTCCGGTAGGTCCGGCTCCTATTTTTCCTCGGTCCTGCCCCGTGTATTCCTATCATGGCTCTGACGGTGGTGGGCGGCCGAGAGGGAGTGTTAAAGGCATAGTCCCACATCGACTGCTAGGAGAAGTATTCCTGGTTTATAAGGCCTGGTCTGGTTTCCTCAAGACCGCGGTTTTGGGGTTTTCCACATACACGAGTTAATTATTTTCCCTGTTTGCACCTATATATGGCCAATGCCAATCTTGACTAGATAACGAAATTTTCTTCTCAGGCCATTTTCCCATCTACTTTCTACTATATAAAAGAGCGTCTTCTATTTTTGGCCTCTAGCTCGCGGTACGATGAGCTAGCTAGGCTAGCCAGCTTGTTATACGGTTCTTCAAGAGGAGCTTTTTTGCACTGATGTTGTCTTTTCTATACTCTCAAAGGACACTAAAAGAGAGAAGACTATAACCATAGTTCTATTTTCACAAACCATTCGATAACATTTAATATGAGACTATTCTAATTAACATGTCTCCCATGTGCTGACTATTTTTTTTAACTACACGATGTCCCTTAAATCACAAAAGGGAAGTGTACGTGCACATGTAAGGTTCAGATTAAATCATGAACTATGATGCTATCTATATGCTAAATATATTGAGTTATCTAACTCGAAACCTTAAAACTAAGTGGAGTAAGCGTCAGTCTAATAGGAGATAAGTCAAACATCATATTATGATGGCAACAGGCCGGACTGCAAAGAGGAGAGAAAGGACTTCAGCATTACATTTCGGACAAATCATTACGAGGTTTAAGTTTTGCCACCTCCTATTATAATGGATCATTTGCGGAGGCCTTGAATACGATATTGATGACGGCGACGGCTCGATTCTGTGAGTTGTACCGAACATCTTGGGAGGCGCGAAGCATTTATCAACACCATTATCTTTAAAGAAATCAACATTCTTTTTTTACCAAGCCTGCGTGCGCGGACAGAGAGGAAACGCTGTGTTCATATATATGTGCCTTTGCGAAGGCGGTGTAAGTAGTTCCGATATTCGGTATTTAATGCTATAGAATTTGAAGCTTCGATGGCAACGAGAAAACACACAAGAATTAATACCTAACGGGGTCATTCTCGAGACGATTAAGCAGTACGTGATTGTGGGTAAGTGTGTTCAAACATTCTCCATTTTTTTTAAAAAAAAGAGAAAAAGTGATTCATACTCCTTTCATCACCCGATTACTCAAACTCGTAAAACATATATGAGTTAATCCTCAAGTAGATAAACATACGATCTATCCATACTACATGGATAAGTACATTGAAAATTAGGGTTTCTGTAACGAAGGACCATGAGTCATACGGGTCGCTAGGTGTTAGAGAGAGAGAGAGAGAGAGAGAGAGAGAGGGAGAGGGAGAGAGAGAGAGAGAGAGTCATCGAAGAACAAGGTCTTTGTAGAAAATTACAGACGTTCTTCAAAATTTTACTTCTACTAGTCATGTTCGATCTACTTCCGCAAAAGTATCATGAAGTGTAACTAAAGTGACATTTGTTTGGACTTTAATATAAAAATCTAAATTCTTATTTAATTTGTGATAAAATTAAGTGTAGATGTTTACACCATGGAATGCCATCTCGCGAGATCTCGCCGAGATCTCGCGAGATCTCGGTCACGCCAAGGAGGCCGAGAAACGAAATCGCCGAGATCTCGCCCCAGTCGATCCGCAACTACTCTGCGCCCCGTTTATGATAGTGTAAACACATTTAATATATTTCACTATCACTTATACTATCACATAAAAATGTGTTACAAGTTTAATACCATATTAGTATTTAAATAAGATTACATACAAGTTTAAATCTTTTAGAAGCACAAAAATTATCTTTTTGGTATTGAAAGTGCTTGTAATTGTTCATTCACATAGTTGATGTACAAAATGTGTTATATATTTTCATGTAAATTCATTTATGTACTCCTATTTTTATAAGATATTATGTTATGTTTCATACATATATACATTTTGATATGAGAATCCGAGATCCAAGCTCCCGAGATTTTTCCGAGATCTCTCTGAGATCTCTTCTCTTTCACTCCCCGAGACGAAGTCGAGATCCGAGATGGCAATCCTTGGTTTACACACAACTTAGGTGACGTTTGATAGGCTTAATATGAAAATATTAACTCTTAATTCTACCTCTAACATCTTAATTAGTGGTAAAAAAGTACTTAAGTTGATTAAGATATAAGTGATTTCTTTTGTTTGACAATAATGTTAATAAATATTTGTTTACAAAATTATCAAACAATATTTTAATAAAATTTTCTTTAAAAATATGTATTTATAATAAAAACTTAATTTGTCAGCACTATTTTATTAGAGATAAGTTAATTTTATTTACAAATCAAATATTTTCTAAACATAGAAAATGAATTTGAAATATATATTTCTAGAGTCTAATATTCAAATACAATTTCAAATAAGATTTTATTATTCTGATATTAACTTTTCCAAACATAGGAAATTTCATTTGAGAAGATAGATTGGGAATAATGGAGGGCACGTGCAATAGCACCTTAGGACTCCAACGTCTGAATCCAAAAAGACTATTTTGTATCACTTAATTTTAAGAGACATTTTAAGATATAAGAGCTTCATTCATATGACAGTTCAGCTGTTTATCCAAATAGTCCGAATTACTCAATGTCTGACCGAATTAGACATTAGACTCCTATTCAGCCCAATCAAACAGGCCCTTAGTGTTTATTTAAGTTGTATTGATAATGTTACTTCTATCCTGAATAAAGAATTTATGTTTAAAAATAAAAAAATCAACTTTAGTATTTAGTTTTAAGAGATTTATTAAGCTATAAGATAAATTTAAAGAATGATCGATTAAGATATTAAATCAACACTCTAAATCCACCCACCTGATCCGGATCAGAGGAGATTGGTTAAGACTTATCAAACAGCCCCTAATTAGTCAACTAGCCTCAAAGGCTAACCCCCCTCCTTTTCCAGGCCCTTTCTCCGTATGAAGCAGCATGCTTGGAACAAACATCATCAATCATAGACTAGGAGTACCCATCTAGACGTGAACCGGATGAAGAGGGACGGGGTCTAGACTGTCTAGTTCAACAACAAAGGGAGAGGAGCCAGTAAAGACAAGATAAAGAGGCCAAAAGAATAAAGTGGAGTACAAAGTTTTAAGTAGGGTTACAATCTACCAGTTGATGCCAAAACTCCACCCCACCTGCCAAATGCAGTCATGCATATATCTACCTCCCGCCTTGCACCAGAGCCGAAGTTACTGCACTGCGCACACCTGTACCTGATGAAACAGGATGAGAGAGAGAGAGAGAGAGATTAAAGAGATCAGAAAGAGAGGTAAAAGTAAAGAACTTCTTGCTCTTTTCTGTTGGATATGGCCAGTAGATTCTCATCGTGATAGGCCGCAAGCTCGTTGTTGGCACTGTTCAGCTCTTGTATCAAGAGCGCGCTTGGGTATACTCTCTTCTTTCAGGTCAGGCTCACCCTCAGAAGGGGCCGGTGGAGGAGGCGTCCGAGTTGTGCTGTCCGCCATACCCAAAGATACACCTCCAATTGCCGGGCGCCGGCGGTCGCGCCGGTCCTTCCATGGAGGTGCCCAAGCGTGCATGATTCGGCTCGACGGGAGTGCTCGAGTTATGCGCCTGAGTTTGAGCTTCCCCGCCGAGGACGCGCCCCATGTAATAATATTCCGCCGCCGGCGTTGGCGGATAGGAGGAATCTGTGTAGGACAGGGGACGGGAAGAGGATGCCGTGTACATGTAGGGTTGGAGGGGGTTCGTCGACGGTACTGGCGGCCTTGTTGGGAGCAGCGGATACACCGGCCGGAAATGCAGACAAGGGTCTCCGATGCCGGCGCTAAGCGGGAAGCACCCAGAAGGAGTCATGGACTGGCCGCTCCCGCCTCCGAAGTTTATGTCTCTCAACCTGTGATTTGATCATGTACAAGAAGAAGAAGAAGAAGATGCAGCTTATATACATGATCAGTAGCTATACTAGGCGTGTAAAACTAGTGCCCAGTTAATTTATTGGGTCATCCAACTCAAAACTAAGCTTTAGTAATTACTCAGCGTATATTTTGATTTGACAACTAGGCCTTTTTTATAATATCTGAGATGTGAGATTAATTATTTTAACACACTCATGTCGATTAAGCTGTCACACATGGACCACAAACACAGTTTACACACAATGTTAAATTTATTGGGTCAACTCAACTAAAAAAAGTTGAGTTGGATGGCCAAGCCCCATATGTTTAAACCAACGAAGAATAGCTTAATAATAGCCGCCAATAGAGATCACATACACATTCATACGTCAGTTGGTCTTGGATTCACAAAGTTGCAAAATTAAACTGATGATGATGAATGAAGGTGTGTGTCAAGAGTTATTTTGGTTGGAGCCTTGAGAGACTAAGGAAATAATGGATAGTACTAGGCGAAAATAGTGCTGCTTACCCCATTTGAGAACCGATGCCCGCAAACCCATCGTTGCTGAAAACGATCTGGCGTGCCCTATTGAGTGTCTCCGTCTCCCTTTCTGAATCCGCAAGGTGAAGCACAGAAGGTTTCATTTAATTGATCAGAGGGGCTTATAGAAAGAAAAACAATGCATCAAACGTGCACAATATTTCTCTTAAGCTTGCTAATATTATATATACAGACGAGAACACATTCGGCTGTGTTGAAGGTGCTCAGTACGTAATAAGACCGTACATCGCCAAACATCGATCAATAGTGCTGTTCTTCGCATTGAATCATACCTTGGCGATGCCTATTCATGTGCCCGCCGAGTGCCTGCGATTTGCAGAACTTGAGGGAACAAAATCTGCACTCATAGACGTTCTCGCCGTCTTCCTTTCCTTCTTTTCCAGGCTTTTTCTTCTTGATTCCTGCGTTAGATCCTCGTAGCGCAGCAGATCGAATTAGTCGATCGACAAGAGAAAAACAAAAAGGGATAAGAACTCCATAGAAGCTGCATATATATATATATACAGTCAAACCCAAGATCGTTCTTGTTGCTGATCCTTCCCCCTCTCTACGGTCTTAAAGCATAAACATTGTTCTGTGTTCTATGGCTAGCTTTTGATCGATGTGTTTATACGTGTGCCCTTACTTGTATTCTCTGCGGATGTTGCCGTGGTAGTCGAGTTCTCCTCCATGGCCTGCTTCCCATATTCCTCCGGAAGGTTGTTGAGGTCCAAGGAATTACCCTCCTGTCTCCTGAGGAATAGCGCCATGAAATTAAGAAGATGAGTCAACGCTTGATAGAGCCAGATCAGAGAAGGAATCGAACAAGCTGAGAAAACGAGGACGAGCGAAGGTGTGTGAAGCGCATCGGTGAGGCACACAGACACATACATCGTGGTTAATAGCAAGAAAGAAGACAAGGAGAAAATCTCTCAGCTGCAACTGGAGTCTCTGGTGACAAGCAAGATAACCTAGATATATACAACCCAACTTCTGTTCAAGACAGCGCCATACATAACATACAAACTGCGACAGTAGAAGAGAGAGAAATGGGTGTGTGAGAGCGGGATAGAAACCAGAGAGGGAACTTTGAACCCTTTCTACCAGTGTCTCTCTGTATCCACCCACAAGTCTGAAGGTATAGTGGAAGGTGATCACAAGAGAGAGAGAGAGAGTACTGCTGGAAGATCTAAGTGATCACTGTCGTTAGTCTTTACTCTGAGAGAGAGAGAGAGAGAGAGGACGTAGTCTTTTGTTGATGGCTCCGTCCCTACTAACCCTAGCCTATCTGCCTCTCCCATGCCGAGTTGCAGAAATATTATGTAACAGTGGTAGAACAGAGAAACAGATGGAGCGTCCCGAGGGAATGAAGAAGCCATGTAAGTGCCCCCGCACGGGGACAAGAATACGGAGGAAATCACACATCGATATATCCCGTACGCAGCGCTCCAACCCCAGCCATCTGATGATGCGGGGGGGGGGGGTGTCCCTAGTCCCTCCTCCCCTCCCCAAACACACGAACCAAGCCAAGGTGATCAGGGCTCTCTCCTGACCGTCTCATCTCGAGATGAAAGCCTTCCTGTCACCGCGCTCGAGCCGTCCAAAATGTGAAGGGGCCGGTGAGTTATTAGGGTTCTGCCAAAGATCTCGCAGTGTAAATCATGGAAAAAGATTTGCCACGGAGACGACGATCTACATGTCCTTTTTGGCCAGTTTCAGCACTGTGAAGACCAGGGAGCCAGCCAGGCCGGGGAGCTAGCTAGAGAACGCCTCTCAGTAATGGACAGGAGCCACGAGAGCCGCGGCGGCACAGCAGCAGCACAACAACAACAACAACTCGGCCCCTCTGGTTGAGGCAATAAAGACAGAGGGGGCACCCCTTACAAAGTAGAAGTACTGCTGCGATGCGATATCTATATAGTTAGGGAGCTGGGGAGGGGGTTCCGGTAGGACCTACAGCGCTCAGGGTGCAGACGGCCTAACTTGTAGGAGACAGAGGGCACCTGCAGGTGGCTTTCCTTCGCAACTTTCTCTAAACACGCATGCTTTCATCTGAGAGCTCTGCATGGCGCATCAAGAATGCGGCCAATCTTTGCATAACAGAGAACATCATGATCTTGTTATACATACATACATATATATATATATATATATTAGCGGTAGACCTTAATGGATGGGGGTGTTTGGTTGGTCCCAATGATGAAATTTTGTTTTTTTTGCAATAAAATTTGTAATTAATACTGCTTGACAATCATCACCAAAATATAATTTTGTAAAGAATCCAGTGTCGTATAAAAAAGAGGTGAGTCGACCTTTTTGTCTCTAGCTCATCTTTTATAGTTTTACATGGTTCTCGTTGATTTTGTCGTAATATCTCAACAGAAATGATATTTTTATGTCTTTAGTCATCTTTTACTTTGTTTTAAAATAAAAAATATCATTAAAGTGCATTAAAAATTATAGTGCAACCAAATCAAGACCCCCACAGTACCCAACCCTTCAAATGCTTTCGTTTCGTTTCTCCACCCACTTGTGTTGATCAACCGGCTAGCTAGGATAGGATCTTCTTTATTAGCTTCTTCCCGCCGGCGTTGCCTGCATCGAGGGCTGGCTCTATGCATATTTTAAACACCGTTGGGCGTTGGCGCCTCTCGTTCAGAGACGAGCGCTCTCGACCTGGAGCTGTACCGTATCTGTTCGATTATGAAACGTTTAACGTTTGCGCGGTATCTCCAGCACTGAGCTGTCTTCCCAGGGCTGGTAAAAGAGGCGGATCACCTCGGTTCGGGTGGAGGAGCTCATGATGCTCAATGGCGTGAGGACACTTTTGCAGTGTCGCGAAAAACGAAGTGTCGGTGCGCGTTAAATAGGGCTTAAGTAGATTTGACGTCGCTCGGTAGTGGGTAAATAGAGGCTCGGTAGTGGATCTTTGAAGCCTCGGTAGCTCGATGGTGAGTTGATACTCGGTAGTGGGTAAATAGAGGCTCGGTAAGCGGGTCTTTGGAGCCTCGGTAGCAAGTGTAACGGGTCTCGTTAGCGAGTCTTTAAACAACTCGGTAGCGAGGTTAAAGCCCATGCTCGGTAGTGGATCAATAGAAGGGTACTGCAGAGCTCACAGCGCCTCAGACTCACTACGAGTCTCTGTTACCCACTCTTAGAGCGAAAACCCATTCTTGGTATCCCCATGGCACTTGCTTTCACAGGGAACTCACAGGGCTCCAAGACTCCTCTGGAGGCCTCTGTTGCACTGAACTCACCAGGGGCTTCCAAGGCCATTTCAGACTTGGCTAAGTGCAGGGCAGGCGCTCTCTGTGTACGCTCTGCATTCTGCAGGGGCTCACGGCCTACATTCTCGTGCTCTGTACCTTCTTGGGGCTACGGGGGCTCACCGCGGTTCATTTCTCGTGTCGACACGCTAGGGCTACGGGGGGCCCAGACCGCCTCTGGGCCTCATGTGCCCACTGCGAGGCTACGGGGCTCCAAAGAACTGCGCCCCTACCAAGAGCCTCCCCAGTACCCTCTTGAGCCTCACAGGGCTTCGACTGCGAGGTCTCTGATGCCCTCTGGGGGCTTTGGGAGCTACGGGCTCGGGCCTGCAGAGCTGCAGGGGCAGCCCCTTCTGGGGGCGCCACATGTGCGCATTCTGCCAGAGCTACCCAGGGCTCACACCGGGCTCGCTCTGGGCCTCTGCCTTCTGCAGAGCTCACAGGGGCTCCCGAACTCCTTCTGGGGCCTCGGTACCCTTACCGAAGACTCTGGGGCTTCGAACCACTGCAGGGCCTCTGTGCCTTCTTGGGAGGCTACGAGGCTCGGGCTTCATTTCTTGGGGCGCTCTGGGGGCTACGGGAAGCTGAGACCCAGGGCTGCGGGGGCCGAGCCGTGCCGGGGCCTACATTTGCGTGCGCGGCGACGTCGAATACACTTTTAAGCCCCATTTAAAGCGCAGCGACGGCTTCGTTTTCGCGACACCGAGTGTCCTCGCGCCCGTGAGGACTGGGAGCTCACTCCGCTGGGAGTGGGAGTGATCGCTCTCTGGTAAAAACGACCAAACATCCTAATCAAGCATGTAAATAGAACGATGAATATATATGTCTCGGCGGTAGGAAAGTTGAGTTTTCGCCTGATCCCAGCCAATGTTTGTTGGAGTTACAAACTAAGTTGAATAAGAGGGAGTTTGAGAGTTTTTTATTTAAATAAGATGTTTCTCTTGGGAGCGTTATATATGTAGCTAGGGGCCTTGATTAATGTGAGAGTTTATTTGTCTGAGGGAAGTGAGATGTTGTATATGTGGGTTTCTATGACTTTAAGAAAGGAGTTTAGAAAAGATTTAAGTGTGAAGTTTCTATAGACTTTATGAAAGAGAGTTATATAGCCTATTAACCCATTGGGGTTACCATGAGAAAGAGGACTATACAAGAAGGTCCATTCTCATCCCATTGTACACACACTTAGCCTCCACAAGCATCTTTTTAATAGAGTATTGCGCTCTATGTTTTCTCTATTTTTTGTGTGATTTAACTTAAAATATTAGCCTCCTTTTATTCTCTCTATTTATATATTCAGTCCTTATCTAATATATCTTAGAGCGCCCAAGCTTTCGAGTGCCCTTTATTCCCAACAAGCTAGGTGGTATCACAGCCCAAAATCTTTCCAATTGTAATGACGTCAAATTAACTTGTATAACCTATGTTTCCCAAGTTGACTCGAAATAATGTATCCAGATTGGGACGCTATATATATGTCCGGATCTTATTATCGAAGATTGTTTACAATGGATATGTTGAACCTGCACCAAAGAAGAGGTTGTTTTCCCCAAAGCAAATGAGTGCTCTACAGATACTAGTGCAAAAGGATAAAAAGGCATTGTTCCTTCTCTATCAAGGGTTGTATGAGACGGTGTTCGAGAAGAGAGTGTTGAGGCGACATCGAAAAAGCAAACTCGAGAAAAGTCTAGGCACCAAGTATAAAGGAGTGTGTAGATCAAGTGAATCAAATTTGCCATCAAAATCCGAGGGATGAGTTTGAAGATGCTCATACGAAGGAGGCACTACAACAATTTAGAGTTCTTATGGCAACACACGTGGCGTCTCAGATTGTTGCTATAAAAAATGATCTAAAATAGCAACTCTCGATTGGTTGCCATAACAAAGATTTTTATTTGTGGCAAACATAAATCTTGCTATAAGTATATTATATTATAACAATTCTTTTTTCTATTAATATGCAACTTTTTTTGAAAAGGGGATAATGCAACTTAAAATAGCCTCTTAATTCTCATGCTTTGAGTTACATAGAAAGATTGTAAATAGATCTAATAAATATTTTAAGCGTGATATTATGTATATCTACTATGAATATATCTAGAGTATATTGAATTTTAACAATAGCTTTATAGATGTATATGAATATGTTAACTAAATGGAAAGACCATAACACGTAAACATATAGTATCTATTTTGCGTTTACTTTATTTTTAACAATATAAAGAATATATTTATTAGAAATAAAAATAGAAACAAATTTTTACGTACATAACTAAAATTTGTCTTTTTAATTAATTACATATGAAAAGTCCTCCAAAACGTAAGTCGTAGCTTGGTTTCCATAATTTATACAATTACCGAATATGTGAATGCTTATAAAAAGTCTGCCAAACTCTTACATCGTGGAGTTCCTACGGTCGAGATCTAACATGCCACATATAATAGCTACGACCAAAGCACAGCAGCGGATAACTTGGTGTTTTCTAGCCACATTTTGGAAGAAGATAGAAAGAGGGCATTTGGAGGAACGAAGGATAGCCCCAAGTGAACCCTTTCCGGTGGAGAGCGCGCGAGGTCCCTCCACCGCCGGGTGGAAGGGGAACTCCTTTCATTGTAGACTCAAACATCCTGTCAAATAGGTTCCATTGGTTAGATCAATAACAAATCATATCCTTGATGGGATATTTGTGTCTACGGCAGAGAAGGAGTTCTCTCCATCGCGGACATCAATCTCTTTTTGATACCTTTCAATGGCCTGGTCAATGGCATCAGCCCACCCTTTGACAAGGCTGGAAGGCCCACCAATCCTTCAGTCACTCGTGGTCCTCAACCTTGGTCCAATTGCATGCATAGACGGCCTGCTCTTCAGCCCCCATGGCGGTGAGACATGACCTTCTCCACTACGGGTCCAACTCAATCGCCTGCCCCTACCCTCCCTCATGGTCATGGGTGTTGCCCCACCGACATGGCTAATTCAACAACTTCTACACAAAGCCTCATAGGTTGTGCGCCCACTTCTTCTGATCCATCCCAAGGTTCTTCACCCTTCCTCTACCTTTCTATTTTATATTTTCGAGGGCCGGACAGACTTCTGTCAATTTAAGAAAGTTAACACTCCAAGGCCTTTCATCGATCCCCTCGTGTACTTTCTACTTATCATCTATAATAAAGTCCTCTTTCTTAAAAAAAAAAAACCCCATATACAATAAGACATATATAGTTGCTTTTGTAATGAGGATTGGCTTCTCAACTTGCTTGTTTAACTGTGCTAGATTCGTCCATCTAGTGATGGAAATGAAAGTTCTCAAGTGACAGCTATTTGCATTAGGCACGGTAAGGTTAGCCCATGGACATTAGTTAGCACATAGGGTAATTGTTTTTTCAGTAGTTGCTGCAAAGCTTAATTTGTGAACATTTCCCCTCTCATGTATTTTTATAAGAAGAAATTCATCTTGTAGGCAATAATAAGGTCGTTAGCATGGGAATGCCAAATTCTATAAATGTAAGTCTTCAGGTAGGTAGATCATATTTAATATGATGATAATATTTCTTGTAAAATCTTATATTTAATATAATATAAATATAAATTATAAAATATTTGATCACAAAAATAACAATTAATTAATGATAAAATCATGATGATGAGAATAATTATCTAGAAATATATTGCCTAAATATTCTCAATCATAAAATCAAGGAGGAGTAGAACATCAAGAATTTGGATACCCTAGTATATATGATATCTTGCAATAGGATGAGGGATAAGCAAGTGTGAAGTTACTTAATATCCAAATAAGTTTCTATTAGTGCAATGACTTCACTATAACGAAACAATCTAGAAATCTTGAATGACCACTCTATGTAATTGTAAATCAAGATTCCCTATCGTAATATTTGCATAGTTTAATCTTTGATGCCACATTTCAGATGGAGATGTGCAGTTGAATACATTCGGTGGCATGATTAGAGAAAATAATCTTTTATAATTTTAGAAGGTTTTGAGAATAACCACGGCACTATCAAAATCTGGTACAATAATCCAAAATCTATACAAGATATTATATATAATGAGTACACATATATTTACAATCTAAACAATTCAAGTTGACCTAAAATTTGAATATCTAAGACAAAATTTTAAATATAAATATCGATGGATTCTCTAAATTCCGAATAAAAATATGCTTTGCTGCTACTATGGTTACCTAAAGAATTTTAGAATAATAGGGTGAGTCACCTAAGGATCGTGAAAGCACTTGCCATAACTTTTTACTTTACAGGAACTATCCAATATCAAGTATATCTATAATAGTAATAATACTTTCTCACATACATATATTTTAACATAAAATGATAATTATAAAGCACACTATATGTTACAGCTCTTAATTTAGCGAACAGACATTCTAACCGCATGTATTATAAGTCAATGATTCTATCCTTTCAAATGATCCGAAATACTTGATTGTTTTCTCGATTGTAACATGTGTCCATATTTTATAGAATTATTTCTCTTCATGCACATTGGAGAGACTACACTACCACGTACACAAATCAAAAGAATATTCCATCATATTCACGAGATATTTGCTGCATTGTTTATTCAAATCCAAGAATGTTTAGTAAGAATAGTATACACCTCTATCACTATTAATTTTAAATTGATATTACTATATAAATCATCAAGAGGGTGTTGACTAATTATATCAATTTTATGAAACTTTTAGTACAAACATGTAATACCAACGTACACATGTATCAATTTGGATATTGGAATTCAATCCTCTAAAATCTCAAAATCAAAATTGACATAAGTCTCACTTTTTAAACCATGTTTGGCTTAAACCTGACAATACATAAATCTCAGATTCACGTTATCCTAAAATACTAGAAATAATAATACCAACCCCGCTTATATTTCATACTTTATATATAGCCACGTGTCTTCTACTTTGATTGTTTGAACAAAGTTACGTTTGTATAATTTGAAGGGGTTTGAAATGTACCAAATCATCTACATACATGGGAAGTGGATGAAGTGCTTCCAGTAGCAAAACTACATCTTAACAGCAACCGATTAATCAGGTAGGATACAAGTCTTACAGCTGCCTAAACAAAATACATACATGGTAATAATCCAACACCAAACTAAAAAAAGAATAACTCAGCAGAGCTTAAGTTCCATTTGGAACACTGTTAAATAAGCTGCTCGAAAAGAGGTTTTCTTGAAAACTTATTCAGAACCTTTGTTTGCAGTTACCAGTAATATTTGCTAGTCAACTAAAAACATTCTGAGACTCCTTAAAAACAGATGATTTCGGCATCAGAACTCCAGGAGGTCATTTTTGCAGAAGAGGTGTTTCCTTATGGTTTTGACAAACACATTTTGTTTTCCAGAAAAAGATTTATGGGTAATCAAATAAGGAATTGTGATTTCCAAGAAAATGAAGTACATATAACCAAATAGTAGAATATGTATTAAAATTTCATTCAAAAATGTAACTCTAAAACATGGTTGATCTGATTTCACTTTTACATGGATCCAAATGGACCCTAAATATCAAATATCAGAGACTTCAAAATCACCGCCGAGAGGAAGATGGTCGCTTGGATGGTGATAGTTTGGCAAGCCACCAGAGACCTCTGGAATTCTTCCCAGGAATTTGAAGGAAGCTTATTGGTTTCAGGTTGCTAGATTTTGAAAAGAATATGTAGTCGAGGGTGCCATGTAAAACCTGGAGTGCAATTAGTGAACGGTGGTTCTCCGCCAACGGATTCATACAGGCTGCATAAAGGAGTTGGTGCTCCCAAGTCCGGAAGATGCCTAGTGGGAGCAGCTCCAGGACACACTAAAAACTGGTAAACCTGAAGCAACGAAAATCAACAAAATTATTCATTAAGTATGAACATGCAAAAAGGAAGAATGAATGAGACCAAGTGGATGTGAACACAATATCAAGATGCAAAGACAAAAATGAAATACCACCCATAACATGATCATCATCACACAAAATCCGTAAGTGCACATTGACATGATGAGTAATCCATAAGTGCACATTGACATGATGAGTACCATGTACGCAGGAATTTGATTAAAGCTGTATCCACTCGGGTTGATGACTCTTTACCTTATGAGGTTCAAGTAAGCAATTTGGTTAATTAACATGGTACCAGAGAGACTGGCTACTGCTCATCCAGTTTGTTATGCATAATATCTCTGCTTTAAAAGCACCGCTTAAAGCATCCATCCTTTTGGGATGCCATAGCAGTTTTGGTGTAGAGCCACATGGCCAACACCCCGGGATTGAACCTGGGGCTGGCATCCTACTCCCGGAGAATGTCTGTTGCCCACTACAGCACTGCTGCGATTAAAACATTCGTCACTACTTACAAAACAAGATGGAAAATACGTGGACAAAGCATGTAGATGAAGTAGATCTTCTAGCATTTTCAACCAGGTGGATTTTGTGCATTAGAGGGCAACATGTGAAAAATTAGATCGGAAAATAAAAGGTCGTTTAATAGAGCAGAAGACATCATTCAATCTTCAGATTGATAAGTTATATTTAACAAAAAACAAAATTGACAGGGTCAAGGACAAACAAAGAATGGCACGTTGTGAGAAATTACGCCGTAAGGTAACCTCATATATACTATGGTCCGATTGCCCTTTCCTTTTGTCATTTTTTACTTTGTTCTGGTGGAAAGGGCTAGACTTTGCCTATTCAATATACTAGAGATCAAACTTTCCTACCCGGTTCTGGTGACACACTAACTATTCATAGATGCTACTTTGCCCCCAATCTTCTTGTTAATATCGAATGTCTAGTCTTCTGAGACTGAAACAATAGCAAAAGTAAATTCTTTTTTGAAAGAACAAATGTTTCTCCATTAAAACTTTATATAGTGCTCCCAAGGCACATTAAAAAAAAGTGCGATCAAACAATAATGACAGCTAAGAGTCAGAAGGTAATGAAATAAAACATAAGTGCGTTTGAACTAACCATATCCCCAGGGGTCGAAGTTAAAATCACCGGCAACAATAACAGATGAGGTACAACCAAATTTACTGGAAACATTCCTTTTGAACTGGGAAAGATGCCCCAACAAATATTCAGCTTGTGCAAGCTTGACATCTGACCATTCTGGATCCCTGAAAAAAAGGAATGTCCTAACATATATGAAAAGAGAGAGTGCAGACAAGAAAGTTGAAAGAGAAATTGAAAATATCACCTCATAGAATCAGGAACGACCTGAAATCTAGGGAAACTAACAACCTAACGTCTTTAAAAATCCGCAAACCATTGTCTTCTGAATGATCAATACATATTTGCAAGAAAATTCACGATCCAATACATATTTGCAAGAAAAGAAGTCGTATATACAGTCCCAAGGTCGATAGTATCCCACGCAAATGCTATTAAAAAAATATGCTATTCTCTTAGTCTGATAAGTTATAGCTCCTTCACTCAAACAATGTTAAAAAGTTAACAACTGCTATGCATTGCATTTCCCGCTGTGCACATGTATGTGTGCATGTTGGTGTTGTATGAAGACAGGAAGAGGTAAGATCTACAGGTACGACGAAACCAAGACAGAACCATGTCCCTCCCTCCAGACACCTCCCCCTTCTCAAATTAGGTTTAGAAAACATTCTCAATAACTTTTATGACCTACTAATAAAGCACATATAGGGGGACTGTGTGACGGACCATTGTCTGGAATCTGGATAGATTTCATAATCACGTAAGAATGGTGCAGTTTTCGGTGTCAAATCATAGCAAGGTGAAAGGAACCATAGATTGGGCCCCTGCCTGATGTAATCACATTGATTTGGCAGATCAGAGCAATATGCCACTAATCCTAGTCAGGGTAATAAAATAGAAAAAAAAGGACTAAGCCAATATTTGCTGATTCCAGCTGATCTAGAACTTTAATCAGCTGATTCTGGCCAACTTGACCAATGTGACCATAATTGAGCAGCTCCAACCGGGTCCTGTACAAAATCTGAACGGAATTGAACAATGCATCAAGCGTAGATTTATAGTGACATCTAATTTAAACCTTCATTGTGACAATATATGATAAAAAAATCCTATAAATAAATAGCTTCACGCATAATCATTATCATGGTGTCCAGCAAACATAAGTAAATAAAAGTTTGACAAGCCCCGAGAGACCAGAAGTGATCCATCAATACCCATGTATACACATAAGGGCACACTATATAAGCAAAAGAAAGATTAGTGTATATAATAAACCATCAACATAATGAACTCTAAAAACAAACTAGGACTCCTCGATTTTGGCCTTTCAGAAAACAGTACAAATTTCAACATTTCCATCTTAATCTGAGAATCATTTTCTCACAATCACCCAAATTAACCCATTGCCACCTAATTTTCTCATATGAGAATGACTTGAAGTGCTACTGGCCTATGTCCTGCATTGTAAGCTGCTTGGTCAAGGCAACTGAAAGGGCACCTTCCACATCTGAGTCCTTGTATACCCGCACCAAAGACAGGAGGTAGAAAATGCACTTTCCACATCTAGATAAACTTGACTTTCGAAATCAAAATAAAGCTCCTAGAGCGTTCTGATGTCATCTAGCTTAGAGAGGATAAGCAGAGCATTTACCATCCTATCAATCACACTGCAAGCATACAATGTCCACATATTTGATAATTATGCTCCAAAATTAATAGATAAAAATGTAATACAACCTATTAATGACCTCCTCAGACATAACTGTATAATTGTATTTAAATAGTTAATATTCATAAATAAAGACAATAAAAAGGTAAATAATCACTGTGAATACTGGATGTCTCAATTTGGAGGTAGTAAACAAAAACAATTTTCTCTTTGTTGACCTACTAGATCAATTTTCTTATACCTACTAGCTAAAGAGTATAATGATTAAACCCGAAAAAATGATTAGGCTTGATTCTTAACCTTAGGGTGCTGCCAAGTAAGCAAAGCATTAAGTGTGATCAGATGGTTCACGAGAGCTGCTAATCGAGTTCCTACATGCTAACTCTAACCATCCCACCTTCTCGTAGTACAGTTTATGCATATATGCACCCGAATGATTCAAAAAGACAGATAATCAAAAAGAAACATGATAAATTATTTCGTTGGAGAAAAGAAAGATGCATTGAAGATTTTAAGAACAAGACCTACCAGTAAATATGTGTATTTGCCACAATGACCAGATGATGAGAAGGATCATTAAGCCGAAATGCAGCCATTATCCCCACACAGTCACGCTTTAGCTTCACACGAGGAT